>CM076463.1:10230733-11430733 GCA_038419695.1 Scomberomorus guttatus | reverse complement strand
TGGGCTGATGCCTAGTTTGATTAATGATCCTGTTCACGTTTCTCGAGTCACTTTCAATAGGTCATAGATGGGTATCTTAGAATACACTGGGATCTTCTGATCTAAATGCAAATTCTGTGTTGGTTTACACCACAATTCTCTCCTTTGGTACTTCAAACTTAATAATGTTATGCACAGTCAGGTTTGTGTCTGACTCACAATTTGTCCCCCCTTTATTATTGACTTGAATAGATAATTCACCATGTACTGGACTTACAGATGAGACTATCCTGTTGTTTCAGCAAATGCCCAATTATGACTTTTGTCTGTCAGGAGCAAAGCAGGAAAAAGTGTGACGTTGTCATTGAGCCACAAAGTTTGCAAAAGGAAGAGGTCCGGGCGGCTGGATGGGTCAGTGATCATTATTTTAACAATAATGACAAAGCTCCCCTGACCTAACCAAAGTCATTTTTGTACCTAAACCGTGTAAAGTCAGGAATGTTTTATTTCTGAAATTGCGTCCGTTATCTTGTCATTTTGCTGGATTTTGTTATGCACTGATGATTTAATTTGGAGGACTTGTTGCACTCTGTTGCTGTTTTATTTTCATATACAAAAAGCACAAATCCAACTCACAAAAATGTACAATTGCCAACAAAATCAGTCTTTATTCAATATGATGTGAATGTCCAATGTTCATTAGTGCACATATACTCATTTACACAGTAAGACCTTAGTAGCTTGGCTATTTATGATGCAGTGACTGTATGACTAATAACATCATATGTCTACTGTGAATTAACATAACGTGAACTTACATGCCAGTCATAGAGAAAAAAACACAATGTTACAGGGGAACTCCACTGATTTAACATATCAAAGGCTGTTTACAGGTCTCGGGGAGTACAGCTACATATAAAGTCATATAAAGCCTTTTGTGGCTTGAGAGGGAGTTCTCATAAGTTGCCTCAACTTATGTCACTTGGGATAGGAGGGAGTTACCAAAAAGTTACCAGATCCTTGTAGACGACTCCTCATCTTTGCTGGAGGCTAGCAGCTTGAGGCTACATTAGCTAGCTCAACACATGCAAATCTCAGACCGAACTGTCAGCAGTTGAGTTGCATTGTGGGTAAGGTTTTGACAAGGAAGAAGAATGCATGGAACAAACAAACAAGAAAAAAAAGACGATATCTCTAGTTCTGCTGCATCAATTTTAAAAACTGTATGTCATGAGTCTGATAATGTTATAGTGCAATGCTATGCCTTGCTGGTGTGTCCTAGTCCAGGGTTTGTCAGCCTTTTTCTGGCCTGTGACCTCAACCCTAATTTACACTGAATTTTTTTTTTTTAGATTTTTTTTTTTGGCATATTTGCCCTTATTGGACAGTGGATAGTGAAGTGGCAGACAGGAAAAAAGTGGAGAGAGATGGGTATGGCATGCAGCAAAGGTCACTGGCTGGAATCGATCCAGGGATGCTGCGGTTTTGCGGCATGCACAGTACCCATTTGGTTACCGATGTGCTCCCTGAATTCTTTTAAATACTGTATGTAATCCATTTTGTCACCAGTAAATCCCGGGGGACCCTGTCACATTGAAGTTTTCGGCATAGTGCCATACATTCTGTGGGAGGTTCTTGGAACTGACAGGCATGAACTTTCATTAATTGCCTTTTACTTCATCAGTTTAGTGTTAATGAGCTGTACAAATACGGGACAACTCTGTGGACCACTCCTGCAAAACATCAGATGAAGTAGCATCAGCCTTTCTTGAGTTAGTCAAAAGTCAAAGGTTTAAAACTCCCATGGTATTTCTGCTGCATGCCCCTCCAAACACGTAGAGTCCCTGTTCATTAATCTATGTGAACATCTGTTGAACAATGTTGCAAAATAAGATGTTATTCTGAAACTATAAGCAATCTGGTGTATTGTACAGTTTCTGGAGCTAAAGGATTACAGCATTTCAGCATTTAGCTGAAAAACATTAATAAACAGTATCTTTTTATACCATTTTTAGATCATATGCATAGAAGAAATGCAAATGGTAGGGGTAAGTTATGACTAATTAAGACTTCATTAATCACTGCAGTACTAAATTGAGTTTCAATGAGACAGTGCACACATTAATTCTCTACAGACATGCTCAACAATTTGTGTCCCCTTCGCAGGGCCAAGTAAGGCTTTAGTGCCAAATACATTTGAACCAACATATTTTCCACACTTGAACACACTGCCACCCAAGAGTTCAGTGTCAGCTTCATTAAAATGCATGGCTACTCACGCAGTTGCACCTTGTGTATGCACAAATTAACATGAATGATTTCACTCTGTGTTGTCCCAGTTGGAGATCCTACATGACTGTAATGTTAACAGACTAAATGAGACTACTTGTTTCCAGGGCTAGGTGGATATGCATTGTGACTGATTATACTCTCAAAGAGGAAAAACGGCATGTTTGGGCATATTTTTACATCAACACTTCACCAAAGGCAAATGTTCCCCGACTCGTTTAAATATTTAGTCATGTAACAAAAAAAAGAGGGAATCTCAGACTTACAAGTTAAAAGATAAAATGTGATTCTGTGACTACCGGGTACTTGGTCAGCTTCAGAAATAAGGATTGACTTGATTCTTGATGATTTCATCCCAAAATCAAGGCACAAGAACACGTTTTTTACTACTTTACTAGTATTTTAAATGATAACACATGGTAAACCCTTTTGCCACAAGCTTAGCCTCCTCATATGTGAAACGGAGCATTGCCTTGACCATCATTTGCAGGATGTCATTTAGAAAGGTAGGCACAGAACACTGGTGTTTCACAAGAGTTAGATAGAGATCAAAGCTGTCTCCGATGCAGATCCTAAGGATTTTTCAGTCATGTTTTATTTATCAAAGTGGAGACTTTTTTTTTTTTTTTTTTTAATTTTCTTTAACCTTCCAATGGGCTAGCTACTAGACAGACAACCAACTGAGGACATGGCCTCTCTTTCAGGGTGGATAATTTGTCTTTGGAGGACATCATTTGCATTGCAATTACCTGAGAAGAACCTATAAGTGGATCCTACTGCTTCTGACAATTGAGATGGAGTGGGCATTTCTGCTCAGTGCATTGGAACGAAAGAAAAATCAATTGATGGGGGGGTGGAGAACTGGAGATAGAATTTTTTTTCCCCATACAGTGTAATTAACTGGACACAATCCTAGGGAATAGTCTATTACCTCTTATATGGGAATCACTTTCTATGGTAATATGTTTTAACATTTCTGCAATTCTGCAATTTTATAATTTTATTGTAGGCCTGCAAAATTAGCAGCATGTGCATTCAATGAGTGTTCACAGTCCTACAGCAGAAATTACCAAGAAAAAGAACAAAGATACAAAAACAGGGTAGTAGTGCAAAAATCCAAGTTCAGTTACAGAGTTACAAAGTGAGAGGGACTGCTGGTTCTGGAAGTGTTTTTCCCCCATTCTGTCTTCCCATTTCAAAATTTTCCTTAAACAATATCCTCGATATTACGTAACATAGAAACTCAAGATTCTCCTGAATAATGTAACTATCCTATAGGTTTATATTATGACCACCATCATTATTTCAACTTTGTTTCTGAGAAATCACGTGATTTTGACATGTGACCCAGAAATTAAAAGTGAACTGATTCACTCTGCAGATTGTAAAATCAATTTGTCAGCACTGCAACTTTAATTCCACCCATCATTAGTGGCGCATGTGACTGAATTTTAAGCTTGTTGATTGACTGTTTCTTGCTGAAATGCACCTTGGGAGTCATAGTTAACTTCTGCCCTGAAATGTTTATGTACACGGTTTTGTACCTTCAACTTTTTATCAAAAACACAAAACACAAATTTTCTAACCCAGTTTATCATCTTTTGTGCTAATGATTTAACCGGGAGAGTCACTGTGAGTCATGTTCTAATACATCCACGGTCACGTAACATTAGGTTCGTTCGAGAGGAGCCAGGCCTGTGCAGAATTGATCACTGGCAATCGGCATGCAATGCATGCCGGTCAGATTTGGGGGCTTTTTTGTTTTTAATATTTATTTATTTATTTTATTTATTATTTTCTTTATTAAACAAACCACATATTACAAAACAACATACAACTTAAAGCCAGGGGACATAGACATGACAGGAATAACAGATCAATAATACACATTAAAAAAAGGCTCAAAAGGGAGCAGGATAAATTAATACATAGTAAAAAAAAAAAAAGAAAAAGAAAGCTCACATCTTTCAGAAGCATTGTAAAAAAACTTTATGTAGCTTTTTGGGCTAACATTTTTGGAAGACTTAACAGTCAAAGTACCTCTTCAGCTCAATTTTAAAAAGAACCAGGAGGGGCTGCTTGTTTAAAAAAAAAAGAGATTATTTTAAAAAAATGCCTTCATCTTCCTTTTGATAATCAAAAACACCAAAGAAAACATCTTTAAAACAAAAGTCATTGAAAAAATACATTTGAATAAATGACAGACCAAAATGTCACAGTGTGGATGAAAGACCAGAACAGATGCACAGGTGTTTCTGTGCTGGTTTCACAAAAGGCACAACAGTTATCAATGTCCTTTTTGTATTTAACAAATGATTTAGCTGGGTAGAATTTATGGAGCAGTCTGAAAGTGACTTCTCTCATTTTATTAGTAAAAAGATATTAGAAGGAAAAAGTCCAGGCTTTCTTCCAAGGAATATTTCCCACAACACCATCCCAGTATGAAACTACTGCAGGAAGTGTAACAATATCACATTTGAAAAAGATTTCTGATCTTTTTGTTGTTGCGACAAGCTAAAAAACAGATTTTACCCACTGCAGTTTCCAACAAGTCCTCCAAATTAACCAAATAGGTAGTTTGACTATGCACTCCACAACAACCCATCGGAGCATTTTCAGAGCGACCCATAGAAGTGTTACTAATCAGGTGCCTCTATCAGCAGTAATCGGCAGAACAACATCATCTGTCTGTGCTTTCGAAAACCGTTACAAATCACTGTCAAAAAATAATGATGTTTTATGATGTGATAATGCTACGGTTAAGGTCTTGTTAGGTTTAGGCACAAAAACCACTTGGTTAAGGTTAGGGAAAGATCATGGTTTGGGTTAAAATGATCACTTGAAATGTGGTGTGGGTTAAAGTTACTACTTCCTTAAAGTTAGGCACCACGACAATCGTAGTTACAGTTTTTTTAAAAACTGTCCCGACTTGTGAAACGTGACACTCATGGTATACGAAATGGGAAGTGAACAGCAGTCTCCTTCAGCAAGTCCACTTTTTGTAAGTTAGGATCTAACCATCCACCCAACCCGCCACCTCGGAATATGGAAATTTGTCACCGTATATAGACGTCATCTGAACTGCGCCACTCAAACATAACTATAGATAATTTTTGGCAATTGAGATTACGACCTATTGTATTGTTTTTCTTGGGAGGTCAGGTAAGCTGTTTCACAAGGCTCAGGAGAAACAACAGGAAAATTAAAGTCAATGTCTCTCAGCAACATAACTTTTCCAGAGGGAATGGCATCAGAAACAATAGAGAACAACTTAAGCAGCTGGCCAACCAGCAAAATTTTATTTTAAAACCAATTCTCCAAGAATAGAGACTTGTTTTTGTCAAAAATGTTCCTATTATTCCAAAATGAAATAAGTGTGTGGAGAAAAACTATGTTTAAAGATGAGAGACCAAGAGAATAACACTTGCCTGTGGAAGTTGGACAGTTTGATGGGGATTTTGTTGTAATTGCAGATTAAGAGGAACTTTAGGTCACCTATTTTAGGAGGGGATTGCATTCCAAATATAATGTGGGTCATTTAGGAAGTGCTTCAGCCTATTTATTTTGAATGTGTTATTCAGGGTTGCAAAATCAAGAAAGAAACCACCACAGTGTCTTGTATTCATCACAACAGATTTTTTGATAAAGTAGACCTTCTTCCTCCATACAAAATAGAAAAAGCTTTTTATCAATTCTTCTAAGTGTCAGATTATCTCTGTATAGAGACAGTGCTGCATATGTAAACTTTTGGCTTTAGAGAGCAGAATTCTGCCCCTTAGTGATAAATCTCTCTGTAGCCATTAATGAAGTTTATTTTCAGTTTTATCAGTGATAGGAGTGAAGTTGGAGGGACATCTTGTACTGCAGACTTTGGTCTTGACTATTCCTAGATACGTTACTTGATTTTTAATAGGGATGTTACATAATCTTTAATAGCCATTATTTCACACTTCTTTACATTCAAACACGCTCCAGAGGCTTTAGAGAAATTCTTAATTAGGTATAGTGCAAGTGGGATTTGAGAGGCGTCCTTTAAAAATAATGTAGTATTATCCACCAGTTGACTGATGATAATATGTCTATTTGACACCATAATCCCCTTTAAACTACTATGGGAGAGGTAATAAGCAAGATGTTGGGAAACAATCAGGAAAAGTTAAGGGGAGATTAGGCATCTTATAATCGCAAAGCAAGTTAAATCATACAATAATTCAGCTTAATTGAACTGTTATAATTATGTACAATGTTCTAACTGTACATGTACAGTAGGTACATATGTACTGTATGATACCCTGTGTCATTGTTATGGAAGTGACTCTTTTTCTGTACTTTCTTTAACGTTCTATTAAAATTCATTGATGCTGATGATTTATTATTCTTCAGATCACCTACAGCTTGTGAAACTTCACAATTCACATAACGACCTCTCATCATCAGTCAACAGAAGATGATTTTTGTCAAACCTGTCAGATTTCTAGATAGAAAGGGTTAGCTATATCCTAAGGACCCCTGTCTCACTTCCTGGTTTCAAAGAAGGCAGTAAAGCTGCTAAGCATTGGTAAGCTTTAACTACGAAGCCTACTTAACCATAGTAGAAGCACAAAAATTAAGGAAAATGACCAAATCAACGAAAGCTGAGCAAGTTAACAAAATTGGGCAGTTTAGTTGCCCTGCTACACAGTAATTACGATAGCCTAAAGGAGCTTTTTCAGCTTTGACTAGGCTGACTAGGAATGCAACTGAATTTAAAAGGTTGATGGCTTCCCCGCAGTCAAGATGCTCCGCTTCTGAAACGCTCCTGGTGGGATAGGACACCGTGCAGAGGATGGAGCAAAACTGCATCAGAGCCGGAACGTGGTGCACATGCACCTGGTGGGATCCCAGCATTAGCAAAAATGAATAAAATATGAATATGCTGTGAAATGAAAAAAAATATAACATTTTGTGAAGTCCATAAGATGTCAACTCCATCAGATATTTCATTTTATGGAGTTGACATCTATGCTGACGGAGGTGACATAACTCTCAGTTCTCTGAGAACTTAGTTCTCTAATTGAATCATGTTATTGAAATTAGTACTTTATTTTCAGTTAAGTTATTTAAATACCATTACTACATTCACCAAGTGTTTAATGGATGTATATCAATGACTAAAAAGGGTATTTACTTCAAAATGTTTCAGGTACAAATGGCTAAACACAACCTGTTATTCAAGGTGAAGAGGGCTAGAAGCAGAGAGTATCAGAGAAAGAGAAGAAGAGGATAAATAGTCAGCCAGACACAAAGGCTGAAGAATTAAAAAGTGAGAGAGAAAGATGGAGAAAAGGGGTTGTGGAAGTAAGAGACATGACTAAGCAAGCAAGGAGATTAAAGAGGAGGACATGGAAAAGTTCTTAGAGGAGGTCAAGAAAGTGCAAGGAATACTTTCACACTCTGCAGATAGCAGACACACCGCCAAGTTAGTGCATTAGATGAGAGCCTTGATGAGCTGGGTGTTAGTAGACAGTCCCTTGCAGGAGAGAGGGCCAGGAAAATGAAAAAAAGTGTGCTTAAGAGAAATTAAGCCTTTAAAAAAAACAAGCTACTGAGATTGAAAAGAGAGAGGGATCATCTTAAAAAAAAGTTAAGCGAGCAAAGAATGCATCCAAAATATGTCATGAACTCTCCACAAACCATGAATGAGAAAATGATTAGTGGAAGCGACTTGAATCCCTCAGTTAGGAGGACCCCTTTTTTTTCACCATGCTTTGGTAAATGAGCTCTCCACAAACAAACACAAAACTCTACCCAGGGAACAAGGATTAACTTTATCAGGAAAAATTCTGAGATCCAACAGTTTGTAATATCTTATAAATTTCTAAACAAGAAAAAAAAAAAGCAAGATTTCTCCAGGTCATCACCAAAGACATTCAAGCCATCTTCCAGATTACAACAAACAAACAAGACACCATAACAGAGGAGGATCTTAATGGACACCATGACAAACTCAAAGAACTCAAACACAAAGAATTCACCACAAGCAACCTAAAGTAAAACTGTCTTACTTATCTTTTTCTGCTTTAAGGCCCTTTCATATTACTGCATCAAAACCATCTGACTGCAAAACGTGCCTATATAAACTTCACAAGAATGCAGCTTTAATGTTGGAGGTACTGAAATCATCAAGGGTTGTGGATTCAACAAAACTGTTGGATAGTTTTAAATTGGTGAGTTGCACACCAGCAACTGAGTCCTGCCTCCTTCGATAATGTGCACGCTGTGTAAACAAGCAGACATTGCCGATCCCAGAACATGAGGTAACTAACACCGGAGGCAATGGGAAAGATGAGACATGCACCTCAACAATAATGGTATCTCATGATACCATTATTGTTCTCAGAGCTTATACGATTATATGAGGAAAAACTCAAAAGTGAAAACACAACACATGTCTTGTCTGGACCCAGTCACAAGCATGCAAAGAGAACAAAGTCCAGGCATGCCATTTTGGAGAGAACTTACCTCTGTTAAATTTACATACTGGTATGTATTACACAAAAGAAGCTAAGTCAGGATTCTGCACAATCTCTGAATCTAAATGCCAAGATGATGCATCCATTTGGGCCTACATGGATCCTGTACTGAGAGAGATCCGCAGGGCACATCCATCAGTTGATAAAGTACATTTCTGGTCAGATGGTCCAAGCAAGCACTATAAGAATAAGAAAAAAATTCTTCCTTGTCAGCGACATTCTTCTGAAATTGGGGTTTAAAAGGGCAGCATGGAACTTTTTTCCAACTTCACATGGAAAGGGTGCTTCAGATGGAATTGGAGGGGCAGTGGAGAGGGCAACTGACAGTCTGGTTTTAAAAGGACATGACATTGTCAATGCCAAGCAGTTGAATGACAAGGTTTCCAACAGCCTTAACAATGTACTACTCTACCTCACTGATGGACAAGAAATTGAGAGCTTTGACAAACTCTTTCCTCCTACACTGAAACCTTTGCCTGGCATAAGAAGGATTCATCCCAGTCATCCCAGATCAAAAGAGTCTCCGGTACAGAGAATTGACATGTTCCTGCATTGAACCAATAATGTGCCACTGTTTCAGTACAGTTTGTTTGGCTTTAGGCATTGAGCAAGGCAATATTGGATAACCAGAGATATTCTGCAGCCCCCAAAGAAAATGTGTTAAGACCTTTAGCACAACTTATGATGGAAATGGTAGAGGAGCTACCATTGGGCCCTGAGGGCACAATAACTTCTGGGAGTATTAAGCCTGGTGTATGGATGGCAGTAGTTTATGATGAGCACTGGTGGTTGACCAGAGCTGTTTCTGTGGATGGTGATAATCAGGTTGTGAGAGTGGAATTGCTGTACTCCCATGGCCCCAATGAGAAATCCACACCTCGGCATGGCAGGAGAGAAGAATGCTTTTGCCCTGTTACAGATGTTCTGGTTAAACTGGTTGGAAATGCAGCTCTTGTGCGTCTCAGTCGAACAAAGGGAAATATATAGCATTTCTCCAGATATAATGGACTTCATAGAAGGTCAACACATTAATCATCTGCTTCCCTATGACTAAACAGCAACAGTTTTGTTACAAAGGCTATGTCCAATCAGATTTTTTTAAATTGTTATGCAGTTAATTGTGATGATGACTTATCTCACAATACGAGTAAATACACGTTGTGGGGTTCACGATTTGATACTGCCATGATACAATATAATAAAGGTTCAATGACAACAAAGTATGCTTGTGCAGTTATGTTTCTTTATTTCTGAGCCACAAATCTTTCAAACAGTGACATTGTCTTGCTAAAATGTAAACGATTTCAAAATGTCATTACAAAGTGTAAATAATATAATTGGAATGGAGAGCTTGTGAAATTGTGATGGTCCAGTGTCCCATTTGTGATTACTAGAGAAGAAAAACATGGAGATAATATCATCATTCATTTTTCAGACCCCTGTATGTCATCACATTTTTGTATTGTGATTTCAATATATTTTCCCATCCCTAGATAGAATAGATGGTGTCTGTTGAATCCTGACAGAGGAAAATAGGTCTTTCACAGTTATTTTTATTTTGTTTGAAAATTTATCAGTTTGGTTACAAAGGCTCAAATCTTCGATTATTATTATTTTAATGTTTTGATGTAGTAGGTGATTTCTGTTAAAATTTGAAACAAGCAAAAAGAGAAGATTCATGTTTTAAATGGCTTTCTGTGTGCTTCCAGGACAAACTGTTTTTGGTTTAATGGAGTAAAGAAAAAGGGAAACATCTGAGTTATTGTTCTTAATTTGGAAACAGGGAAGGTTTCCAGATGAATGAATTTCTGCAGTTCAGTTGTCTTTAATTAAATGAAACTTGGCACACCAAGTTCTCCATGTCAATGTGCATGACATACTGAATCATGGTACCAATAGCCCCACTTTGTGGTCATTAATAAAACACCACCATACTACATATTATCTGCCATATCTCTTAAATGTAATATGCCACGTTCACCAAATTCTATAAAATTGTACAGATGGGGATGCTGAACAAGTCTGTAGTATTTTCAGTAATGCTTTGTGATTTATTTCAGGTTTCAGCATTCACACGCATTTTACGCAGGAAATGCATTTCCAGTTATTTTTATTTCTTCCATACATTTTTTGCAAGCTTTCTACTCCTCCATACTTGAGTAACAGAAACCATTCAAATATCAAAATGTTCAGTTCTTTAAGGACATTTATGGTATTACTTTTCTTCTTTCTAGCATATTCCAGTGATTTTATAAAAAAGTATTAAAATTTCTAATAGAAACTCTATAGAAGGAATGTTTCAAAGCTAATATCATGTTGAGCATGTCATGGAGATTGGTTTGATTTTGTCAGGGGCAGAATAATAAAGTCCTGGGCTTATTTCCATCAGTGTCTCTGTATATGTTGTTCAGGTCTTGATGCACATTTCAAAATGCCTGTAAAGACAAATTTGGCAATGCAGGTGGGATGCTGAACAAGTCTGTGACATTTGATACAATGAAAACTTGTTGCTGAAGCGGCAGCTTACAGCGGCAGCAGCTAGCAGTCTAATCAGCAGCAATCACACACATTTTCTTTAGGAAATGTACATTCTAGTTATATATGACTTCATTAGATAATAATTCTGAAGCATCAGTGTGTAAGCAGCATGTTACTGTTGTAGCTGCTGGAGGTGAAGCTAGTTTGAACTACTTTATATACAGTTAGCTAGTTTAGTTCAATGGTTCCAAACCTAGGGGTCGGGCCCCTCTGAAGGGTCACCAGATAAATCTGGGGGATCATGAGATGATTAATGGGAGAGGAAAGAAGAAAAAACAAAGTTCTGATACACTTTTTCTCTAAACTTTGATTTTTGGTGAAATACTGGATCATTTAATTATTTATTGAAATGAAACCATGTGAGAAGTTTAGAGGGAAAAATCACTATTTGGTGGAGCTGTTAACAACTCATAGACATCTGAAATGTGACCCTGACTACACACTGCTTTTTGTAAGATGTCAAAAGCCAAAAAGGTTGGAAACCACTGGTTTCATCTTTAACAATGTGTTGTATTTTAAAAGCTTGCTATATCATCCATTGTGTCATATCTTTATCTGAAAAGTAGCTAAAGCTGTCAGATAAATGTAGTGGAGTAGAAAGTACAATATTAGTGGAGTGGAGTGGAAGTATAAAGTAGCATCACATGGAAAAGTAAAGTAGTTTTTAAGTACAGTACTTGAGTAAATATACTTAGAAACTTTCCACCACTGATGTTAACAAACTTTAGATCATTATTGCTGCATAATTGACAGACATTAGACATTACTGAGTCTGTTTGCTGACTTTATGACTCTTCTTTACTTGTGCTGCTGTTACACATTATACCGTAATTGTTACTTGTGCTCACAGTGGCTGCTGCTCAGCAAAGTCTCACTTTGGACAAAGTCTGCAGAGTTGTGGACTAATGGAAAATGTGCATAAAAGGCTCAAATAATCGATCAGAAGTCCATCATTCACTCTCTTTTAGCTCTGTTTCAGTCTCCATCAACTCCTGAGGGAAATATCTGGCTCTTTAGCTGCTAAATGCTACACTATGTTCACCAGCTCTGTAGGTTCATCACTACGAGCCTCGACCAACACATTACACACTGTCACCTCATATATTGTCATTAAAATATCTATCATAGCCACTTTAATGGTGCCTTCACAAGCATAAAAGCAGTTATTCATTATTTATGTAAGACTAAATTATCTAAATGTTATTTCACTCATACTGGTGTCAGCTATTAGACCTTGATGTCACATACAGGACTGTAGCTCCCGAACAGAGCCGCTTTACAGAAGTTTGCTTCAAACAGCATTGCATAACATGAAATGAAGCCTCTGTGGATATTCAAATTCCAAATGTCCAAAGGCCCATCCATAATAGGATAAGAAGAGGCCTGCTGACTGTTGACTAGCTTAATTGGTTATTGTGTTCAAAGCAGAAAGAGCACACAGAAGTCTGTCATCAATAAATGCTCTTTAACCTCTCAAACCCTGATGATCCTCCTAATGCACTCTTAAGTAGCTTTAAAGTGATCCTCAACCCAAAATCTATCTTGAAACACTCTCCCTCTGACGGTTCGGGGTGGATGTGAAAAGATTGATGAAGAACAGCATGTGGTTGCCTTTATTTCAGTTACAATGATTGATGTCAAGTGTACTGTACATGGAAGAAGCAGTGTATTCAGCCATATTCAAGCAAAGTTCATAGTCTGCCTGAGAAAGAAGTTGTGTTCAGCTATAAAACCTGTTTTCATGGTGGAGAAAAAATATCAAAACATCACCAAAAACTTTCTGCTACTCCTGTAGCATTAAACACTTGTTTTCATCTGTATATTCAGGATTTTGCTAACATGCACCTGTTATGACATTTTAAATTGTGTTTATTTTATTAAATGATAAGTTTGCTATTATATAATGTTAACAAATAACAAAAAGACCAAAACCTTGACCTACTAACAAGTATTGATTGCCTGATATATCTTATTCCTCTGTGCTGCAGAGCTCCATTACTGTCCAAAAACTGTTAACAAGCTACTGCCAGTTGCTAAAGGCTATGTGGTTTTAAGCTAAATGCTAACAACAGTATGCTAACATGCTGATGTTGTAACTTACCATATACCCAGCATGCTTTCCAGGAGACAAAAGGGGGAGACACTGAACCACTTCCTGATTTTTAGATCTTGCTGACATCACTAGTGATGTCACGGGTTAGACTAGTATGGGGGCATCTATTTTATTTAGTTAAATGTTTGGTTTTGTATTTATGTTATTTGTACTTATTTTGGTTTATGGTAAGGACTCTGCTGTGGTTGATGTGTGTAAACAATGTTAACTGATACAAGTGACATTGTCATATACCAGTTGTTGGTATAAGGGAAAGGACCCCCCTGATAGAAATACGGTTCTGCCTTGATAGATTGGAGGGCCTATTTAAGGGGAGAGTTGTTGGTTTGAGAAAGAGCAGAAACGAAAGAAGATGTTAGTGTAGCTGTGTTAAAGTAAGTTTTTTATGCTTGATTTCATTTGGTCTCTGAGTCTGTCTCTTATCACCTTCCTTGACACTCAGACAAAGCTTCCCCAGAGGTAAAACTTTATTTAACAGTAAAACAGCAAGTAATTGTAAAAAGCCAGAAAGGGTTGCAGAAATGTTTCATTTTTCTTGTTTCCTCGTCAATTGTCTTTTTGACCCAAAATCCTTGAGGTGTTTGGGGTATAGAGGTATGTCGGGGGCTTCACATCCTCGTTATAAATTCAAATTTATAAGAACTTTGATTTTATTTGAGAGCCACAGTCCAGGAGTGTATCAGTGATTGTTATTCCAGATGGCAGCGAGAAAATTCCATTTGAAGGTTTTATTACTTTTCGTTAAAACAGTTTGCCAATGCTGTCTTTGCCTTCTCACTGACGAGGCTGACTGACATGTCGCCGTTCCCTCCATTTGTCATTGTTTTAAAAGGTCTTAATTGTATTACATGCAAATGAAGAGATTTTTTTTTTTTTGCCCATTATCTATTCATATAAGACAATGAACAGAACATTAGTGGGTCACCAAATGAGGGAGGGGAGGGAAAGGGAGAGGAGGGGTGAGGGACAGACAGTCAGTAGATACAGAGTAAAAGAGAACAGGCAGCTGTACCTTATGGTGCTGTAATGTCTTAACTTTTGGGATTGTACTAAAATCAATCCTTTCATCCTCATGTCTAAACTGTGTGAGTGTTAGCATGTGTGTATTTAATACTGTAGGTGAAAGCTGATAATTAGTATGATTACTGCAAGCAATCACACTATTGTAGCAGCTTGCAATGGCGGCAGCAGCTGGCAGCAACTCTCTACAACAGTAGAGTTGGCACATGTCTGCCTGGACAGTGGAGTATGATTTTTCACCCATCTTCCAGCAAATCAATAGGTGACTTCCTTTTTGCTTTGCTCAGTAGGCAAAATACATTACATTTCCAATCAATTTGCATTGTGCTATATGCCCTTACTTTTGTCATGATAATGATTTGGTACCATGCCATCTGATCACAACATCAAACGGGGAAGGCAGCAGCTAGCTGCAGCTGGTCCCAGGTGTCTGACCAATACTCCCAATTGTACCCATGAGTACAATTACTAACATACTAAAATTTATAATGGAAAGTCTATGGGAAATAAGGAATGTTTGAAAGCTAATATCTCAAACTTAAAGTGCAAAACTGTTCATATTTCATGGACAGGTGTGCCATGTGGAAATGCTTAACATATTAAAAAATAGCGGCAATAGCACCACAATGTGGTCAGTTATTACGTCTTTTGTGTTTTGGCTAATAACAGTAACAGTAAAGCCTATCAAAACAATATTTGGACGGGGTGTTCCTTGGATGATGCTGATTAAACTGATATAGGCCATGCCCATTTGCACCTGAACATTTTTTTTCACCATTTTGGATTTTTTGATGAACACACTTTTTGCTTCTGTTGGCACATATTTCATCTAATCTTCACCAAACTTGGTACATACCATATTTAGAGGACCACGAACAAAACTCAATTTGTTTTTGGATATCACTTACGCTTTGTCTGTAATTTGTTTTTGTTTTCTTATTTACTTACTGTGATAAATTTGTATGATTTTTACAGTAAATAGAGAAAATTTGACTGTATGTTGTATCCTGACAAAATAAGAAGGTAAAGACATTTCAATCCAAAGACAACCAAACTGCAGCAGTGAGGATCTCCAAAGTCTGCAAGCAGCAAAGTAACCACAAGCTAACAAGCACTGTGTCTACTGTCTACAGGCTAACAAACGTTGTCTGACTCTGGTACATGTAGAAATCTGGCGAGCCCCCAAGCCCTAGGCAGTGTTCGTTATTCTACGAATACGAGCAGCAGATCAGCATGTACAGGATGTGTCGAGGGCATTGAGTCTGTACAAAAGCTGCTATCAATACCTGCAGTCACGTTGAGTGTAGTATATGGGTTTTTAGTACTGACCGAGGGGCAAACATGTTAATTTATTTGATGTGGACATTACAGTAGCATTGGATCTGCAATATACAGTTATGCACATGCACCAGATTGTAACGAAATGCTAAATTACAACACCTGTCCACAGGAGGCTTTTAATGTGTCAGTCAGTCACCACCTGCATTGCTTAAAGCAGCTAAATGTTGTCACACAGTGCTCAAGTCAGCTTTTAATATAGTTTAAGATTGTAATGCTTCTATTTTTTTATCGCTGGCAGCTAGACTGGTGACATATAAAACAAAGTATGCGGGAGAGCTTTGATGTAAACATGAAATCTAAACTCACATTTATTCTAATAAAATTCTTTCTACTCAATAAGGTGTTTGAAAGACAGAAATGAAGCCAAGTCTGCGTCCTAGGCTTGGATCAGGTGATGCATCAGCTGAGCTTGCGTTTTGCCACAAACAATTGAGCGACCTATTTAAGCTGTCACACTCCCTGCTCATTCTCTGCTTCTACTTTCTTTGCTGCTCTCCTATCTCTACAGCATCCCCGTCTCTTTGTTCATGGTCTCCCATGATTGGAGCTTGCACTTTTCCTGGCCTTATATTACACTTTGAACACAAAACCTTTAAAAAATATAATAAAAATTAAATCTATTACTTTCACTCTCATACATGTCACCATAAATGTCATAGCAGCCAATAATAATAATATACTAATGGTTTGTGAATTGTCTAATAAAACATTTGCTCCCGTTAAATAATTATTTAATAGTCATTTGGATTTTGGGTAAGGTCATAAGAGGTCTGAGTAGTACAAATGTGCAGTAGTTTATTAGGTGACAGATACATTTCTTCTCCTTTATGGGTAAGGCAATACTGTCAGTTTTCTTTAATGAGTTTGACTATTGACTTCACAATAAATTAGCTGAAAAAAAAAAGAGCTGGAATCACTTGAATGTCTATGATCTTGTATAATTGGCAGATGCTTGACCCTCTTTAACTGCTGTCATGTGCTGAGTGACTCTGGCTAAGTAATGCATGCCACATGGTGGGAAAAAAAAGAACAGCTGCAATGAAATGGTGACATGTACTTAGGGATGGGATAAGAGGTGGGTGGAATTGTTTCAAGAAAATGAAGTTTATTTGAACAGAGGTGCAGCGCGAGAGAAAGATAAAAATCATGAAAGTTGCTGAACCTTACAAGTGACAAGGACACAGTGTTACATTTCTTCTGCACAAATCCAGCTAATAAGAAGAGTCATGAGTGCTAACGATTGTGCTTCTGTCTCCAGGGGATTTTGCACAGCTGTTTCCACCTGCAGAGTATTTTCTCCCTTAGCTTGGCTTTGTCTTCTTCCTTTGAACACCATGAACATCCTGATGGCTATAATTAGCTCTGTCACTCTGCATTCATGAACACAGAGCACGCTGCCAGTTATTTCTCCATACTTCACATACCACACCCAGCCACTCATACAGCTGTTTTCAAGCTTTGTGTTAGTTATTTTTCATTCACTTCCTTTCACAACTCTCTCCTCTGTTATTTAACATCTCACTCTCATCTCCTACTTTTACACCCTCTTCCCTTTCACTCTCACTTGTTCCTGAAGTTCCCCCAATCTTTCTTTTTTTTTGTTGCCTCGGATGGTTAAAAGACTTCAGATTGGTGTTGCAAGAACTAATGGCAGTAATCACAAAAGCACTGACCTGTTCCATATTGAGAGGGTCACTTGATGTCTAAGCTGCCAGATGGGCTTCTGCTAGAAGAGCTAGGTGTTTGTCATGCAAACGTTAGGGTGGTGAAAAGTGTGTGTGTGTGTGTGTGTGTGTGTGTGTGTGTGTGGTACTAACACACTTGAATATACTAACACTCCTTGAATATGGTGCCACTAAAATGTCAAATGGGACATCACACATATATTAGATTGGTGTCAAAAATAAAATGTTTCCAAAAATACCACCAAAGGTCTGTTCTGCTAATTATTTTCTACCTACAGATGTAACTGTAACCTATGTAAAAAAACGGCTTCTGGTACTCTTAATTTGTCACTTCTTGGATCACAGTAAATAAAGCTCTCTTTTGCAACTTCACCATTACGCACGGCTGTGCGGCTCCTTATAGCGTCCACATCATTAATTCATCATGGACCTGTAAAACATTGTTGGCAGTGATAAATGTAATCAACGATTAGTTTGTAGCTCTCATATCTAAACCGACTTTACAAGGTGCGTCACAACTAAGGATAGAATAAAAAGAATATGATGGTTTGCCAATATTGTTGACACTCATGCCAACAAAACGAATTTGAATTTGAAATTAAGAGCAAAATAAAATGTGGACTCCCATGTAAATTAAAAGAACGACAAAATTAATCACAGAAGTAATTAATCGATGTTACATTTATAAATGCACCTTTGATTGGCATTTTACAAACCTGTGTAAACGGAAAAAAAATCACAATGAACCTAGACAAACAATGTTTTACTAAAAGATTGTGTCTCACCTTCTATTTCATCTCCACCTCATCACATCACCCTCAGCTCACTTAAGAAAAACATGTGTACGCCTGGTCTGAAGAATGCGTGCGGTGCCACATTGAGCGTGGAAACGTGGTGGAGATGCCAGGTGGCCATTTGGAGGTTCCATTCACAATGAATAGCAGCCTGTGGCACCTCTACTGTTTGAGTATGTTTATTTGAACAGAGGGTGGGAGTAATAACAAGGTCATGCTACTTCCAACTTTGCTTTGATAGACCACAGAAAGATTTAAGAGTTTGAGTAAGACTGTGCAGGTGTTAGCACTGTCAGAATATGATGGTCTTGGTTTGGCTTTGGTTTGATTTGGGTCCTTTCTGTGTGCTGTGCTTTTCTTCCAACAGTCCAAGGACATTCAAGTTTAGCAATTTGGTAGCTCGACTTTATCCGCTAGTGTAAATGTGTTTGTATCTCTACATGTGTTAGCTTAGTCACAGACTGGTGACCTGTCAAGGCTGTATCTTGTCTCTCACCCAATATGTGCTGGGAAAGGCTCCAGCCTCCTGCAAGTCAGAAGAGGATAAACAGTTTATTATTATCATTATTATTATTATTTTTTTTATAAAATACATTTTCAAGACTGTTGCATTCCAGGTAGATCTATTTTACAGTCCTATGTTTATAAGAAAACACATTTGGATACCTCTTGGTTTGCTTTTGCCAAGAAATTGGTCCTTTGCACTTACAGTACATTAGAGGTGGTCTGAGCGGGCAGGAATGTATGTACAATTTCGTGCCAAAAATGGGTACCAAAATTACAGTGTCGCCACATCTTCATAAACACAACCTCAAATGTGCCAACTCTCCTAGAGCCAGCTGGTCCAATTCGGTTCTATGAAGTCACCAATGGCACAAATGCAGATAAATGGGCGTGTACCTGATGAAAATGCCACTACCTATGCATATGCAATGCATACTCATTCATTTTACTGTAGCAATATACTGATGTGTTTAAGACAAAACAGAGAAGTCATTTGTGACAAAGGCGACAGAGAATTATGTTAACAGCTTACTGTAAATCACAGAGCTGTCACTTCACATTTCATCACAACAGTCGGTGGACATACTGTGGGGAGGTTAAAGGGACAGTGCCCTTGGAGTCAGATGACACTATTCCCTGTCTGTGTTCCCTGTCAACTCACTGTTTCTCCTGGATACATGAGTGGGAATTTGCCCACAACTTAATACAGCCTAGAGAGCCTTGGAATCAGCATTGCCACCCTATTTGATGCAAAAGAGAACAGATTTTGAGCAGAAGTGCTGGAACAACTTTTGGTGGTGGACTAAATTAATCTACAATCCACTGAGAATTAGACAAGAAGAGGCAACAAAACAGCTGGAAAAGTATGAAAACATGCAGGCAGCCTTTCTAAAAATATTTTAGCTGCTCTCAAGTTAAACGGAGACAGTGAACAGTGTTTTAGTGAACAGGTGAGTGAATCCAGCTGCTGAATCATCAGGTGCTCTGCAGTGGAGAGCACAGTAGCTGTTGAAAACCAAGCTCACATTAGAAGAGAACTACACCTGTTACCATGGTAACTATACACAACAAAGATGCTGAGAGCTGTAGCCTTAAAATGCTTAGAAGCTGAAACAAACTGATAAAAACTGACTAAAACAAGACTAAAACTAATCAAATGAATAAAATCTGACTAAAATGAATTATTAACATTTTCATCAAAAGACTTAAGACCAAAAAACAGGGTTCTGTAGATGGAGTACACTATTATTTTCTCAGCTTTAGCTCCAAACCATTAAAGGTCCAAAGAAACATGTAACATTTGTCTGCATGCACTTAAGCTGGGCTGCCAAAGTCACCTCATCCCAGCAGAAATGGTGTGTGCTGTCTTTATTTAACTTTTTATTGTCCAACTTCTTATTTACTTATAAGCCGATACAATTGCATATGTGTGTGGACAGTTAAGTATCTTACATTCACAAAACTGAGGATGTGTTGTCGCGCATCCTTTTCTAACCAGTGCTGCAAGAACACCCTGCCATCTCCACAGTTCCAAAGCCATAAAGGACTGTTCATGCCAAGAGGCTAAGACTGCTGAACCGACTAGGAGAACATAAGAACTGACTGACAAAAGATCAGTTTTCTCAACAAAATGAAGCACATTACCCAGCTTTCCACTGTGAACATACTGTACTGCCCCTGTGCTCTTGTAATTTTCTTGACTAAATGACTTCTTGGTTAAAAATTACCATCCCTAGTGACAACACAAAATGAGAATATCGCCATAGGATATTTTTGGCCATTTCTCATGTCATACATCCAGCTGGATAGCACTTAGGGATTTTACCTTTCCATTCTTTTCCTATAAGCTTTGATGTTGACACATTGCTAGCTTGATTTTAGACTACATAGACACTTAACAATGACAGTAACCCAGACATGCTGGCCAAAAAATCATTTAGTCTTGTTAGTGATTAAGAATGGCTTAATTATGTGTATATTGTCAGAAATGGCTATGCCACTTGAGATTTTGTGTGCCATGGCTTTAAACTAGAGAATACAAGACACAGCATAGCCAATCATTAGTGTATGGCTCAATTGTGTTGTAGGAAAGATGAGATCACAACTGATGGATTGACAATGATGACCTGTTTAAAAGCAAGATGGACTCAGCAACACATGGTTTTTAGCAGGTTGTGTACAGTGTCTGAACAGTTCAGCTAACCTGGCGCTCATTTCATGCAAACTGCGTTTAGAAAAAGGAGATTTCTCCTTTTTGATTTTGACACTTTTCGCCAATCATTTGTAAAATATGATGCTGCCGCGATTTGCCACCTGCCTGTAAGCAGCGCTGGCAAATGCTTTTGTTAAACAAGCGACTGGCCTTCAGAGTTGTGATAGCTAAAAGTAACTAAACTGCTCATAGAGCAGGCAAGATATTAAAATGTATCACAAAAGCATTGTAAGTTTGAATCACTTTTAAAGGGTCACAAGCAAATAACCTCTGATTTTAATTGACCACATCCTTTAATATTTATAGAGCTTGCATACAGGAAAAACCTGAAGAGAAAAATAGAACTAAATAGTAAAGGTAGAGTGGGAAAATCTCAAAAAGAAAAGTACAGGCATTGTCATTTTATGACAGCACAAGACATTTTACAGTATCTTAAAATTGTATAAAATGTCTTTTTATTTCTTTTTAGAAGCTAAAGGACCCACCCACAGGGATGGGCAACAGAGGGAAGAGAAACTACTGCTCCATCCAGGAAGTAGTACAGGATGATGGACGATATGCTTAGATCTAAACATCACATTAATCCTCCGGCCCAGTGCGACTCCCCCAAGGACGCAGCAGCAGTTTCTCCTCCACCACAAGCACAGGGTAAAAGACGGACAGATCGTGAAGAGGAGGACACACCAGTTACGAAGCACAGGGAGCCAGACAGGCCAGTGTAGCTCCAGGAAATGGAGAGCAAAGAGGAAAAGAGGGAAAGGAGACCACTGGAGCGGGAAGAGCATGAGAGGACAGCATTAGGAAGAGCAGAGAGGGAGGACAGACTTACAACAGAGCCACTGGAGAGAAAATACAGGGATAGAGAGGGATTTTCACAGTGTAGTAGTGTAGTAAGAGATGACAGACTGAATGCCATTTTACAGACCCTTTTAACACAGAGAAACAGAGCCTTGTCAGTCTAAATCTTGTTTTTTATGTTCATACTTTTCTTATTTTTACAATGTTATCTTAGTATTTTGAATTGATTTTTTTTGTATTAACTAATCCTCGAAGACGGTGTGTTTTCAGTATTCATCTCACCTGTATTCTGAGCTAACATTACATGCCACTTTGTTATTGTGCGTAGAATTTATATAATTTATGAATCATATTTTTACCTGAGGAAGGCCATTAGTGGCCTCCTGATGAATGCCAGAGTCATTAACAAGCCATGTAGCATAATTGCCATGTTCGTTGCTAATCACAAACTTGGAGTGTCTGAAATCCCCCCATTTACTCCTCTCTATAACACTATATAACACTAGTTTAGTTAGCTGTAAGTAGAGATTTCAGGCAGATACTGATCATCATCACTTTGCATCATCAGTAACAGCTGTGCAGCAGCACAATGGTAGTTTCCGTATCTATAAAATACGATGCATTGCATTGTAGGATTGTTAGCAGAAACTACTGTACATGCCATTGACAAATTTTACTATACAGTGCACAATATAGTAAGTATACAAAAAAAAACTGACTACAAGAAAAAAACTAAACAAAATGTGTGAATGCTGTTTCCTGTGTTAATATATTTATATAGATTTACAAGCAGTTGTCCCAAATTCTGAATCCTGTCCTGTTTGTCCTGAAAATGAACTGTTAAGATAATATTAAGCGATAATATGAGCAAGCTAAAATGAGAGCTGTCTGTATGCTGTGATACTTGACCGACCTGAAGGCCTAAAGACTCGACTTGACTTGAGACTTGAAGGCAAAAATGCTGAGGAGACCTGACTTGGTGACACAATAATATTGAAAAATGCTGCACTGAACTTATGGTGTCCTTTGGAGTGCTGCCAAATTGTCATGAATAATTAATAACAAAACGGAGACACATGCAACAAGCTGCTGCTGTCACCAGAAGAAAATGTAGACTCTAAATTCAAATGAAAGAAACCTTTCATTAAATTATCAATTAGTCTACATGAGTAGCTCAATAGTTTTTTGTTTTACTCTCTGAATCCTGGAAAATATTCTGAATCACACACACATCACTTATGTAGACTATAATTCCTGCTTTTAGTTATTAAAAATGTCGGTTTTGTAATATTGATGTATTTTCGCTTGTCTGTTGCACTGATTAGGCTATCATAAATAACAGATTGTTGATGTCATTCGACCTGTTTTAAAGCAGATGAGAGTGCAGCTGCCACTGTGGGAGGAATTTATGATAAAATATCTAAAAAAAAAGTGTTTATAGGCTCCTACAGCTTAATGACAATCTTAGCTGCTGAAAAGACATTTAAAATGAAAGTAACATACCTGTCACCTGTGCCTAATGGTTCATGCGTCTTGTAAACACAGCCAGGACACTTCGCTTCATATCATCCTCAGAGCTAATCTATCTATCTGTCTATTTTATCCATCTGTTTGTTTCCAGTGAGGTATGAGCTAATATAGTGACTCTCTGAGGTAAACATTTATGCTGCTCTAGAAACAATATGTAGTTATTTTTAAAATATATATTACTTGGAGGCCCCACCAACTGCAACCACACCCACCCCAACTCCCCTGTCCCCAGACTGAGCCGTGGGCTGTGGGCAAGTCTTTGTGGTTGCAGCAGTGTTGAACCACTGGTGAATCGGGTTGGCCTTATTTCAGACTGACGGGGAAGAGTCTCTTCTTTCGGCTTAGCTCCCAGTTTGGCCGTACTGCTGTCAGCAAGCAGGCCGAGATCCAGTTTAAGCGTTGCTGTCTTCAAAGCGACATTTCAGTTTGAGTTGAGGATTCAGGCTTTCGCTGGCTTCTTGTAATCTTAGTTTAATGCCGAATAAACTTTGCTGACTACACTCAAATCTTCATTCAGTAGCAGATAAACTTTAAGGGTCAGCGTGACTTCAAAAATGACATACAAGACGTGGAAACACGAGACTTAATGTTACAAATAAAACAAAATATACTTGGTCAAAAAAAAAGAAATTGTGTCTTGGCTTATTAGTTTCTGGAGACCAGCTCAAAGAAAATTACTCTGAGTTTGTTTTATAGGTTTAGACAAGACAGGCGGAGTTTTGGGTGTGTTTTAAATGTTTTCATGCCGAATTTCTGATGAATACTCATTTCCTTTGTTTGGGGACTTTAAGGTGTGTCTGACTTTGACTGGAGATGGTAAATTTTCTACACTGGGGAATTAAGTTTAGAGTTTTAAATGCAAAATTCACATTTCAGAGTCACTGTGTCTGAATACTTCACGTCACATTGTACCATATATTGTAAAACCATTCAGAAAAACAGTTCAGCATTATACATTCATTTCATAATAAAACACTGGATTAAGACTTAAAAAAAAAGATACTGTGTTACCACAATTTAACCTCATCAACTTATTTTAATGAGTTGGGACAATCCTATCACTAGGTTTCTATCTATCTCAAATTCTCTTCCTCTCACCTCCAACTCCATGCTTACACACACACACACACACATACCAACACACTTACCCTCCCTGTTTGGTTTTTCATTCTGTTGTGACTTCAGAAAAGAACATTTACCAGACGCCAGTTGTAAATTAAAGTAATGCTTTGCTTGAGTACACTGTTCGTTTTAAGCCAGTTTGATTCATCGTTTATTATTATTATTATATTATTAATATATAATCATCTTGCAACCTGTATATTATTGGTGTCAAAGTAATGCCAGTCAAAATGGTCCAACTCTGATCTTTCTACGATAAAATTTAGCTAAATTAAACATGGATAGATTAAATTGCTATACACTGCACAAACATTTCCCTCCAGTGGTCAAATAGAATTTAGTTAACATTAAAAGTAGGATTGTTAAATAACTATAGTATATTTTCAGGAGACTGAACTGATTGCTGTTTAACCTTTTTGTATGAGAAATATCGATAGAAATAGTAAGAGACCGTGTTAATGGGAAATATAGTCAGTAAAGACTGCATTTCTAATTTTATTGTGTAACATAAGCAAGTATTGTTCACTTTAGGTACATTATAGACGTGTGTTGTCTCTGAATGTTTGAGTAATGCATTGAACTATGTGAATGACCATGGTGAAACGCGGACGCTTTGATTTAAACTTAATCTCGCGCAATCAGTTAGTGAATCACCTCAGAGGGGATCACGTGGTTTCTCTCAGACAACTGATTTTCTGGTTGTGCGATTTTCTGGTTTTGTATCTCCAAGGAGACACGCGTCACATCCCTAAGAGCTTCCGCCATCTTAACTTTCTCCGCACTTTTTTTTTCTTGTATCACGTGATCTCCTAAGTTAACTTTCTTTTCTTTTGTCATCTTCATTGTATGCATTTATCAGTATGTCTGTGTCTGTGGCTTCAGTTTAAAGCAGGGAGTTAGATCCCTGTATCATTATACACGACTTCAGACGTGAGATTGATTAAAGTTGTTTTCTGTGTCTTCTCCCGGCACAGGTAAAAATTAAAGTATAAATGTAGATTATCCTACACTAATGGTATAACACTGACGGAATTTTATGTTGATTGCTGAATTCAGGGATTGTTCTACATATTCAGTTAATTACAATAATTTTGCAATGCAGCTACCTGGAGCAGGTGTGGAGACAGTTTGAATTGGATACACATCAAGTAATGCAGATGGCCTCTTTAGTCATGGCAAAGAGTGAGATATACAACAAGAAAACCTCATCATTTATCATGTGCACACTGTGCTTACAAAATAAGTAATGAATGCTAGGACTCTGTAGCCTACCTGCTGAGGGTCACTGTGAAACTCATTGTAAATGGCTGAACTGCTCTTCATAGAATGAGGAAGCTTCCTCTAACGCTTTGCAAGCAATTTGGTGCCGCCTTGTCTTGTACAGCCTCCAAAATACCTAGAGGCAGGAGCATTTATTACTTTCTTCTAATATCAAGGAGATCAGCAAAGCAATTAATCAATCAAGTCAAGCTGTAGCCCGGTGTGTGGGATGAAGATCTTCCTGTATTGTGCTGTACCTCTGGAGCTTGAGGGTTTTTTTTTTTTTTACAGAGGCTCTAGAGAGCTTTTTGCCTCATGATATCACTACAGAAGCTCAGGATGGTGAAAAAGACACTGGAGGGTTACATTTAAGGAGTAGGTGCTTTCATTGTTTGGCAACCAGGAAAGAAATCTATTTCAGTTAAAAAGGTGTTTATAGCAAAATATTAGATATTTCTGTTTACATTTGTGAAAAATGATCTTGCTCTAAGTGAAACTCAAAGCTTTGAGTTTTCCAAATGTATTAATTGCCTCTTGTGATGATGGTTTATAGGGAACAGTAATGGGCAAGTTAATCACGTATTATTACTCATCAAGAAGTGATTATCTTACTCAACATATTAATCAATGATGCATCTTCTGTATTTAACACATAAAAATGGAAGACGAGACATTGTGGTTTAACAGTTAGCCTTTGGTTTGAAGGTATTTACTGACCATCACCAGCTAGCTCAGCCCTGGTGCTTGCACGCAGCGCTGCAGAAGTTGCATCCTCACATTGTTGTAGTAGGGTTCACACACCCCCCGACTCACCCAGGAAACCCAGGTGATTCCTGGATGTGGGCACCAACCAAATACAGGCAAAGTAATGAAACTATCCACAACCTTTTTTTCCCTGACAAACACAAGATGTTAGCGAGACAAAACTAAATTCAAACAAAGCTGTGACATGATCTCCATGTCACAGGTGAAATGTGAAATATCAGGGGTTTTTTGACGAGAAAAGGGAGACAAAGATTGGATAGACTTTTTTTCAAACAGTCGCATAATTCACATCATCTTCTCTTCCTGTGCACCAGAATTATCTTCCTAGTAATGTTGCACACCAGCAGTGCAATGCTAACTGTGCAGAGGCCTGCTGGTTATGCACCCTGCAGCAGGAGCTAGGCCACTTGAGATGGTGATTGAGAAAAGTATATGATGGCAACAGCAGGGGCATGGTAGGAAAAAAACAGGTTGACATTTGGACCCACTTCAAGTATATAATGCATGCGGGAAGAAAAAGTGAAGTATTGTCAGGAGAGAAATCCTGCAGCAACAAAATAGCTGAGAAGAATACTACATACCTGAAGAGACTTAAAGCTTTACCACACAAACACTGAGATAATGTACAATAACTTTACATTACGAAGTCATTACTAATTTAGGACCCAGGCACAATTTGGCCAATCAAGGTGAGAGCACCTCAACCTTTAAGAGGCTCATGGAGCACAGGTGTGTCAGCTTCATTCCTGCTCCTCGGATCACCAAACAAACTGTTTGTGTTTTAATTAGGATTATTTTATTGTTAGGGTAATGTAGGGGTGCAAATGCACCCTGAGGTATTGGATTTTTATGTATTTTCATGTTTGCTGGAGTGCTCGGTGGATTCAAGCTGCACAGAATAGATCAAGTCGGGCAGGAAGTCAGACACAGGAATGGCATCTAGTCAATTTTCAAAATACAACATCCTGTGCAGACTTCTGATCGTAAATCACATCACTACATCAACATTACGTTATAACCAGCGGCACCAGGCCAGAAGTCAACTGGTCAGAGGATATTTGACACCATGGATGACGAGAGGTGCATCTTGGAAGTGGAAAATCAGAAGATTTTGTGACACCACTGCTGCCATGACTGCCCTGGTCCCTGGCTCTCTTCTCTCTGGTGCTGCCGGAGCAAAACTTCTGAAATGCTCCTGGTGGGGTATGACACCGTGCGGAGGACGGAACTAAACCGCGCCGCAGCCACGCCTAGTGGAATCAAGGCATAAGTCAACTCTAAAAGCCAGGGCTTCCATATTATGTATTAGCATCTCACAACAACGAGATATTGCATCCATATGGAGGTTTAGCCAAACATAAGTCAGTAGCCTGACTAGCTAAGTTGGCTAACCTCCTGTTTAAGGCAATTTTGTTTCATTTGGAGTGTTAAACCTGCTATCCATACTAATATAATTGCAACAGACATATGATAGTCAGGTCCTGTCAATTTGGAATAGCTCCATACCAGCTAAATGTGGTTTACGACACCTGCTAGAACACATGACCTTTTATGTGGCTACTGTGGCTAGCTAGCAAGACCCAACATGGACATAACAAAACTTGAAATACTGGGAGTTGCACTTTTTGTTAGCTTGAGAGAAGAAATTGTTGAAGTAACAGAATATTACTGGGGGTGGGCTCGTAGGTGTAATAAATGAATTTCAAATTGTAACCCACTTACATTACTTGCTACTGAAAAATGTAATAACATTATTGCAACGTGTTATTAGTGTGTCACTGCCCAACAGTGATGACATTTTTTCTTTGTTGTTGCAGTACCATCAATGGCTACTGGACAAATCGTCAACACGGCTGACTCAGCCATTTATGCCTAAAATGCAGTGTTGTTGTCACCAAGAAGAACAACATGTGCTGTCATTTGAACTCTTGTCTTCAGGTTCAGGTCCCTGGTTGAGGTTGTAGTCTGCAGCCATGTCTGCCTGCGTGACGCTGATGCGGGGGTTGAGCACGGTAGCGCAGAATACAATGAGAATGCAGAATGGCTCATACTACATCAAGATTTCATTTTCCATTTCATTTAACAAATTCATTTATTACCCCACACCATTTACTTCTTCATTATGTTGACAAAATACCACCATTATGGATGCTAAAATTTCAGGGAAGCAACAGGATTTGATCCAAATTAATTCCTGGTTTTAACCAGCACCAGAGTTTTGATTCTGAAAATGCTGCATGGCATGCTTCATTTACTTTGCCTGTACCTCATTCTGGGTATATGAACATAAAGGAAGTTGCTCGAGTAGGCCTATATATTTGGCAACTTCATGTGCACGATAAAGCCTCAAGATATTTTCATATGCTCTGCACTGACGGTGAATGTAAAGACAGGAAATGCATTAATTAAAATAAACTTGTGTCATACCTCAGCAATTATTTTCAGTGGCAGAGAGTTAGTATTGCCTCATAGCAAGAGGTACATAGGCTCAAGCCACTGCAGCCCTGCAGAGCTGCACTGTTTACTCTTGCTACCTCCCCAAAGACATTCATGGCAGATTGCAAATACTCAGTAGTTCACATGTTATTTTGTGCTCTCTGCCTATAGGCTTCAGTCATATGTGACCCTGAAAAAAATAAGTGGGCAAAAAATTAATTAAATGAATTGATTTACTTGTCTTATTGATTTTCTTACACAGATCATTCAAGTCAGCCAATAATCCCAGAGGGAAATACAGTCCATGGCTGTCTTTTTACAGAGATGCACTGTAAGTAATAGTCGTAAGTGAATGAATGTAGAAAACCAAATAAATCAAGATATTGCTTCAGATGACACACGGAGCACTTGGCTTATAAGATGTAAAGTTCAGTCATGCAGTGCCCTGTGCTTTAAGAGACTGCCCTCATTCTTCTTCCTCCTCTATTGTGTTTAGCAAGAACTCAGCACTGATAAATGTCTCTATAACCTTGGCAAAAGTCACGCTGAATACATACCCAGCAAGTTCGGCTGTCAGCTAGGGGTTGAAGTCAGATGCAGAGCCTGTGCTCCATTCCTCACTGACAATCCTTATGAAAGCTCACGTGTAAAATACATATAGAGAGAAAATCTGTTTGGAAACTGATAGCAGTTTATTTATTTTAAGAAAAGCAATGAGCATTTTCTTACAAAAGCTTTGAACTTTGCAGAGAGCAGTACTTTTAATTACCCTCTAAAAGCCATCTAATCATATTGGACACCATGCCATGTCATAATGAAGCTTAGTTTCTTCTACAGTTCCATTCAGCTATGGCCAAAACAATCAATCCTGCGCTATTTAATTAAAGGCCAAGCTCACATTACATCAAGCCGTTTCAACCAGACTGGGCTCTCCCTGTATGTGCAGCAAACCCCTGTTTTGCTTGAGTGTTTATAGAAGGGGAAATACTTTGGCATTGTTGGCATTTATTTGGATGTGTGACCTTTTTAACATGCTTTCAATTGGAGGCCATCGTGTTTTCTCACTGAAGCAAAGGTTTTGTGAAAATGCCACAGAGTGGCAGCGTATAATGGGAGGGTAATAGGGAGGTAGTTAGATATGTCTCCGAAAAGACAGATAAGGTGCACATGCAAGAAAAAAAAATCCTGCTTATAGAACAAACCGATAGATTAAAGGGTTTTTAGCTTTGTTCATGAATTCCCTTAGTGTGTGTGTGTGTGCCCATATAGCCATACATACTGTTTATTAACTGGACCAAAACGTATTTCTCACTTTTTTCATCCCTTTGTTTAGCGCTGTGTTTCGTTTTTTTTTCTCCACAATCTCTTCTAAAATTAAATTGATCTTGTTTTTGACAAACACAAACGTTTTCAGATTTTTTTTTCCTTCTAATTTTTGTAGCTCGACACTCTGATATATGGAGGTGTTTCAGACAGTTCTATCTGCACCCTCTCATCACGAGAGTCTGATAAGTGTGAAAACTCAGAACTTTCTTCAAGTCCTCAAAAGGTATAATTTGTGCAATCAACAGGGATTAACACTTCTATTCTGTCAACAGCCAATAGCAGAACCTTCTGACTGACATCATGATGATGAACCTGGTGTTGCATTTGCCGCCGCAGAAAGAGCTACAAATGGTTATGTTCCAGTCAGGTTCTATCTGTATATGGTGCAGCACTGGTAGATGGTCTGTCTGCTCAAGATTTCTATTAATCTATTCATTTTTGTGTGTGTCATTCAGTTTTGTTTAAATTTATTAAATAAAGAGAAGACAGAAAGACAAAATATATATATATAATTCTGTTGGTGTCTTGCAATATTTACAGTCTGCTCAGAAAAACTGTAGCTTCTGACAGATTGCTGATAAATATTATACATTTTCTTTTGTGCATGGTAGAAGGTTTAGGTGAGTGAACAGCCTGAATGGTACATCCCAAGCTCATACTAGCAAACAACCAAATGCACTCAAGACCAGTCCACAAAGAAGCTGGTGGAGCCTATTCTATAATAAATCCCCTTTGTGATAGGCCATGCAGTCAATTCCTTCCTTTAAAGTCGAGCAACATTTTCCACTGAGCAAAGTTCTTCTTAGCAGTTTATTTCTACACGCTACTTCACAGAAAGACTGAGCCATTCTCATTCTCAGGTCGTCCAATGAAAACATTTAAATCTTATGTTTTTGCTTGCCTTATATAGTACATTATGGATGTTTTAAATGTTTAAAATGCTATAATCGGCAACTTTAAGCTTACTTTATATACCTTACTACACTACCTATATTGTGTTCAGTTCAGTCAACTGTCTGGAATATTATAATAATTAATTGGTGTAATAAATAATGTATTATGCCTGTCTTTCATATTTATTCCATTTGTCTGCTTGTATTTTACAGTCAACTGAGTTTGATGAACAGAGCGCTGTTTATCCATTGATTCTAAAGATACTGCAACACTAAATCAAGCCTCTCTTACATCATTCAATATCGTATGTGTTTTATTGCTTAAGGGCCAGAGAGACTCTTTAGTCAATTCTCATGCACACATAACATATTTAAAATCAATACAATTATATTTATTTATTTATTATTATTATTATTTTTTAAATAAGCTCAGCTCTCTCTTACACAAAGCACTGTGCCATATAAATGGTGAAAGCATTTTATACAGAGTTGGGGTTGGGAACAATGTGCCCAGGCCTGAATGTAGAATCATACACCTTGGTGTGGTAATTAAGGGGTCATGGTAAACACAACCACTGGTGTCAAATTTGACTCACCTTGGATGTCTTTGTTGTGTTTCTGAAGACACATTATCCAGTAGCCCTCTTCATTTCACTGCAATTACTAACAAAAAGGCTTTTGAAAATGTTGTTTTTTTAATAAGCATTCAAGTTTTGTTTTCATAAAAGACCAAGAGCCACAGTTAGTGGGGGGAAGGAAACTGCATTGACTCCCAATTTATCAGAAGCTCTCACTAGATAGACACTATTGATCTGAGATGTGGACAGGTAGAGCCAGTGGGAATCTAGAGGCAATCTCTCTTTTATGCATTCTCAAACCTGCATTGCAGTATTTTTTTTTTCTCTTAATAAATGTCGGGGTGGTTGTCCAAACTGCTTGTCTGGTATTTGTGTGTATGTGTGCCATTGGAAAAAAAAAAAAGGTTCAGGTTTGTTTACAAATTGATTGTCTGACCATCTGTGTTACTTGCCTTTCTGAACTTTGTTCTAGCGAAGCTGTACAACCATATCCCCAGATCTCACCTCTCAAGTTGGTTAGTGAGCCAACATAGCCTAAAGGAATTATAAGAAAATAAGACCCATGTCGTAAAAAAATATTTACCCTTAATGACCCTTCTTTGCCCTCAGCATCTTGTCAAGGACAGTGACAAATGGTGTGCAGCTAAATGGGACATATTTGGGGTCTGCAATTGACAGGCAATGCCAGAAACTACAGTTAAATTGGGAGGCCTTAGTTTGCTACAAGGCCAGACAAAATTGACTGTCAATTATTTCTGCCTTGCACAGGAAGATGTACACATGCAGTATTCTGCAGGTAATGGGACTAACAGGATCCAGGAGACGGACAGTTGTCAAACTGTGTGTACCTGCAGGCAAGGGGATGGATGGATCGAAAATTGATTACTGTGTTTCATGCTATCATGCATTATTAAATGTTCTCTTTTAAACATTTAGACATTTTATACATTATACATCTTACAATTGATTTCGCTCATTCTATGACTTGTATTTGTTATTATCTTCTATGTCTTGAATCATTTTATTTATTGAGCTTTTTTATTTTACATTTAACGGCAGAGCTGCAGGTTGCTTATATATTCACCCTTTTGATATACTGTTGTACATAATCCGCATATTATTAAATATACTTATATTATACAGCATTTATTTATAGCCTATGGGGAATGCTCTATACTTCAAGAAGTCTGGGAACTCCTGGAGACTGTCGGCACTGTGCTGAGGTCCCACGCAGATGTAAAAAACAGGGTGAGGATCAACCGCTGCTTTTTAGTGTACTGCTCCTACAGCGTTCAACAGTGTTCGAGCCTAATGAGTCCATTAGAGGGCGTAGCCTGTGTGGAATTCTTTACATTTAGGCCCTACTTTTGTGAATCATGGCAAACAGCACAAAGCACAGGGAAGTACGCGGTGTGCAAAGAGTGCAGGCAGATTTTGGTTGGTTCATGGCTGGAGGCATGCAGTGCACAGAGCGCTTGGAAATGTTTTGGAATCACTGTAGGAAGAATATATTATCATATATTGCATATCAGTGGGTGTGTAAGGGATTGTTATCCCCTTTAATAAAGCAATGCTCTCCCTACCATGATGTGCTTGAGTCCAGACCAGCTTCTCCTGAGAATATAGTAATATCATGCAGACATGCCTGTTATTTGTGTTAAAGGAACGGTTCAACATTTTGTGAAATACACTTATTCACTTTTTTGCCTGGAGTTACACCATTCTTATATCTGTTTGTTAAGTAGAAGCGACGGCTAGGAGACGGTTAGATTAGCACAAGCTAGCCTGCTCTGTCAACAGGTAATAAAATACACCTACCAGCAACTCTAAAGCTTACTAATGAACCACTTATATCTGTTGCTTAAGCTGTACAAAAAATGTGTAAAACAACAAGGTTTTACTGGGGGTTATATGCTTGACTATTTCTGGGCACAGTGACTTTCCGGAGTCCCTGCTCCAGGTAATGACAGGACTCCAGGAAGTCACTGCTCGATCAGCGTCTGTTTCTAACTCTCTGCAAAAAAGCAAGCAAGTGTATTTCCCAAATTCCTTTAGTAGATATTACTATGTAAATGTAATGTTCGAGTGCATGAAAAACCCTGATTCTCTCAAAGTAGTTGGCATTGAGGTCACTCCTGAGTTCATTAGAGGATGAGAAAACAAAATACTTTAGAGGTAAACTTTTTCGATTTCAGCCCTTACAGTGACCACATTCTCATTTTACCGCTTTTTTGTAGATGTTATGTAAAAGTTGTTGTGTTTTTGTTCTGGTATTTCATTGGGAATATGCTTTATCTTGTTTGGAGCTTATTAGTTTCCCTTGCTGTTTTCCTCTGAAATAAATTTTGAAATTGGACAATTATCTTTCTGAGCAGTTATGATTTGATTTACATACTTTTTTATTGTGAAGACAGACAGACCGTCTTTATTGGATAGGTTGCCTCCTCTTTGATTTTCTGTGTAATTTCTGTAGCCACGCCTTACTCTTGGCTTCCATCCGCACACACAAGTACTGTAAAAACGCAATGCTTTAGACATGACTTTTGTTAGGCCCAATAAAAAGAAGCTGTTGCAGTTAGATAACCTCTTGTTTTTGGTTTAGAATATGGAGAGACGATTGGTGTGAACGGGGGAACATACAGACACATTAAACACAGAATGTCTCGGAGAATGTCGCCTTCTCCAAACACTCCTGAAGATTTGCATAAACAGGAGAACTGTGCAGAAGTCACAACCAAGCAGTTTCATGTGCACAAGAGGCCAGAATTTTATTGTATGATTATTTTGCAGCAGCCTGGAGGTGGATGTGCATGACTGCCATTTTAAATGGCTGCAGGGCTTTAATCAACTCAGAAGTAAGGCCCTAATACATCATGCAGAGGCCATTGCAAGTCGGATTTTTCTCCATCACAGCAAAAATGTTGCCATGTAGCAATTAACTGGGACAAAGCTTCATATTTTTAGTCAAGACCTTTTAGTATTTTGGTACTGTATGATGTTGTTAACTCAATGCATGAAATGATAAGATCTGTGTGTCTCTTTTAATAAAGCTGGCTGCTATTTAAAACAAACCTCTCTTTCACTAAGTTGAATGCTTAATAAATTGTGAAGGAGATAATTAAAGCACACCACATCACTTGCTGTGGACAGTTAAAGAATAGGGTGGACCTATTGTTTGCAGCCTTTGACAAATTAGATGACTACTAGCCTTCACTCAAGGAACAATAGTCGATGGTGCTCAATTCTACAAGCAACAGTAACCCCTTGATCTGGTTAGCTGGCAGTACTATTGGATAGCCTTTTCCTCTGCCCTATATATAAGATGTTTGGTCGATTTTTGCAGAGTCAGCTTTCTACATCACAAATTAACCGTGGTTTGACTGGTCTATTTCAGAGGCACTATTTGTTTCCAAACACATCTTTAGAAGAAAAGAAAAAAGTGGGGTCCAAAAGTCTGAGACCACATTGAAAATCTTTAATATTTTCACGTAAACCTGGAAATAATCAGAAAGTTTGAGGATTCAGAAACATTTAAAAACACAAGAAGCCATGACATGTAAAATGAAGACAAAATATTTAAGATTCTGCACCATTTCTAGGTCAGCAATCAAATTTAAGCAAATTTGTGGCATTGACCAATGTTCAGATGACACTCTACTCATCAGAGGCTCGTTCAAGTTACTCCCACTGTGATAGTGGGAAACCTGGCATCAGAACTCAGTGAAAGTGTCAGAAGTCAAATTGTTATTCTAAGCAAACAGGAGCTTTCTCAGCATTAAATCATGTCTAGACTAAAGGTTTCTAAGGGGGCAGTGCATTGAGCTCTAAAATGCTTTGCAGAAACTGGATCAGTTGTATCCAAAGCGCGATCGGGCAGACCAAAAGTGACCAGACCATCAGAAGATCAATACATCAAGCTTAGTTCCCTGAGAGATAGAAAAGCAACTTCATCACAGATACAGTACACTTCACAGATAAACCACTTCTCAGGAGGGGAAACAAGGCCAAACACTTGGGGTGGGCTAAGAAATGCCAGCATTTCACAGTGGATGACAGGAAAAAAACGTCCTATTTACTGATGAATCCAAGTTTGAGATTTATGGCAGTAACAGAAGGGTGTATGTAGCAGACGAACAGGAGAGAGTGATACTGCAGTGTATCAAACTGACAGTGACACATGGTGGTGGGAATATTCAAGTCTGCCTACTCTGGAGTTGGACACCTGCACCGAACTGACTGCACCCTGACCAAGGAGAAGTACCACGCCATTCTTCAGAGACATGCTTTACCCTCTGGTTTGCATCTTTGTGGAGAAGAATACAGCATACAGCAGCAGGATAACGACCCCAAACACACCTCAAAGCTTTGCAAGAACTACTTGAAGACCAAAGAAGACCAAGGAGCCCTGACTGTCATGGACTCTCCTCCACAGTCATCTGACCTCAATCCCATTGAACATTTATTGGAGCACTTGAAGACTGAGAAAGCCAAGCATTTTGTGACATCACAAGAAGCTCTTTGGAACATTGTCAAATCATGCTGGGATAACGTGGGTCATCAGGTTTTGTACAAACTTGCGGAGTCCACGCCAGCTCGAGTGCATGCTGTCATTAAAGCAAAAGATTCAACTTTTCACTCACATTGTTAAGCTTATATTATCATTTGTAATGAAAAAATTAGTATGACATTCGAAACAAATGCAAAATGGAACTATCTTGACAAGAGGTCTCAGACTTTTGGACCTGTATATATCTTCACTGTTACTATGAACAACTGGAACTCACCTCCCTGTCCCAATCTATCCATATCCAATCAGATATTAAGCTATTATCTATAGCTGTTTTCCTTCTCTGATATGCTGAAAGCCCTCGCAGGACTTCACTGATAGACAGACTGACACCCTTGGCTATCAGAAAATAACATGCTGCCACACCACTAAACCATTAACAGCAAAGTAAAGACACCATTATATGGACTGTGCATTAGAGCACTTCACACACTGAGTGGATGGACACGAGACTCTACTATTATCTGGATTTTTACCAGAATTGTGAGCAGATTTGATCACAATGGCCATGACAGCTTTGCTTATCTATTCAGTTGACACTTGAAATAAACTGACCTCTTGACTGCTGAATGATACTGTTTTGACATATACTTTGGAAATACACACACTTAACTACAACTGAATCACAAATGATTAATTTTTCTGTAATTATGTTATTTTAAAATGAATACAATTAATTTTTGCCATTGGTGTACACGCTATGGCCAGAATGACAAAGCAAAAGCAGTTTTTTGTAGTAACAAATGTATTCAAATTGAAACACAGACATATAATGTACCTCCAAATGCTGATCCACAGATTTTCCCTGCTAGACATTTAGGACTTGCACTGAGTCTGTCTATCATCTACATTTTTCCCTCAGCCCTACACATCAAAATGCGCATATATGGACTCAATTTGGACTCAAATCTGGGTCAAAATTCCCCTTTTTTGTTTACGTTTGTACGCTTTATCTGAATACTGATGCATCTGCTTTGTGTGCTATTGTGATGCACAGTGAAGGATGCAAGTCAAACGAACTTCCGTGCAGATGCTGGTGCAGCAATCTTAGCCAGCACCAGTGTGTTTGTCGGCCATGCCGAGCAATTGCCCAGTAAATCAAACTTTGACTCTAAGCGGTGTGAGGCCTATCTTGGTGGTTAGGCAGCGCAAATGCATTAAGGTGTGATTGCAAGAGCGCTGTCTTGAAGTATTTTTCAGCTTGAGGGACATCTGTCATCTGTCCACTCTCTCTGCAACAGCTGCTGTCATTCACTTCTTGTTTAATCCACCTGGTGTGTCTGTACACAGCAAATATGTTTAGAGGCCATTTCTATGCTAAATCACTTCATCACAGACATCACTGTGTGGGTAGAAGAACTTAACAGTTGAAAGGTTTTTTTGAATTCCTTGTGGCTATACGACTGATACTGATATTTAATGTATTTTTCAGAAAGCTTGCTGATCAAAAGAAATTAATTCCACATGGAGAAGGAGGGGAAAAAATCAGCATCCCCTTTGCTATAATAAAGCCTAACTACTTCAGCAGATTAATTAATTTTCTTCCCTGAAAGAATTGCTTTTTTTATTCTTTGCTTTGAAAACATTTTATTAAACTGTTTGACACAGGTTCAGTAGGTAATTGTTAGGGGTCAGGGATGCAATGCCGGCTGATAATCTGCACCTGTAAGGCAAAAAAGCAAAAACAGAAAAAAAAAGCAAATGAGTTGAAGTCAGTTTCACCATAGAATTCAAAGGAGACTTGAAGCTAAGCAAATTTGCTATATTTAATGAGAAATGTAAGAAAATATTTCTTCTCAGTGCTACTTAGATGTTTTGGCCAGAGGCAGTGTCTGTAATCTCTACAATGGTTTCTCAGTTACAGCAAAAAAATAAGGAAAACACTGTCTAGAACACTCAATTAGGATTAGACCTAAAGACATAGATTTACATTAAGTGTCTCCCTCCAGAAATGCAAGACATCAATATAATGTACAGCCAAATGACTTAATTCCTTGTGATTGACATGGATGTTAAGGGCACATGGCATCAATGTGTTTCCCAGTTTGTGTAATATTTCAGCCATTTTTCTGTGTATACATGCTAAGAAAAGCTACTTTGTAGACTCTGTAGCAGGAGTGTGTTTCTGTACAGCCCAACATGACATTTCAAAAACTGATATCTTTCCTGATTTATGCACACCCACATACAAACATGGAAAATTGGTTCTTATAATTAAAATAAACTGTAAATGGATATGTCCAATCACCGTGGCTTGCAAACAGGCAGCTGATTAACATTTAGTCTTTGGGTTGTTAAATGTTGCTTCATCAACCAGATTTATTCCCCACAAGAGCCATACATTTTTTCTAGAAATGTAAATATATGTTAAATCCACATTTACATACATGACGCCTTTTGGAGAGGCATAATTAATCTTTGTGCAATTGTTCACATTAAGTCAACATTGTGGACTTCTCTTATATGTGGAAAATAATGTAATTTTTATACCAATAAGCTGAAAAAAAATTCTCAAGCAATTACAGTTTAGTGCCAAAAATTTACAACTTTTCATGCATAAAATGACTTCAGTATTGACTTAATAAAGGTCTAATGAGTGCTGAAAGATAAATTATATTATTTGAAGTTAGTTAAGTGTGAACATAACATTTAAAACTTGCTTTTGAATGTGTATTATTTTGCACCATTTTCTACAAATATAAATCTCCCTATGCAGCCATTTTACTGTATTTGCACACTGCATCAAGAGAATCACACAGTCGAACCTTTTCTCAGTCTGTCCTTTCACTGTCTACAGCATGCTATCAAATAATTATATACAAAAATAACAAGAATGAAAATTACGAAACAGTACTTTAATCAATCAAGTATTTTGAAAAGAAAACTTTATTTATACATTTATAGTCAGACATGTAGAGTTGTGTTTTTTTTAGTGTTTTTTTCATCTAGTAGGAGTCACTGAGGTTTGAAGTTCCAGCGTGACTGTCAGCATGACTCCTTGTTGAGGTGCACAGACAAAGAAAAATAATAGCCTCATGCAGCTGAGGATGGCAAAGGCGATATCTCTGAGGTTTAGGCAAGGGCTCACCTTCCCTATGGGCAGGCATGGTCCTAGCAGAAAAACATTGTCCTCACTAAGAAATTATTTTTTATTTATAGGCCAGTGAGTATAATAAATGTCAAATGAAGGATCTTTTTTTTTTTTTTTTTTTTTTTTTAAGGTGAAACACTGCTTAATGGTAACCGTGTTCTAGGGCTTGATTTACCTATTATAGTCTTGTTTTGACTTTGTGTAGTCTGTAGTGTTCTTGGAGTCAAAGAAGGAGAGAAATTAACAGTTTCCTCTCTGGAATTCAATAGTCAACTTTAGAACTTTTAATAAGACAAATGAGGTTGATTATCATGTTCACTGTTGCCTCTCAACATCCTTTAATGCAATGAGACACCCTAATTAAGACATATTTTAGGAAAGCATTAGGGAAATCTGAGAGAATTCCAAAACACAATACAATCCATGAAACAGAACAGAAAAAAAAAAACATTGCCCCAGCTTTGAAGTTCTTATTGAATTGTACATATTCATGCACTGCTGGTTGAAATCAAACCTTGATCCTAAAAGCCAAAAGTAAGTTATTTTTTTTTACTAAATATAGTATATAGTAGTATAACTAGTATATAGGACATTTAAGTGTTTACTGCTTGAAGTGTATTTTTCAACATGAACACCACATAGACAACTGTGTAATTTTTATAATTTAACTTAAAACATGACAAAGGTAAGTAGTTAATAATTTACTCCCAGACAGTGTGCTAAATGGTATTTTTCAAGAATTAAATTGTTTTGCACTATGGGAAACCGTTTCCTTTTTTTAAAGGAAAATATTATAATACAATTGCAGTTTTTCAGTTAAACTATATGAAACAAAAACGATTTCCACAACACCCTTAAAGGAAACTTAGTTTCACTCAACTGCCAAACAGATATATCATATTATATCATATCATATCACATTTAAGACTAATTGTATTTCTTTATGACAAATTGTCTCTCTCTGTATGCAAATATCACAAGCAATGTTAAAATGCTGAAGCTCCTGGCCTTGATTTCTCTCTAACAGATCAGTTTAAATATTATAGACTCACATATGTGAGAGAAGTGAGATCAGGCACTCCTCATTATTGCTCTTGGAGATGCATCTACTGTAATCTGGCTTCTCTGCTGCACAAGGTGAGGATGCATTGATCTTTGGACACAGTCTGTGTTGAAGGAACAGTAATGAATGCAGCTGTGAAAATAGAGTCTGTTCATTATATAAAGGCTTTGTATGCAGTATGCTATAAAAGGACATTGTATTGTACAAAAGGGTTATCAAAGAGCCACAAACTGTATTGACATTGTGAATCATCTGTTATGATGAAACTGTAACTCCTCACTATAATTTAAAACAATGTGTATATAAAAATAAATGTGGAGACACAAATACCGTCAAATTTGTGTTCATCTTCACACTGATTTTCAAACGATGATCCAGGAATCCTGGTTGTCACTATTGTGAATATTTTGACGTGGTACCATAAAAGCTACTGAATTTATAAGTTTCATTTTTCTTCACTGAACACATTTTTCATCTCCCCTCTGCGACTGACACACCATTTATAACCTGCAATGATATGGTTTAAAAATGGAAAATTGCAACAAATAATTATAAAATGTGTAATTGATGTGCTTAACACCTTCATTTTGCATGCAGTTACCCCAGGAGAATACCAGATGTTTGATTAATCCACCTAATTGTTGTGTTTCAAGAGCTCAAAAGCTTCAGGAGCAAATACCACTATAATTTATGGACAAAATTAGCCTAAACCAAGGAAGTGGTGCATTACACATCCTAGCTGTAATTTCTTTTAAGCACAGCATCAGTGTGATTACTTAACAGTCATCAGTCAACAGGACACATGCACACTAATGTCATTAGTACTAACAAGCTAGTGGTGTTGTGCATCGCAATGACAAAATCAGAAGGGTAATGGTAATTTGCAACATGACTTTGTTGCGTGGAGGAGCAAGGATACTATTTTTGAAAGCTACCTCAAGGGAATTCATTGATGGTGCTCACATCAAAAACAGTTACCTACATTGATTTCTTATTACTTTCATTTGAAAGAGAAGACAAAACTATTGTTCATGTTTTGTCATTGCAATTCCAGCCAAAAGAAGGTTGCAAATCACCTGTAAGTCTAAATGAAAAGTTTAGACAATCGGCTCAGGTGGATCTAAAAGGTAAATATGTTGCTTAATGTAATCACATTGTGGCTGGTTTGAAGTGTCTACATAAAAGTAAAAGGATTCTTGCAATGGAAAATGTCAAAGAGTTGATATGGTTTGCAGGGTGTAGGTTGGAGATTACACCTTTTCATCATGTACAAAGGATCTGTTCACATAATGTCAGGCCTTATTCACTATGATAAGACCTGCTTTTCTAATTCAAAATCCAGTCAGACTTCTTAGTAAATGAAATGAGTTCATATATTCTTAATACAAAGTGGTGAATTTGTTGCTCCCTGTGAAAAATGATAGGCTGCCGACAAATGACGCTGGCTGAGCTTGACCTTGGCACACCTTCTTTGACTCCCGGTTGTTTTATAATCAAGGTTGTCATTTATCTTTGTCATTACTCTCCTGGTAATGTGTAACTGCTGAGCTAAAAAGTGTTAAACTGGACATTTTATGTGGAAATCTTTGCCTAAACCCTGTGTCAGGCTGTACCCATATTGCAGGAAAAAAAAAAGATTGCTATTATTAATGGATGCACAATCTACAGCTCATGAAAGCTTTATATTTGCTATATATCTCTCCATAAAAAATGCTTTCCCACAATGGGATGTGATGCATTTCTGGCAGGAGAAAAACAACACTGACAAAACCAGTACAGAAAATTAAAATTCAAAAAATAAGGAGCAGTCTAAGATCACTGCAGCAATAAGTGCTTGGCACCACACAACGCACATTGCCCTTGGCAAAATATGAGGATCTCACAAATTACCACGAGAAAATACTGCCACTTGATATTTCTGTGCGAGTGTGTGTGTGTGTGTACTGTGGTCTTTTATGCTGCCACCTGGGCTACTAGAGCCATGCAGAGAACAGTTTGTGCGTCTGACATTTTAATATAATGCACTCTAAAACAACAACGGCAAAAAATATGTCCATGAAAATTACAGTAGAGGCATCACCTCTCTGACACGCTCAATAAATATTTAACATGTTGTGTCTACCTTTTGTACAGAGAATGCTCTGCACAACTAAAATTAAAACTTATGTACACAAGCTGGTGGATCCTCTCAGCCAAAAGACCCACATATTTGACAAAGGACTTTAAAGCTAACAGCTGCTGATTAATCACGATGTGATGTGTGTCTAAATTCCTGGCTGGCTCTCAACTGGGTATGGAGCTGGATGCCCAGTGCACTTAGAACCTCCTTTGCATGTACTTGACAGCTGCATAGAGTAAGTGCCACTTCTACTTATTTAGCAGCATCTTTCTACTCCTTCTACAATGTGCTAAAAATAGCTCGTAAACACACATGTTTTTAAAGTGGTCCTATCACGATTTGAAGTTCAGTAGTTAATTAATTGGTAAAATAATTTTATATACATACAGTATATACATATACAGTATGACTCGCCTTTACACTCATTTGTATATTACAATGTAATATTGAGCCTTCAAAAAAGGTAAAGAATGTCCAGACATAACTATTTAACACTACTTTAACTTAAGCTAAGCTACCCTCAGTGACTGCAATTCAGCATTCCCTGCAGTTTCTTGAAGTAAATGCATAATTGCCAACTATGGTCCACAGGGAAATAAAAAAAAAAAAAAATGTATTTACATAAATCTAAAAGGCAGATTGCAATACCAAAAGTGAGGAATATTTTCCTATTCAATACACTGCTGTTTCTTATACATTCATGATCATTAAAACAAAGAAAAACAATCTGAAACTTTATATTTCTCAGAATTTTAGATTTAAATTCCTGGTTATTTTATACGTTGCAGAGAGAGCCCTTTAAACTCCAAACTACACAGTCAACTTTGTAAGGTTTTTTTTTAAAGCTCCGTGTCTGATTTGGACAAATAGTAAGTTATTTCTTGAAGGGTTTCCAGTACATCCCACTCTGCAGCTTTTTTTTTTCAACTTTCAGTTGCTTTCAGTTCACTGGTCCATGTCGATGAGTTCAAACAGCTCTCACTAAACCTTATATAAATCATAGCCAGTTGTTTCCAATACATGAACTCACACAAGCCAAATGTATGCTACCTACTCAAAATAGTAACAAGCCAAATTGTACAAGTGACCGTTGAAAAAAGCTGAACACAAAGCAATCTATAAGACCAGGAGATGGTGGAACTAACCAGGGTTAATATTGGATTTAAATTCAACAGGTAGCCAGATAGATGACAAGTATTATAATATAATGTCCTTGTTCTTGTGTCTGCTGAATGTGTGAAGTATGGGCCATCGTTTGCCAAGGTTAGCCATAACAACTTTATAAGTCAATTGTACATCAAGGCTTGTTGCTGCTTTGTTTTGGCTTTTTTTTGCCCCTTAGTGGTCAATAATAGCTTAATGCATCTTTTACAACTTTCCATATAGTGGGGACGATGCAGCAGTTTAGAAATACTGCTATTCAATGTTTTTTAAAGCAATAAGACATAGGTAGAAGACATAAGAGACATAAGTTGAAGTACTGCAGTGAACTTTGTTCTGCCCTAACAGTCAAGAACAAGACTAAGCATCTACAGCCAGGCTAGCGGGTCTCTGTGAGGCTGCACTTAGGCACAGCGTTCATTCATTGAGTTCCAATGGGCACCATGAGTATCTGTACAAAATATCATGGCTATTTATTCAGTAGTTGTTGAGATATTTCAGTCTGGACCAAAATTGTGGACCGACCAATAGACAGGTAGATAAATAATGTATATAGTTATTATACATTAATATGCATTATAATGTATATAGTTTAAGATACTGTGACTTACCATTCAACATCCAAATGTAGTGACTCCCCTTCATGGCTTTAGAGTTGTTCACTTTTGCCCAAGACAAATTTCCTTCGGGACATTAAAGTTTATCTCATCTCTTCTTATCTCAATCCCAGAGTTAAAGTTATAACGATCTTAATGAATCTTTTTTCCTACTCTCCAGGCTACTTCCAGTGATCAGCACCTCACTACAACCCTTGGTGTGCGTTACTTTTCCATTGTATAACGATCTTAGTAACAAGACTAAACATCCACAGCCATACCAACGACTCCATGAGGCTTTAATGGTCACATTAGCATGCTAAAATTCTCACAGTGATAATGCTAGCATGTTGATGTTTAGCAGGTATAATGTTTACCATGTTCACCGTGTTGGTTTAGTGTGTTAGCATGGAAACATTTGCTAATTAGCACTAAGCATCTAAACTCAAAGTACAGCTGAGGCTGATGGGAATGAGTTTTGCAGCTATTTGGTCACAAAGTATTGGATAAAATGGAATTTTGACCAGATGGTGGCGCTGGATGAAAAGTCAGGAGTTCAAAGTTATTACAATTCATCCTCTGGAGACCATGAATGTATGTACCAAATCTCACAGCAATCCATCTGATAGTTGTCAAGATATTTTGATAAAGATAAAAAAAAATTAAATCTCATGGTGGCACTAGAGGAAAAGTCAGAGGATCACCAAATATCTTGTAAATTTCACTGCAGCTCATCTAGTATTGCCCCTTTATGCCGCTAGCGTTGCTAAAATCTCGAGACTTACCATGTGAGAGTGAAATTTTAGCTTTAAAAATCCAGCACAAATCATTCTCTCAGGCTCTGCAATACAGATGAGGGGGCCTGCCCTTGCAACACCTGTCTTGTGGTTGTCAAAGTGAACCAGGTGTGTGTGCATGTGTGTGTGTGTCCAGAATGTGGGAGTATATCTGGATCCACAGCAGCTGCCCCTCAAGCACGATGACAAGAACGCTCTCTGTGTGTTCTTCTCTCTTTTAAAGTGGAATAGAATAAAATCTGTTCTATTTTCAGAGGGAGCTAAATCCTATTTGTTTTCTTTTTCTGTCCCAACAATACATTTTCCCTAATCACATTAACACAGTTGATGTGAAAAGTTCAAGAGACATAAAGTGAATGCTTTTATCAGCATAAATACATTTTTTCTTTTAGAATTTAAATGTTGGGTTTACTGAAATGACATGTGAGAAGCAGTTTGTAATCATATTTCCTTTATTAATGGAGTTTTCATTATGGATGTCCATATTATCTCATTGGCATTTCATTATATTTCAGAGTGTTTATTAAAAAGAACTAATCATAGGTCTTGCAGCCAACATCTTTCACTGAACATTAACTGCTGCTCTTGACTGCATAAAAATAATGTCACTGACTGAGTGACATGCTCACCTCTAAATGGACAAATGTTAAGCAAAGGGTCCAGAAAGTGGAGAAAACAGAGGTAAAATTAAGTCTTTATGGTTAAATGTCCTGTTCATCCAGAGAGAATATGCTTTACAAAGGAGGCATAGTTGATACACCCATTGGCATCCTCCTGTCCAGCCATCAGTCTGTCCACTTCGTCCTCTGTCATCCTCTCACCCAGTGTTGCCAGCACATGACGCAGCTCTGCTCCCATGATGGTGCCATTGCCTTCCTTGTCAAAAACCCTGAGACCCTCCACAAAATCCTCAAAGTTGCCTTGATCTTTTGCACGGGAGATATGTTGCAGCATTGGCAAGAAGGTCTCAAAGTCTACCATTTTAGTGCTCATGTCCTCGGGCCGCGGTTTTCCAAGCACTTTCAGCACATCTGCATTGGTAGGGTTCTGGCCCAGAGCTCTCATCACATCTCCACACTGGGCATACGTGATCTTCATTTCTCCAGTCGGTGTGCGGTCGAACAAGGTGAAGGCCTCCTTGAACTCCTCAATCTGGTCAGCGGAGTACTCAAGAGAGATGCTTTTGGGGTCAAAGTCAGGTTCCTTGGGAAGCTCAGGCAGTGGCTCCGGAGGTGGAGCTGGTTTAGCAGCTGGTGCGGGCTTAGCAGCTGGAGCTGCATCTTTCTTGGGCTCTGGCTTTTTGGGCTCAGGTTTCTTTGGTTCAATCTTCTTTGGTGCCATGTTGCTAAGGGATTCAGAGGTGAGCAGGTACTTGCTGAGAAACAAGCAAGAGTCTGAAGGGACTGAAAATGATTCCCGAGCACAGTGGGCCACCTTCTCTTCTAAAGCTTTTATATGTGCTTTGTCTAGGGAGCCAGATTGCAATTTCCAACAGCACACTATAAAAGGAAGAAATCCAAAATAGATCCACATAGCAAGTGATGTCAACATTAAGTATTGTTCTCAGCTGCTGTCATCTAGCCGACAGGGCTATTTGCTGTCATTAGCAAGGGTCCAGTTGCATTAGGCCGAAAATGTTCTGTCTCTCTGATGGACAAAGGGATCAGAGCACAGACAATGTATCAGCCCATGAGGGAGAGGGACCAAAAATAGCTTTGCTTGCTAACTGTTGAAAGTCTGGGAATCACTGCTTTCTGGAACAATACTATTTATTTTTCCAGATCATTGTTCTAGCAAACTCAGAAATGGTTAAGCAAAAGACTCAGGAGGGCTCAGCACACTTTCAGACTTGTTATTATGTATTATTTTGGTAACACTTAATACTTAATAAAAAAAAACTAACTGTTTGTTAAGCACTTGTAAATTGTTACAAGGGAGTAACAGTTGGGTATTTAGGAGAAGAAGAGATGTAAATTATATTCTTTAAGTATTGTGATAAATACTGGGCACAGTACTGTGAAACAAAATGGAAGTTTGTGATCGTTTGTTGTTGTAAATTTGTTCTTATTGTGTAATTAAAGAGGGAAAGGGGAGGACAGTCAAGACTTTCTTCTGCTCTCTGCCTACTTTATTCTTACTGTGTAATTAACATAATTAAAAGGATAATTACTAACACAAAGTCCTTTTTTTTTATTGAACTTCACCCATTACTATTGTGAGCTAGCATTTAATCTGTCCCTCATTATTCCAAGATTTGTAGCGTTTCTTCTTTTGTTCTTTCTTTTTCCTTTTTTTGTATGTGCTTTGTCATGTGCAGCTGTTTCTGTTTGGGAGAAAAATTTCCTTCATTTTTGTTTTTTTCTCTTTGTGTTTTAGTATTTGAAGCATTTCTCAATGATTTTCAATGTTTGAGTTTTCACTTTTGTTTGTTTTCGTATTTGTTGCATGCCTCTCATTGTTTTTGTTTTCACTTTTGCAGGTGTTTTAGTTTCCTTTCTCCTAATGTTGTTGGTGTTTTAGTATTTGTTGCTTCTTTTTTTTATATGGTGGTCATTTCTCTTAATGTTCATGTTTTACAATTTGAAGCATTTTTGGATTTTTGGCACATTTTACTAAGATTTCTGCTTTTGCTTTAGGATGTGTTTTGTCATCAGGGACCATTGTAAATAAACCCTCCATCTGAGTCTCAAGATTTTCCCAAAGCCCCTTTTGTTATCTTTTTTGTAACTCCCCGTTTTAGCAGCATATTCAAACTGTTGTTACCTGATTTATACAACAACATTACACTGTAAACAGCAGGTTGTATTATACAGCATTAATAAGACGAGGGCATCCTCTTGTGACAAAAAGGTGATAGCTCTCGGGGGAAATGAATTAAATCTGCCTTGGTATTAATGCTATCATGTTTCGTTTTTAAGTAACAATGTCTGCCAAACTCTTTTCAAAGAGAGATGTCTTTGGATAGTATAAGCAGCAATGCCCAATGATACGTTAAGGGTTTTTGGCAATTTCTCATTTCCCAGATAAATGATAGCTTGCATTTTCCCTCCTGTCGCCGAGTAGCTTAGAGTGTTCTACCATATTTAGGAGCCTGGCAAGCTCTCAGTGATCCTAAAGGGACTCTTAATTACTGCTTTATTAAAGGCAAATGTACTGGAAAGGTCAACCAGTTAAGCCCATAAATGTTAAAAATACATTCAGTGCCAGAATCAATTATTAGACAATAAATACAGCATGTATGAGGTCAGCTGCAGGCACCCAGTTAGAGCCATTAAGTTATTTTCTAATTATATTTAGATGATTTCAGATTTTTTAAAGTCGGGAAATAACATGTTTTTTCAATTCACTTGCATTTATTATTTATACAGCAAATGACATTGCTTTAACCAAAAACACTGGGTACTCAACCTTTTTACTGGCAGCATCCTCTGTCATTTAAATGTGTCTGTTATCTATGTGTTCCCATGCCCAACTCTATGTATAATATAATTTACAAGGTAACAAGGTGAAAGCAAGCAAGGCAATTCCATTATGTGTCCAGTTTATAAACACACATTATGTCACTTGGTTTTATGTAGATTACTGCTCTGTAATTCCCTTCAGTGAATGATAAATTAACCAACAAAAGCTTCATTTCATTTATGGGAGAAAGGGTATATTATATAGGATGTGCACTTCTGTTCAACAATTTTAATCACAGCAACTTTAATTGTATGTATGCATCACAGTTTATCAACTCAGTTTAGGACAACTAAAGTCTGTCACGCGATAATCACATTTACCCTTCTCTATCTTCACGCCGGTCCTCCTCGATCTGTCAATCTAGAGCTGGAAGTCCTTGGACAGTGTAGTTTAAGTGTGCAGATGTGTGTGTGTGTGTGTCTGTCCTTACCCTAAGATTATTATCTCTCTTCTCTTTGCTTTTGAGGTCACATGGCTAGTAAAACTGGCAGCTAATTTGTCGTCTTTTGATGCGTATGCGGGTGTTTGCACATTTATGTCAGACAGAAACAAAGAAGAGTGCGGCCCGCAAGCGAGGCCAAATGGAATACTATAAAACGCAATATAGGTAAGATTCCAACTATTTCTCTCATGGTCATTATTGAATAAAAAGAAGTGATGAAATGGTTCAGCGTTTCACCTCATTCACTATCTTCTTCACTCGGATGGTGCTACTTACTGATAATTCATATCACCCACCAAAAGGTTTAAAAATTAATCCATACACAGGTATGATATTATCAATCATACCTGCTTTCAGAATATTACCTTCTACTGTGATTGATTTAATCATCTCACATTCATGGTAAACTCAAGGTTAAGGCTGCTGTTAAGGAAGGTTGGCATCTTTAAACTTCAACAGACTTGTTATTGTTCCTGTTTTCTCTCAAACGTCCTTCAAACAAGGCTTCAATCACTGCAATGATTGAACCAGTCGATTACTGCTTTCAGCATCTGAAGTCAAACAAGTGGTAATTTCATTGGTACCTATGATCTTTGAAGAGCTGTCAGCTGTCTGTACATGTACTGTTGAACAGAACTGTTTTATCTCAGATCTTCAAAAAAAAAACCATATAAATTGATTTTTTCCAAGTTTTACTTGTTGTGTTTCACATTACTAATTACTGTTCTCTTGTTATGATCAGGTTTCTGTGATTTAAGTTATTCAGACAGAAACTCAGATATTACAGCATGTACCCTTCCACCCTCTCCAAGTTTCTGATCACGGTCTGCACACACACGTCTTCAACTTGAGTGACATAGTTAATTATAAAAACAAACACTATGGTGATAAAATAATGTACATGGGAGAAGTGAAAGTCTGATACCAGTCAAAACTTTAAATGTTGCTGACTATTTCTTGTCTCTCCTGTGTTTCATAACCGGCAATGAGATGAAGAAGCCAAATCCAGGAGTGACAGTGCATGACAGTATGACAGTATTAAAATGCAAGTGTCCAGGCAGGCATAAACCAAATCGTGTTCTTTTAATTCATAGATATAACATAGACTCATGTCAACGATTTGACAACTCGACTGTGCAGAAAGCAGGCAGGAATCGTGACAAAATAAATATACAAAAATAAAAATACAGCTGTCTTTGGAACGTGAGATAGCAGTATTTATTGTTCTTTTGTTTATCTATGCTTTGTTGTATCAACATCCATCTATGTTCTATATCAATTCTGCATTCATTTTTGTCCAGCTGCTTCCTTTTTCTAAACTGCTTATCGTGTGCAACGTTGTTGGGGACTGGGCCTATCCCAACACTCTGGAAATGTCTCCAGTCCATGACAGTGATCAAAAACCTAGATGACATTGTAATCAAGTATAGAGGAACATGATTAAAACCAGGATATGCCCAGTAATAGTGTGTCCATAAACATATTCACCACTCTGTCTCTCTCATGACATCCAACCTGCTAAAAAAGTCTGGTCTTGCATTCCTTACTGAATATCGATATGCTTGATGCTAAGGTAATTACATAAATTGGTGTTGTTACCATGGTACTCTCAGGCCTACCGTGTAACCAATAGGGATTCTTTTTAATTGAGTTATCATATTGATGTACATTGTGTCACTCTGATATTCAATAAGTGGGATTGTGTCCTTATTTTTTTTAAAGCTGCACTAATCAATATTTTTTTACATGTACAATGAGTCAGATCACATAATTTGAAAGGGATAGCTCATGGTGATGAACCCACAGAGCAATATTACTGAACCTACAAGCTCTATAGAGCTTTTTCCTAACTTTTTTATGATCCACAAATTCTACTTTTATCTACCAAGTTTACAGCTGCTCAACTTAAAAAGTAAAACACAATAAAAGGTGATTTTGTCAGGGTTGTGCGTTGGTCAGCTTGTGATTCAGTTCTTCTGCACCCAACTGGTCAAAAAACTCTAAAAGCAGCTTTAAAGAAGATAGGACTCTTTTTTTCCCCCTCTTTCTTCTCTTGAACAATATAAATTGTAATCGGTATAGCTGTCTGTACTCAGAGCTATACTGAGATGTTTTTGAGCAAATCCCTACCTAAAGTCAGTCATTCCTTTTAACTCCACTGGGTAACTCCTTCCCTCTAAATGCATGTGTGGGCGAGTGTGTGCATGGAGGCGTGTGTTTTGTGGAAGTCTTCGGAGTGTTTGTTTATATCTGTGTGACCAGGCGAAGAGAGGGTGGGCAAAGACAGCAAGCCCTTAATCCCTGAGATAACATTGGGAATGAGGGCAGGCAGACCACTGGTCTGGACAGGGCTAATAAAAGAGAGTGATCGAGACAGCGGTTACATTCCTCCTATAGCCCCAGCAGGGTCTGAGTCAGACTTTAAAGATTCTGTGTTTTGTTAACTGGCTAAAAAGGGAAACTGCCCTAAGCCCTTTCTTTGCATTGGATCCCCATTGACTGTGTTGTATGTGCAATTATTCCACTCACCCCAAAATGAACAGAATGGGAAAAGTACAGATTCTCCTTTGTGTGAGAGAATATTATATATATATATGTATATATATATGAAATCCAACACATCTGTGGCTTCATAAGAAGAGCCAGCTACTGTATTTCATCATTTATGTGTTGCTAATAATTATGTTGAAAAGAACTATAAACACCTAGCAGCTGTCCATCAAGATTCAATTATTTGTTGACAGTGAGGTATGTAGAGCCTAAATATTAGTGCTTCCCCCCTGTACAGCTGCCACTCCCAAGAACGGGGGCTTTTCATAGCAACTTCCAAAGAGATATAGCATTTGTTTGAATTGGCTAATCTCAAATAGGGATTACATTCTGCGTTTTATGCTGCCCTATGGAGTGTGGTGAGCAGCCACACAAAACTTTTTCTTGTGAGTCCAGTAATAATATTGCGTTGTTATAATGGAATGACTGTTGCAGGAACCAGCTTGCAGACATCTGTGTAAACAATTTAATTAAGACCATGTTTGATGAATTGTAGCTGGTGAAGGCATTGCCTGTTCTAATACTTCAGTTTCTTAATTACATCAGACATCCATGTGTTCATTCTCTTTGCCCACCCCGTACTCTTTCCCCCCACTTAAAATGATAGAAATTGAAAAACTACAAAAGGGAAAGTGCATTTCACACTCTACTGAAGCAAAGCAAGCAATTTGAAATTAATCAAAACACAATAAGTTTACAACATGATAAAGAGGTGCTGTATATGAAATGAGGAGAGTCAATTTGTGATACTCAGCCTTCTGTTTTATATTATGACATTAAACATAGTTGTGGCCAAGAATAAGATTTTACATTAGAAATGTGAAAGGTACATTATAAAACACATAAGTCTGAATATAAAGTCTAAAGTTAAAGTTATCCTTTCTGAATACATGGATTTGGCAAATATTCTTTGGATACTGAATTAAAAAAGCCCTCAAGGCAACAGAATTTTGTCTTTCATTCAGACAGTTATATATAGAAGTGACCTTTGTCATTAAAGAAAAGGTACACCGTCAGTGAAGCCAAGCATTGAATGTCAGCACTCGTAATAACAATAGCACTGACTTAACCCATTGAACCTTGAATCAGAGAGGGGAACCTTTTCATGCTCAGGGTTTGGATTACTGTACGGTATGTGATTCAGACAATCAGTGTATCTTGTTAGCTTTGAGAGGCACATTGCATACACTAGCCTAGTTAAAAAAAAACCAAGCTGAATTATATTCAGGGACATGTATCCCAATTAGACTGGGCTTAAGAACACTTAACTGATGATAGAAAATTACTTTTGTTGATAATACAGATGTGGCCTAAAATATAGACCACATGATATGAATGTATACCAAAAGGATCAGTGTTGTGCTTTTGAAATGTTCACACATTGCTTGTTGGTTTTCTTTGTAGCTATGATAGATTTAACCCCCTATAAGGGGGCTTTTTTTTTAAAAATAACCTCTTTCACAAACACTCTATGTAGTGACTAAATGTCATGATGAACTTTAGAAGTTTATATGATCCTTTACACTGTATCAGTTTTTAGTCTATATTTGTTTGGGATCGATTATATGTAGAAAGTCTGCAGCAAACAATAGCTGGGAGATCATAGTGCACAACTGCCACATGCCCCTTACTAGGAATGAGCACTATGCCTCCTTCCCAAAAGCTTGGCTTGGAACTGACAGGGAGATTAGGGAAGTTTCCAGGCTATTCATACCCCCCCTATTCTCTACAGAGTACTTGGCTTGGAAGCAGAATCCTCTTCTGTTCAGCTGGACTGGTCTATTTCCGATGTGCCTCTGATGCCGTGTTTGGAGCGTGCCTCTGAATGGCTTGTACCTGTTTATCCCAGCAGCACACAGGCTTATGAGATGTTTTCCTCAAAGCTTACCAGGTGCTTTTCTCAGCTGGAATGCCTGTATGTTTAATTCAGACCCTTAATCCTGGCAAAAGTGGACCAAACATGTCTTCGGAGCGCTTTCACCATCTATCAGAGAAATACGGACTCTAAAACTTTACCTTTTTTGCATCTCCTCTAAGTTTGTCTGTTTACTCCACCCCACAAAGTAAACTTTTCCTGCACTCATTCGAGGTAACAACTTGTGACAAACCAGAAAAGATCACATAGACATTACATAGACATCAGAATACATTTTGATGCACAAGAGATTTGCATAGAGCCATAAGACATTTGCAACAGCTAGCTTTCTCCATTATACAGATGCTTTGTTGACAAAAGAAGAAAAAAAAAAGCAGCTCAAAAAAGCACTTCCAGTAACTATACAGAGTTGGTTTGGCAACTGATGAAATACTGACACGCTGCATAACATGGCTACTATGGCAACAATTATATCTGGATATGTTCAGCCCATATTTCACACCCCAATTGGGCTCCAGCTGTTCTACTACATGTGGGTGACATGGGTCAGTGTTGAGACAACTTAGACCTTTTTTTTGCCAGCATGTCATTAGTTTGACATGTTTACTTGTGACAGATATGGCTTTATGCCAGTATTTTTTTTTTTTTTCTGCAAAGAGCTCATTTGCTAACAAGCAGCATTTTTTTTCAGCGGTGTGCTGAATTCAGCATATCTTTATACTGCAACGTTCTGTTTGTTATTTCCATTTCATTCAAGCTAATGTTGCTTTTGTTTTTGTGAATGTACAGTTTGATGTTTTCTTGAGGACACCAAGAAAGGCTGTATATGTAAATAGGAACTGGTTCAAGCTCATTCTTTTTTCATCTATTTTAGCATAGCAAGTACTGGAAGTATAAAAAATTGGGGAGGTATAGGAAGTAAAGATTTAACATCAACAATAAACATCATATCTCAGTGATGTTTATTGCTAATTTATTGATTGAGATTTTAATCTCTTTTAATCTCATTCAGGGCAACACCCTGTGATGAGGTAACACCTTTTTGAAATTACCTACTTAGAAACCGTGTGTAAATCAGGGGCTTGAAAAGTCTTTTTCCAGACAAAGCTTATTTCAGAAGAAAATAAATGCCAGACATGACTGCCATGATAAACTGAAATACAGAAGTTACTGATCATATACATTAAATGATACAATAGATAAGTGAGCAATGAAATGTGGGAATAGTTGGATTATTGATTTGAACAAAGCAACAGAACACGGTTGTGTAAAGTACTACTGAAATAGGACAAAGAATATTAAACATCAGCTATGAACATTAATTGGCAACAATCAATATTGGAATACACAAAATAAAATCAGACACACTAACTTTACTCTCTCTTATATGAAAGCTCTCCATTAACAGTCAGTGTTGGAAGTGCTGGTCCTTCTCGAACCACCTCGTCTGGTGAGGCATACACAATGAGACAGAGTCAGTTGCTGGGCAACAGAAGAAGCAATCGTGTACACAGGCAGGTCTCTGACAAATCTGGGGCTTCATCCAACAAGGCCAGTGACTCTGTTCAGCTGTAGGTGTGACCACAGAGCAGGATGGAGGATTTGTCTGCTTTCATAGTGGCAAGAATATTTAGTGGGCCGGCTAATTCCATTGAGAAATAAGTGGTGAAGCGGCTGATTTTTGATTCTTCTCAACTAGCTATTACACCGGAATTATCCCATGTAGCCAAAGCATATCCTATCAACTGGTGAAGGCAGATGGCCATCCACCTAGAGCCTGGTTCTGTTCGAGGTTTCTTCCCGGTTCTATATAAATAAAATAAACTACTACTAACTTCTACAGTAGAAACACTACAAATGTGTTCCTAAAGTTTGTCCAGGAATTGTGACAAAATATATACAGCTGTCTTTGGAAAGTGAGATAGCAGTATTTTGAAAGTGTATTTTTGTCTATCTATGCTCTGTTGTATCTGATCATACAGCGTTAGCATTCATCCATTTTTTATGTCAATCCCACATCCATTTTTGTCCAAACCGCTTCCGTTTTCTAAACTGCTTATCGTGTGCAGGGTTGTGGAGGACTGGGCCTATCCCAACACTCCCGAAATGTTGCCAGTCCATTAAAGGACTAACCGACATAGACAGAGAAAACACTGCACACTGTTGCCCAGAGGAAACCCATGCAGACACACGGAGAAAATGCAAAAATCCGACATTTATATCAGACAATTATGGGTGAGAAATGTTAGATTTCTTCCAAAAAGTGGTCACTTGAGTTTAGTTACTGACTCTCCTGTTCAAGAGGCATTCCAGGGCAGCAATTGAGGGTTGTTGGGGTGTTACATTGATTTTTTTGATTTATTTTTTCTGTATTCCCCTGCACTTGTTAACTTGTTCAAACTGGAAAAAGGAAAACAGGCTGTTCTGTATGTATGTGATTTGTTTAAGTGCTGGTGTCCTCAAGCCAACCTAAAACCGAGCGCCCAACACCACCACATTTACAAGCTACGTTGTCACATCTTTACAACACATATTAAAAATATAACATGGATTTGGTCTTCCATTAAAAAGGCTCTGTTCATTTACATCAGAATATGTACACACCACAGCTCAACAGGTATCAGGAATGTGTTTTGTATATTCTTGGTGTATTTCCTCCACTATACAGTACTTCCACTGCTGTAAATGCTTTTGGATCGACTTAAGTGTACCTACTGTGGTAATTAATTGAGAAAATGTTTTTTTAAAAAGTGCTTTTTGACATGATTAGCCATACCACCACTCTGTGCCCTTAAACTAACCAGCAGCCACTAGACAGGGCTGCGAGTTGATACTTTCATATCTTCCATCTTTGTGGATGCAAATGCTCAAATAATTTACCAAAGGAAAACTGTGAAATACAGGAAGCAAATTTTTCTTTTTGCCAAGGATTGTTTTTTTATTTCAGTCTTCAATCTCTCACAGCTATTCTATCTTTGGGCATTTCAACAGCATTACAAGCTATAAATTCAGTGGGAGCTAATCAGTCACTCCTGCCCTTTACCAAGAATGTGATGGACATAAATGTCACAAAGATAAAACATTTTAATTATCTAAGACTTAAATGAATTGCGTCATCTGTGACAAAGCACTGCAGTGTCTTCTGTTAGGATGTAGCATCAAATATGGATAGTAGGTTAAACTGTAGGCCAAAATCTCAACCATTAATTAATGTTTTTCTTCTTCTATGCTCGCATTGGCAGCACTATTGGCTGTATTCAGGGACATTTTTTTAATAAGGTCCACTGGCAGCTTAAATTCTTAAATGCACATGTAATTTGTCTGATTCACATCACCTTCTCTCACATTGACCCCATGAAACTAAAGGTCTTTGGGCAGAAAGGGTGATATGCTGTAGCCTACTCCCCCAACTGCTTCAATAAAACACATAATGAAGTAAAGTACTAACAAATAGCATATTAATTGTGAGACTAATTGTGTTAAATTCCCAATTAAATTGGATTCAAAATGTTTAGCCTACTTTAACACTACCAAGAATGTAAATAGGACAGCAATAGTCTATTACTATATAAGATTATGTATATGTTGTGTAATGTGATGGTAATTGTGAGATTGTGTTTTTGTGTTTAAGGCCCTTAAATTTGAAATCTATGATCTCAATGATTTTAAAGATTAAAATTGTGACATCAACAAGAAGCAGAGAGCCTGAGACTTCAGATGAATTGTTTTGTGATTTTATTTTTGTTTCATTGTTATTATTTTAATAACCGACATGTAACTTACTAGCCAAATGCTAAAAGCACAGCTGACTGGTTTTGTTACTTCTAACAGACTAAACTATGACTGTAAAAGAAAAACAGAGGAGAAGAAAATTAATCCATCTTACCTTTTCAGTCTCAATATGTAATGTAGGCTATTAAAGGTAGAGTCAGTCATTCTGGAGAAAGATTGTTGATATTTGAACTAAACACCCAAATAAATACACCTCTCCCTTCGTGCTCCTTCAGAAGCTCCACCCCACAAATTCATGGACGCACATTGCCAAGGCAACGACCAAAAGAGAAATATGGCAGAATTCAGAGCGATGTGTCAGCTGTAGAGTCACTCCTGTTCCTCTCACACTTTATCACGAGTGGAAAAAAAAAAAATTCACAGTCTATCCACACTCTCCGCCTCTCTGTGGCCTCCCCGCTTCTCACTCGACCTGCGTTCAGCGTCTTTGTCCGTAGAAGCAGCCATCTGCTAGCTGCAGTTTTTGGGGAGCTGAGAGGACAGCAGCCGGCCAAACTGCCTTCACCACGCTGACTGACAGCAGAAATGTGGGCTCCACGGGACGAAATCAACAGTGTTTGTATTTATTGATTAGCTGATACGGTTAATACGTTCAAAACACCTATACAGCAGGACATTTGTGTGATTTAAACAGCTGCCTGCTCAGATTACGATTCACTAAACGCAGGGGGGTCTCTGTGAGACTGTCGTGGATTCAGTGTGGATCGATACATCAAATAAAATGGAAGCGTATCTGTTCTGTGAGAAAGCACTTTCTATGTGAATTGGCCACGTCTCCCGTCTCCAGTTCGCCAGCCCTCACTCACCATTCAACGGGTGCTGGAGATGGGAGTCATGTCCTCACACAGACAGCTGCTCTGATGTCTTCCCCCTGTCCTATGCATGAGCACGATTGCCCCCTGCTGCTGATTGGCTGGAGTAGTGTTGTGTGGCTCGCTCTAAGCCACTGTGTTTGCAAGCCCATTTACAGAGCCAGTAACCCAGATTTTTCTTCAGCGCACACACAGAACAGACAGCTAGCGCACCGTAAGGAGTAAATCGCTGAATTTGACAAAAAGTGCATTTGATTAGAATTGCGGACTTTACATTTAAGTGGACACTTTGCATCCGGTTGCTATGGAAACCAAGTGTTCATTGACTCACTTCATACCTACTCTGATCCTCAGCTAAATTATATGTATTTTAGATCTATAAAGGCTACACAAACACATTACTCATAATGTTTAAGAAATTACGTTACTCACTAATATTGTTGTCATTGACCCTCTGGTCCAACCTCCAACCCTCTGGTGTCACTGAGAGTAACCCAGGCAGGTGCACATATTTGGGAGATAAATCTCAATAGATTTTTATACTATAATGCTTCAGTCACCTTGCTCACTTGATGGTTGCATTACAGCGGCCATATACTGGATATTCACAGATGCAATTAAAATAATGTTACAACAAAAATTGCTTTCATTCACCAACAACCCCAGCAGTTACTACAGCAGTGCTGTCAGTTTATTGGAAGAAACTGCAATCATTCTCAAGTTTATTTGGCAAAACATAACAGCCTGCATTAAACAGACATCCCTCCAAACATCAAGAAAGCACTCGGCTAAGGTATGTCCAATTTTCAGAGTCCTTTGTGCTCTGGCCCCTTACAGAGCTGACAGTACTTGTGCTACATGGCATACTTTTATAGACGACATAAATGGAGTTCATTTTTCTAAGTGAGCAAGCTTTGCAAGTAATACACATTTGTAAATGGAAAATATGCCTGTGCATTCTGTGTGCACTCAGGTTAGAGTAGGATAATGAACTGAGGAGGGCTGCTGTCATTCAAGTAGAATCTCTCCCAGGTGCATTTTGAGATGTACCGTCCTCTTTATAATGATAAAGGGTAAAACAACAAGTAAGTCACATTCACTAGCAGCTACAAAAAGCGCTCTCTCCTCCATTAAGGCCTGCTTACCAGGGAAAAAAGAAAAGCAACAATATCAGATATACATATTTACAAAAAAACAGGACTGGCTTTTAAAAAAAAAAAAAAATCAGTTGCAGCATGAAGATCATAATCCAAAAGCCAGAAGGAGTGCAAACTTTAAGATACATTGTCGGATGAATTTATGCAGTCAGTGTGTGATAATTTGTTAGCTAGTTAGCTCTGCAGGTTGTTGATCAGTGAATATCACACAGCAAGGCTTTTTTTTTTTTCATTTTTAGCTCTTTGACATATTTTGCAGTTTTGTGCTGCTGCTCATGTTGTTTTGTTTGTGATTGAGCTAATACATTGACAAAAAGATCCAATACAGCCACTGCAGCTGCAGCAAAACAAGCACCACCACGCACAGAGGCAATTTGCTGCTTATTATTATACAATAACCAAATTTTCCTTCTATGGGTGATAGTATGCCCACTTGTTTTATGGGGTGGTTTGTATACACTTTCGGTTATACGCAAAGACTTATAGAACCTGTTAGACTTTAGACTTTTTTAGACATTTTAAACTTTTTGGAATGGATTAAAACTATAAGATTAATTTGTTTGCTTACCATTGTGTCCATTTTATATATCCCCAAGAGAGTTTAAAAGTGGCATAACGGTTTTCATACTCCAACAACAAAGACACTTGCCGTTATTCAGCATTTCAGGACGTGCACAAAACACATTTAGCAGTGAGAAGATATACAAGTGAGATTAAGTGGAAAGGAAAAACAAAACAAATCAGATAAACAAATGTGCGTGCTGCTGACAGGACCTTTCGTTTTTGGCAGCTGCTCATGCTCTATCAATCGTTTGAAGTGTGAGATTTTTAATAGAACTAAATGGTATGCATGAGTAACAGCTGGGGTCACTGCATCAAAATGTAATGAGTGCATAAATAAAGACAGAGATGATGAGGAGAAATACAGGCTGCTGTGATATTACACCTCTTCAAGGTAGCATGGCTGGATACTAGCTAATATCTGCCGTGGGTGTGTTGTGATAATGTAGGAGAAAGAACTAAGCATCTAAGGTAATTAAATACAGTAGGCATCATATTATTATTAATAACATGGTCAACAATTATTTTATAAAAGTACAGCTGCAAGTCTAACTCAGGTTTCAGTCCATTTGTTAAAAAAGACACAGTTTTGGTCAGTGGCCTTTATCACATTCAAACAGGTACATTGTAAGTGGACAGATTATATGCCCTATTTGAAAACAGATTAACCTAATCAGCAGGTGAGGTCACAGCTTGGTGCAAGGAGCCCTACTGTATGGAGTGAAGCAAGCACCATGGAAGAATAATTAAGAAATGTAAAAATCACCCATGTAAACTCTCTAAAATCCTTCTCCAAACTGATACATTTGAATGATTAATTATCCAAGTTATTAAAATACACTTTTTGGAATTCAATATGAGTCTAATGCTGCCACAATCTTCTTCTATTTTGGTCTGGCGAGGTGTCAGACACAGGAGAACAATCACCACGCATCACAACAATCAATTATAAGGAGCACTCATAGCTGTAGGTAGGTCATTTAAACACTTACAGAACCAACACATCCTCATAAAAAAAAACGACAATATAGGTCTTAAAATTCAGGCCAGCAAAACTGATCTATATTTATGCTTATGCCGTCTAGCAGCTGTAGTAATGCACTCCAGCTTTCCAAAACCGTTACAAATCACTATTAAAAGATAATGATGTTTTATGGTGTGACAACACTGTGGTTAAGGTCTGGTTAGATTTTTATACTTCCCTAAAGTTATGCCACCTTCGTCGTCATGGCAACAGTAAACACCACAACATTACGGTTTTTAAAAGAATGTCCCAACTCACAGTTGGAAATGGGAAGCAGTCACCTGCAGCAAAGTCTGCTACCTATCTAGCAATACACCCAACCCACCTTCTCCTAACAAGGCATAAATCATCTGGTCAAGTCAACTTATACTGACGTCATCTGAACTGTGTCATTTCCCCGGGTCATAATTACTACGGCTGCTAGATGGCATAAACGTAACTACAGGTTGTTTTTGCCAGCCTGAATTTTAGACCTATACTGTCCTTTTTCTCATGAGGAAGGGCTGACACAACAAATACAAACCTGAGGGCAGAGAACAGGCTCTTAAAGGGGTCCTGTGGAGTTCTGTTGTAAAAAAACAAAAGTTAAGTTTACAATAAGTGTTACTCACCCAAACGCATTGTGTGTATTGTCGAGTTCTAACAATCGTGTTGAAAGCATTTCCCTTAGCTATATTTTAGTTTGAAACTAAATGTAAATACGCTAGGCAAAACTATTCACATGAGAATGCAGAAATATAAAACATGCAAATCTAAAAGTAGACCTCTCCAGTGGGATGACGCAGCAGCTGCAAGGTGTTATGCTGGTTGTTGCGACAAAACCCCTGTTTGTGGTGGAGATAGTATGCTGGAAAAAGCAAACAACATGCCTCCTGCAACACAAACTGGGGAAACGTTTCTTCTCTACCTCAACGAGGAATGTGGAGTCTTAGATTCTAGCCACCCAGCAAATGTAAGTCCAATATTCACTCAATCTTTTAGCTCTCATTTGGTCTCCACCAGCTCCTGAGGGAAATGGCTCTTTAGCCACTAAATGCTCCACAATGTTAACCAGCCAGTCCCTAACATCTGGGTGCAGCTGTAACTCTTAGCATCATACAGATGCAAATGTAGCAGCAAACTTTGGTTATTTAAACACAAGTTGTGTTACTCAAATTTATTACCCTGACTCCTGACTCCATAAAATCTGCCACTAATACTTATACAACGTATTTTGTGTGGGCATCTGATGGAAAACAGCTCCATTATGTAAATATTATGATAGAAGTGCATAGAAAAATGCCCTTCCAATGGAAAGGGTTTTGAGGCTACCCTCATATGAACTCATTTTTGAAAACACTGAGCTGAGTTGTGGTTTGACAAGACTACTTATACATTTACATATTCCATTTATCCATAGTCCCCCATCCCTAGTGTTAATCAAGTGTCACTTGACATTTTAATAATAGGTGATATGAGAAAATAAGCACTCACTGAATGTTAGATCTGCACCAACGTGCAACTGTCCAATGGCTCCAGCTAGAAAGGTGATCGTGTTGTACATCATAAACATGCTTCTGTGTGTTTATGTGTGAGTTTGTATGTGGCCTTTTTTGAGGGTGTGCATTTATGTGTCCATGTGTGTCTGTAGCTTGATTAAAAGTGTCAAAATACAATAACATCTAAACTGGATTAGAATTTCTGATTTTCAAGTTGTTGAAGTTTTATGTCTGTGACAGGGCCTACTTTTATTCATTTTGGCAACTCTCTATCTGGGAGAACTAACATGGCATTTAGAGCTCCCTGTCACTCAATCCTTTCCACAGATTCTCTCTGGAAGTGCATTATGCACTTTTATCTGTGTGTGCCTAAACCTCTTTCACATATAAAAACCGACAGAGATAACTGTTATTAGCATCAAAGAAGAAATTCTAAGAGCACCCATCTATTTCTTTGAAAGCCAAAATTTGGAAATCGTGGTGTAATTGTAGAAACCAAAGTCAAAAACAAAGTCTGTGTACCATCATCTTAAACATGCACAAATTGGAAGATTCGTGTGTAGACATGTTTTATTTCCAGCAGGTTTAACTTTTGAACATTTCAGGGATAGACTGCATGTGTGAAAGGTGGCTCACATTGGCTGACAGTGATGGATACATGCAAGGGGATATCATGTACCAGCCCTTTTTTTTTTCTTATTTAGGCGGTTGTGCGTAGAGCTATACTGATACATAAATGGAAGGGTGGACCCCAGCTCTTCTCGGCTGCTGTGGGATTAGAATGAGAAATAAAAGCGAAATGTTTCCAACAGAAAATAACTGACTCACCACAACCGGCAGACTTAGAATTATGTTGAGTAAATGGATCAAATTAAACTACTGGTTGTATAATAAAAATGTAATACACCTTGGTACTCATGTAAAAAGATCTTTTTTAAAATCCCACACATACAGGTTTTAATATCCTTAAAGCTCATAAAATATTGTTCAGCCTTTGAATGCATGTAATGATTTACTGAAGCTAAACATTCTACTTCATTTGAAGTTGTCAGACTCAAGATGTCAACTCTGTGATGCACAGAGCAGTGTGTGAACTACCGTGTTGTTCAGACACTGTATTTATAGGTAGGTCACACTCTGTTTTCCAAGGGTTTCCATTATTTTCCTTTCTCTTTCTCCACTCTACCATGACACAATGTACTTGAAACTTGAAACATCGAAAAGACATTATTATCCCCCCCAGAGTTTTCTTTCTTCCATATATAAAGCCCAAAGTACATGTGATAAAAGTGCCATGTTCTCTTTTCTTTTAACCTCTGGGAGATTTTTTTAATGTTTCTGATGATACTGGATGAGGTTTGTTAGGCAGTCTAGCTGTGGGGAAATCTTGTGTGGTAGAATTTGGCTGTGGCCTCCGGAGTGTCAAATTTGTTGCAATAACCATTAAGATTGACAGGGAGGACAGCAGGAAAGTATATGCTGTCCTCGATCTTGGTCTCACACTGACTGCAAGGCAGCATGTAATTTAATAAATTCTTCAGAGAAAATAAGGAAAATGTGAACAGGTGTGTCCCTACAGGAGAGCTGTCCCAATCTTTGGCAAGGATCTTGAATTCACACCTTCTCTGTAAAAATAATGCAGTTTGTTTAATATGAGGTGAAGACACTCCCCAGTATTTGGCTTGGGAGCCACAGTTCTATGAGCCCACTTTATGATCCCTGGGGATAAAAACGTAAGTATCTCCAGAGAAAACAGGCTATAACACGGTGGATTTGGCCCTTGCAGCACCTTCAACAGCTCTGGTAATTTTAAGATTCCACTGCAGACTCCCACAGTAGCAGTCACCGCCATTAACAGAATATGGCCATGCTGTGCCCTGCTGCAAAACAAGCACACATCCTCCTCCAGCACACACAGTTTTATAGATACAGCATAACAGCGCACACACCTAATGTTCCCTCATTGGTGACTTTAGGCTTTGGGGCCCACATGGTTAGTGTTGTGAAATACCTGCACAGCTCAGCAGCATTGACAGCATTTAGAGCACTTTGGAATTTATTTCAACTAATAAGCACCAAGGCCAAGCACCTATAGTAAATATTTTTTTTAATAATATGCAGGGAAGAAATGGTTTGGCAGCAAATCTGTGACAGCAGCCCTTAATATCAAGTTCAAGTTCAAACCTATTTGCTGTATTCCATTAAAAGGGATATGAATTGGGGTGTGCAGAGATTTTTAAGGGGCGATAATAGACTCGGCAGTACAGATATAAAGACAGCAGACATTACACACTCGCACAAACAAAAATACATTCCTGTTGATAGAATGATAGACTGGTACCACCTCCCTGACCATGTGAATCAGCTCATAGGATGGGTTGCAAAAGTCACTTACCAGTGTTAACACACTCTTGGGAGCACAGCACCAGTTATTTCAAGCAAGGTGCTTTTTTTTTTTTTTTTCATAGATCACTTTTCTTGCACAGTGTGACTGGATGCCTTTACATGAACACTAATTAAATAATTGTATTAGCCAATTGCCTGATTTTTCAAGTGGTCAAGTACACAGCATAGTATAAGATCCTTTGGCCCTGGGCATTGGGTTTCAAGAAATTCTGTTTCTGCCCTTCTTTCTTTGTTTTTCTTCTGTGTTTTGTTTTTTGAGGCATTTGTGCATTTATCCCACACATAACACCAATACCACATTAGTGTTAATGCAATTACCATGTCCTTTATGACATACAGGCAATATACAGCATTACATCAGCTGTTCTCAGGGAGGCCATAACTGAAACAGCATCAGTGGTATTGTGTCGATCCATAAAAAGAGGAGCTGAAAAGACAGGCCTACTCACTGTGTGTTTACTCCAGCCTCCGTGTACCTTCCTCAGGGTAACCTATAGAGGCTACTTATGAAACAGACCACTGGTAACCATTGGTAACCAAACACCCACAGAGGTAAAGCTGATATATTTTAAACATTTACAAAGCAAATTATTAATACACCAATTTATTAGTTTGTTTGTATATTTCTCATTCATGAATATACAGCAACAAGCAAGTCACATGGACTATAAAATGACTTCCATTTCTGCCTGAAATATAGTTAAGCTCCATGAAAAGTAATTGCAGCATGTAGTGATGTTACAGTTCATTGACGGCAAAGTTCAAATTCAAGTTTGATTAACACAATCCACTGTTCATTTGTATTACCATAATCAGATATTATATGTATTATTAAAAACCTAATTGCTTCATTTTTGTTTCTAATAATCAGTTTTTAGCCATATGCAAGCCTATACTTAATGCATGTTTCTTTTACCAACCTTCCTTGTGGTTCTTGTGAACCCCACTATATATCTGGTGTTCAGAGGCAGAGAATTTTCCCTGACCACTGCAAATTGCATGGCCTTAGTGGAATCCATTGGAATACATAATAAACCTCTGTTAATATCTCCTATTATTGCAATGAAGAGAGAGGCACATTTTGCAATTACTAATGTAAACTGAGGCTCCAGCCCGATGTATATGTTTGATAAACACACTGCATGTGTTTGAGGAAGAATAGTCCACACATACACCTGAAAAACAGGTGCAAAAGCCTCGGTAAATCTGGACTTCAGTCCAATGTTTCAAATTTTTTGTGGGGTGGTAAAATTGTTGGCCATGAAATCTTTGAGGACGCACTTCCTGTAAAATGTAATCGCTCTGACGTTTTTGCTGCTTCATTTTAGGTCGAGGTTGAGAGTCCTTTCTCTCACAAATTGTGCAAAGCTCAGCAAGTGACTGGAACATACAGTGAAAAGGTGAAGTGGTAGTCACTCTGATTGAGAAGAACCCATCTTTATTATTGATTTCAAGTTCCCAAAGGCAGCTTCTGCTGTTCACCAGTACTGTGGAAGACTTTGAAGGACTCTTAATGTGGTGCAGAAGGTCAGCTAGGCCCCCAGGCTCAAAGAAGTTCCTAGTGCTGTTTCTAAGATGCTGGAGAGTATGACAGAGATATATTACAGTGTGTCACAAGTGCTAGTTTTATATAGTATTTCATGTCATACATAAGGCATGACATGTAGGTTGTTTCAGACTGGCAACCTTCAACAGCTTTAAATCACCAATTTACAATAATACCTGCACTGACTTCCAAACTACAGTATACAGCTGGGTTTCCAGTGCCAACAGAGAAACTACTGAGAGAACATTTGGGCTTTCAAAATCACAATTTAGGTGCTCTCATGTCGGTGACAACATGATGCAGATAGATCCTGGCAAAGTGATCCAGACATTTGTCACAATGTGTGAAGTCAGCGAGGAAGAGGAGAGCAGAAGGGGGAATGCCAGGAAGAAAATGTAGGTGGTGTATCAGTAAGATACATGAGAGAACTACTGTACTGACAGAAAAGTAGTCAGAGGTAGACCTGTATCAATGAGTGCACAGTAAATGGTTTTCAAATTTCCAATCTATCATAGATTGAGAAATGCCTGTCGCGAAGGAGTAGAAGTACTCTGCTCGCCATGTTTATCTGCAGCACATTGCTTCTACAGCTGCAAGGCGTCCATATTCACCATCCATCTGCTGCTTTCAGGGAGCTTCCATTCATACTGTTCAGTGGTGTTCATTGTGTTGTCACAGTTGTCTCTGATGAATACACAGTTACAGGAAACAATTACAAGAATCCCAAAAAGCCCCTGGCTCCAATTGACTCCCATTCAAAAAGTGTCAACTTCTCTCAAGAAATACTAAGATCATTTTTCAATGAGTAAACAAGTGTGCTGGTGGTCATTTTGGAAAATACTGCCCGGTAATAAGATTTGAAGTCTTATAGTAGGCTTTGATGTCTGCTGTGTGGGCATTGATTGATCCCCAGATCTAGGACTCGCACTAAGTCGGACTATTGTCGCAATATTATGGTAAGTTTAATGTTACTTGATTATGATACCTGCCCTTTTAGCACAATTTACCCAAGTAGCTAATGTTAGCCTAAGTATGCACCACTCAGTGTTCCCATTAAGTTAGCGTTTGCTTCAGTCCATGATAGCGGGGCATGTTTCCAGAGTTGAAAGGGAACAACTCCTTATTTGGAAGGTCTGGGCTCCAAATGGAAAAGATAGTGTCGACCATAAGCAGCAACCCTGGGCTTTAAACCGGCTCCAGTGAAAACCAATGGGTGATGTCACACCACGCTTCGTCCATCTTTATATATGGTCTGTGGTCTGAGCAAGCCTGATTAAGCCTGTAGAGCGGGACTTTTGTCTCCCCCTTCTGACAGTAAGAGTAATTACAAAAACACTGTCAACACGTGCTGACGTCATAGGCTACGCCGTAGTCTACTCTGTCGCTACTGTTGCAGGTGTAAAACAGCGGATAAATTGCAGCAAGCGTCACACAACCCCCGCGAAATGACTTGTTTCACTATCGGAATTTGATCCATTTGGTCCAATAACATTGGGAAAGTCTAGAAGAGCTGCACGATTCAATTATTTTATCCCCATTCAAGTTAGCAGAGGGCTAACCGGAAGCTAGCCGGCTCGGCCAGCGGAAGTCTCTGGGTACGCATTCAAACAGCCAGTGCGGGAATTTAAAAACTCTGTATACTATGAAATACAGAGAGATTCATCTGGCTGTGATAGGCTTAATCAACATTGTGTGAACTCGTTTGGCAAGGGCTTGAATGTAACAGACGTTCATTTATATGTAAAAGTTCCGCACTGCATGTTTAAGTAATAGTTGGAAATCAGATCTACTTTTTTGCTTTTTTCTTTCTTAAAGAATCAAACTAAACAAGTCCTTCAAATTAAACGACAAAATCCACTCCAGAACAACTCCAACTCAAGAATGACACAGAGAAGCACTTTCTGATGAAATGATTTGTTTTTGTAGCTTTTAGCTTTGAGACATTGTCAATCAAGTAATATTTTCATCTTCAGGCCCATAACCCTGAATGGCATTGACACAGTCTGAAGTGACAAACATTGGATTACAAAGCTATATTATATTTAGGTAACAGGAGACACAGTGAGATCTCTTGTGGTAAAATCCTATGCAAGATATAGGAATTTATTGAGTTTGTACTTTATTACAGCAGCACAAAGGAAAGCTCATTCTTTTGTTCACCTTGTAAATTAACCACATTTTAATTCTAGCATATTAGGACCAGGTGTATCCCAAGGGCATTTTCCTAAGCAATATTGTCCTATTGGAAATGATAATGATGACACAAAAGGGAACAAATACAGGCTTAAATAGCCATCATAATCATGTATGCAGAGAGAGAGAGAGAGAGATTGTCTATTGGATATGTGTTATCAGTACTTAAACCTTTTTATTCCACTGTGTGTTCTCCAACTTGCTGCCTATTTATAAACATTAAAGTAACACGACTAAAATGTCAGTTTGCATTCTGCAGCCTGCAAATACTTTTGTTTAGATTGTTACTGTGAAGACAGGAAAGAAAAGTACAATTTTTACATGCAAGTGCCCACAAAAGAATAATCATCACTGGTCATCAAGGAACAAAACTTGTTTTTAAATAAAAGAAAAAAAATGTGTGTCATTTGAAATAACAAAACAAAACAAAACAAACAACAACAGTTCAAATGCTGAGCATATTGTATCTGGGCACATTAGATGGCGCATATGGCAATTTTCCTGTTCATGTTTTGATAATATTGTGATACTGTGAACAGATGACGAAGCACATGCATTTTGCACTTCATTGCCATTTGCCATTTGGTACCATCATGCCGGAGCTCTGTAACGTAGAACAGCTGGCAATACACAGAATGTTGTTGCAAACAATGTTTTTGTCTTTGTCCTTTTTGTATTTCAAGTTAAGTTGTATTCTAATAACGGAACAATAAATGCAACCAATATTGCTGAGCACAAAATGTAAAGGTACAAAACACCTTTTCCTTGTAATGAATATAAATGAGAAAATAAATCAATATGGGATGGGGCTGGCACGGGACTTTTATGCCCCAAGTTGAATCTTCCAGACAGACGTTCCTCTGAAGCTACATATAAATCCTGCCTCCTTTGTGAGGACATTCAGGCACTAAAAGGGTTAGATTGCTTCATATGAAGTGCTCGGAGTGTGCGTCTAACTTCCCCCCCTCCACACACATTGTTACAATTTTTGTAAGTTTACAAAACCGACAATCTGACAAGCACTTTACGCAGGAATTGGCCGGGTATGCAGATGTGAGAAAGTGGGCATGACAGCAGACTGGTCATAAATACTTGCCTTCAGACGTGGTTGTACTAACTAGTTTGTTTCAAACATACCCCGGCCAAGTAGGGCCCAACTAAGGCCCCCGACCCTAAGCTTATCAGGTGTGGTGACAACCTGGGAGGCCTTTTTCTTAAAAAATCCAGGAGTGTTTGTGACTTCACCCACATGACCTTGTACTCATTGTGGTGGTTGGTTCACGGGTCCCTGGAAAATATTCTGTGTATGCTGTATTCTTCCTAATCAAGCCTCCCTGCTTGCTGAAGCTCATTTTGACCTTTGTGTGACTCCTATGTAAATGTGTGTTAATGAATAGACATTTTGGCACTTTTTTCAGATGTGTGCAGATATGCTTCTTCTCTTCTTTGTAAAGCTGTCCCTCTCACCTTCATCTCATCTTTTTTTCATTCTCGCCCATCTTTTATTTCCCTTCTCACTGGTTATATTTGCACAAGTACACCCACAGTTTGCTGTAGGTCTAGCTCCTGTTTGTTTTTGAGTCTCTGAATTTCTATGTGAACCACTGGCGGCTAGTGACTCAAAAAATTGGGAAGGACAGGAGGAAAACAAACCCACGGCATCACTAGTTGGCTACTTATCTTTAGAGGAGCAGGTGCTCAATGTTAAAAAGAGGCACATGGAACAAGATTTTAAAACACCATACATCAACATAATTTATAGCATAACCTGTTGAATTATAGCAACCCATATTCAAACAGAATGTAACATGAAATATATATATATGAAACAACAAAGCGCATTGTGCTATATCATTGTCCCCACACTTGATGAAAACAGAGGGGGGGACAATTTTATATGCCAAAAAAAACAATTTGCTTTCAAAAACAAAACCCCCTGAGTGGTGAAAAGGCTGCTCCTTTAAAGACATTTATACAGATTGTTTCTAAACAAAGAAGCACTCATTTTAGTCCTGGAGTGATTCAGATGTGTCATTTTACCAACAAAGTTAAACAAAGTTAACTTCAGATTTATAGTCTTGTTCTATTGTGACAACAGCATTATGTTCTCATCAAAAAAACAACATATAACATGATTTACATGTGTTCCCTATGTATTTTCTTAGTATACAGAAATATATATAGTACCACAAATCTTATAATCTGATACATGTACAGATCAGTGCTGAATACTAGAATGTATGTATGTCTGTATGCGACATACAAAAATACCCTACAAAGCTGACAGTGTTAACACTGTTGTTATTCTAGTTACTTTAAGCTTATTACTCGATCAATATATGGCTCGTCTTAAAAATAAACAATGAATGAATTCTCACAAGCAAGCAGCCAGACCTGCACACTCATTCACAAATCACACAGCATCAACAGGCGACTGAACAACCACTCAATTAAAAACGGGATCAATTCCAAATGAATCAGACTCTTTCCATGTGAGTCCAGACAGCTCACTGTAACTCTTCAACAGCTTCAGTGTCCAGGCGAACTACCTGCAGCACATTATATCATCTCTGTGCTGCATTCTTTTTAAGGAGATAATTTCACACAACAGCCACAGAGACATTAAACCATCAGAGAAGAAATAAGCGACCAAAGACACACACAGAGAGAGAGAAGGTGTATCTGACTCACGTTATTTGATGTCGTCTTTCTTTCTTTCATGGAGAAAAAGTATCCATGTCATAACGCTGCTGCTGGTTAACCAGTCTGGTATCATTAGCAACAATGACAAACAAGCTAACTTTCATTTAAATTATGTTGTTAACTTTCTATTGTTGGGAGGAGTTCACTTCAGAGCAGCATGGTAACTTAACAACATCCTAGAACAAGCTAACTGTTGGTTAGGGAGGAAGTCCTCCGTTAGAGCATAATTTTACATGCTTTGGCCAATAACAGATTAGCATGAAAAAAATGAAGTACATTAAATTGATATTAGTGAACCCGCCCTAAGGAGGACAGAGGAAAAAACTCTTATTCAGTGTGAACAGGGCGCCCTGAGGCAATGAGACAATTGATCTTACGCACTAACTACAACCACTATTAAAGTATACAATTGCTTCCCTATAAGTTTGCATTACATTTTCAGCAGGGATACACTAACACACACATACAATTACAATTCATAGTGTCATTTATTTTTAATGACACTATGTTAACAACCCGTGTCTGTGTAAACAAGCAAAGCCATCTCTACAGCCTTTTTCTATTGTTTTGCCTTGAAGAAAAACTTTAGATAACACAAAAAAAAGCATATGATTGGACATTTTTAATCTCTTAGTTTCTCGCTTTCTCTCCCTCACTGGCCTAATTACATTCCCAGCGTTGGAGTTTTATGCTGGGGTATAGACACGAAGAGGCCTTCACTTGTTTATGAGAAACACATGAGAAGGAAAAAAAATGTATACCACAAATCCCAAAGGAAATCAATATTCCATCTATTCCACTCTATTTAAAGACACAGTACTCATGTATACAGTGCAGTATGTTAAGAGTTTACAAAAAACAACAAAAAGCAGAATGCGTGTTTGAGGTTTAGTTGTTGGCATGTGCTGTCACCACATAATACCCCACATCTCAGTACAATGTGGATTGTATCAGATTGTACTGGTGAACCAAATAAAGCAGTAAGTGGTTTAAAATCTCTCATTTTTGGTTTAACATCTCTTTTTTTTGCATTTGTACAGCACATTCAACATAAAAAGAAAATAGAAATATCAAATATTATATTTGTATTCCATTTCAGCACATGACTTTTCCAGTAACCCAGTACTCAGTAAAACCTTATGACCGCCATCTTCTGGTGTGCAGAAACGGATGGTTGTGATTCAAGGAACTGCTCTGTCATTTGTAATTCTGTGGTCGAGATGTTGACAGCCAGTGCCTGAAGGTAAAATACGAGCCTGCCATGCGGCTCACGTAGCTGTTCCACTTGCAGCTCCTGATTCTCTGTAGGGAGATAGTAATACTGAAATGCTTTGTGTTGATGTGTGCACAAGGATAGACAGATTTAACTGGTGAAGTAGCTTAGCTAGTGTACTGCTCAGGGACATCATTGTGAACAGATATATAACCTATGAAAATGTCCAAGCGTGACCTCAGTTACCAAGCAACCGGTACAACTGAATTGATTACTCTCTTCCCTTAAGCCTGGAAGAGATCTGGCATTTTCACAGCTCCTACACATCTGTTTTTGTTTGACAAGAGGCTAGTCTCCTATAATTTATAAGAATGCAAAAATGTTCTTTATGCACAAAAAGTGTTTTACCACCATGAAATGGTAATGTGAAAAAAAGGAACAGGTGATAGTTTGAAATAAAATATGGAGTAAAATTCTTGTGTTTTGAGTGGTGGGTGGTACATCCCTCTATAACCACGACAAAAACCATACACTAACATTAACTAATGATTTTAGTGATCTTAAAATCATGAAACAAAAAGATGAAAATAACTCACCTAATTTGTGCAATTGTAATACACTGAATGCCAATTTGCTGTATTGTTGCATGACCCTATTGTGGTAGAGGGATATAATTATCACATTACACCCTATTCACAAATGCAGCACATTGTTTTGAGAAGTGCTGGATACATAATGGTGATTATCAATATTGTAATAAGTACACAAGAGTCTGAATGGAAGTAAAACAAAGTGTCAAAGATGTATTATTTTCCTGAGGCACAGCAAGGATTTTTCCTTGTCGGTGCATGTTTGATGTTTCATTGACTTGCTGAGCGCCGTGGTGAAGGAGATGTATAATAGGTAGTGTCACTTGCAATCTAGTGGTGTCAATACTGGCACCACAAAACTTTGGTGTCAATACTGACCATGTTTTGAGCAGTCTGCCCGTCTTGGAGGAAGTCATCAGCTCATTCAACCCTGTCTCCTAGAAATTATGTTTATATAGTACTAAATTGCAAATACATTTTGCAGGAAACTAAATGCTGGCTGAATTACGTTTTCTCTCAACATAAGGACAAAATGTTAACGCATTTGGCAAGTTGCAAAAATGTTAAAATATTTAGTTACAACATATTTAATTTTTTTCCACACCGAAATATCTTGCAGCACAATATCCTCTGGTAGTAACTACTGCAATACAGAATTTTATATGGTTATGTTTAGGCACTGGAAGCACTGGGCAAGATCATGGTTTAATACAGAATATGTGAATGTAGCGCTTAATTCATTTTTAAAAAATGTTGCCTGTGAACATATTCTAGCTCGCAATTACATTTGCCAATGCAATGTAACTGAGTAAATAATTTAGTAAACGTAATCTCTAGTTGGCAGGGTTGGCTCATGGTGTACCTGAGTTCTGTGCTATTTTCCACACTTAAAGGTTTTTTTTTTGTACCAGTTTTAATCGCAGTGTAAGTTTGTTTTGGAGTGGAGGAGACCTCTGCAGATAATTCAGGTCCTGGTAAAAACCTCTTGAACGATGAACACTGAAGGAATCCTAACTGGGAGAAGCTGGTTGTTTAACAATAAAGACGACTCCCATGATCCCACGCTACCCAAACTCTATCTTTTGTTTTGATTGAGAGACCCCTAGTGGCAGAAATTACATATTGTGCATTTGTCTGTATGTAGCCCAACAGCCCAACACACTTGGGATAATCCCGCAAAGAAGAGGTAAGTGGGTAAACATTCATTTTATGTTTAGGATAACGTTATTTTTTTAGACAGTACATTGGCAGTTAGCTTACAAAGACAATGTTCTGTCGGGAGTCTGGCTTGAATGTTAACGATGGGGCTAACAAGGTATAATCTAGCTAGCTAATCATTATATTAAAATGTGGTTAATGAAAGGATGTGATTTTGGGCTAAGCTGTTTTGCAATGATATTTAGATGACATTAGATAACGTTATTCATTTCAAGTGAAGTGACATGCCTTGGTTAACTTGAAATAATTTTGAAAAGTGACAGCAGGCATTTCACAGCATTCGGAGAAGCACACGCAACCATCACGCAAACGCAAGCAAATTCCGATGATATCCTTATATGATGTCGATATGATTTGATGTTTTTGGCTAAAAGCTACAGATTGTAGCTGTTGGCATTTGAACACGAGGCAGGTCACTTGTTTGTTGTGGATGCCATTGGGGACCAACGCTATCATGACTGTTGTGTTGACAGTGGCCACTTTCAGACATTTTGTCTGGCAAACAAAATGCAAAAGGTAGTAGCTTAAAAAATAGTGTACATTGCTTTGACCCTTACATCGTTAGATTCATCAGAAGACGCTGAACAGTTATAACGCGTAAGTTTGCCACTTATTTCTCACGCTGTCTCTAGACTGCAAGCGTTAACACAAGACTGAAGCAACTGTCTGCCCCCTGCCCCCTTAGCAACGACTGACTGTGCTGTGTGTGTGTGTGTGTGTGTGTGTGTGTGTGTGTGTGTGTGTGTGTGTGCGCCATGCATAATGATGTGTACTGACCTTGCTTAAAGGTGCCATTATTCTATACAGCGCTATTTCCTTTCAAAATTGTATTAGTTGCTATTTTATGCTCAGGTCAGTACCACAGTGTGTTCTGTGGTGCGATGTTTCCTCTCTCCTCATCTTTCCTCATCATAATGAGGAGTCATTATTATCATCATCATCATCTACCTGCTATCAGCAAATATGTAATAAATTGTAGTAAACGCATGATGTTTGAAATAATGAATTGCCTAGGTTACAAAATATAGATAAATATATTAATTCAGTGCCTTTCTTATTGGTTATCAACCTTGCATTTAAGCGCATAATGTTGAAAAAATAGACTTAAAAATTTCAGACACTGGCCTGCACAGAACTGGTGCAGACAGCTGCATAGATCAAGTTCTATAAGATTATTTATATCAAGGCAGTGTCACTAATCATGAAAAGAATGATGTTATTATCTGATGTCATTTAAATTTCATTGCAAAACAGCTTAGCCAAAAAATCGCATCTTGTCATTGACATTCCATTCTCGTTTTAAGCTAATAAAAATACAGTATATTTATTCATAAAATAATTTTGTAATTTGGAATATGCTTCTTTGTCTGTTTCAGGTTGCAGGACAAAAGACTGACCTCTACCCAGTTGGCCACAGCACTTCTGAGTTCCACCCAAGTGGCCACAGCGGTCCAGAGCCATCCACTGAGGTACACAAGCAGTTAGATCTGTACACCGAGGCCCACCAGCAGTGAGATCCATACACCAAGGCACACCGTACCTTTTCTAGTCCCATCAAGGCACCCTGAACCACACCACACCAGGAGACATCCAGTCTGAAAGCTTGTGAGTATTCACTAATGTTTGCCATAGCTATGTTTGTTTTTTAGTATGAATTCTTTCTCTGGCAAAATAATTACTTAAAGGGGACCTATTATGCTTTTCTGTATTTTCAGACATATATATAATCAGTCACAATGTCGATGTTGATGTTAAAAGTGGCCAACGTATGCAGAAGTAATCCCTGTACGCAAAACGCATCGGCTTCACACTGCTCTGAAGGCTAAGTTTCCAACGTTTTTTTCTACTTTCAGCCCGAGCTGATGTCAGCTCGTGACAGATTTCTTTATATGGACATCTGCTCCACACACAGCGTGCAAGGTCACTGCTCAGCTCCATTAACATTATGGTGTTTTTCCTTTGTTTTGGGAGCAGTCACGCTGAGCCATGACTCCATTACACAGCAGGGCAAAGTAAAATAAATAGTTTACCTGTTGGAGGTGTGCTGGTCATCTGCAGCTCTTCATCAAACATCTCACTGTGGCTGTTTCTGCTTGCACTCTTCCTCTCTGCATTATTTCTAACTGATCCACTGAACAAACAGCTCCAAATATCTCCATATGTTGTTGTGTCTACCGGCTTTTAGCGCTGCTAACTAAGCTCCACTAATTCAGTGAGGAACACGTTTCACTTTCTCTAAACTCTTCACAATAAAAGGCTCCTGTTATTTAGTCATTTAAAAGATTTTAATTTGAAGCAGTACAGCAGGAAATGTCGGGTTTGTGTCAGTGGTAACTTTACACAACTCTGATACATAAACCTGGCCAATCAGAACAGAGTGGGCTCATCGGCAGGGGGGTCTTAAAGAGACAGGAGCTAAAACGGCCTGTAAAGAGACACTGTGTATACTGAGGGGCTGCATTAAGGGTCAGTATGAGATAAATAAGGAGTTTTTTGAACTGTGAATCATGCAAAGCTACTCTAGTGGAGTCTAAAAATAAAAATTTAGAGCTGGAAATTAGCATAATAGATCCTCTTTGAGATAATTAGGAAAATTACCCTCCATATTGGCTTTTAAACCCTCAAGAAAAGAAAAAACTATTGAGAGAAAACTGATTTGGGTAATGGAAATTGAGAATGGCTGGTTACTTTAAAGGACAATTCTACTTGAACTGAACCCAGGCCCTATTGACATTCTGGTGTGATATCTACACGCATAGACCATAATTTTGCAGATGCAGTTTAAGTAGAAAGCCTAGGCAACCATGACTGGTTCCCATGGTTCATACTATCCTCATTTCCTGAAGTAATGGTGTCAAACTGAGCGTTGTATCGCACAGAGCCATGCATGATTTAAAAATAAGTGTAGTCATATGCCTTCCAAACTCTGACATTATGAAACAAGGGAAAGGCCATATGACTATACTTATTTTTAAATTGCACGTGGCTCTGTAGTGGAGGATGGTGCCATCTCATTACTGAACTGATCTGCAAAATTACGGCCTCTACCTGTAGATATCACACCAGAATGTCTGTCAATAGGGCCTGGGTTCCGTTTTAGTTGAATTGCCCTTTAAAATCCAGTAGCCACATTAGCTGGTGATACAAAAAGTTAATTTCAAACCATGTGTGTATGTATGATTTAGCTGCTGTGAGGCATAACCGTCTGATGTCTGGGGCCACAGACCAAGAAATAGATTCCGCAATCAAAAGATGGCTACATCTGGCTCTCCGGATAGGAATGGTGGCAGGAGAGAGAGGATGAGGAGAAAAGAGCACGAGGAGAGTATGACTGGTTAATGGACTGAAACATGGTATGGACATTCAAAGTGCAACTGGTTCATGAATTGAAGCATGGCATGGATGTTCAAGAGTTGTTTTTTGTTTTTTTGGAATGGTTTACAAGTAGAGCTGCAAAGATTAGTTTTTAGATTCTTTTCTTCCAGTTGATAAACACTAAAAATCCATTTGTAGTAATTACACAGCTGGGATTACTCTCCTCCTTGGACACTTCAACAGGTCTCACTCTGCAGAAAAAGTTTTCCTCTTCACTCGTCAGAAGAGGAGAGCAGTGACTGCAGGCACACCACCAGCTTCTCTGAGGTAATTGTTACTGTATGCTGTCTTTCCTGAAGGTCCTGTTGCCTTTCTACCTCCATTCTTTCTTTTTCCTCTTTCATTTGTTAGCTTCTCTCTACGGTTGACTAGTCAAAGTGAAATGACTCACAATAGGCCAGGGGATAATCCATCATTGCACTTAGTTTTTTTAGTTTCCTTACAGTCTAACAGTGGTGAAAGTCAGCCTCATACATGTAAATAAACTGGCATGTGCAGATGAATATGTGGGTGGTTCAGTTAGCTGGCAAGCTGCCCTGGGTGTAGTTCCCTATGTAGTTAGACATAACCCTAACCCACCCAGAGGCCCTTAAAGAGCAACCAGTAGTATCCACTGCATTCCATATACTTCAGATATGGCTACCTAAATCACCTGGTCCTACCATATGAGGCAAGCCAAGGAAAGTCATTGTAACTTGACAACACTGCAAACTGAAGTTGAATAAGAAAAACTACACATTTAGGAATAAAGCATACACATTGCTTTGAAACAGTGTCCAAGGACAGATTTCTGGCATGTGAGTGCATTGATTTGAGAAGTGGTGTGTTTGCAGTCAAAAAGACATTTTCTGGTCCAGCAACACCCGTACATGTTGTGAAAAATACTTGGCGACCCACACAGAAATTGATGTGTGAGGCTGACCAATGTCGTCTTAATGCTGACTTTGCTTTAAGGTGTCAGCATATATGTTCCTTATTGTACTGCCCACGCACAGACAACACAACAGTGACTCTGACAGAGGAGGCCTTGGTGACAATGGTTGAGAATAATGATTTGGTGAGGAGTGCAAGGCCAGTCTCATATAGCAGCAACGGGAGGCAGATGCCGTGGGTGTGCCCCTGTCTGTCCAGCTGACTGTTGGTGGACCAACAGCAAATAAAAAACTACCTGCTGAACTCCCCCAGGCTGTCATAAAGCAGTCAAGAGATGGAAAGATATTGAGTGGCTTTCCAAAGCACCTGATCCCAAAAGAGGCCAGATGCAAGGAGTGATAACTGCTGATAACTACTACTACTACTACTACTGATAACTGCAAAAGGGAGGATTCTGATGACCACAGGTGTAGTTGAAGGTCAGTAATATCACAGTTCTTCCACCAATCAATCAATCAATCAAGTTTATTTGTCACATGTATTCATATAAGGTACAATCACAGTGAAATGTAATCCCACCAGTTCCTTCAATTTGTGCATTAAAAGAGTTTAAACAGAATAGGAATAGTAATAAATATATGTGTATGATTGGAGGGAGGGCAGTCTTAGGCAGTGAGCTAATTAGGGATCCTAGTGGCCTGACAGCAAAAGCTTTTCTTGAGCCTCTCAGTGCTTGCCTGGTGTATCCGGTACCGTCTTCCCGACTGCAGCAGGGAGAAAAGTCTGTTATCTGGGTGGTTGGGATCCTTAATGATTCTCCTAGCCTTATTCTTGCAGCACCTGGTGTAAATATCCTTTAGGCAGGGTAGAGCACCAACTATTATATGTTCAGCCGAAACAAACCACTCTTTGCAGGGCCTTTGCAGTGCTGCTCGGTGCTGGTTCCGCACCAGGCAGTGATGTTCCCCGTCACAATGCTCTTGATGGTGCAGGAGTAGAAATTCCTCAGTATTTGAGGGGATACCAGAGTTTCCTCAAGCGTCTGAGGTGACACAATCTCTGCTTTGCCTTTCTCACCACTGAGTGAGTATGCAGCACCCAGGTCAGGCTCTCGGTGATGTGGACACCAAGGTACTTGAAGCTGTCCGCCCTCTCCACCGAGGACCCGTTGATATTAAGGGGGGCATAGTTCCTTCCCTGGTTCTTCCCAAAGTCACTCCTTAGCCTTGCTGACATTCAGTAATAAGTTGTTGCCCTGACACCAGCGGGTCAGGTTCTCTACTTCCTTCAGGTAGGCCTTTTCATTGTTATCTGCGACCAGGCCCACCACAGCTGTGTCATCAGCAAACTCAATGATGGTGTTGGAGTTGAAAGTGGCTACACAGTCGTGTGTGTACAAGGAGTACAACAGGGGGCTCAAAATGCAGCCCTGGGGTGCTCTGGTGTTAAGGATGAGGACAGAAGAGGTGTTTCTGCCTACCTTCACCACCTGGGGTCTGCCTGTCAGGAAGTCAAGGGTCCACATGCATAGTGAGGTGTTTAATCCCAGGTGCTTGAGCTTTGTGATGAGCCTGGAGGGAAATATGGTGTTAAACACAGTTCAGCATTTCACCCTCTCATGCCAAATACTCACCCTTATTAAAGGCCAGTTACACACACACAAATTAACATACATAGTCACACAATAACACAGACATCCAGGTGCACACAATTTGATTTGTTCAAGCTTGTGCAAACAATTAAAGAAGCACACACACAAAAATCCACGTGCACACACCATATAGTTTATGCACCCCAGCAGTCGGTTAAAGAAGAGACTGGCCCAGCTGGCTTGTCAACAGCCTGCTCAGACAATATGATAACGTATTGTTAACCAGCAAATGCCGGACAAGAAATGTGTGAATTTGATGATATACCATTACTGTGATTAAGTATGTTACATCTGCACTAATTGACTTAACGTGTGTCACAAAAAAACCCACTAAATGTCAAGGTACAAATAGGTTAGTTCCCAATGTCAGTCTATCAAACAGTTAAATTGAATTTTTCAATTATACTAAAATTGGATTGCACCTGTTTCTCATCATTATTAGAAACATACTGTGGTCAGTAGAGTGAACTAGACTACTCGAAGCAACAAAGAGAGTGTCCTTCCCAAACAAGGAGAGGGTTTTTCAGACTTATCTCCATTTTGAGGCCTTTACTGAACATGATTGCATGTTTGCTTGTGTAACACGTGGATACAGTCCAACTGAACTGTTGTTGTGATGGACTTTCACAAAAAAGGTGTATTCAGTATTCCAGATGAGTTTGATAAGCTGTTATTTCACATAATTTATAAATTCAGTGATTGCATAGTAGCTCCTCTCTCTGAATCACAGCAAGCTGAACATTATACTAACCATACCCTTGAATTGAACACTTTTATTATACACATTGGAGCTTCTAGTAGCATGCACTTCACTTTTTGTAATGTAGATATTTAACCACAAACTATTGTTTTAAGTCAGTGAAATCACGAGCCACATAAATTTGCCACATAAATGCCAAATAAATGATTCCATGTAAATCATGTTGTAAGACAGACCAGCTTTTGAGAACAATATTATGTAAAATATATTCATGTGTAAAATTAAGTGAATGTGGTCTCTTAAACACTACTTATCACAATTGTTTCCAAAGGTGGTTGGAGGAACCCTTCTGTTGTGCCCCCGAGCTACCACCACCAGTCACCATGGATTGACCCACAAACTCATGGTCAAATGTAGTCCTGAACACATCAGAAGGGGAAAATCTAAACACTTCTTGTCCTTGATCTTGTCTTGTCGGAAGATGTCAAATAGGGTTACCTATAACAAAGTATTTGAGAAGGTGTGGGGTACCTCTGGTACCTCTACAATAATTCAACCTGTTAATATTCTTTTGTTGTGTATAAATGGTTTACAGCTTTACCATGTACTTATGTATGTTAGACATGACTTCAATCCCTAATAACCTAAGAGCAGAGAGTCTACTGTTACATCTGCCCTGGGACATCATCTACCATGCCCTCTACCTCCAATTCAGTGCCTCTCTAACCTGTTGCCACCCCCTGAGTGGCTCTTTCCTTCTCTCTCCCTGTGTGTGTGTGATTGTCTGCAGGTGTGCCAGAGCAGTCAGAGCAGAGCCACACCAGCTGCACCTCATCTCTGTAATCAAGCCTCTACAAATACTCAGCTTTGCCACTTCCACCCTACCAGATCGTAGACTGCTACCAGTCAGTTTGCTACGCTTCAAGTGATATTGTTTACCAGCTTTTGCTATTCTCAAGAACTCATCCTGTTCTCCATTACTCTTATAGTCCAACCTGTTCTGACTCTGGTCTCTGTTTACTGTCCTTTGTCTGGTCAACCCTGCTGTTCTGCCCCGGACCCCTGCATTATTCAGTCCCCTCGGATCCCACTCTGGACCTGCTTCCTCGGCCCCTAACTGCCACTGCCCCAGCCTCAGCTCCTGGCTCTCCACTGCCGGCTCAAGCTTCCCCTAGCCTGTAGCCCGTCTACCCCATGCTCTGCAGTAAATATCCTTTTACCTTATTCTTGTCTCCTCATCTGTGTCTGCACCTGAGTTCACCTGTTCTGCAGCCCCAGGTAACATTACAATCTGGCCATTAACATGAACCCAGCACACACAGATCCCCTTCATAAAGCCCTCGTCGGTCAAGGCGCCCTGCTTGGACAACATGACTAATCCCTGAAAACCCTGTTAACTCAGGTAATGGAGTTGTCACAGACCCTGTCGAACCTGCAGAGCCAACTCATTGTCCGGAGCTCACAACCAGCCCTTTGCAGGCAGCCCGCAGCCCCTCTCCTCCAACCTGTGAGCCCTTTGTCACTGCTCCTGAGCCTCATGATGGTGACCTTGGAGCTTGCAGAGCTTTTTTTTGGTTCAGTGGTTGCTGGTATTCGAGCAACAGCCCCATACTTATGCCAGTGAACGGGCTAAAATCTCTTACTTGATGGGCTGCCACCAGGGAGCTGCACTTTCCTGGGCCTTAACAATGTGTGGAAAACGGTCCTCCCTCTGCTTCTCCTATTCCAGCTTCAGGGAGGAGATGAAGAAAATCTTTGATCATCCCATCCGTGGTAAGGATGCGGTGAAGAGACTCATATCTCCGTCAAGGCTCCCGCAGTGTCGCTGAGATAGTGATTGAGTTTCACAACCTCGCTGAGAACAGTTGGAATGAGGAGGCCCTCCAGGAAGCATTTCAGGATGCCCTGACTGAAGCCATCAAGGATGAGTTGGCATCCAGAGATGAGCCCTGTGGGCTTGATGAACTCATCTCTGTTGCCATACATATAGACAACCGGCTGTGTGAGCATCGGAGGGAAAAGGCAGGTAAGAGTACATCCCCCACAACACCTGCTTTCTTGCCTTGTTCCTCTCTCCTGACTACCTCTCCTCACAAGATTTTTGTAGAACTTGAACCCATGCAGCTGAGGCGTATTAACGCCAAAACTGTGGCTAGGTTGACCATTTTCTCTCCTCCTGTCCCTGGTGTCCAGTAAAAGGGGAGGCTTGGCAGTAGTGGGAGATATACTGCTGAGCCAAATTGCCTGCCCATCTCCCTCCAGATCCTTGTTTGATGGCACCCTTGTGTGGTCGGAGCTAGTCCCTTACCCTGCTCTAATTGACTTGGGTGCTGATAAGAGTTTCATAGATTGGGAGGTAGCTACTCATTTGGGCTTCGACACTGTTCCTCTCTACTCCCCCCTCAAGGTCAATGCTCTCAATGGACAGGTCTTTGCCCGAGTTTGTGAGAAAACCATTCCTGTAATTCTGTGTCTCTCAGGAAACCACCAGGAAAAAACTAGTTTTCACATAATCGACTGCCCTCACTCTCCCTTGGTTCTTGGTCAAGTTACACAACCCACAGATCGACTGGTCCGCGGGAAAGGTAACCTTGTGTTTTTGTCATTCTGTCTATATTCTGCTCTTGCCCCTGTTTTGTCTGTGCCCCAGTCCATCTCAGAACCTCCGGACCTGTCATTAGTTCCTCCTGATTACCACGACCTTGCTCCTGTGTTCAGCAAGCACCATACCCTATCACTGCCGTCTCGGCTATGGAGAGCCCTTTCATTCAAAACCCCACCCAAACTGCACCCCGCCTGTCCAGTTGTCCTGTGCTGCCACCCAGTGGACATCATGCACCACCCAGTTGACAGCGCAGAGCGACCCAATTCGACATCTCGCAACCCAGCTGGATGACGCCAATTGGACAGAAATTCAATCGCCTCTCTTAAAATGGGAATTGAGTGATAGATGCCAAAACAAACTTTGGAAATAAGCTAATCTAAGGAGAAGGGAATTGGTATTATAAATATTAATGTGTGCCCTCCAGTCTGTTGGTCAGTTGTACCATCATGGCTAATCCCAGTATCTGAAGTTGATAAATGCATACTGAATAATAACAAAAGAAAGAAATCAGGAGATAAACTTAAGGAAGTTAAATCTCACTTGCAACAAGAACTGAGTTCATATTTACAGATTAATACAGATGGATCAAAGGATCCAGAGAGTGGGAAAGTGGCATTTGGAGTAACTATTCCTGAATTAAGAATTAAAAACGGACCTAGAATTTCAGATCAGATGTTGGTATTCACAACAGGGATGCTGGCAATATTATGGGCACTTTGGTAGGTAGAGGACAATAAACCAGACAACTCAGTCATATGCAGTGATTGTGCAGCAGCTTTAACTACCTACAATAAGAGAAATCCAAGTCTAGACCTTATATATTGACAGATTTATCAAACATTATACAGAATTCACTAGGCAGGGTGTTAAATCTATGTACCTTCGTCTCAATTGACTTCCTATTCTGAAACAAAACTCGGGACATTAAATATGGTGCTTTTTAAAAAAAATGGTTTTGTCATTCAATTTGGGAAAAAGATGGATATCAAAGCATTTTCTGACACGAAATAGAATTTATAGAAAAAGGCTAGAAATTCTGTTTTTTGATTCACAAGTTTATTTTTTTTTCTTGATAAGGAGCACCTTATCTAGGATTAATATTAACCCTTCAACATTATTAACAACAGCTACAACATGGACAATTCAGTTATACGTAGGCTGTGTCCAGTCTATAAATAAGCACAGGATTGTCCGCACAGATCAAGTGCAAGACAACAGTGGTCTGCCTACAATATGCGGGGTAATCTCCTGACTATTTTATCAAACTTAATAGCCTATCCACGCCCATGCAATTTCTCAAACCCTAAACTTTTCCAACTTCAACATGAATTGGCTGCAAAATGATCGCACATCCTTTGTTAATATATTACATCCATCCATGTACATGGACACGAATTTTCTTTTTTTTTTTCATCACACTCAGCATGACTTTCAAACTAATGTATTTCAATTGAAAGTACCTTTCATGCCTGCAGAATGTTTTTGCGGATGACCCGCTGCCGTGTGGTAACTTATTCTCACTGCCGATTTTTAATGATATCCTCAACATTTCTCAACACAAAAACACGAAAGTGTCCTTGATAACTCAGCAATATGATGGGTTAGTGTTATTGCCATCGGTTTGAATTATTTCACCTTCAATTCTGAGAAATCAATTTTTTTTTTTTTTTTTGTCAGTTTTGTACCATAGCAGTAGCAGCTAAATTAGCCTACCCATGATCCTCAGCAACCGTTACTAAAGCCATATTTTGAATATGACAACATCCTCAACCCACATATTTCTGCAAAGAAATATACTGTACCACTACAATGTTGCAAGGAAGCTAAAGAACAACACAGCAAGATTGTTCCAGCAAATGCAATGCAGTTTGACAGCTATGGAAGAATAGTGTTGGGTATGCTATTCCATTTTTTTGTCCTTTCCATATTTTTTTTCACATCTATTATTTAGAAAAAAAATGTAATTTTTTTTAACAGCTCCTTTAACAGGAGCGTGAGTCATCTGCTATGATTGACATTAGGTTGTATGGTGCAATTGTCATACTTAATGAGTCTTTTTTTGGTGCTCTTTTCTCTAGTGAATGGTGACAATGAGCAGAGAGACTTCACTAGTCTCCCTAAAGTAATGGCGAACAGAGAATGCTGGGGACAGGAACTTCTGAGCAATTGTACATATCTATGAAGTGTGCTTAATATTATCAAAGATGCAGGTCTTCTTTTATTTTCCTTCCCCTAGCTAGTGCAGGTTTTGGATGAGACCAAAAATCCAACTGGACACCTAGCATTAGTCAACAACATAGTGCACACTTGATCTGACTTTTGGAGTCTGGGGTTGGCTGAGGAAATGGATGGGATGGTGAGAGTAGAGAACATGCTGTATTGATACTTATTGATTATGTGCCTGTTTAATTATTTACATGTTTTAATTACCTATATGTCTGTATTCTGCCAGATCCTGAACAGCTGTCTCAAAGTTATTGAGAAGGTAGTGAAGCTCTTGTAAAATATGTTAATGAAATGGAGTCGATACATACGATATATTTATACAATAATAGATTATCAGACTATGTCTGTTACTGTTATTACAGTAGACGATGTGTTTGCTGCAAACAGCCATGTCACTGCTACTTGGTTTCCGCTATTATCATTGAATCCCATAGAGCTATTATTTTTGTAATAATGACATACTCATTTTTTATATTCAACTATTGTTTTCCTTTCCCAGGAGAATGCAGCAAGTCTGCAGTGGATTCTTTTTCCAGTAAGGGAACCTGGACATTAAGTATAAATCCAACAACTTTAATGTCATAGGTTTGAAAGTTGTATGTCAAAATGTGTCTGTTCATATTTGAGCACATTTAACAGATACTTCTCTTTGAACTGTTCTCTTGAACTGTTCTCTTTGAACACATTATGACAAAAAAAATTAATTTGGAGTTCGAGCCTCTGGGCTAATTCAGTTCCAACTGTGTTCAAAGCTGTTACGTATGTTGGAGTATAAAAAGCTGTTGAATTGTACTTTTTCTTTACTTTCATATGCACTGTGTTCCCAGAAACATTGCTCAGATCTTGTCCCTTGGAACTTGGAGGACGTTTGGTGTGGATGATGTTCAGGTTAGATACTTTCAGGTTAGATACTAAATTATTCCATTGAACTGTACCATTTGATTGTCATTCCCTTGTTGAAAATTTTACCTTGTTCACACCACAGGGCCTACTGAACCAAGCTTTCTCAAACTGTGGGGTGTTTGTTTTGATGGTAAAATGGTGGCTATTCAGTATATATTATATTAGTCCTATTTTCTGTTATAACATATGAAAAGTCATTTTGTGTTTGCAGCATGTAAAGCACACTACTGGTATTGCTCATACTTCTTTGTTAGGACCTATTTCCTACATTTTTTTACACTACATAGACAATTCATACATCAAACTCCTGCAGAGCTGGACACTGATGTGATGTCTTCTACATCCTGAAATATTTTCCGGGGGTGGATTCTTAACTATCATAAACTTAACAACCTACTATTTCTTAACTTACAGTATGCTCTGAACATTGTAAATGGAGGCACAATGTGATCTCACTGAGGTATGTAAAAATGATTATCTCATCACTAGTGGGTATAAGTTTTTTTTGGGATACCCATCCAATTGTGTGATTAAGTGTCTTGAATACTATAAAAACTTTCCATTTGCATCCTTAAAATCACTTGTTTCATTGTAGCCAGACTGACCTGAATATATTTTCATATTGAAAGTATGTAATGTTTGTCATTCACTCACCAAGGTCTGAAGAAGGGAGGTTGCAAGATCGAAAAAGGCGGTGACAAGAGTCAATTGCCACAAAGGGGCAAAAGAGAGGGAGATACAATTTCTGTACAACAAAAAAGGACTGTAAAAGTAATGTCTGAATTTTTTGACTAATACACTCAATGCAGAGTTGATTGTGTACAGTTGACAGAAAAGGAGGGCATGTGGTTAACAGGCAGTGTTGATTGATGGGTTTTAATGGTTATAATGAAACCTCCAATTCAGAAATAATATTGCATTATTCACTTGAGTCTGGTCAAAAATGTATAGCATGAAGCAAAAAGTGTTACAACACTCGTGCTCATACCACTTTACATCATATCTTCAAAAATGAAATACGTTTGTATTCAACATGTGCCCTTGGTCATGACTGTCAGACCTCAGATAGACAAAAACAAACTCTGCCCACATTGAGCACTTGGACATATTCAGTGAAGCAAACAGGATGTGCAGAACAATGCAGAATGGACACACAGCAACAGCATTACCTAACATGAGTCAAATCAGGTTAAGTTTACATGTATAGCCCATCAAAAATTGCTCCTGAGCAAGACTGAGGAAAAACTCCACAAACTCCTCTTTTCTGCTGAGCACTCGACGACCAAGTGGCAAATGTTCCCTTGTGGGAAGCCAGTGAGGGATTGCTGTGGTCACAACAGTAACGACTCCTACTGGTTGGATGGGGCGTCTGTTTTCGACACAGTTGTCTGCATTCTCACTGACATTTAGAAAAAAAAAAAGTATACTGTAGCATGAACATTCTACTTCAAAACTAAGGTGTTAAATGCATATTTTCATACATGTTTACCACACAATTTACAAAATATGTTAGTTTTTAGTATTCCTAGAGTATATTTTGGAAACACCTCTCCTTTAGGAAAAAAGTATAAATTAATTGTTACCTATAACATTGAAAAAGCAAAACTGAATAAGTCATTTTAATTAAACAATTAAAGGCATATTCCTTGTTTTTTTCCCCCAGATTTCTGTCTTCTCACCATCTTCTGGACTGTAGAAGCAACTGATTTTGTTGTATTAGTAGCAAAAGATTCAGTGCAGATATAAAACAATCAAATAGACTGGTTCTTGACATCTGACAACATATACATTTTTTTTATACCTATAGTAGTAACTACATAGGTTATTGAATTTGCACCTACCAATAACCTTTACCTTGAACCTCCTTAAGATAAAAAATATTGCTTACAAAGACGGAATGCTTGGAGAGAAGAAGACTTTCTAAGAGGATTTACATAGAATTCAAAAGAGAAAACAGATACATATTCCAATATCAGCAAGGTCTCTGTGCCCCCATCAACAGCCATGCTGGGTGCTTGACCTGAACTGAAGTACAACACAGTGCACTTGCCACTTCTTTTGTGGAATGGTGACATCTGCAGAATGCAAAAAATAATATCTGAGAAAGAATATCATGACAACAGGAGGCCAGCCTGGACTGAGTAGGATAAAGGTCTGTTGTTAGATGACTATACCAAAAGTTAAATAATTTTAAATTATTTACACTTTGTAAAATTACTTTTATATACCTCTTTATCTAATTAAAAAGAAAGTGATGCATTTCAGGTTAGTTAGCTGTGAAAAAATGGCACATTTGCAGGCTTTAACCTGAGAAGTGGTACACTAGCTCTTAACTAATCCCCACTAAAGCTATATAATGATAAATATATTTCAAAAACAAACAAATTACCTCTACAGCCATTCTCCTCAGATAAGATGTAACCTCACCAGCAGCAACACCACGATTAGGGTTGTGAGTGTACAAATCTTTGACAGCAGGGAGGTGTGAGGCCCCTTGGCCCCAGTAGCAGCAAGCTGTTCAAGTGCTTAGTGTGATGTTTTAAAAAGGCTGACAATGCATGCAAATCATCTTGAGTGTCCGGGATGTTAATGCGCCTGAATCACCGGAGAGCAGTATTCTGCCAAGCTGAACTTTAACTAGTGCTATACCTGTAATCACAGGGTTTACTCCCTTGCTGTCTCATTGGAGGGAAATGAAATGCCTTGTGGGGCCTCAACAGTCAGATTGAATGTTTGTGTTGTTACCACTGAGCACACACTGTCAATCATGACAGATTGCCCAAGGTGGAAGGGCAGATTAGGAGACACTTCACGGGTTTAAATCAGCTTCTTGTCAGAAACCAGGCATCTGTGAATTAGTCTGGGGCTTTTTAATGTGTTTCTTAAGCCCTTTATTTAAACGTGTCTAATGCCTTGATTGGCAAACTTTCCAGAGGGAGGATGGTTGTAATTATAAGCAGGATCTGATTCTTACTAAAAATACCAAATTATTTTTCTTGTGCATGGGCACTTCTGTGGGTAAAACATACCGAAGCCAGAAAAATGTCACTGTTTAAGCAACTTACAGCAGCTCCTAATACAATAATACATAAAAGACATAAAAGAGTGCCGTTATAGGTTCTGACATGTAATAGATTGATTAAACTATGATGTTAGCATGCTGAGTGAAGACATTTCTCTATTGCCCTTCTCTCTCAAGCTCCAGTCAATATCACCTTGGGGATGCAGGGGTGCGGAGGTGGGTTATATGAAGTATTTTGGTTGATATATGACTTGCCTGCATCATTTGTGACTGCCTTATCCCTCAATCACTCAGCAAGATGGAGATGCATAGGCGGACTGTTTTAATGACCCCAACCTCTACCCAAGTCAGAGAGGCATGAGAGGTAATCTCAACCACTTTCCATTTTCTCTCTCCTACAGTTCACATAACCTCTGTGCACCTGTTTTAATGTATTTTCTGTGCATCAGGTGCTGCAATTTTCAAGATGCCAAAAATATGACTTTAAATAGAAGAGCAAATGCAAAGTCTACTGTATCTAAAGATTTTTTTGATAGTTGCTGTCATTTTGCCTGTATTTTACTGAATGATCTCCACAAAATCAAGAAATATACTGTATGAATTACCTATCTATTCATGACCCCAAATTGCCTGCAGCTACTGCATTTGTAAAAGTGATTGAGTTTGGGGTTTAAATGGTTCAGAGTATTCACATGTCAAGCTTAATTCCAAAGTGTACGCCAATCAGGGGCACCAAGCCTTATCCCTAATGCAGTTTTGACCCTCCAAACAGATATATCTGTGTGTGTGTGTCTAAGCAATTTTGTAGCCTCTTCAGTATTTTTCGTCCATAATTGCCTCCTGTCAAAAATGTCTGAGTGAGCTGATTGCAGGAAATAGGAGAGGACATGTGTGCCCCTCATTAACCCATCAGTTGGTGCAGCAGATGTGGCAGATTGAAAGATAGGGTAACACAGGCAGATATCACCTCTGTAGCTCATGTATTTTTTTCCTACAGTCTGTCATTATTTCTAAAATTATTAGGCCAGGAGTTAAACCATGTGCTGAAAAGATACCTTCCTTAATTAATGTGTTAAGGTTGCTAAAACAAGTCTAGAACAGTAGACAGACAGTATACAGAATAATATTGGAACATGACGTACAATGACAATTCCCCTTTGAAAAAAAAAACGACAACAGGATCTTATAACACATGGCTAAAACAACCCCCCTCCTCATCACAGAAAGGTCCCAGCCAGCCATTCGATTCTAACCCAGGAGCCTCTTGCTGTGAGGCAACAGTACTAATCACTGAGCCACTGTGATGTCCATATTCAAATGAAAAAAGGCTCTATACATGACGGCACTCCCTAAATGAATCCAGCCAGCATATGAGATTCTGAAGGAGCACATTAAAACTAAAAGGAATATACAAAAGAGAACCCAGAGGGTACATATCACCGAGATGTGAGATATACATAATGCACAAGGCAGGAGATGCCATCTCAAGTATGGTAATAAGACACTAGAACAGAAGGTGGAGGAGGGAGAAATCAGCACTCACAGAACACTACAGCAGGAGTAAGCAACATAACCAGTAGAAGTAGACAGCATAATGATCAGACAAGTGAGAGTGTAAACTTGTTAGATTATTAAGGCTGTCTTACTGACTCGTTTGAATGTGAATGGTGATTGTAAGAGTCAGATAGTACTTATCAGCTAATGGCGTGCATGGCTTCAGTGCACTGCCTGAACTCACGCAATTTCAGTCAGACGTGTCAAAAGAATTAAGAACAATTTATTGTGCCATACGACATGCAATTGCACTTGGCATTAGGGGCTTTGCGTGTACTCCCCAGACGAAAGTGAGCAACATGTGAGATTATGAGGGGAGCACATTAAAACCTCCAAATGACAATATTGATCCCCTTTGAGTTAGTAGGGTATACGAAACACCCCACAGCAACTGATCAAACTATAATCCTTATAATAAAATGAAGATGCACGTTGCCTTTCTGTGGCAATGAAACTGTACTTTTATGTTGATACAAGGATATATGAACCTATAAGGTAACACTGATGTTACTGTTGCATTTCTGCACCACTATACAGTGATTTTCTTTACCACCACTAGACAAATTGGGTCTTGTTGATTTTTACAGGAAAATAATATCATTAAAGTCAATCAAGAGAAACTCAAACAACTTAATATACTTAGGTAAAAAAGTTGGGGAGGATATGGCATATGCATACAGCATCAAATGCAGTTATAATATTAATAATTAAAATTAATATTACACACTAAAATGAATTCTAAATCTAATTTTTTCAGCCCCCACTCCCTTGTAAATTCAGCAATATTCTGCCCTGCTGAAGTGGTGCAATCCTCCCTCCCTTTCCTCATCTCCCTTACTAATTGCTATCCAGACACTGAAACCGTTTAAAAGTCATCCTCCATAACCTCTCTAAACACACCCTTTTGCTTCTGCAACCACCTTCCTACACAACTTTGTTGGCCTGTGGAAACCTTTCCTCAGAGTCTAGAACTGCCCCGTGCCAACCAGCCTTGGGTGGCATCCTTCTTCAGCCTGACAGCTCCTCACTGCTGGTGTCCATGCTGTGGGGTTTGAACAATGTTCAAATGTCCCCAACCTCTGCTTACAAAACAACTTAGAGGTGAAAGTTCAAACAATTTTGGACTAAGATGTTCTAAGAAATCCACACTGCACATAACACACACTACAGTACGCAACCTTCCTCACCATCTGATCCAAATCACCACCAGGTGGTGATCGGTTGACAGCTAACCCCCTCTCCTCACCCAGGACATAACACCTCAAGTCTAATGAGACAGCTACAAAGTCCATCATTGATCTTTGGCCCAAAGTGGTCTGCTACTGCCAAATGAACCCATTAGAGAGTTGGGCAGAGTGGCACAGCTGATTTTGTGTTTATGCAGATTAGTAGTGCAGTGTAAATTTGATTATTTGGACATTTTATCTGCATTTCTACCTTTTCAGACCACTTTCAATCACAAGCTCAAAGAACAGTGTTTGTGACAACAGTCAAAGCAAGAGCAAACAGTTCTGATGAAGATAGTGCTACCAGATTGGAGTTTGGCAATTTTACAGGCTCATTTATGACATACTAAATTAAAACTTGTGTCACACTAGAGACAATTATCAGTGAGCTGATTACTAAATTTGTCCATTAAAACGTATTTATTATATATTTATACTGACATCATTAATGCATGATATCCTAATCAGTAGCGCAATGTCAGTGGCAAAGGCAATGTCAGCAAATGAGGAAGATTAAACTGTTATGTTCATTGTAAATAACTTGTGATTAGTTTAACCAAAACATGCATGGATAAATGCACTGGGTATAAAACATGTACTGCAGAATCATCCAGTATGGATGTACAGAAAATTCTATGGAGGCTGGGCTGCTTATATTTGCGCAAACAATATTGATGCATCTTTTTTCTACGAAAAGAGCAATTTCGTAATATGTTTTGATTATTTTAAATAAACTTAATGGAACTCTAAATAATTACCAGATGGATTGACATTAGGGCTTTTTATAATACACTGAAATTGCACAGCAACCATTAGAGTCAATCACTTAAATGTTCACATCAAATAATTATCATAAGAATAGACCACAATATCCAGTAAACCTTATAATACATTGAAGTATTGCTTTGACAACACTGAGACTTCTAAGTACACCTTCAAGTTTATTAGTGTAATTAATATGAGTGTTTAATTATGCCATATTAAAATATTGACAGGGATATTTTTGTGTAACTTTATTAAGTGTTAAGGCAACATAGGCTTCAAATCTACGGTAGGCGACAGTAGCAGTTAGTCGGACACTCATCCTCAGCTGCATATACACAAACACACACACTGACACACCAGAGGGAGACAGACACTCTGCCAGTCTTGTTAGAAGTGACTCCAAAGGTTTGTTACCAAATGAGTCAGATGCAATGGGTGCGTGGGCTCAACCCCCCCCCCCCGAAAACAAACAAAACACACACACACAAACAAGGCCCCTATGATGCATGAGCCAGTTCCCATCATTCACCCTAAAAGAGACAGCTTGTTTGTGAACAACCCAAAAAAAGGGGGCAATATGTAATCTAAATGTTGTGAGGTTGAGGTTTGTGTTCTTCAGGATGTCACCAGCTTGTCGCAAAGGATTCCTGTTTCATTCTGCCATTTATTTTGTATCAGACAAGAGATATGACAGTAAACACAAATCCATCTAAGCACAGCGTACATAACTGCATAAAATAAAGCAGTCGTACCACTTAACCCCAATGCCAGTTATTGATTTGACTTTTATAGTTCATGTTTTGTTTGTCAAGATTTTGACTTTTGGATTAACTTGTGTCCACACAATCAGCCTCAGGGCTGCATCAGCTGGTAGGCTGACAAAATTGCCTTTGTAAACAGGCAGGAAAGCAGACTGCAGATAGTATATCCCCTACCTGTTCCGGAGATAATATATCACTGTTAATTATACTTAAATTAAGATAAGACTAATAACAGCATTAGAATTAACAGATTTGCCTTACACAATTATAATACCGCCACGTGCTAAGAGAGGATATTTATGCGTTAAAGCAGAGAGTCAATATGCTACAGTCTTCCATTTAACAAATCCCTTCTCACCTCTCCTGAGCAGATGGCTTGTAAAAGAAAAAAAAAGTATGCCAACCAGTAATCATATGTGCAATAAATGGTGCTGGTTATGTTCCTGTGGAGTGACTACAGATGGCGTGGTGATAGTCCTGCCTCAGAGTGCATGTGCACATTTTAGACACACCCTCCATACTGCCCCAATGGGGACTTTTAGCACAGACCATGTCACTACCTATTGCCAAGGCAACTATCCAAAAGACAGTAAATCAGACTGGGAATGACTTTTAGGGACATCTAATTTTATTGGCTTTTACCAGGCCAGATGTTAACCAGAAAGTCGAGCTAATTATTTTTAAAATAATAGCAAATTATAATAAACCTACGATGTATGTGTTTATTTTGACAACAAATACAAAATACAATACAAAAATCCAGCTGAATATCAGATTGTAAAAAAAAAAAGAATTTTATGGTGGTAACACTCTTTTGGAAATCTGGTACATGATGATCAGCATATGTGCGTTTCTCTTTTTTTTTTGTTTACTACCTTTACACCAGAAGGATTCAGAGATGTTGTCACTGCAGGAGGGCTACATTTTCTGAGAACAGTAGTAAAACATGTCTCACTGTAGCAAGAAACACAAAACACAGGGATAATATCCGGCTGAAAATCAGTTCACAACTGTTGTGTTGAACCTACCTTGTGTTCTGTGATTTGGGCTGATTTGTGGGTCAGAGTTAATTGGGTGAAGGGAAGAGGCAGCTATGGCAGAATCAAGGAAGCATTTGTGCATTTACAACAAGACAACCGGCAATCACTCTCAGCATTGAATAAACATTTGTGCTGGCTTATGAAAGACATAGATCTCTGGAAGTGGAAGCTTTTACTGATACTGATTTTGCTTTTTTTTTTCACTGTACAAGTGAACATTTGTAACTTCAGTGAAGTGATTGTGTTATTTCCTAAGCACAGTTTGCTGTATATGTTACCATCAATTGGCAAATGCCTAAATAAAACTTAGATACAGTGACCTAATAACCACTTGCCTAAGTGACACATTAATTTATCAGTTATATATTAAAGCAGCATGCAGAGCAATTTATTTACACTGAAAATAAATGGGGCATAGTGCTAGTTTAGGCAGAGCACTTATGACATTGCACTTGCATTAGCTGATTGGCATCAGTGGTTTCATTCATGCTTCACAGTCACTGACTCATTCTTCAGCTGCTCGTCTACTATAGTCCACTATACCATAGTGGACATCTTGACCCGACACCTGATATGCTCATGATGGTGCAGTTTGCTGCCGCAGCTCCTTCCACCACCACAACTTTAGGATTAGTTGTGCAGCAGAGAAGAGCAGGGCTTTTTCAACCTAATCTAACTGCATCAGAAATTCTTTGACATGAATGTCTCTGACTGAACGAGATAAAGTTTGCTTCTCTTTTGCCTCTTAAAAAGGCATTGTGATGAGTCCCTTACACATTGCATCCCGTCAGATTTTCCTCAGCCTCCTTTCACTAATATTGCTCTGTACTGATGAGTGGGTGAGTGCTTGTACTTGTCAGCTGGCTTCTATTAAAAAGCTGCATGATAGCAAGGTGAACGAGAGGTCATAAAGAATTGCTGCCTGTGACTCGACAGTCCGTCACATCCTCACCATCTGGTAGAGTTTGCTATGCTATGGAAATCTATGGACCGTCCTCCCACAACTGCTATTGCCTGGTACACCCTATTTTCCATTAATGCTGTCTGCACAATACTGCATGTCATAGGATCTGTGCATAAGTCTTTATTCAATATAACACAGTAGCCACAGGAACTACTGCATGTCAATGTTACTTAAGGGTAAGATCTTGATCCATGCATTTTCATCCAACTCTCTGCCCTTTTGATTATGGAGTACACAGTGCATAATTTATCCAGAAGTGGTGGGTCATAGGCAACTAGATTTGTTGGCTTTTACTTCATCATTTCCACTGACTGTGGAGGAGTTCTCAGGCATGTAGACCTCTCCACGTTGATGTCACATGGGGGCTGCTGCAGTTGCATGTGACTCATCAATGGCACATGGCAGTCATGAGAGCCATCATTGTCACATGAATTTAAGTTTGAATTGGTGTGAAACTGCCCAGAAAGGTGTCAGGAAGCCATTGTAAGTATCTGATAAAGTGTTGCTGTAGGCCTTCTCCTCTGTTCAGGGATGGTTTTTCATGTTTGACATAGACTCTCTCCTCCACTCTTTCAAACTGTCTGTCTCATCATCAACTGAATCTGTCTCCTCTCTATCTAGGCAGTTTCACACTGCCTATGAAAAGATGAGACAGTATATGCTGTGAGCTCCAGCCTGAGCCAGACCATGCCACTCAGCACCAGGGACAGCGCCCACTCCCACACTCAGATCGATACTGGATCAATACTCTCTGGATAATTTGACAAGTGCTTTCAACTCTATGTACCCCAACCTGTGCTTTGTATCTTGATTACTGATTAAGTGGATTCCCCCGGGACCTGACCTGCAGTGGAAGGATTCAACAGCGACTTGAACCACGAACCTGTAAGCCCAGCAATTCCCCTTTTATCTCCTTATCTCTCAGTGCCTGACATTCCTGTCTCCGTTGGTCAAATTTTCTCTGAGAGTCACTGACTGAGAAAGTTTAAGTCAGTAATTGGGCATTGATGGGCCACACTGGTGGCACTGCTTCACCACACTAAATGTGACTGACATGTGTCCCTTGTGGACTGTAGGTGAATTGGCATGCATAGGGTAGAGACATGAATCAAATTGAGCCAGAGGAAGAAAACAAAAATCACACTAGCCCAATATTCATTTTAAATTATATTATAACCTATCATTAGGCCCTGCAGTGTATCAGGCTGTGCTGTCATAAATCTACTGAACCCTCTGATAAACGACACCATTCTCTAACCATGACCTAACATACCTTTAAGCTGCCGCCTTTGAATCCTACTCTCACTAAAGTGAAGAGCTTACTGTGTATCTACAGTATCTGCTTCGGCTAAACTACAGTGACTCGACAAAAGGTATCTGTGTGTGTGTGTGTATGTACTATTACTACAAACTAAACTTGGCCCGGTCCCCAGGTAGTTAAGCTAGTGCCCCAGTTTCACATTAAAACAAAAGTCAAGTCTGTACAGGGTTAACATTTGAGAGACACAGCACAGGTAACGTGGCAGAGAATATATATAAATTGGTGAACCTATATTCACTTGTCTGTAACTTTACCTGCTAATATCATCAGCTAACAGCTTGCTTGCTAACAAAAACAACCGGCTAACAACATGTTGAGCTACAGTAACTAGCATGTTGCTACAACACTATATTATATTGTCACTACAAGGCTGTTATCTGATGGAGTATGAGGGTGGAATAGAAACATATTTAATCAAGCATGAGGGTGGAGTTCAGACCTACTGTAAGTAATGATTAAAGACATAAAACTGTAGTTTTTATACACCGAGGATCTGTTGGGATGCAGTTCAACGGAACACTGGATCAGAAGAACATTCTGAGAGCATAAAACACGGATCACTAAGTGGCCAAAATATATAGGCTAAGGCAGGAAGTTTCTCATAAATTATATTTATAGGAAACTGTCACAGTTTCTTATAACTGTGACAAACTGTCAGAGCTTTGTCTTATTAAGCTGTTCCAGGAATTTTAGCCTGAAGTTAAACTCATACAGTATGTCGTGGTCGTAATAATGTTTATTCAAATCATGATAATCACCTCGTCATGGTACTGTGACCCATCCCTATTCCCATAACAAGGGATGTATTGCCTCGTGTCAGAATGTGCCATTGTACCTAATGCTGCAGCTTAGCAGCAGAGAATTGCAATGCTGCTTTTTTCAATATGACCTATGCCTACCAGACCAGACCGAATCGCCCTGCATGGCAGAAATATCGCCTCGCCTCTGGCAAAATAACCTGCCCTACATCCCACCCCATCTTTCCCATTATCTATTTCCTCATTCTTTGCATGTCTTTAGAGCAGGGACATCAGCCTATTCCAAGGTCAAGGCTGAAAACTTGAGGTGACCAAGCTTTTGCTGCCGTTTCTCCTCAACAGTCTCCTGCCATGTCTCAGAGAAGTCGAATCGGTGCACATTTTTAGAAGTCATCTTATATCTCCCTTTTTTGTCTTTGACTTTTTCTTGATCTTGTGGTTTGTACAACTTATGTCCATATTTTAAAACATTGTCTTGTTCATCTCTTCTGCTTTGTTTTTTTATGTTTCCTTAGAACCACTGTTTTGAAAAGAGCAGTTTCTTCTTTCTGGGGTCGTGGTCTGCAGTTCTGAGAAATTAACTCGGTAGGTGTTTCATCAAAACCAATACGTGTCCCTTTAACATGACTGCCTAGGTAGAAATTAATCCTCCTTGTTCCGGTGACTCAGGCTTTTAGACTCTAATATTTTATGCATAATATAGTGTCTTTTTTTAAACTGCAGTTTAATATCTCTTTACACTTGGTGCAAAATCTCACCCTTGTCTTCCTTTATTTCTGATTTACCATTTAATTCAGGTTCTTAAGGAAGAGTTAAGGTGATGTCTTTGGTTTCCAGCATTTTTTTTCCTCCAGGTTTAGATATCATGCAAGAGCATATTGTATATTTTTTAAAATTTTGTCATTAGACATTAATCCTCTCAGATCCAGAATCTCTCATTCTATAATCCAATCATTTTCAGCCATTGGTCTAATGCCTTGAGGGCTTTTTTGTGATTCTTGTAGCCGGTTCAGTTGTTAAGGCAAGATTAGATTACCTTTTCTCTGAAGCCATTTATTGTTTTTAATGCTATTAGTATTCTGCAAATTAGACTGCACCAAATGATCCAAAAGCTGCTGGAACTTGTACAAATCACCTGCACCATCGCACATTATTATGGAGATTCTGTTTCTTAAACTTTAATCTCTTAATTCAACTTGCAGTATATCCTGTGGTCACATAATATTGTCATCATATTCAGCCATATTTTGAAACCCTCCTGTCCTGTTACCTTAAAAGGAAGTTTAATCTGGATTCTCGTCAGGGGTTGAGAAACTGTCTGATTTCGCTATTATTAAACACATTTCTTCTTATCACACTCATATTCCTCTCTTCCTCTCCCCCAATTCTCTCATTGGATACTCCCCATTTTACTGCCCATTTTTCTGTCCTTAATTTAATCTTATTTCAGTCTTTCTCTGTAATTCTATGCCTCCTTATGCCCCATCTGATGTGCTTGTTCTCTCCGTTCAATTTCTTCATTTAAACCTATTTCATTCTCTCTTTGTAATTCTCTTCCTATCTCTGCTGCACCTCGATGTAGCTGTTCACAACCCCCCCCCCACCCCCCCGGGCTGCGGCATGTGACTGTGTCTCAGTGAAAATGCTCACCTGTCTGATTAAATAATCAAACAGCTTTCCCTTTTAATGTCTCCCATCTGTATTCATATTCTAAGTGTATTCATATGTTCAAGCAAACAAGCAGAAGGGAGAGATTAGGAGAAATTGGGGGTGGGGTTAGGGGCGGGGATATGGGCGGGGCACTCATCAGAGTCATCTAGACTGGTGGATGAAAGTGTAGCTTTCTAGTCTCTTTAAGTGGCATTCTGCCAAGGTTCCACTGTTTGATTATCAGCTGATATATTCCATGTAATAACTGCTGCCGATGCACTATTTAACCTTTAGCCCCCAACATTGTTGCTGCAAAATGCAGCATGTTGGAGAAGCAGCCTTCTTCAAAAGAAAACAAAAGAAACAAAATAAAAACAAATGAGTAAGGGGGATGTCAAACAGGTTTGCGCTAAGTGCTTTTCTTTTCACTGTATGTGCATTTTGAAGTTGCACAAAAAACCTGAGAGGAAATGCCAGGAATTCTGGATAAAAAGGTGAAATATCACCAAAAAAAGTTTTAAACCCTTGGTTGAGATGGTATGTATCCTGTACTCCTCATTAACCATCTTTCCCTTATATCTTTACCTCTCCTGTACTTATGTCTCTGTTCTTAACATTTTGTATTTCCTTTAAAAGGATGTGGCTGGTGATTTTCTATATTTTCTTTCTTTTCTTTTCTTTCATCAACAAATCTCATGTGCCATAACCAGCAATAACTGATCCAACTTAAAAATATTCTGTGTGTATTCAAAGCCTGATATATTATTCCTCTGGGTCGTGGACCTCTGTTGTTGTCCAAAAACTATTAAAAACATGTCAATGAGCCGCACCGCTGCACAGGGTGACATGCTTCATTGCCACAAAGATTATGGTCACGGTAGTTTGTTTAGAAGCGTGTGTCTGTTTACAGTGCTTGCTTGTCGTGCTACATATCACAACCTCTTGACTGTATACTGAAGTTCTTTGAGAAATTTACAATGTAGTACTACGATTAGCTCCAAACCAGTTGTGATGTCACAAATCATGTTCATTGGTACACGTCTTAATCTCACATTTAAAGCGAACACAGAGAAACTTTCCCCCCTTCAGCAGGATGAATGTGAAAACAGCCTTCTAGTATCAAACTCTGAACATATGATACATCATTCTGCACAGTGAAGCTCAAACATCCAAGTCAAAGGACAATAAGCAAAAGACATTTTTGATTGGAGGGGGACTTTATACCATAGAAATAGAAAGAAATTTCCAAAATGTGAATTCAACATGGGAGAGTCTGTTAAAATACCTTGCAATCACCTGTTCTTTAATTAAATGATTAAATAGAAGTGACATTTGAATATCGCATGAATTGACACATTGATCCCCTGGGAAATCATTAACTGCTACACCATTCACAGCATCCCCAGGGAGGATGGGATGACCCTTACATGATGATAATGCTGGCAAACATTAACCAGTCCCCAGCATGCAATGTGTTGCCTTAAATCAAGATCATTTAATCATGATGACCCTGGAACCTGGACATGAACAGTTATTTCCTGAAGTGAAGAAAATGGAAAAGAGCCACATACTGTGATTAAGGTGTTAGACCCAAAGTACTTTGCGTGGTGAATAATTTATTCACATTTTCATAGGATGGAACCAAAATGAAGTCTCCCAGACTGTTCCGATTTATTTTAGAAATGTCCATACAGTATGTGTTCAGAAGAGATTCTCAGGTCAAGGCAAACCATCCAATTCCTAAACATTTTACATATTGCAATAGTCAAACCAGTATTCATTTATCATGCAAATATAGGTTCTTCAGGCAAAACACAAAGCCTGTAGACGAAATAATCTTAATGTACTGTGAAAATGGTAACTGGTACATAGAGGGAAATGCAAAAGAAAATGGTAACTGATTTCTGAATAGAGAGAGAGAGATTTCCCCTCTTTCTCATCCAGTCTCTCAACACTGTCCTTTTATATTTTGAGGTACCTTTAACCACAGGAGATTACTACTTCTAAGAGTAATGCCTGATGTTGCACCACCTTTTCATCTTTTTCTAGGGGGCCAGATGTGGTGTGCTTGAAGTTTCTTTGATGTGCTCTACTCGGGGTACCAAAAGGTGAAACCCAAGGTCACATAAAGGAATTGGTGATTATAACTCCAGTGGGTTAAAAAGAAGCTTCTTAAAAGCTGAAGCTTTTGATATACCACCATGTATGGATTTTTTTGTGCCGCTCTGGAGTTCTGACTAATGGAGGCACAGAAGCAATGTGTTTTTTTAAGACTGGTTAGTCATCTCTTAAGTATTTGTTTTTTTTTTTGTTATTGTGGGCATTTTATGATGCCAAGAATGCTACAGTGTGTGATAGACCAGAGAAATCAAAACAGCATAACAAGCACATGTCCAATTCATAAAGCAAAACATAGCTGTCACTTTCATTGTTATTTCATACTCTGATATTTTGAGAAACCCAAACTCAAGAGACAAATCTATAAATAATGTAAAAACAATACAGATTAGCTGAAGAGTGTTTACTTGATTTTCCCTAAATTCATTTGATGTAGCTCTCAGTCTATGCCAAGAATATTTGTTTGCCTCTCACTGCTGGCATCAAAGCAACAGCCCTTATCATCATGTCATACAGTCACTGTCATTATTCATTCACATAACTGACAGCTTGCCATTTTGTTTCCACAACACTGGAAAGGGCATAAAGTGACTACTTCATAGTGTGACAACTCTTATCCAAGATGCTGTGTTTCACCATTTGTATCTTACTGACCAGCAACTATAAATTGATGTGTAAAGTACACAAATATAAAGAAGTACACTTTCAGTTCACACATAGTTCACTTTCTGCTCCAAAACTGTTCAGTTTCCACTTTCAAGCTTTCAGTTCAAACATACTTTTTACACCCTGGAATATATGTTTAATACACAGTTCCCACAGTTTACTTTCTGCTCAGTTTCCACTTTCAAACTTTAACCCTTGTGGTACAGGCCACACAATCCCAAACTGAACAGGGGATGCAGTTGGAAAGTTGTAATGGAAATAATATGGTGGAACCATTGCAAGAGGTTGTGTGGAGGACTGCGGTTTCTTTGAATCAGCCACAGTGAAATTGTAAAATGTGCAACATACAGTATGTGATACGACTGGACTTAATGCTCCACTATGTTGCTCAGCTAGTCGCTAATTTTGTCTGTCTGCCGTTTGGTGCTGGGTAGGTAGTGTATAGTGGGTTTTTAGGGCTTTTTCCATCGACAACAGCTGCCTTCTGTGACTGGATACGTCACTGACCACAGTGGTGAGAGTGAACCAAAACAGTAAGGTTGCAGCGCCCAAAACAAAGGGGCTAAAAGACGCTACAATGCACCATAGAGCTGAGAGTAACTGTAGATTTTCAGTCTTCCCTGTTCATGGCTGACGCAGAGACTCTAATACATGCGTTTGTTTCATCTTGACTTGATTACTGAAAAGTTCTCTTTTCATGTCTGCCATGTGCTAGTACTTCAGATGGTCCAAAATGCTGCAGCTAGAATCTTAACTAAAATAAGACGATTGGTATCGATGAGCAGGATCAGTAATGATACCCATCCCTAAAGGAAAAGGCCCTGCCGCCTGCTGACTTCTTTTCAACTTTGGTTACACACAGGAGCCCTGCATTTTGAGAGCGGAGAGCTCGAGATGGAATATAAAGTTTAAGGAGATCAGACAGGTATGATGGGGCATGTCCATTTAGGATTTTATAAGTCAGCAGTAGCACCTTAAAGTCTGATCCAACATGGATAAGAAGCCAATGAAGGGAGGCTAGATTTGGTGTAATATTGTCAAGTTTTCTTGTTGATACCAATTTCTCCATAATTTGGTGCAAATGACAAGACATGACATGAAAAGATGTGAAAAGATTTAACAGTTATTTATTTACGAACATCGATTGGTCAATGGGAAAAAAAGTGACGTTCACATAATATAGTAAACAAGCCAAGTTAGCCCTCCGAGCGAATGCGTGCTAGCTACGCTATGTCGTTATTGGGTGATATCTAGTTTCGGCAACATTTTTTGCCGACGCTAGTATCGAACAAAAGTCAGAGACTATAATGTATTAAGTTACTGTGAGCTGTAAATTCACCACTTCAAAGCAGAAGACAGAAGATAACGTTATCTCAGAGCCTGACAAGCCCGGGCATGGCCTCTCCTCCTCTGGGAAGCGCTCCTGCTCCTGCCTCCGTCTCAGACTCACCCTGGTCGGCGGCTGTCTCCTTGGCCTGCCGCTGGCTGCGTAGCGCTATCTACTTCTTTTTTCCATTTTATGGCGGGTGGCAACTGGCGTTACGGTGCCTTACCGCCAACTGCGCCAGCTATTTTAGAATGAATGATGTCTTTATCCTTCTCTCTCTTCTATGTGAATAATGTATTTTCTGGTCTCTTCTCCCATGTATGTGAATGGTGTGATGTGAGTCTCCCCCGTGTGCATGTGTAGTCTGTCCTCCTGCCAGGTCTGTTGATGGAGGTCACATGGCTCAGGTCCTGCTCTGTTCTAGTGACACCTGGAAGCTGCTTGGTATTCTTCATATATATTACAAATCCATTATAATTGTGTTATCCTGTTCAATGCTGAATTCTGTAATAACACAACATCAAATTCACGTCTGTCCGTCCTGGGAGAGGAACCCCCCTGAGGTTTCTCCCATTTATTTTTAGGGAGTTTTTCCTTATTCGAATCGAGGGTCTAAGGACAGGGGATGTTGTATTGCTGTAACAACTGTAAAGCTCCCTGAGATAAATTTGTGATTTGTAATATTGGGCTATAAAAATAAAACTGACTTGACTTGACTCTGAAATGACAGAAGAGTTAGTGAAGGCATGAATGAATGAATGAGCATAACTGGCACATTGGCATAATAAACCAGTCCAAGCTCTATGGGACAACAAGGAAACTGAAAACCAAAACAAAACAAAGAAAAAGAAAACTGGGGAGGAAATTAGAGATTTGGTTATATCTTGATTTTCTAAAAAAAACATTTTGTTATGCAGCACAGAGAAGAACAGACACTTTATTCGACAGCACTAAATACAGACCCCAGAGCCCCAAAACATTGAGGACAGGGGCTGATGGCTCAAGTCACACTCTAAAGTGTTGACCTAAAGAGAAATTTACTCCAGACCCACTGTCAGCGTAACTGATAACACTTTCAGTTTTATTGTTGCTTTTTATTTTATGGTGCCACAAAGGAAATCTTAAAGTCCCATTCTAAATCTTTTACAATTTGATACTTGGATAAAGCGGAGTTAAACGATTTGTGCTGGTTGCCGAGCATACTGTACAATACAAGCACGAATGTAGGAGAAATGGCAAAATCCTTAAAAGAAAAGAAGAATTTCATATTGCATGGTGATAGCAGAAACAACATTCTGTACTTGCTTGTCTCAACACTTTATTGCAGCTATGATGCACACTGCATATAGAGTGAAAGATTCACGCACATTTTTACAAACTGCATCATCACAAATAGAATTTTTCTTGATGTCTGGTGCATCACTTTACACGCAGTCCATATCATGTTAAATCAAGGTTTCATGCATAAACTGCTAATATCTGCTGCATCTGTCTCTGTGTCTGTCATCCTCTCTATCCATCTGTCAGCCCATGCGTGTCTGTCTGTCAGACCCTTTGTCTCTCTGTCTGGTGCCTCTCTGTGTGTCTGCCCCTCCCGTCTGTCTGCCTATGTACGTCTGTCCGTATGACACACTATGTCAGCTGGTCAGTGCCTTAATGGTGGCCCCTGTCACATCATTCTCGGTTTAAGTTATTGGGTCCTTCTCCATCTGTCAACTTGTTGTCATCAGCAACTGCCTTCTGGGAATCTTGACCATTTTCCTGACCTGTCTTTGAATACAGTAGTTCACATTGGTGCACTTTCTCTCGAGGACAGCCGTGACATCTGATGGTGATGTCCCTGGAAAAAATTGTGTTATTGTGGCGTCCCCAATAGTGAGGAGTAGCAGTCACTTGAAATGGAAAGTTATAATGTTTCATAGGAATACAGAGTCTTGTTACAGCTGAAATAAAGAAACGACATAAACACGCTGTTGCTGCTCGTCTGTGGGATGTTTGAATAATGAACTGACTGTGCGGTATGTGTCAAGTGTCAAGATTGACCTCTTTTTGCCATCTGTGTTCTGTGATACTGTCATCACTCTATTAGGTGGAACTGCACCCACATAATCCCTTTTTCTCCGTCGTCTTAGTTACATTATATGTTCTTCAAACAGTAGTGCCCATAAAAAATACAGTTCCGATTATAACAATAATGCTGGAAGGCAGATAATAGATCGTGTGATTCTTACAGCATCTGTCATCCACAACAGCTTGCATGTATGATGGCTTTCCCGTTCAGTTGATTAACTCTCTTTACGGCCATCCGAAGTCAGCAGGTATGTTCCATCTGCAGCCTCCAATTTCAGTGGCACACATTATCCAAGTGTGATAACGCATGCTAGTTCCACTGTGGTCGCCGTAATTAAATCTCGCACAACCACCACTGGGTTTTAGCAAAATAACCAGACAAATTCTGTGCTCTGATGGACTTCTCAGTGATTTGCTCAGATTAATTATTTTACCCAGCCTGAAAACAATGGGAATGTTCGAGATCCTCAGGACACACACACAGTTTACACAAACTGAAATAGTTTACAATTACAACATCTTAAAGTTCTCTCTCATTGTTATATAACTGAACTCCCCTAGGACCTATTGTCCCACTAATTCTTCCTCTGTTCTTTAACAAAACACTGTGGGGTGCCACAGCTGACTGTGACATTTACTTTGTTGCAACAGGGCTAGAGAAAGTATTTGCTGAAGAATTACATTTTTATATGTAACATAAGGAAAGCCTGTGACTGCAGCCAATATGATGCGTTGCAAAATAATGGTTGTTGATCACCATGACAACTGTTTCATCCCCAGTTTGACAGTACTGACATTATTGTTACATTTAGGCGCTGCCAAATAGAACCTTAGTTACTAAGGTTAAAATAAAGAGCACACGTTAAGTGTCCAAATGCAACTCAAAATCAGTCCTCATGAGTAATTGTCCTTTCCTGTCAGACTCAATGTTCCCATGATTTTAGTGACTATGAACACAGTAAATTCAGTTTCCTCTTATTTACCTCTTGTGCATCTTTAATAATGATATTTAGACACCATGCTGATGTTTTTGCATGCTTCATTTCATTCTACTGGCATATTATCACAGGTGTAATGGCGGGTTTGTGTTAAAAAAAAAACTAAACAAAACTTCAAACTATAGCTTAATCTAGCGTTTTTTTATTAATTATACATTATGAATCACCTCATGAAGAAATGAAGAACATGGAAAGTAAAGGGTTTCTCCATTTTCATATTTGTCTTTCACCTTCCCCTTTCTTTCCTGTAAACACTACACACCCCTTTCACCTCCTTCTTTGTCCTGATCATGGCCATTTGTGCTTATTCTCTTTTACTATCCTATTTTACCCTCTGTTTGGACTGTGTTATGAAGTATATAATGATGTTGCTTTTGAATTATGAGCATGAATTAAGCCATAAACCATGCACTTGCCACTGAATAGACCCTCTAAATCATCAGAAGAAATGCTAACTGCTGTGCATTCTGTTGCAGTGACTTTAAGACCTTAATTTCATGAATGCAGTTGCTTGCCTCTCATCAATATCACATAGGCTAAGACGCGATAAGCTATGTGGAACCATAATTTGAAAGGCTCTGCAATCCTCATTAAGACCTGAGAGGGAAATTGTTTTTGTCAGCATGAGAGGAAATAACCTAAGCTCTCTACTAAATGTGCTGTAATATTGTAATGGAATGTATGCGGCAAGAGTGCATTTCTAGTATGCAGCAGAAGAGATGGATGTGATCTAGCAGGAGTGAAGGAAAGACCATACTGACCTTGACCAACACAGTGCAGTGGATGTTGTTGCCGCCCGTGTAAGTGTAGTTGATGGCAGAACCAGGGACAAGGTTTAAAGTCCTGCCCAGGGGCGTTGGCTGGACTGTTAACCATCAGGGGCTGAGCTTCTCCATCAAAACTTTTAAAAACGTACTTCTAAATAGACTGTTTCTATGCATTTTTTTGAAGGGCTACACATTGCTTAAAAATGTGAAAATGAGAGAAGGAAGGAAGGGTTTGGATTTGATTTACCATATAATTTGCACATGAATATTTCAGCCACTCGAATGTCTCAAACCAAAATGAGTGTCATCAGATAACTACCACCATTATTACTAGGCCTACATGATGGAAAATCCTCAAAACCCATAATACAATGGCAATTTTACAAATTAATGTTGAAAAAGGCTAACTCCTCAAAGAGACTGAGTAAACTTTCATAATTTGGCTGCAAAATCATTTCTGACGAACCTACTTGATATGAACCACAATATATGATTACATATATACTGCATATTACACCTGACACTGACTTACAGTGATGTGTGTGTGTGACACATCTAAATCATTTAGATTCAGTGTTTATTTCCCTAGTTTAATCTGACATCTCTCGTGAGTGAGCCAACTTTTTAAACTGACTAATTGACTAATGTTATCAGCTCAGCTAGTAGCCTAAAGTTTTGTTTTATGGAAGCTGTGGTAACTTAGCTGTGAATGTGTGACATGATCAGAAAAAAAGTTGGATTTGTTATCACTGTTTGTAGGACTACCAGACTGATAAAATATAAAACTTTTTGGCTCTCTAACACGAGACTAGGCTAGTTTGGTGTCGCTAGCCAAGGGGAGGCACAATGCTAACGATTTAGCTGGCTACAGTGCAATGCAAAGTATGTTAGCTGTATATAATTTATGCTCTGCTCATATCATGTTCACGTAACTTGGAACTCATACAGACATTTACACACCTTGTTTTCCTGGCTCAGCATGAGAGGATGTTTGTGACAATGCTTCAGCTTCAACCCCTTTACTGGTAAAAGATCTTTGTAAATTCATTTTTTCCTCACACTGACTGACTGTGTGAGCTAGCGTTTGGCATATTAACCCCATCAATCGAAGAATTTACAGAGACCCGTCAGCCAATAAGACACAAATATTTCCACATATTTTCCTGTAAACCCTCTCAGATTGGTCTTGCCTCCACTGTATCTTCATTGAAGATACACAATTACAACACGTCTTCTTTAGTTGCTCAAAGTAGAGAATTATTCAGGGCTAACGAAAAAATCTTCAGGGCTACAGTCCAGAATGCCCAGGCCAGGCGACACCCATGGTCCTGCCCAATTACTTTTTAGCTTTAGTGAGAAGGTTTGTAATTATATGCTTTGTTTATATTCTATTCTGTAGATGTGTCTATTTAGATAGTGATAACAATTCTCATGTATTGAGCTTACTTGAGATACCATTGTGAAACCATTGGCTAAAATTTAATGTCAGAAATCTATAATCATGCAATTATAATGTAATGATTAATAATAATAAATAAAATAAATAATAAAATTTTACACTTAGGTGTATTTCAACTTTACAAAAAACAGGCAGCAAGTCAAAACAGGTACAGATGGTTTGAACAGGTAACAGGAACAGGTAGAGGCAGAAACAGTTCACAGGTGGTATGGCTAGAGCGTAATAATGAGCTAGCAACATAGACAAAAAATGTACTGGTTGCGAAGTTAGGATGTTCTCAAACCTGCATTGTTTATTCTGGTAGAATCAGACTCTGGTTCATTTTCCCACTCAGTATAATTTATTTGGCCAGATCTGAACACAGCAATCGTACTCTGGTGTGGACCAAAACAACTGCACTGAGACCTTTTAGAAGAAGTGGTCTCGGCCCAGTAACAGATTAATTCTGGAGCAATTTGTTTGTGGTGGGAACCTGATTGAAACTCGATCGGACCCAACTACAAGGCATACAAATTTGAGCTAAACGGCTCTCATAGCCGAGTGTGCTTTGCATACTGGAATGTGGATGAGCGAAATCAACAATTGCTAGCACGTAGCCAAAGAATGAATTGAGGTCCGACCTCAACTAGCAACTAAATATGTTGCCCAATTGATATTTAGGCAGATAGCACCTTCTCCAGAACTTTCTTCATTGTGTTTCTGCTCTCACTCCCGCCCCACACACATCTGACTAATGAGTAGAGTGAACATCCTGGCTTTTACTGATGCATTTTGGTTTGCCTGAATTTCTTTCTATGAGAAAAGAAACCTAACAAAGGAGAAAACAACATGTTTACCAACTCCTCTACTGATTTGGACCAGATCAAACAGGCTTAAAAACACCCTTAGATTACATCTATCCACCTGTGTTATATGAAGCACCCGAGACATGAGCACATTTTGATTGCATACACTTGCTGCCTATCACAGACAAAACTGTGCTTAAAAGAAAGACATGCACTAATCCCACTTTTTGGCCCCACCTTTTTGAGTATGGAAAGGTATGTTTTATGCATTGTCTCCTGACATTTTTGAATGATTGTTCATTGAAACAATTTGTAGGGAACATGCTATTGGGAACTGGCCACAACAGGCTGAGACAACAAATCTATGGGAGCAAGGAATTTATCCACTCACTCAGATATCCATTCATCAAGCTGTCTCAGAAGGAGTAAACAACAAAGCTGCACACCTACTGAGCAGTCCTCAGTGAGGTCTGTTGGGTGGTTGCAGCTGACATTGGGGGCAAACCATTAGGTCTCTGCATGCTCCCTGTCACGGTGAATGTGACAGCATCCCATGGTTTCCTTGCCATTGGTTCACTCCCACAGGGGTGGAGCAGTGATTTGAAAAGTGTGGGGTTTCTACTAGGGGGACATGAGGACTGCGACCCCAAACACCACCCCCCATCCCCCGCCTTCGGCTGCTGTTCCAGTCTCCACAACATGCCAAATCCGAATAAATGCATTTCTACATTTTCTTCACCACCATAATAATAGAACATAATATAGTATAGTATCTTCACTCCAAGATACTATATTCATCAGCATTCACATACCAAAGTATTAAGCAATGACTTTAGACTTTTTAGTGTTTGTTAAAAAACATGGTTTCCACAAAAATATAAAGAATAAGACTTTATATCTCTTTTTTCTTATTTCATCCATGATAAACAAGAACATTAAAACTGAGCTACATTGTCCGACTCGACCATACCCATTACTCAAAACCAGTGTCAGTGGGTGAAATTGGCAAGAACACAGCAGCTTTCACATTACAGAAACATTACTCTACTCAAAACCAGTGTCAGAAGTAACAAAGGACAAAATTGTCCATATTGCCCAGTATTAGATAGCCGTGTAATACCTCTGATCTGTTGATGATGATCCTGATCTGTTAGAAGCACCGTTTCTGAATGCATGTATGTAACTTTACCATACCTCATCTGTTTACTCTTCCCTGGCCCGTTCAATCAATCTAACTTGACCAACTTGCCTCATCAATGACTACCTCAGTAAAAAGTATGTGTGTGTGTGTGGAATCCTATTTCTGTGAAAGTGTGGGTGTCGCAGCATAAGCCAGAGCACCTTCAGCTTGGTTATTCATTGAGTTTTTGTGAGTGTGTGAATGAGTTTATTGTCTGTCCTTTATACCCCGCTGGTCAGCTAAAAACAAAGACTGTTTTATTTTGCAAAAGTAAATTTCCAAGAGGTTTTGGAGTGCACACATGCGGTTCTCTCCAACCTCCTACCCATGTGAATTCATAAAGGGGTGGCAAACAAGTGGATTTCTAAAAATGTATTTCAGATGTTCTAGACTGGTCTTGTTGATCAGTAGCTCCTGCCTAAAAAATGGAAACATTAGCTTCCATTAAAAAATCCAGGTGTAATTAACTGTACCCAGGCCCACTTGAACAAGATCATCTGACATTGGAACGGATCTGTTTGTGGTAAGGTTCCAGGAGCGAAAAGCAGATTGTTGTGAAAAAAACAGAAGCGTTAAAACACCACTGAGTGTTTGTCGATGTTTTGACAATCAAGATTAACACTCTACACTCTTAACAGGTGCAACGTGCAGGAATACACAGTACCATACAATGGTCCTCATGCAAGAGCATTTTTGTACACTTATCCTAAATCTCTCTTACTTATTTCGGTGAGGCTTGCTTGTACGAGTGTTCCAAGTTGGATTCACAAAATTGTCTTAACTGGACAAACTTATAACTCATATATTGCTCGTTTTAGCCTGATGAATGCCACTTTTCCATGAGTAGATGCATGTTCACGAGATTTCGTCATTACCTTAATTGATGCCTCTAACATTGCCATATAAGGCTCCCCGTGCTGCTCTGATTGTGGGCAAGTTTCATTCACAAAAATGTTACCAAAGAGTAAAAAGACCTTCAAGTCCTGCTGTTGGAAATCAGCAGAGAAAAATACATTTATTACAGGAATTTACTAGTAGTATGAGTGGACCCGGAACAATTAGAAAAGATTAATAGTTAAAGTAGAGTGTTTAACAGCTTGTCATCAGAGTAGCAGTATACTGTGAAAGAAATATAGGAGGAATATACAGTCTGATATGAAGTTAGTTGCAAAAAACATCTTTCTATAGCAAAGCGATCCATGACTAATATAAGAGTCAGTCATGGGGATATTAGATGAAAGGATACTATAGCTGACAGTAGGTGATGTTACAGGTGTAACAGAAGATTATACTGGACAGTGACCTGCATAAGGACCTTGATGCAGCTTTTGGAGTGAGAGAATTTTCTTAACTCCTACTGAAATGTATAAGTTGCTGTGTTGAAATATGCCAATAAAAAGTAAACTGGCAAGGACGGTAATATGGTGAACAGAATATTAATTTTGCGTGAAGTTTGTCTTAGTTATATATTTTATTCAAGGTAATTTTGGTATCATAACTAAACTTAAAATTCATTTTAGGCATTATGAGTTCAGGTCAAAGAGTTTTTTTACCCTGTGGAAAAAGGTAGAAAGTCTGCATATGACTCATACAAGAGGCCTAAACCACTTGTAAATTTCATTTGTACAAAATTCTAAGGATAAGAACATTGGTGAATGCTACGAACTCTCTTGAACCACAAGTACATGTCATTTAAAAGAGAATCTGTTCATCCAAGTGGTTTTTGCATTACATCCGTCATTCATCACTTTCTCTACTTATGTCTGGTGTCAATATTGTTTCCTGGTGATGGTGGTAAAAAGCTGCAAATTAAGGACAGCAGTATTTTGCAAAGGTACCCGATGAACAGTGAAAGTGGTGAGAGATATCCTACACATTGTTTCATTAATAAAAAACAGTTATATATCTTCAGACAATTGCCAATAACATTTTATTTAGTGAGTTAACTTGAATATAAGTATTTAAATTTAGAAACCTTTTGTTATGAAAAAGATTTTCATGGCAATCCACTGGCAGCCTTGGTCTTCCTGAGAAACCTTTAGAGGTAAGCATCTTGTCTGGCATTTGAAAGTGCTTGTTTTTCTGTGTGCAGGGAGAAACGCACTTCAAGGAAACATATTCCAATTCATGAAGAACCCAAGGACAGGAGCAAATATAAAAGCAATAAAAGATATCCAGAAGATAGGTCCTATCTGCAGTCATCACGCTGCAAAGCATGCATCATGCTTTTGTCCTTGAGACATTTCCCTCTCTCCTCCGTCCTTCTAATACTTACCCTATCATATGAAAAATGTGATTATACTGTTCCACAGCTGAAAAACTACAGTGATTTTCACAGAGTCATTATTTTTGAACCTCCAGATGTAGCTGCCTTGCAATCTTACACTCTCTCCCCTCGGTAGATTATTTTATTTTATTCCTCGTATTGACCACATTTTCAGGGACCTGGAAAAAGCCAGGGTGGTTTCAACTACTCAACAACATTTCAAACACAGACGCTTTATAATCGAATGTAATCTAAAATAAATTAAAAATTGAATTTAGATTAAATTCAGACAGAAAACTTGGAAATATAAGACAAACAGAGCACTCATCACAACCCATATTGCCCAGTGTTAAAGAGTTGGTCAAAAAGAAAGAAACACAGACTCTCGCATAATATCTCATAATGAACAGAATGATTCTGTGAGCATCACAAATGAATTTGATACAGTTTGTGTAAAAACAGTGGGTATACATACACTTCAATTTCACTGAAAGCTACTGCAGTCTTTCAGGAGAGATGTGGAGGAGTATTTCTTTGTGCAGATGTGGCGTTCATGGAATCAGTTTCCTTCAAATTGTACATTAAATTGTGAATTAAATGTACTTCAAATCAAGCAAAAGCATTATAGTTCTCATCTGGTCAGTGTAAATGATCACAGATATTCAATATTGTGAAAGTTTCACAATTAACAAACTCAATATGTCTAGTTTGTGCCTGACAGCATAAGTAGGCAGTAAGTAATCCTACTGCAGTTAAATAAGAAAGTGTGTGCTATGGACTATGGACTGCACAGATTGTAACATTCATAACTATCATTAAAAAGTAACTTATGCTGAACATTTGTATTTCACTGTCCTCTCTGGTTGAATGTTTCAGGTCGGGTGTGGTTAGTGCTTTGCACCTCTAACAATACTCAACAGTGATGCAACTGAGTGCTGGAGTTTACCATACATCACTGAAGCAAGGCGAGAGGTTGAACCACTGGAGGTCACTACTATTTCAGTTTTATTTACATGTGGTTTACAACTCCATGTAAATGTGTAACAACACAGACTTGCAAGTAACAAAGCTTTTATTTTGTGGTATCATTTCGATGCTTTCAAATTGCTTTTCTAAAATACAACTGATATTTTTACACTGATACAATTTCCTAAAGTAGTGTGTTATTTTCTACACAGATTTGTAGCTATTGCCTTGAGAAATTAATTAGAAAAAAATCTGCTTACTTGTCAGTTATTCCACAAACAAATCAATTTGCCTTGCGTTTTCTTATTCATTTTGCTTGGGAACAGCCATCAAAATGTCCCTGGGTTTCAATTTTTCCTAGCAACAGTAAAACAATACTGTCATGGACGCAGACTAGCAGTCGGACATCCACACCACCAGAGGGATAGAGGTGGAGAGAAGGATAGGTGGATTCAGGGAAAAAAATGGGATTAAGGTTAGAGTATAAGGAAGGAGTGAGAGAGTGGTGGATGGAGCGAGGAAGGACATAAAGGAGGGAAACAGCGAGGAAGGAATGAACGGTGTGGGACAGAAATGGATGGAGGGAGGACTGGAATCAGGGACAGAAAGAGGCAGGGTAGAAGGAAGAGAATGGAAGAGTGAGAGATGAATGGGGTGATGGTGCTGTTGCCTTCCTGGCCTTAAGCTTTTATGATTGATGACATGTTTTTCTCTTCCTCTCTGGTGTGCCATGTCGGACCATTCACTGTAAGGTTGTGTTTAGGGACCACTCCAGGACAGTACAGATGGCTGGGCAGTGGTTAGGGAAGAGAAAAGGGGAATTTTTGGACAAACCAAATTCGAGAGAAAGGGGGGGAATAATAAATAATAAAACAAAAATAAATAAATAAAACCTTGACAATGAATTTCTGCTGTCATAACTGTGCTAGTCCCACTGTGTTGTTTTGTACTTTAACAGTTATCACAGTTTAATGCCACGCGGGTGTGCTCAGATTTGAAACGCAAACCTAAGCAAAGTGTTGACTCTCTACCACTTAGGGGAAATTGAGAAATTTGCCTGTCATGTTAGGTAACGTTACAAAGTGGATTATTGCTCCTGCACCCGAGGAGAAAATCCTATTTAAGCCACTATCTGTTTATAGAATGCAGTGGCTGAGACAATGGGGAGAGTCACAGTGTCATCAAAGTCAAATCTAGTAAGGTCAGTTTAAAAAGTAAATGTTTTTTAACAGCAAATAGCAACACCAGAAGGGTAAGAAACCATTATCCATGTACTGAAATCAATGCTAAAAGGTCATTTACTGAGGAAACATTAAAGCCATATACCTCTACTATTATTATCTATTTTTAAGGTAAATTAACCATGTAGCTGCCCATTCTTATTTTCCTACTAACAACAGGCATGAGGTATAAAAATTTCCACCCCTTAACCATATTTTCTGATTTTTTTCTAACATCAGTGGCTTCCAAACACAGGACCAGGATATAGACTTAGCCGGGTTATAGGTGGAAGTAAACAAGCTGCGGTAGCATCTCACTTGTAAACACGTACAATGAGACTGTTAAAGATTTTTCTTATCCACTTTTGCCAGGAAACATGTCCAGGAGATCCTGTAAAATCTGTTGTCATGTTGAAAATATAATAATCAAAATGCCATCAAAATAAATCTAAAAAACCTTAAATAGATGAAGAGACATCTTTTGACCTGCAAATCACCGCCATCCTGCATCCAGGATCTGCTGAGTGTGTTTATTATTATCACCAACAGGGTGGTTATTTTGGACGTCAAACTCACTGCTCATTTCCTGCTGCTGTTACTTATGCATGTCACACCCCAGTCTCACTCAATTATCCACCCGCTGGTTCTACAGTATGTCTTCATTGTTCTCCGTAAGAAAGTTGCATTGGTGGCCTTTCACTTTTCTTGGCTTTAAATTATTTCTCACTCGCGAACCAGAGCTTTGACACCAAAATAAATTCTATACTTACATTTATGGTATTCCCTATTAAAATGTCCCTGTAATGTATGAGTTGACTGACAGAAACTACAAAAAAAGTAAAGAGTGGATGAGAGTAAATCTGACAATGGTTCTGTACAAAAATAAGGGAAAGAAAGTGACAGGAAGATATAAGCTTTGATTCAGTTCACTTTGATATAAGCCTCTCACCCAACAGAGCATAAAACAGACCAATCTGCTGGTGCAGGGCGGAAACATCACCAAGAACTTAAATCTACATTCACCATTGTGTACTGGATCTTCATTTTTCTGGCTCTGTTTTTACCACACCTGAAATATATCTATTTTACAAACATTAGCCTTGTCAAACCAGACAGCAATACAGCAAGCACCATTTTCATGCACACAGATTTGACTTTCACCCTGTTTGACCATTCATTCATATTAAGAGCTGAATTAAAAGGAGTTAGTATAGTGCTGCAGATTAGATTGTGCAGGGAATGTTTCTGACTGATCTTTACCTCAGATGTGTTTGTATTTCTTGCTAATTAAAGTAAAGCTATTAGGCAATTAATTGAAGCGGTTTGAAGCCTATAATTGATTTTATTTCCACCAGACATATGCACCTAACAACAACATTAATGGATATAGCAGGTTTTCCCGGAGCTATCGGGATCATTGCTGGGACACATGCTTCTTGTCCTTGTCAGTCTTGTTCAACACGCTTGCCAAGTGGGTGAGAAATTGCACTAATTAGACAATGACTTGAGCCATTTTAACCGTCTCGTAATGCCATACCGATCTAAATGTAATAACAGCAGTTTATCCACACAAATCAAAGGCACACACCAGCCTGTGAGTGCTGCAAATGTATTATAAAGTTAAAATATGTTTTTAAATATTTGTTTGGCTTAAGGGTTGAAATGACCATTCTTGACCATTCCTTCTCCTAAGTTGGGGTTGCTTGCTTTTAACAGCAATGGTTATAAACAAGACCCCAGGTCAGCAGCTTTCATACAAGACTACACTTGCGCTATCATACATATCCCCAAACAAAGAATTATACAAGAGTTAAAGTATACTAATTCTCTAAACAGACTGTCCCTTTTTAAACAGGCGGCCATTTTAGTTTCCTTTAAAGCAGTGATAAGGATGCCATGCCACTTTGTGCACATCTCCTGTGACTTTTACAGTATTTCTTTTTATTTCTATTTCTATTTATTTGGTTGCCTTATTGAAGTATAATACTTTTTTTTCTTTTCCCCTCTGCAGTCCTATTCTCCACTAGTATTAGGCGAGTGGAATTGATGGCTTTGACAGGCTAGAAATGACTACCAACGCTGTATGTCCTGTAAAGTCAAAGCCAAACAAGTTTTTAGATAAAAATACAGTATAGACGGCAAAGCCACAGAGTTAAAGTGGATAAATTAGCCTTAGTACATAGTGCCTGAAACACATCCTGTGTCTCCTGCTCAATATATAAATGCCTGGACATCCATCAACCAAATGTTTTACTTTCCATAAATATACAAATTGGTTTGTATAATAGGATGGATGAAAGTGGAAATGATGCGCAAAGGCAAACAACATAAAGAGCCAGAAATCTGTAGGCACTTGTGAGATTGCTGTTGTTCTAAAAATCTGAGAGAAATGAGACAAATGGTGCTCCAGCAGAGGTTAAAGCCACAGGCTTCTGAATCAATCTAATTGAGGGAGAGGGTCTTTGCTTTAGAGCCCTGGACCTCTTTTAAACATCGCTCCAGCGCCAGCATTAAGAAGAATGCGTCCCGTAGTCTTCTTTAAAACCAATCCACTCTACGCTCTTCCAAATCCCTAAACTATGGCGATGAACTGGATTCATAGGGGGTTTATAATGAAAGGTCACAGTATTCTCAGACCGGGGAAGAGGTAAGGCTCAGTTATGTCAAAGTATGTTGCGGCCTGTGGCAGGCCACAACAAAATTAAAAGGAGGATGGGAGTCAGCTGAAGCCTTGGCTGCTGGTCCATGTTTTCAAATGTTGATAAATCTGAGTAAAGGATGCTTGGGAAAGCAAAGAGAATGAAACCATCCAGCTAATACATCTGATTGCAAAACACAATATTATGCCTCTAAAACAGGGCAACAGCTGTATTTTATTTTTCTTCAGGAAAACACCAAGTGGTAAATGCTATATTACTGTATCTTATCAGTTATCACTTAATGTCGTACTATCTTTGTGCACGATATATTCTCATAATTTCAGAGTACCTGAGCTAAGCAGCTGTCACAGGAAGATAAAAAAAAAATATCACAAAATCTTAAGTCTCTTTGAAGCAGTGCGGGTGATATCTACAGTACAGTTATCCTGTGGAAGGTCCATACTGATTCCTGAGATTGATGCCAAAGTAAAAGATATCATCCTCAAAGGGCAGCCTTCAAAGGGTGATCCTTACATGTAATTGGCCATCTTCTTCAGAGTAGGACTGAGGAGGACCGTTTGGATGGTCTTTTTATGTGGTTTTGTATTAGAGATTGTAGATTCCTATTTCCCTGGTTCTTTAATCATTTGAGGTTAAATTATACATTACTTATGGCACGTATTCATCCATATTGAAGTGTGTTTCTCTTAGAGGTTCAACAAATGTTCTTGGAGGTTGGTCTCCTCATGTGCATCTTGAGGCAAAATCTGCAATATAGGCACATTTTAAATCCACCCTGGCATGTGTCCCTCTTCTCTCTCCTTCAATGTACTCACGCACGTCCTGAATTTTGTACACTGCTGTCCAAATGTATATTGCAAAAGGGAAATGTGTATTAAAGCTCTTCTACATAAATCATTTAAACTACTCAGAGGTGCAGTGTGTAGACTTTAGTGGCATCTAGTGGAACGGACTTGAGATAGAATATAATATTCATAAGTGGGTTTTAATTTGTGTATAATTACCTGAAAACAAGAATCATTGTGTTTTCGCTACCTTAGAATGAGCCCTTTATATCTACATAGGGAGCGGGTCCTCTTCCATTGAGCCCGCCATGTTGCACCGCCATGTTTCTACAGTAGCCCAGAACGGACAAACCAAGCTCTGGCTCTAGCGTTTTCTGGGAGTGTTGCGGCTCCATCACGCTTGGAAGGGGAGGGTGGGGTGTGGTGGGGGTATTCAGTTAGTTGCAATCTGCATCCTTACTGTTAGATGCCACTAGATCCTAGTGTTGTCTTCATGCTTTTGTGTTGTCTGACATTTATTTCATTTTAACTTTAGGTTACCTTTTACAGTTGAAATCACAAACACTTTAAACTTTAAATCACACATTTCAACAGTTAATTTCTTCTTTTGAAATCCTACATTTTTGTCATTTATTGTCTGATAGAGCTGAAAGCATAGAAGACATTTATCAACACCAAATGGCAGCATTTTTTGCCATATCTCTCCCTGAACAGATGATTTTCTATTGAGAATAGAAAAGTAATGGTCAAGTCAACCTGAGCTGGCTCTGTACTTTTCAAATGCACATCAGAAACTTGGCTGAATGGAAACAGTGAGATAGGCGTAGCTGCAACTCAAAGATAGTGCCAGACCCACTTACCCGCTTACCCTAAACTTAAGAACCGTCTGACACTCTTGATTAAGATCTTAAAACTTTTACTGGTCTCATCCTAGTGGTTTTGATTTAACAATATAAGCGTTAAAAAAAAAACTTGACTGCAACAAAGCAGGTGGACAGAATACACACATGCCCTATTTTCTAGTGTTGACACACCAGAAAAGCAGCTTCTTTTTTTTCTTGCAAATCACTGCCTGGTTTGGCATATCCTGCTGCACCTCGGCTTCTTTTCTTGTCAGGTGACATTCGTTTGTGGTCTTGTAGTTGTCACAGCGTACAAGGAAAACTTTGGGGAAGAAAAATACCTAGACCTCTATGACCCTCAGTCCTACTATTACAAAGCTAATACTAAAAGTGTCATTGGCTGGTGAGCCGTGGCTGAGAGATTGGCTCTTCAGGTGAATAACACACAATAGATTTCTGAATAGGCTGTGCAGGCCTGTTTGTAGCAGAGGTGTCAAATGACGGGCATCATCTCTGGCACAGCCTGCATTCTTTCATTCTTTCTCTTTCTTCTGCCCTGACATCTCCCAGGGGAAAATACAACATACTGTATGCATTACATTTTCTGTGCAACAGCTTCTACCTCTTATAAACTGAGTTATGTGATTAGCTGTCTTTCTGGCCCACAAAATGTCATACTTTCAGTGGTGGAGCTAATTGAATTAATAAATTAACTGTGTTGAATCTTACTGCCTTCCATTAACTGAAATAATATTAGCAGTATAGTAAACCAGCAATATTAAAGTTTTGGACAGAATCTTGTATGCTGGATTATATAGAGAAGATAGAATATGTTTCACTAATTAGATGTGTGTGTGTTAAGCTATATGTCTGTTAGTATGCTTGATATCAGTATTAGTGGTGTACTATGAGAAGCTTATGGTTAAATATTAGTGTCACTGCATATTTCCAGTTATAAGACAATACTCATCATTGCTCTTCACTTCAAGAGTTCAGTTTAAAGCGTATTCTGGGTATGCCTCCATGATAGGGCCATACCTAGACATTGTGGGACATATACACAGAAAGTGTTATACGTTGCATATCCCATCTAAAAATATATATAAAAAAACATCATATAGCAAAGATCTGACTTTTGGTTACATTACATTGTACAGAGGTGGCTTTTATTGTGCTTTGCCCCTACATGACTGAATACATCTAAGAAGTTGGCAAAAGCCATTGTTTACTTTTGATTTGTTCATTTATTTATTTACTTATTTATTTAATTATTTATATATGACTTCACTCATTGACCTGTTTATTTCACCAGCACTGCTGTCTCTGTATCACTACAAAGTCAGTGTGGGTTTTGGACCCGGTGAATTTGACTTGAGATTTTATTGATTGGTTCTATATGAAACAAAGAGGATGTGCAGTAGGTGCATAATGCAAAGCTAAAACGTTTGCTTACAATTCGTTCCAGAGAGAAACAGAGCATGTCGTGCAAAATGGATTGCACAGAGTCTACTTTATGTGTGGAGGCACAAGACTCAGTCCATGCTATTTTAGCAGTCTGCCTTTTTTAGGCACTACGAGAGGCTCCCTTCACCCCACATCTCATTGACTATCAGAAGGGATGATGTATCAATCATGCCCATATTTCATTTCTAACAAACAATATTCTTCATAGGTTCCCTGTCTGGCTGAAAAAAGGCTTTCCTTGTTGTGGCTACAACTCAAAGCACTGAATGTGTTCTGCTCAACTACTAACATACAGTACAACAAAACACGAATCATCACTTTGCTTTTATTATGTTTTATGCACAAACTTAAGAGGCATTTGACTTTCCTCATTTTCTCCCTGATAGCTAAGCGAGATGCAGATTGCTTTGGACATGATATGTGCTGCATTATTCTTTTTAATTAGGGGGCTGATGTTTATAAGCCCCAAACAGTAACTCTAGATAATAGTGGATTCATGTCCAGTTAATCAAACTCCTGTTGGCAGATAATGGCTGCCAGGGGCTCCACCAGGTTTGCAAAAATTTAATTAGCAAAGCCATGAATCTCTACTCTACAATGCTTGCTCAAGGGTGAAAAAGGACTGAACGCAGCACTGAGTTTGTGGTTGACTGGTTTAAGAAGTTAAAAGGTCTTTTTTTTTTTAGAGGAATGGGAAGATGTAACATCTTTATTTTTAAGTGCAAAACCAGACACAGAGATGCATTTACTATATACAACTGCTATGTGTGCACCAGAGCTTGATTTTATTTTTCTGTCATCATCGGATAATTTGCTTAGCTGTAGAAGCCCTGGTAGTGGACTCAGAAGCAGCACTCGAAGACACAGCAGGTAAGGTTAAAATAAGCTTTACTGAGTCTTGATTCATTGCATAGGTTGGCAAAAGGCAGCCAATCAGAGAAGGCAAACTATTTCAAAGAGGGGGCAAGCAGGAAAAAACAGATGAGAAACATGAATAGGAAGGAAGGCAAACAAGAGATACATCTGGCAGGGAGTAGTTGCTGGATCACTGGTATACAGTGGGGAAAATAAGTATTCAATGTGTCAACCTGTTTTTGATTAAACATATTTCCAGTGCAGCTTCATATGGAATTAAGACCAGACATTGGTATTAACTCAATAAGGCAACACAGCTAACAAAATCATAACATTCCAATCAATAAAAAAAGTTATGTGCATTAAATTGGAATGACACAGGAAAACAGTGTTTAACATGCAGTAAGAAAAAGCACTGAACCTGGTGATTCCACTAATTAGTCCTCTTACATGTGCTAATTAGAATCAGCTGGGTTTGTGCATGTGGCTATTAGCACTTCCACTGTTTTAAGGTTTTTTTTAAAAGGTTTAGCCATCTGTGAATGCATCACTTGCAACCAAGCTGTCACGCAAGAACCATCTCATGATGGGCAGATGCAAAGAGCTCTCCCAAAATCTTCGCAACAAGATTGTTGAGCAACATAGGAATAGCACAGGTTATTGACTGATTTCTCAACCCCTAAATTTTCCCATAAGCACCACTGGGGCCATTATCCGCAAGTGGAAGCAGCATCACTCCACCATTAACCGGCTACGCACAGGGGCTCCTCACAAGATTGCTGACCGGGCAGTAAGAAAATTACTCAAAGTAGCCCAAGATCCAAGGACCACTTGAAAAGAGCTCCAGAAAGACCTGGAATAAGCAGGTACAATTGTCACAGAGAAAACAATAGGCAATGCAATCCACCACCACAGTCTCCATGCACGATCACTCCGTAAAGCTCCATTACTGAAGAAAAAACATGTTGAGGCTTGTTTGAAGTTTGCTAGACAACATTTGGAGTAACATTTAGATTACTGGAAGAATGTGATGTGATTAGACGTGACAAATATTTAAATTTTTGGCAATAACATGTCATGTTTGCAGGAGAAATGACTCTGCATATGGCCCTAAAAATACCATACCTACAGTGACGTTTGGATGTGGAAGCATTATGGTATGGGGCTGTTTCTCTTCTCATTGTACCAGCAGAGTCCAAATTGTTGAAGGGAAAATAAATGGTACCTGTATCAGGATATTCTTGAGAAGAATCTGTTGCCATCCACCAGGACAATGAGGATGAGACATGGGTGGACCTTCCAACAGGACAACCCAATACTTGTCAAGACATTTTATTAAAAAGCAAAAATGTCAACCTCCTGGTGGCACTATAGGAAAGGTCAGGGTATCAGCAAATTTTTATGGCAATCCATTGAATAGTTGTTGAGATATATAGAACCAGTCATCATTGCCAGCCCTAGAGCCATGCTGCTAGAGTGGCTAAAAACAAATCCAGGGGCATTAGTAGTCTTGATACTTATTAAAAACAAAATTACACTGTCTTTGTAAGCATTGTTTAAGTCATTCAAGCAAAATACTGGTGTAAAGATTATAAGATTTTTTGTTATTCATATACAATCATATTATACATATGGATTCTGTTAAAAAATGTAACTTATGAATGATACAGAAAGATATATATATATATATATATATATTTTTTTTTTTTCCTACTAACATTATTGTCTCATACTGCAGTTGTTTTCCTCTTGAAAGTTATTTCATTAAACCTTGAGATAATTCAGACAGAAGGGACAATTTGGAGATTTTCTGACCAGATTTGGCAAGGGATCAAATGAGTTTGGGATTCAGATCTTTGCTTTCACCCAGCTGACACCCAGACAAACAAATGGAACCATAGTCCAAGCAAAGCCTAATGCACCACGGAGAGGACATTAGAAACACATATCCTGTTTTATTAATGTGGTCAATACAGTCCATTAGGCCAGGGATTTAAAAGCCACAGAGCTCTTCCACCTCCATTAATATTTTCCTCTGACCCATGGTAATCTTTTTTTTCTTTTTTGTGTGGAAGAAGGCTATGTTGCTTTCCACATTCCCCAAACAGTACTAACATACAGTTGTTAGGTTGAATGTATCTGAAATGTGTATTGTTTGTTTTATATTTTGGTCATGAGAGTTGAGTATGGGAAGGTGACATCAGCATGAGCTTCTGAGATTACTGGTGATGTTGTGATGCCATCCCTCTGTTTCGAAAGGCGAATTTTATAGCTTTGCGTTTGTGGTCTGCTTTTTGACATATTTTCCTCAATAAACTAATTTCATGTCAGGGCTGAGGAATATTGAAGGTTGTAGCTTTGAGCTTTTTAAGCTTGAAAGGAGTAACTGTGCCCAGAATAGTAGTAAAATTGTAAACCATTGACCACTGATGTTCACAGAAGTGCAGAGCAGATCTTAATAGCAAAAACGACATTATTTAGTTGCCAAACTAGAATAAGGAATACACGAGAGAGTCAGATAGTTGGTAATGTTGGAGAGGGTAATGTCAACACATCAGTGTTCAATGACACCTATATCTTTACAGAACTCTTGACTCAAGTGGTGCCGTTTGACAAGATCAGTGGTGTGACCCTTATGTAGTTAGAGGTTAAACGATTCCGCCTCATTTAAGATTTCAGTAGCCAAGAGGTCCTGAGGGCATATAGGCGTGATAATTGGTAACAGTTCAGAGAATTCATTTATAACAGTTGATTTGGTGGCCTATACATCATATTGCAACATTATATACTGTAGCATTTAAACTGCATGCCAGTTCTTAGCAAATTACTTGGCAGGATTCTCAAATAAAAGCTGGTGTACAAACAATGGCTGTCCATTATTCTAATAAAAGCAATAGTAACAATAATAATAATAATAATAATAATAATAATAATTATCCATATTAGTAATAAGTAGTAGTAATTAAGGCTGTATGACAAAATATACTTATCAAACTGAGAAAATTAAGAATAAAGTTCTGTCTCTAATAAAAGGCAGTCTCAAATAGAGGCCTGGTTCTGCAGGAATTTAAGATACATTCATGACAAACTTGAGAATAGCCAATATGTTTAAAAGGTAAATGATCATGATTGTCAACATTATCCCTCTATTATTATTGACAGTTGCCCTATTCAGTATGTTTCATGTTGGTTACTTGTAATGATACAAGAAATATACATTGCATATTTAAGGCTTTAGTAAGTCTTAATAATAATAATAATAATAATAATGATGCTTGTGAGCTAAGGAATAAACAGGACAAATTACATCACAAAGGGTAGATTCATAATGTCAAAATGTTAAATGGTTACATAAGCTTTGAAATCTACTGCTTTCACCCTTTTTCCTTTTTTTGTTTTCTTTTTTAAATCTGTTTGGAGATTACTGACACGACACCCAGTATTTTCTGGCACCATTAGAGCATATCTGTGGCTGTGCACTATACCGCCATGGTTGTCAAGTTATTTCCCTCTGTAGTCCCATTCATAGCTTGTGTCAGACCACTCCCTATGACAGTAATGGTTATTTAAAATCTTGGCAGAGTTGTATTCCCTTTGCTGTCTGACAAGGTTGAGCAGCAATGGTCAGAGCCCACCTTGTCCCACACCTGCCCTCTACACCCTTCCCTTTCACAAGAGCACTATTTCAGGTATGTGGATATAAAGTCTATCCTGATTCACATTATGCAGCACAAAGAGATTCATGGCTGCAGTGTCATGCCCTCATTCCAAGGATCTATAGTGAGCAGTGGAGAATGTTCCTCTTTTCTTCTGCATTGTATCATGAGTCCCCGGGCTGAGAGGGACAAGGCAGATAGCATAAAGAGATAACACAAAACCCTTTTGTTCAGCATCACGTTTCGAAACAGGGAAATTAATTGTTATTATCCGACTCTCTCAGAAGCCAGAGGGCTGGAATTATGAAGTGAAATTTGAATGTCGTCTGCAGAGATTTGCCCATATTGTGTTCTAATGCATGAAGGTACTATTCAATTTCCATGCAAAATTATGACTTCATTCAAGAGCTCATTATTGGCAAAATGATGCAATAATTTATTTGTTTTATCACAGGAAGTGGCTACTGAAATGCAATTTAGATTAGAAAGTATCTTAGTGTAAAGAGGTAAATACTGTGCTTTCCGGAAAAAGCAGTAAGTGTTGCTGAGTTTCCACTGTGTTATTGTAAAAATGTACCTTTTGCATGCTTTTCTGGGCACAGATTCTGAGAGGGGTAAGGTCTGACCCCTAACAATTTCCCACAAGGTTAGCATGCCCTCCCTACCATGTTCATCCAGCAGGCCCATACATCAGCAGTGACACTGGGAAAATTAATGTCACTGAGATCCAGGGCTCAGCGATGCCACTGATGGCATCTTGTTCAGTGGCCAGACACATGAGAGATCAGCAAAGTTCATCCCCAACAAAGCATCATATGTTAGAGTTAATATTGATGGAAAATACATTTCTGGTTTCCCTCTTTCTCTTAAATTTGCTGATAATAAATTTCCCCTTAAGGCGCTATGAGATAAAACATTGGTAGCACAGTTGGCAAAATGGGATGACCAAGTTCAGTAAGGAGAGCAAAATAAACTACACCTGATGTTCTGCTGCTGCAAAAGATCTTTGCTGCATTAAAACACAATTGTAAAGCAGTTAAATATACAATAATGATGATGATATGTTAAGATCACACTTGGTATTGTGCATATGAAGAATATTCTGTACTATGAGGCAAGAATAATTGGAGCAATAAGATGAATAGTTCTCAGTGAGGGCCCTCCGATTTTAAATATACTATCATTAATAACACATTATAGATGAGTCTTAGGGAGAAACAATTCATCATGTTAGTTGAAGGGTCACAAACATGATGAAGTGATTAAAAGCTAATGTTTAGTTAGCGATCATTGCAGTACTTGGAATTTAACAGAATCCAAGTGCTCTGTGTTGTGGTGGGCCAGTTTTAGTTTGTCCATTTTGCCAAACTACTATAAAGAATCAATGAAATGTTTTATACTGTAACTCAGTAGACATGATAATCCATTGATTACTCATGACTGTATGATATAGTGTCCATTCTTGGACCATGCATGACCTGATTACCATAAATTGTTATTCATAGCAAAGCTCCTTTCATTATTTCTAGTAGTCACTACAAGTTATTACCTTTTTGTACCTAGAATTTCAGCACATTTACCTTAAAACAATGTGAAACAGCTGTAATTAATACTACACTTGGGATACACTTCAGTTTTACCACAGTTTTATCACCTGTAATTACTGCACCCAGTAAATAATTGTTCCTCTTACAGCCGTATCTAACAATATCACTACAACTTTTATCACTAATTACTGCATTTAACCTACCATATACAAGGTAACTATACTGCACCAATTAGGATATTTTATGACACCACCTATACAAGCAAATCTTGAGCGCCTGGTTATGTTTTAAAACTTGGAAAGATACATAATTGGCGGGGGGGGGGGGGTCTTTAAATTGTAATTTAAAACAAATGTCCTGCATTTTTACACCACCTAACCTCTTGGATTAAGTCAAGAAATAGCCACCTGCACTAGTCTAGATTAGTTAAATTAAGGGTGCTATGAAAAGCAAGAATGCATCAAGAACAGTATCTCGCGTTATGAATTTGTTTTTCACTGAATGAGAAAATGGACCTGTGGTGTGAAAGCATGTGAAAAGTGTTAACTGTGTGAGAGTTGGCAGCCCTTTTAATAGCCACATTACACTTAAAAGAACCAACGCTGATTTGGCTCTGATTCGTGAACATCCAACCTCCTCAGCTGAATCCTGTCCGATCAGTGAGCTAACATTAGGTGGCAAAGTTAGCTAACGTTGACTCGCAAATTGGTTCAGCATTTCGGCGACAGTACAATCCTACTTTTAGCTAATTTAAAGCTTGGCTGGAGTCAGTGGGCCAAGCAGGTTCATTCAACATTCGCTAGCCTATTTTTTCTATTTTCACTTAATGATCGCAGTTGAGCTAAATGGCATGTTTCTCACCTTTGTAAACAGTCAGACTCCTGTGTGGATTGACAGACAGTGACTGACGACGGTTAGCAATGGGTTCAACTGAACCAACTCAAAGGGTGGTCCAAAAATGTGTGATCATTTTTATTACTTGTTTTTGTCAGTTGCTGAAAAAAGTAAAAAGATCATTGATGCTTAAATATAGCCATCTGATTGCAGGGACTGTATGATGATAAGTTTATTTTTAAAAAGACAAAAAGTGGGGTAGCAAAACCATAACTTTGCTCCCCCTAATTAAATAATAGGGATGCATTTGCTCCATTTGCTCCATTGCTCAGGCACCTATACAAGCAATTAGCATTTTATCAATACCTCATGCATCCTAAAATAAAATGCTGCATAGAACCTCTACAGCAGATATTTTGTTTTACTCCTGCTGTGTAAATCAAAACCACGCCCTTGGGGCTTCTTACTAGTTAAGAGATGTTCACTGGTCAATTGCTTGCAAGTGTACAAATAGGATGCCCCAAACTAATCAACTGAAAAAAAAAGTATAATGATTACCAGCAACTGGCGTCTCACACAGACAGACAATATGTGCTACAAGAGACAAGGATGAGGGATACAGGGGGAGAGAGAGGAGGAGGAGGAGCAGGCAATATTCCAGCCTGCAGTAACCTTGATGACACCCTTCATTACTATGTGCAGGCTGACATCCTGACAGAGGCATGCAGCACCAGATGGAGGGGAGGGACACAGCGCCATTCCCACCCTCCGCTCGTCCTTTGTAGAGGGCCTGCAAGAAGGAAGTTGTGGGTTGGGTAGAAAAGGAAGGGGTAACAGTTGCGTTGGTGCACAGCTTGACTGACACTGCACTGGCTCAGCTCTGCAAGGCTGCCCTTGTCCTTGTGCTTTGACAGCAGGTGGCCTAAACTCTGGCCCGACCTTGCCATATCAAAAACCCTAGCCTACAACTCTGCATGAAGCAGGAGGAAACCTCCCTCCAACCCCTGTACAGTCTGCAGACGTCCCCCATAGAGACGTCAACACCAGTATGCTTCAACGCAAATTTAAAATATCACAGCAGGGTAAAAAAAGGTCTATGACTTTTAGATGATAGACAGCAAATTGTGAGAGTATTAAACTTTTTAACTAATGATGATAATGATAGTTCAGCATGAATGTCTTCCTATATGTATTAATAGCTTATTTAAATCTAGATATACATGGAATCCAAAGTGCTAATGAATGATTAAAAAAAACAGCAACAGCGCAATAGTGGGCAGAAAATGCACTGGATATAAAGTGTTTTGATAGGCTTAAATTAATGTTAAACACACAATTTTGATGTGAATGCTACATTATGAAAAAGCTATCTAATAGCCCCAGTGCTGTGGGAAATACAGTCATGGTGGACTAATCAAAGGTGGCATTGCCAGCAAGTCCCCTTTAAGGACATTGGCAGTTAGCACAGGGCTGCCCAGCCTCTTTGTCTTCCTGGCAGCCCTTTGATGAAAGCCCCTTGGGTGATTCACTCTTACTTACAGAAGTGCACACGGCTGTTAAGAATTGGATCAAAACAGATTGAGAGGGGGTTGAATGCACAGAGAGTAAGAGTAGAGTAAAGGATTAAAAATGGGAGATAGATGGGGAGGATAGAGAAACTATGTGTAAAAAGTAAGATGTGGAGCATTGGGGCAGACAGTGGGTGACTTATTCAGAGCTACTCATTGTTGTCACATTGAAAGACAAAAGGTCACTGTATTTAATGGCCTTTCTGTCCAGGGATGGGTAACATGGGTTGTGCAATCAACTCATCAATTTGAACAGTGAATCAGTCACGCTCATCTTTGCATGGTTACAAATCTGATGTAAATTTAGATGAATCCCTGCCCTACTTAACTCATCAGCCTTGACAGTTTTGCATGGACTTCACTGGTCTCCATTATTGTGTATTACCTGAGTCAGGGGTGAATGCACAAGGTTTGCTGTCCTATCTGTTAAATGGAGATCCAAGTAAATGATGATGTGTGAACAAAGTAGACAGGGTAGGAATATTTCAGATATTAGATATTGAGCTGGTGGGTGTGGGGTCATTTTGACACCTTTTTGATTTCCCTGATTTGCTGCATGAACACAGGCAGTAAGTTGGTGCAAATGCTTGTCAAAACATTAAACAAGAACTGATTTGCATTGCACTCGTGTAACATTATCAGACTCACAATTGACAGTTATAAAAAAATCAAATTCAAAATTCATGCAGCAGAAGCAGAGATATCATCTTTTGTTCCACATGTTCTTCTTCCTTGTCGAAATCTGGTGCCTACATTACCCACAATACAGGTAACACCACCTGAGGCAAGTCAGATTTCACACAGCTCCTTCTGGCCACAACAGGCTTTATACATTTTTTTTTTTTTTTTTAAATGCAGTAGTACTCCCAAGACCTGGAAAAAAAACACTGTAAAATCGCTGGAGTTTTTCCTTTTAATGGAATATCTGCTCACAGCATTCAGTCAATTAAAACCATGGTATTTCACATTTTTGCTTTTTTAGGCACTCTTTTTCCAACCATGATTTTTGTTCAGCTTCAGACTTGTTTGACTGGGTCAGTGACTAAAAATGCAATGTGCTAAGGCTAAGTATGCTAAGTTTTTTTTTTTGTTTTGTTTTTTGTTTAGTTTTAAATAAGTATAATCGGTCTTACTAAAAGTGCTTGTAAGTGCAAAACCTTAACAATATGGATACTTAAGGAATCCCCAACGGATTAGCAGCAAACCTTCTGTAGATATGATTTGTTGAATATAAAAGTTCTGACTGATACGTTGAAGAGACATTAAAAGCAGCATCACATTTGCAAACTCTGAAGGTGTTTCAATTCACCACATTCATCAGAGATAAGGTTGCTCAGCATTTGCCTTCTGGAGTGTTTTTCTATGTGTACATTGCCATTATGTCAGTTTTAAAGTTGTAATAATTGACTTTTGCCCACCATGGGGTGGAAAAACATCAAAACAAGCTGACATACATACACCACATATGACTAGCTTACATATTTTCATGGATAACGTGTTAGCAAAAACTATTTTGCTGACAACAGCAGCCCAACAGCTGCCTAACAGCTGGATTGATGAGAGCTGCTAAGACTCAACCAAACAGTAAACATGTTGGCATGAAACCAAACAATGAAATAAAAAAGGCTAAAAAGCTCGGTGGGGCTGTAGAGTTTGGTGTTAACTCTCTGTGATCTCCACATCATGAAGGACCCTTTCACATTACATTTTCATATGGGATATACCAGTGATTACATGTACATAAAACATGCAGCATCTTCTGCTATGTTTGTCAGTAGTGTAATGTTTCATTATTTCATTGATTGGCAGCAGCATTGGTTCCTGGCTGTTACTGCAGTGGCAAGAGGCACATATTAGACCTGCTAAATTTTGGTGGCAGATGGCAAAACTGTGTGCTCTCCCAAGGGGTGGCAGCCAGCTGGCCCCTCTTTGCCACTCTGACTAGGGTAAGCACTAAAGTTACCACTTTATATAGACTGAAATTAATAAAGTGCAACTACTGTACATTTAAGCATGTAATGAATTTACTGCACAAGTTGGGAAGTAATTCAATATGGTTTATGAATCATGTATTATTTTGGTTTAATGTTTAGCATTATTCAGTGATGTGGAGGTTTGAAGATTCCTGGTGGGCTTAATATTGAAGAAAATATATTATCATTGATACTATTGGAGAAAAATGGAAACATGTAACCAGGGCTTGTAATTTCAAAATACATTATTCTTTGCGCTCATTTACATAATCTCAAAATGGCAGCTTGTAGCTCACACATTTATAGAATGTTCCCCCAAGAAAAAATACAGAATCCATTGTTTCAGTTAAGCCCCCCCCCCCCAATTCCATCCAAGGGACAAAGCCCATGACAGTAGCAGAGTAGGGAGGAGGAACATCAGACTTTAACAATGGCTGACTGCTGTTCACTTCCTGTTTACAGCTGCGAGTTGAGTCAACATTGTCTTGTTTTGAACCATGATCATCCCCAAACTTTAACCGCATGGTTAATATATCTATCTAACCCTAACCTTAACAAAGTACATATTTTAACCCAAATCACGATCTTCCCCTAAACCTAAACAAGTCCTTTTTTTGCCTAAACCTAACCAAACCTTAATTTATAGTGTTGTCACATCATAAAGCATGTGTACTTTACATTATGCTTTTTGGAATCACAAATCAGTCTCCATCTATCTACCTAAAATATACAGCCAAGCTACTGAAATACAGGGCTTGTTATGCCACTCATGTTGTTGTGGTGAATCACTTTGGTGCATGAAATGGTCCCATTGTTAATTTGCATTTATATTCTGTCAGAGTTCACTCATATTTCAGTAAACAAACTTAGCCTGCTCTGCAATATTTTCATCAGCTCCTCTAGACTGTTGCGGTTATTGAAGCTCTCTGACTGAAATGTACAGTAAATGGCTGTGGGATTCCTGTGTTACCTTCACACTGTACACCATAGTTAACAAGCCTGTCGCCTAGCAACCACAGCCATGTGCATTTGTTTTAGTGTTATGTCTTTAGGTTGTTTGCATTATTTATGAGGCCTTCTTGATTTCATTTGCATTATATATAAAATGAAATAACCACATGACCCTCTTCAGTCACAACAAATAAACCCTCAGCTGGGGCGAAATTTTCTATGGCAGGATGACATCATCGGCAGGATGACATTCTTTGTCTGTGCCTTCCAAAACCGTTACAAATCACCAAAGTGATTCACCACAACAACATGAGTGGCATAACAAGCCCTGTATTTCAGTAGCTTGGGTGTATATTTTGGGCAGAAAGAGGGGAGACTGATTTGTGATTCCAAAAAGCATTATGTCCAACCAAAGCTACAGTTTTAACATTAAAACATATGTGGTGTACTGTGTAATTAATGGTAAGAAATGCTATTCTATAATAGCAAAATCATAATTCACTTGAAAGAAAAAGAAAGAAAGAAAGAAAAAAAACCTTTGCTAGGTTCAAGGAACTGCCAAAATCTTGTTTATGTGTTTGAATTGAATCCTGGCTGAGGTGCACAACGCATACAAATGTTTCATTGTGATTTAGAACTTTTATAATGGAAAAATCAAACAGTAAAATAACAGACTTCCCCTGTAATATTTCTTTCTCACAGGTTATCACAGCACATCACCATTCTTGGAAATCTAACTTTATAAACAATGACCCTTCTGAAACGAAATTTACCTAACGCTGATAATCAGACTGAATTGCCATTTTGTTTTAATGTCATTATTCAGTCTACTGTGTACATGTTGCACTTTTTCACTTGACACAGAAGCAGCAGAGGTTACAAGGAGCAGTTAACCTGATGTTATCATGTTGATCATAGAACTGTTAAAGTGTTGTTGTTTCTGTAAGTAAACTTAAAATGATATGCAAAGCCGCGTCAATCTCATCCATACTCGATCTGAGATGAAGCAACGTGCAACTGATCAGAGCTGAACAACTTAACCAGAAATAAACAGTAGGATATATAGAAAGAGCTGGGAAGCACCACAGCTAACGACCGGTTTTGAGCTCAGATTAATGCCCTCATTTCACAGTCTGATGGTATGTGTGGGGCCTTTCTGAATAAGTTATGAGCAGTCCTCTGTATTTTATGTAACTGAATCCTAATTTTAGTAAAAATAAGTATCAACAAGATAAGCCCTATGAAAAATGTATTTGAATTTTTTAAAGCCATCACGCATAAACATAAGCCTTTGTATTAGTCTTTAGATAGCAGCAAAATTGCCATGTCAAACTGACACATTTTCTCATTGTCTCACAATGGCTGACTAGTGTGGTATCAGCATAGACTAATTACTTGTCCTACAAATCATAATGTGTTTTGTCTAAGATACCTCTTGGTAGCATGCAAAATAAGGCCAAAGGTAATCCCATCGATTAGTGTCGTGTGAACTTAGCACCTTTCAACAATGAGGTGAGCATGCCATCCCATTAAATTAATTAATTACCTTTTGCCATTTGGGAACCATTTAAATTTGTAAAAATGTGCCTGGGCCAGGCAAGGTTAATTGGGCATTTAGCTCTCAGAGCTCCCCTCAACACCCAGGAGGAGCTTGTCCCTAAAACAGAAGCAGGTCCTTAATAAAAGTAGCACAGTGACCCCTCCAATAGACAATAACTGGTTTTTTGTCTTTGACCCCACCCATCCTGATACTGATAAATGGATGTGTATGAATGTGTGTGTCTACATAATCCTACTACAATCCCTGGGAAGTAGGAGGAGAGGAAGGATAGAAAGGTGTTCCTAGCTTGTGTTTTGAAACTGTGATCATGGTGCATGTGTGTGTGTGTGTGTGTGTGTGTGTCTCCCCCCTGACAGAGACAGATGGAGTGGGAGCCACCAGATTTACCAGAGGAAGCAGTTTATAGAATATTGTCAGGGGAGAGTAGGCAGTTTCTGAAATATAGCTTTCAAGTTACAGCCATCAATCTCACCAGTGCCTGTCTAGATCAAGAAGGCTGGAGAGCTAGTTTGTTAGTGTTCACAAAAGATGAGTGTGTTATGCTACGCTTCTCTGAGGCCTAACAAACAGGCGCTAGCAGCTTCATGCATAAGAACAAAGTGGTAAAGGTGAAGCTGTCGGTCATCAATATGTAAATAAATTGCCCCATTCTGTCAATCAGACAGTAAAACTAGGGCAGTGCGACTGGAGGTCCTATGTTAATAAACAGCCTCTAAGGACCATTTTCAGGCACATATACTGTACATTGAAGAGTAGCAACATGTTAAACAAATTTGACCATCTACATTTTGACCCATTTTAATTTAGTGACCCTGTTAAATGAAGAGCTCCCCATTTGGGAAATATGTTTATTCGCTTTCTTGCCAGGAGTTAGATAAGATTGATGCCACTCTCATAATAGAACTATTCAGTTTTGATAGAACTATTCAATTTTCTGTACACAGACACTTTGCAGCCTGCATGTACAACTGATTATCAACTATAAATATACAACTGACTTCCTTGTAGATTTATCCAGAAAAGAGAACACTCATACAGTTAAACAAAAACGACTATAATGGTTTTGGACACTGCAGTGGGTGCAGCAAGCATTATTAAGCTACACACACACACACACACAACGCTACATATTTATGCAATGCAGCTTGTTGACGTTCTCCTCTTGAGAGTGAGTAGCAACCTTCTGCACCACAAAGTCCTCCACAATCTGCCCTATAGGTTCAGCTTCTTTGCTCATTAATTTTCTGTGTATAATATAACCAGCCCACTCAACCTCTCTTTCCCACTGCACTCCTCAAAGTTTAAAAAAGAACTGAGCTGAATGGGAGTGAATGAGTGGTCGATGGTCACAACAGCAGAAAGGTCATGCAGAAAGGCACCTCAGTGGACATCAAGCCCATAATGGATGCAACATGAAATTTAGAATTGAAGTACAATACTTGAAATAATAAATACTACAGTAAAAGTAAATTTACCTATTAAAAATCTTTTTGCAGTGAAAATTAAAAATGTCAATATATATATTTTTTGTTTGTTTAATATATTGGTAATTATTAAAATGAAGAAAAAAAGTCTTTGGGAAAATATCAGAAATGCTCCTTTTTGTCTCAGCCAGCTGAAGCGGGTGTCAATGTCTTGTTTGATTGACAGTAGCTGACAGGCTGCCACAGTGCCGGCATTACACCATACTGTACAGGGACAAACTAAACAAACTTCTGTAACTTCAGTTCATAGGCAGTCAGTGTGTTGTTAACAGGTGTTTTGAAGACCACATTAGCATCTTACCGGACTGAAGGGACAGTAGCAGGTATGTTCAATGTGCATGCTGTTTAATGCGCTGCAGCTGAGAAGCTAATTAGCCATCTAGCCTGCTAACTGATGTTAACGCAATGGTATTTCATTGAATCAGTGCAAAACTAGGGGGCACCATCATGAGGACAAAGAATTTAATATATAAATTTCACCCTTTTGGTTCAGCTTTTTCTTTTCTCAAAAGAGAAGACAAACAGGACAAGTGATTTACAGAGCAGATATCTATGCTGCAGTCGAAAAATGAAATTTAATCAATTCGACTTGATGATGACAGTAATTGCTTTATTTCACTGAGAGAGAAAAGAAAAGCATATGTACCATTCCTGAAGTGTTTTGTACAATAACACATTTTTACCCAGATAGGCACAGAAAGAAGAGCAGCGCTCATCCATATTTTTTTTTTTTGCCATGAAGGGGGACTACTAAGAGGTTTAAACTGATCATAATGGGATAAGCAAACTCTTAATAATATGATAATATAGATTACTGGTGTAGCAAATGGCGTGATGTGACACGTTGCCACTCCAACCAGACAAATGTAACAGTCCAAATAGTGGAAATTAGTCGTATTGATGGATGGAAATGATATAATCATCTGTCAGATTTTTATGACAGCATACTAAAGAAAACCACATGTTCTGCCATTTATCAATCAGCAAGCAAGACTCAGGACTGTGTGAGATAAAAAAAAAGAAAAGTTAAAACCTCCATAGACGATATCTGATTCCTTATTACCACCAAGCTGCAAGGCAGTGATACTGGAAACACCACCCTGTGCCTGTATTTCTTTACCACCAATGAGTTCTTCATAGATTAAACTACCGAGTCCAATAAAAAAGGGATAGCGTTCTCTTCTAATAAAATAGGTTTCAAATTCCATTACCACCATTACTGTTCATGTTCCTGCTATGCAGTGTCCCTCGGATCAACCTCCAAGTTTGATTGGACCATATGGCTTGCGAGGCTATGGCTACAGAAATTATATTGGAAATGAATGTTCTGTTCCATATATAAATTAAATGTACACTGGGATCCAATAACGTTAATAGCCCTAATACAGAAACCATGTGTTACTAGCAGTGTGTGCTTGCACAAGTGTCCAACCCCTTCAAAATGCATTTTCAAGCAGCAATTTAAAAGCCCAGGAAAGACTTGAAAATGAAAGATGAATGCAGGTGAATCCATGATATGGGTCAAAAAAGCAAGTTTGGAAAGAACTCGGCTTAAACTGAAAGGAAATTGTTCTTTCAGACGCATTGGAAAGACAATGTTCAAAATTCAGAACATTACATACATACAAACCAATCACATCGACAACGCATCAAATTATCACTACCCAATCCAACTGTCACTACAGTTACAACATCAACACACTCACAATCAGTACATGGACATCAACCGTATGAACAACAAGCTTATCAGTGCAAGCTTTTTGTATGTCATTATCAGCTGGCAGGTGATAATTTTGTAGTGCAAGTTTAATCATGCTTGTGACTTTGTTTCTTAAATCTACATTCAAGTCAAGTCAATTTTATTTATATAGCGCCAAATCACAACCATCTCAGTTATCTCAGGGCCCTTTCACACAGAGCAGGTCTAGACCATGCTCTTTAATTTACAGAGACCCAACATTCCCCCATGAGCTAGCTGCCTTTTTTCACCTACATAACATTGCAGAAATCGGGCACATCCTGTCTCAAAAAGATGCAAAAAAACTAGTCCAGGCGTTTGTTACTTCTAGGCTGGATATTTGCAATTCCTTATTATCAGCCTGCCCTAACAAGTCTCTAAAGACTCTGCAGCTGCACGTGTACTGACAAAACCTAGAAAAAGAGATCATATTTCTTCTATTTTAGCTTCTCTGCATTGGCTCCCTGTGATATCCTGAATCAAATTTAAAATCCTTCTCTTCACCTACAAAGCCCTTAATGGTCAGGCACCATCATATCTTAAAGAGCTCATAGTACCTTATTACCCCACTAGAACACTGCGCTCCCAGAATGCAGCTTACTTGTGGGTCCTAGAGACTTCAAAAGTAGAATGGGAGGCAGAGCCTTCAACTATCAGGCTCCTCTCCTGTAGAACCATCTTCATGTTTCGGTCCTGGAGGCAGACACCCTCTCTACGTTTAAGAGTAGGCTTAAAGGTGCAGTGTATAAAATTTGGTGGCATGTAGCGGAACGGACTTGGCAGAAATGTAATCTAATATTCATAAGTATGTTTTAATTAGTGTATAATCCCATGGAAATAAGAAATGTTACCTTAGAATTAGCCCTTTATATCTACATAGGGAGCGGGTCCACTTCCATGGAGGCCGCCATGTTGCACCGCCATATTTCTACAGTAGCCTAGAACGGACAAACCAAACACTTGCTCTAGAGAGCTTCTCTCTCCTCCTCCCCCTCTTCATCTGTACACATTCATGTACCATTAATGCATGTTGCTAACTTGGCTTCTTCCCCGGAGTTTTTGTGCTTTCGTGTCTCGCAGGTTTCTGTGGATCATGGTTGCGGACCGCCTGGTTATGGATTGCGGGCTTCCATGGACCGTGGCTGCGGTCATATTTCTATTATTATTATTGTTGTTATTGTTATTAATATTGTTGTTGTTCTTCTCTGTGTCTCTCTCTCCACTCTCCCACTCCCTCTTTCTCTCCCAACCCAACCGGTCAAGGCAGATTCAAAGGGGAGAAGCACAAATTTACCATGAAAAAGGATGGAGCTGTTGCTAAAATTGTGAAGCAGTTCTGGCAATTTAAAATCTACGATACCAGCTGCTCTTGTAGTACACTGACTGAAAGTTGTGCTCAACAAAATTATGCCCATCACTGAAGAACAGATATTGTGGCTTCTTGTGGCTAATAGCTAACCCTGCTAGCACTGTTGACCAGGACTAGCATAGTCTTTTGTCTTGCTAATAGATGTTATGCCATCTTTTTTTTGGTTTGTGTGCAGCCACAGCCATACAAAAGTAAATAATAATAAGGAAAGTTCAATTTACAAGCTCTGGTTTGAGATGCATTTGGGCATCAAAATAGGATAAACATATCACAGCAGTCGTCTTGGGAGGATTATTGTATTTCACGCTCTGTGGTTTTGGTTTATAATTTTTTTTCTGAAATGTTAGAATTTGTGTGCAACTTAGTTTTCTGATTAATTGTTTTAGCCTTGTGTTTTTGTATTGTTTTCCAAATTGCTGTGTTAGTCTCTGATTTATTGTGTTGTTTTGCTTCTGTGTTTTGAAAGGTTGCTTTGATTCATGTTTTCTTTGCAAATTTGTGATTTTGCTCTGCACCTGAGGGCCATCATAAATAACACCACAGCCGCACCAAAAACATCATAATATCAAGATAGATCCTCAAACCACATTAGTTTTCACCAGGCACAAAACACCGTTAAGGTGTTTCAAGTCATTTTCTTCTAGCCGTGAGCCATATGACAACATTTTGCACCTAAAATACATTTTTGCTCTTATTTTTGTGTGGCTTGTCACAAAATTCACTCTGTACAATGCCCTTAACATCAGCATTCACACATTTCTGCTATCCACAGCTGTTAACAAGATTCTAGAATAACAGCCTTGAGGTGTTTACGGTGTAGTGTCTTCAATTATCAGGAGAGCTACCTGCCAGGTTGTGTCTAATTCCTTGCAAGGCGAGAGTGTACACTAACAAGTATGTTTATTCCTGTCAGCTGCTTTCCTGCCCAGAGGAAAGCACAAACTTAACAGTAACTTCACCTGTTCCTTGTTAATGAGCTTCATTTATTTGACATTTACTTAAAGGAGATTGAGTTGTTTCCCCCACTCATCCATTATATGAGGGTGTGTGTTGTCATTGTCCCACTTTTTAGCATTCATGTCTGCCTTCCTGTTGTCTGGAGGCTCTGGGTTTTTGTGAACTTTTAGAAATATGCCTCTATTCTCTTTTCTGTGCTTCAAAACATAATCAGTTGCCGTGAACCAGAGGGAGCGAGCGAAATGACGGGTGTAAAAAATGGGAATCAGAATCTGATTTTGCACTTCCCACGCAAATTTCATTGTATCATATTTTGATTTTTCCTCAACCTTGTGACATACATTGTTGCCACCTTGTTCTGATTAAATGAGGCACAGAGCATTGATTCTCTGCCAGACTATTATTGGATGCAGTGTCTTTGATAGAAGGCATCTGTCTCCTCCTGTGCTGCACTCTGCCAGGTGTTGGCTATGAAGCTTTAGACATTGCGCCACAAAATATTTATTCAAGACACAATTTAAGCATGGCAACATGTGTTAGAGTGAGCTTATTGTAAATTGTTTGCATAATGATTGTGTAGCTTTTACAAATATTTATAGGTGAGCGGTGGTATTTGTTATAGAATATTCAATATGTTAAATTCATTTTGCAAGTAGACCTACTGCTTAACTTGAACACAGCTGTGATGGGTAGTTGTACAGTAAAGCACCTTCACCTTTTTTTCTTTCTTTTGGTTTATGATGTTTTCCTGAACGGAAAACACGACATGTGATTTACAGAGCAGATATGTATGCCATAGCAGACAATAAAAAACACGCCATTTAATATCAGTTGGACTTAAATATTCAGGAGTAAGTTTTGACAACACTTTTACAGCTATGAATTTTTCATTTAAACCGCAGAGGAACCATTTCTTTGTATAGACAAGCTTGGACTAAATTACACAAGTAAACACACATAAATAAGGAATTAATTAAATTGTTAAGTGTTTTCATAATGTGATGACTCCACCTGTTTGTCTTTGTGTTTTGTGTTGCAGATGCCTGGCAGGTGTGGTTGGCCCGGTGTTCCCAGTACTACAAGAGCGCACCCCACTTATCCCATGATGAGAGAGAAAGGGAAAACTCTGCTCCCTACTCTCCATGCTCCCCATCTTTGTCTTTGCTTTTCCTTTTACCATACAATACTCCACTCACTATCTTTTCACTCACGCATACACGCCAACCCTACTAATGTACTGACACACTTTTTGCTTTAACTTTTTTTTGTTGCCTCTTGTTATTTTGTCATGGTTTTTGAGCTGGTCATGACAATAAACAGCCATGCACTACCAATTAAATGTATTATATATACTGTAATTTCTATTATTCTGTTATTTGTATGTGTTCATTATTATTTAATATGTTGCAAGGTCTGGCAAGAACAATAATAGTTAGACAGACATAGAAGATAAGTGGTTGTTGTCTTTGTTTTGTTGTACATCTATATTTGTATCCTCCTGTACTTTTGCCCTCTCAATACAGTATATTGAGAGTTGCTGAAAACTGGACTCAAATTCAACATTCTTATAGTTTACCTGATTCATTAATTTCCAAACCACATAAAGCTAATCTAGCAGGAACATCAAAAAACAGAGTGTTATGGCTGCAGCTCTAATAATACAGTCCAGCTCCATGTGCAAATTGCTTCAGATTTACATGAATCACATTATCAATGTTTGCAGAGGTTTGAGATATGCTTTTAATGTATTATTTAGTGATGAAAATTTTAGTTATGCATGGGTTCAGTTACCACCTGCAAAGAAGGTCCTTACATCAGAAGGAGCTTATAATTGAGTTTGGCAGGGCGTGAGTTGAACAGGTAGGACGTTGGTTAAGCAGCATGTACTAATGGCAAACGTGTGCAGCGAGCCTGTCTCTCACTGAGAGAATATGCTGGTGGCCACCAAAGCAGTAGGTGCATTCTTAGAGTGACCAGAGACCTCATTAGATAAACTGATTTCATGTCTGATTCTCATGTCAATTATTTACGATTGAAGAATGTTAAGAAATCAATTTTGTTATTAAAGAACGCTTAGAAATCATTTGCAGTAAATAGAGATATGAGGATAGGGGATGGTCACTGAGATGTTTTAAAAAAAACAACTATCATGTCAAATTAAAATAATGATTATCTATATTAGCACTGATGAGTTCTGAGGTTTAGCAGAGGGGAGTTTACATTTGTAGTTCTCACTCAATAGTGCAGCAATTATCACAAGTTCATTTATTTAGAGTGCAATGTTGCTCAGGAAATTAGCTGAGAGCGTTGGATGGATAAACAAGTTTTGAATTACAGAAATGCTGGTGCTGTAAGTGTCAACGAGGTTAGTGTGTTAGCCCAGCCGTTCAAATTAGAATTCATGTCATAGGGAGCAGATAAAACGGCTGGTAAGGCAACTGTGTTACATCAGAGACAGTGATACTCCAAGCGAGGACCAGATCCAGGCTCATACTGTTACAATGGGTCCTTTCATGTACGAAGCAAATCATGTCGATAAGTGAGATATCTTACTGAAGGGGTCAGACACAGTATTTACATGCATATCGATGTCACCAATAATAAAAAATGTAGGGCTTACCAGGTCAGAAATGAAATGGAAAAAAAAGTCTTCTGTTGAAATCCTCTATCAGTATTTTCATCAGTATCAAAGCTCTTTGTGTTTTCATTATTACTGATGCTTGGGCCTAGCTCTGTGCCGCACATGCAGCTTTTTTTTTTTTTTTTTTTAACAATTTTACATTTACATATGACATTTTAATAAATTTATTCATAACATAACATTTAATAAGCTAAAAACAAATATGATGCTGGGAATTGTGCTAGCACATTGATTGTGTAGTTGGAGAAAATATTTGTGTTCCACACAAGCACCCAAAATTAATAAGATCACATTTCCCCACACTATAATGCAATTTGCATTCTGAAAGTTTCTTGTGATTGAGGAAATTCTTTGAAAATTGTGATGTTAAGGGATTGAAATAATTTCAGAAGTGGTCATGTAGTAGTTCTTATTCTTCCCAGAGGGGAAATATCACAAACTCACCTAGAGAATTATCAGATGTGCAGCAAAATGTTTGAATAGGGATACTATCTTTTTGCACTTGGAATCCTCTCTTATTAAGGGAAACATGTCAATATTCTTGTTCACTCTATTTTGTCATAGATTTCACTTTGGATTGGAAACAGAAAGTTTGTTTCTGACTACGAGGTTATCTTTATTTGTTCCCTTGCTTTATGTGTTAAGTTGTATTCAGCTGAAAACTGCCTTACTTTACCTCCGAGCTGACAGATATGAGAGAACATATTTTCCCTTGAAAACACCTCTGTGTGCTGCAGCATGCATTACACAGAAAGGTAAGGTAAACAATCGTGACTTTGGGGTTCTTTGGAGTGACTTTATGCAATCTGGATAGCTTACTCTGTTGCTACAGTCAGATTTGGGTGCAAAGCTTTTATGACTAGGGCTTCACAGGGCTACATGCAGGGGCTAATCTGCACATGTAGATTTTGCTCTTTCACTTTAGTTACCGGGGATTTCAACCTTGTCAGTCATGGATACTGGTCAGAGAGGGAGTGTATCTTAGGGGGATGCATAAAGGTGTGGGGTGGCTTTCCTAAGGCAGGGATCATGATATAATGTCTGACAAATGGATTTGTCCTTCCCCAGGTGTTAAACAGTCTATGATCTTTTCACATTCAGCTTTGCCAAGAGTTACCAGATTCATTAGCAATTTCAGTACATTTGAAACACTACAGTAGAATCCCACCAACAGTGACAAGAACACTGCCAGCAACAACATGATATAGATAAGACATCAGACGAATATATTTGCTTCCTTCCACCACCAAAGGTTCGGAAAACAGACGGGGAAAACTGGGCAACCAAACTAACTTCCTATCAGTTACTGGTAAGTGCAACTTATAGGGTAACACTGTTTCAACAGGAGAAAGAGGGCTAGACTGATTAAGCCTTTTGTGTCTCACTTGAGATGCTTGGATTACAATAGCTATTTAGCTAATCAATTAGCTCAGATGGAGATGAAGAAAAAAGGCACAGAGGGGAACCCGATTGTTGAATTTCTGTTGCATTGTTCAGAAATTCAGCAACGCATTGTTGAATTTCTGTTGATTCATGGAGGACAAGAGCAAAACAGACAACCAGTGCCATGCAGCTTCGTTAGAAAATTGACTTAAAAACTGCCCCTAAAGTGACTTTTTTTCAGTAGCTTGAAATCTTGGCTGCTGAATGTCAAATGCAAACCTCAACAGAGTATGGTATATATATACATATGGTGGCCAAGCAAATTTCAGTGTGTGAGGTAGCACTTTGAGCAGTTGTTTTGCCTCCTATTGCATTTAAATCAAATTATCTTAAAAGCACTCCCTCAGGTTCTTTTTTATCCTTTCAGTTCAACTCATAGCCTGGAATTACAGAACCACTTTCTTGGAAAAGAAAGGAGCTCTGGGGAACTGTGCAATCATTTATGTCCATCAAATAAAAGGTTTTCCCTTTAAAAAAAACTTCTATGCCAAAAATGTTGCAGCGCAGTTGTAAAGAAAACAAAGCAAATCTCTGTGAGAACAGAAATAAATCTTAATTTAGACACATGTTTACAGTGGGTGTGAGTCATTCATAAACTAATAAGTGCACAGAATGTAATAATATAATGTGCTAAAATTATTATTATTATATTAAGTAATAACTTACTGCCACAACTTTCTCTGTACATAGCACATAATAGATTTTGCATTAATTATTACATTATATCTTGGTGACAGTATTTTATGCAAAATGTAATAAAACCATAATGCAACCATACCTCAGTATTCTGAGTCCCCCAGTGTGTAAATCTTCTGCAGCCCATTTATGTCGCTGCTGCAGCTGTCAGGTAGTAGCTTATGTATCACTCACACGTCATGATGGGGGCATATTTCAATGTATGTGTTAAAGACCGAGAACAGTTACTCTGCTCTGATGCTCTTACCAACACCGCTTTTAGTCAGTGGAGTGCTGCACAGACAAAAGCAGGGGATGATAAGGTGGCTGTATGATAGGTGAAATAAATACAGAACTGGTGGTGATTAATGCCACTGACTTACTGGATGGGAATCCTTGAGCACAAGCATTACTTCTTTTATTGGTTTCAGCAAACAATAAAATGTAAAGCTCCACAAAAACTGGTTGGCCAGGGACAAAATCATCGTTATCAGCAAACTTCAGAAACAGGATCATGCTCATGATGAGAACGTTTTATAGAACCAAATGCTGTAGTTAAGAGAAAGTATTTTGTCATATTGACCACGCCAGCACACTGAACTTAGCTGGTTCTGAGGATGTGGTAAATACTCTACATAGAGTATGTGCTGCTTTGTGGTGTGCTAAATACTTTTTGTTAAGGGAAATGGTACAAACACGCCTTGCTCTTCTTATTAAATATAGCCTTTTAATGAGAAATAGATTATTATATGAAACATTCATTTGAAATAAGCTGATATAATGATCTCAACAGAACAGCAAAAAAGTACATAGGCAAGGTATTAGGTGTAAAAATCTTTAGACATATCCATGGATACATGTAAGCAACACTGTGGTAGCATAATGCCATACGAGTAAATGTGCTTGTTTTATGGACCTTGTAGTGGCTCAAAACTAAATTGTAATGTATAGTATGTCTTGACAATATAAAAACAGTCATAAATTGCCATGAATCTAATTAGATACATAAGACATGAGTGCCCTGTACTTTGTGCTAATGTACTCAAATGGAGGGCTTTTTTTTGAAGTAGTCTTTGTATTCCCTTTCAATATTGTTTTTTTTTTTTTTTTAAATAATATTGTCACTGTAGCAGAGCATTGTTACTGTAACAGAGTTAATATTTACATATATATTGTACAACAGGGGACCAAAAAAAATATCCACCATTACTTCACGTCATCCTTGCCATCATCATGGTGGTTGATTTCCCCACATGCACAAAACCATCTTGAAGGCTTAGTCCTCAAGAGGAGATGAAAAGTGTATATTTGATCAAAATGTATGGTCTTAAATTCTGAAGTTAATTCAGTGTTACACGTCTGTGTAACATCTAGAAGTTTCCTCCAGTTCTAAATATGTTAAAGGGATAGATAACAGGCACTTAATAATAATAATAATAATAATACAAATAATAGTAATAAGGTGGTAACCATTCGTTTGGATAGTCCAATGGTGATGCTGAACAATCAAGTTAATACTCAAAGTGTCAATCCCCTATTCACTGCATCTCTCATAGATTACAGGATTGTGGCCATTTTAGGACATCTCAGGCTTATTAGGCTTAGCTTCATTCTGTCAAAATCAGCTTTACATCAGCTTAAACTAATCTTTTAGAAGTTAATGTGAGTATGCAAATATTACAATGATAATGCTATGGATGCTAACATATTCAGTGTTAAGTGCATGTTAACACCAGCATGCTAATAAGCTCAAAATTCATAACTGAGCCCAATAAACTCGTATAATACCATGGCGCTTTCAGACACCTGAAAACAGTCACCATTTCGTTGTCCTCCATTCACGTTGGTGTGTTACTGGGCGGTAGCAGGGTGAAACTCTGCCACCACAGCTATCATCTATATTCAAGCAGATGCACCGTTTATGACACACTACATTTTACTGCTATCCATCTATCCAGGTGCCCTCTCTCACCTTGCTGCTGCTTCTTATCTCAAGGCAGAGCTGCAATCTTACGCACATTAAAAACAGTGTAGTACTGCAGTGGTAACTGCCCACTCTCTGAAAACACTTTTTATTTAGCAAGACGCCTGGCAAAGAATAATTAAGAGATCAATCTGACAACATAGCTGAGCCTGACAAGCTGAGCCTTAGTTGTCCTAAACTGGCCATTACATACAGTATGTGCTAACCCATACACCAAATATCTCTTTGAATAACATTTTTTTCAGACTACTGAATCACATGGAATACATTAGACTTTGTAGTTGCTTAATAAGTAAGTGACTAAGTTGTGGTTATTCATAGAGCACCTCTCAAAACTCGCAAAAGTGCTTCACCAAAAAAAAAATGACAGTAAAATAAAACACTTGCACTAATTATTGTCTCACAGAGCCAGATGAGCAATGATTCTGTCACATAATGATAAGAATGCAAATTTAGAGGCATCTAGTTGAAGTGGGGATTGTGGATGCAGTAAAATCTGCAGCTGACAAAGCTGTGTCCCTAAGCTTTTGTTCTAAGACCGCTGTAATAACTTGCTGAAATATTTGTGTTCAAGACGTGTTGAATTGGTTGAGGAATTTCAAATCTGGTCAGCTGTTTCGTAGTTTCTTCCCACACTTTGGTCACAACCCACCATGTCCCCCAACATATTATGCACCTCTGCACTGCCAAAAGACTAGTCTTATCACAATGTAAAAGAGCAACAATTATTAAAAAAAAACACACACAATAACAACTACCAAGCCAACCAAACTATAGGCACAGCAAGAAACCAACAAACAGAAAAACAATAAATTTGAAAAAAGGAAAATTATGGATTTTTAGAAAGCTTTCAATTGATCTGGCATCTTTTGCACTGGGAAGATTTTTTTCCAGAGTTTGGGTGCCACAGCAGCAAATGTAAAAGGGTCAACAGGTTGCAGATGCGCAAAAACACATGAATAAAGGAACTAATATAAATTCTGTGTTTAACAAACAGAAAAGTAATGGAATGTACCTACATAAAGTCATCCGCAATAGCAATGTTTTAGCATTGGATTACCCAAATAAGTGTGACCAACAATACATAGGTAGTGTTTCATATTTCAGTTTGATGATTGAGACTCTTAAACAAGGTTGCAGCTCTGTTGATGTTTCCAGCAACATGCAAAACAAGGTTAAATTTAATAGCTGAAAAGAAAAAAAAATTGCATGTGTTCATAAAAAGCTTACAGATTAATCACTGCCAAAAATGTATTTTAAGCTTTAATATAACAATTTCTTAATTTTTTTTCTTTTTTTTTTCTGTGGCACAACATATAAATTCAATGGCTTTACAACACAATTGTTATCCAACATAATATGCCTTCTTTTGTCATCTGTCTTTTTGCTGTGCTCTTATCTCAAATTAACTGAGAGAAAAACAAACATACAAATGGAACATTTTTGTCATGTTTTGAAGTAAGTATTTAGTGAAATGGGGATGACATTTATGTCTTAATGTATGTCTACCTCAGGGAAGTGTATGGCTTTAAGTTGTCTTGTAAATGTGACTGAATGATGAATGTTTACATTTTGCTCTTGGTGCTGAAAAGCTCCACGAATCAGCAGTCACAACATGTACATTTTGCAAAGCTGTACAAAATAGCATTGATTGTTAAATCTTCAGACCACAATATTGCACTCACGCACCAGGAGGTACTGCCTTGTGAAAAACACAGCTTGAATTTCAAACACGGGAAGAAGCGCTCCAAATGCAAGATTCAGCTTAGATTGGAGTCAATCTCAAATGACACATTCAATTAACGAACAGCAATAAGCATCAAGCCAAAAAAAGGTATACGCACACGCACACATACACACACATTCACCCACATATATATGTATATATAAACAGCTGGCTTTTATTTGACATGACTATCCATTACTGCCCTGCTGTGTGCCTTATGTGTCAGAACAATGACAGAGTGCCTCATAACTCACAAAGAGCAATGCCGATTCGCTGTGGGTTTGAAATGTAATAAAGAGTCTATAAGTAATGTGTTGACTACTTAATCACTAGGGCTATTTAATCCTTATAATGTATAAACATTTTTAATACTAAACTGCCCGTTATTTTCCACATTAGCTGAAATAAAAGGATATCTGGTCTGCCCTTGTATTATGTCATTATTCCTTTAAAAATGTTTTTTCTCAGTAAAGAATGGCAGTTTCAGATATAACCTTTGATCCCTCGGAGTAAAATCAAGGCCTCTTTTTCACCAGTACATAGATTTAATATTTTTTTTCTCTCTCTCTCTTTTTAGTTCTTTTAGGGAATGACAGACATGCTGGGACAAATATGATACAGTCCTTATAGTGGTTCCATTAATCTTCTTTATCTTCCTGAAATGCTTTTCATCATTGCCTTTTTCCTTTTTCTCTTTAAGAATTATGCTTACAAAGTTAATATTACATCAAAAGGCAGAAAAGGTCCAAAAATGAAAAAGAGAAAACAAAATTAAGATTAATATCCCCTCATAGTTCATTTGTTGGGTGTTTCTGTTTAGTTTGCTGTCCTTATGTTAATGTTACAATGTTCAACAGAGTTTTGCAGTCAGGTGATCTGATTGTTTTAGTATCTCTGTGCTGTACATGTCCAAGGCATGATTTACTCGAATCATCTCACTGTTGTTGAGCTTGAGCCTATGCTTTAACATACAAGAGAAGAGGTCCAGTTGGGGTTTGCCAGGTGCAGATGGAGGGGCTAGGCGGTTAATCCGATCCCGAATGTCCAGTAAGAGGAGCATAACAGATGAGGATGAGTAGAACTGAGTTCCTTGTGTGTACGACTGGTTTACCTGCTGCACAGCACTACGAAGCAGGTCGGCATTAAAGCGCAGGCTGTAGCCAAACACTTGGATATCAGATATTTTTATGTAGATCTGGCGCTTGTTAGGGTCTGCGAGATCCACGGGGCCCTGTCCCGTGTCATTGCGCAGGCCAGTTGGGATCTTAGCACGGCTACGCAGGTAGATGTGCACTGTCTCAAAGAAGGTCTTCCACCGGTTGCCCAGCAGGAGAGTCCAGTTGAAGCACTGGGAGTTCTGCAGTCGTACTTTTTCCCAGCGTGGGTAACCATGTTCACCAAAGGGCATGCTCCAGCCTTCTGAGTGGCTTCCACTGAATGGGTTGACATAAACGAAGAACATGGGGTCAATACTGCTATTTCGCATCTGGCAAATCTTCATTGATAGACCGATTATCATGTGTAGGTAATCCATCCGGTTTTTGTTACTTTTGAGAGTCAGGGACATGCGCTTACGCCATCGTGGGTCAAAGAAAGTCTCTAGGCGGATCTCATTACTGATGAAAGTAGTGTGAATGTACAGTCGTGAATCCATTTTCTGTAGCAGGTATTTGAGTTCCAAATCTTGAAAGTCCAGATCAGTTTCAAAGCTGATGAACTGCTCACTACGTTCCGAGTCCACATTCTGGGGCTCACAGCGACCACGGTACAACTTGTAGCCCTTGTTGCAGGAGCCGCATTGTGAGATGTTGGCTAGGCTGCACATGGCACAGCTGTTGTTGCCACCTATGACACAAGGGATGGGTCGCTGGCACAGGGTGACACCTGTGTGGCACACGCATGTCCTTTGGCTCTCCAGGAAGGTCCCCCAGAACCCATTTTCATTGCAGTAGAGGAAGGACTGAACCCTGTTGAGCCACTGCATCACAGACCTAGAGAGAGAAGAGAAGAGAAGAAAAAAAAGGGATAGAAGCATTAACAGTGGAAAGTTCAAACCCTGATTTTACAGTTCGCTCCTGAAGTTGAAATAATCACACCAGCACTATTGCATGTTTAGCTCATTTGCTACAAATTGTGTACACAATACAGTATTACTGCCAAACTTTCCATAGAATACTAGTATTTTTTCGTGTTGTACAGTTCTTACAACAGCAGTAGCACACAATAACTGTAAAATAAATAAATAAATATGTAAATAAATAAATACTAAATAATAAATAAATAAAACTCATTGAGTTAACTGGGGTGGATTATAAGTCTTGGCAAGTTGACCTTACCATACTGAAATGAATGGACACAAATGGCTGATTGGAATTAGAACAGATTCCAGATTAAACAGATTAAAAAAACTATGGAATTCTTTGTTAAATGTTTGGCAGAAATGTATACATGAAAAATAACTAGTCAGGAAATAGGATAATCTCTTCCCTTCATGGGGGAGGAGTTCCGTTAATTCCCTCAGGTGGAAGGCGTTACTTGCTATTCTTATCTTGTCTCTTCTTTCCCCCTCAGGCATCTTTCCTTGTCATCTTGTCAGTGTTGGAACTTTTCTGACTATAGTAGATGAATTCTGAATCCTGATTTTTTAGAGGGGAGGGCTGGTCAAGGTTAGCTTGACATGTTAATGAACCTAAGCTAACTATGATGGATGACACTGCATTCTCAGCAGGCCAGAAAGCCCCCAAGCTATACCTAAATGAGCCAGAACAGATCACCTATAGAGGACAATGGAAGCGCACTGTTTGAACGCGCTAACTTTAGCTTCAAATTGAGAATGGGATCAAGTGAAGGTGTGCTATTTGTATACACAAAGTTATACATCATCAGTACAGTACATTTCAAAATGCAAAGGACATTATTCGTGTAGAAAAGATTACTCAGTAAACTAAAATTACTCATCAAGCATTGGTTTGTGAATTTAAAGGAAAATAAGTTAAAATCAACAATAAAAAAGCATTTTCCTGTTTGATTTTTTTATCTTCCCACCACAATATAATTTCCATGCTACCATTATCCCCACACCTTCTCTCAAATATGTGGTCTCTCAATGCCTGCATTTTAGGAACTGGAACATTAACTTGAGGTATACATATTCAATAGCAATAATTTGAATATGTATGCTTATTCACACACACACACACACACACATTTTATTGCTACCAATATCATGCTAATTTCAATATTGTTTGCCAGGTGTTCATAAGCTTCTAATGAATTCATGAAGCTCTAAGAATAAAAACATTTTGAAAGGGCTTGAAATGTAAATCAGTAAGTCATCAGCATAAAATCAGACTTTGTGTTTCCTTCTGTGGGGGCCACTGCACAGAAAGAGATCACAAACATCTCAATGGCATGCATTAATAGGAGAGGGGAAAGTTGACAGCCCTATCTGTTAGAACAACACTTTAAAGTGACTAGAACTGTTACCATTAAACTATACTGAAGGATGGGGTTGGGCATAGATGGATTTTATTAAGAGAATACATTTAGAAGCAATTACCCAAAGAAGAACCTTCTCCATGTGGGTGGCTAAAATATCATCCAGTATCTTGTTATTAGCATCCAGTAAGCTCACTGTCTGTAAGATTGCAGTATGCCACTAGATTGGCATCACCACACACTCTACCGCACCTCTCCTCCCACCCTAGTGCACCCTAGGAAAATACCCGTCTGCCAGTGCAACACTGCATTCCTAATCCTGATTCATAGATAGACATATATTCACGTGGTCTTTCCAACACTGCAACCCAGTTGATCATGTCCATCATTGATAACAATGTTTGTTTGTTCCATTACAGACTTCGTATGTGACCTGTGAGGAGCAGCTACTTCTTGAGCTCATTTGCTCAGTGTACTGATACTGTATCTGCTTTTGTCTCTTCATGAGAGATGAAATGTCTTAATCTCCTGGTGCAGGCACTTTATCTGTGATTTTATATCACTTTTCATCACTTCTCTGTAGTATTGCAGTATGGCCATGAGTGTCTTTAGAGAGATGGGTGTATTATGTTTAGCTTCCTCCAACTTGTGTTTGATGTCCATGCCAGTATACATAAAGACTTTTTTCTCTTTTTTCCCTTTAGGGTCAAAGAATGGGTAAGAATAGAGCAGAGCTAGATATGCAATTTTGCAGGAAATTGAAAAACAAACAAACAAAAAAAAGCTAAATGCATAATGTTTTTGTAGATAATTGTTTTTTGAAATATTAAATTAAACTTGTACATTAATTACATACAGCTATGTTTTGTAGCTTGCAAAGATTAAAAATAATTTCTTGGTCAACTGTAAATATGCATGTGACATTAGACATCTAATTATTCAGGATATTGTAACATACAACAATTTAAAAAAAAACTTTGTTTAAAAAAACATTAAAGGGGGCCTATTATGCTAATTTTTCCAGCTCCACATTTTTATTTCTGGACTCCACTAGAGTAGCTTTGCACGATTCACAGCTCAAAAAACTCCTTATTCATTTAGCGGCGCTAAAAACCTGTCAACACAACAACATATGCTCTTTGTTCTTTGTTCAGCAGGTCAGTTAGAAATAATGCAGGAAGGAATAGTACAAGCAGAAACAGCCACAGTGAGATGTTTGATGAAGAGCTGCAGATGACCAGCACACCTCCAACAGGTAAACAACTTATTTTACTTTGCTGTGCTGTGTAATGGAAAAACACTCACAGTGTGCAAGTCATGACTCAGCGTGACTACCTCCAAAACAATGGAAAATTCCCGAAATGTTAGCAGAGTGGAGCAGTGAACTCGTGTGCTGTGTGTGGAGCAGACGACCATATAAAGAAATCCGTCATGAGTCGATGTCAGCTCGGGCTGAAAGTGCAAAAAAATTCAGAGCAATCGGAAGCTGGTGATTATTTCTACATATGTTTACCTCATTATTTTGGCACTTTGACACTTTGGCCATGTTTAATATGAACATCCAACATTGTAACATTATATATATCATTGAAAATAAGGAAAATAGGTCCCCTTTAAAAACCTGTACCTCATTGGAAATGAACATAAATTGATAAGGCATATACAAGAGATTTGTTTCACAGGTGCCTCAAATATAAAACTATTCCCATTATTTTTATTGGCTATCCATTATTGCATTTGACTCAGGCAGTCATAATGATGCCTCCTTTGAATTTATTTGCAATAACTATTGAAATATCTAGTCTGAAATACTGAGCTAAAATATGTTCCACCATATAACTGCTTCCTCAATAAGCTATTTGAGTGAATCATGCAGATTAGTTTTATTTTTGCCTTGTTTTTTCCATCTAAAGCCATGGATTTGCCATAGGAAATTAAATGAAAATACACTGGAATGGACACTGTTTTCATGAATTCGAGCATGCAGTACTCTGTCTTTGTAATGGGGCATCAAACAGCCATGGTAGTTAGATGACACACATCATAGATCCCCCCTACGTTGGGGCAAGGAAAAGAGAAAGAACATCAGAGCAGGAGAAATGAGTCTGCCACTGATCAAAGAAAATAGAAAAAGAAAGATCAACAGATGGGGCATGCAAATTAAAAATGGTATTAACAATAGTGTGAGAAAGAGCAATATCCTTGATCATTCCTTGATGATTCCATGTGATACTGTAGGATGCCTGTAGCATCAAGCTAAAAAATTTGGTCAGGATATATATAACTGTTAGTCAAGTCAGAACTTTAATTGTAGGCATACAAGTAGTGCCATTTCAAAATCAATTGAAATTAGGACACAGTAATTCATCATATGGAGGGTACATTCATATTTGTAAATACCCCTAACTTTGAACATAAATAATTAAAGCCGATGCATAGCCTAAATGCAAATGATTTGACTGAGAGTGATGCTACTTCATATCTGTCACTATTAATTATTTATACCTAAGACAAACTGCTATGTTCATTCTACTTGAAGCAAACTGCTCTACTAATTACAGGAAATGCAATAACAAATCCAATATAGTTCAGCTATAAAGTTTTCAAACTGTTATTGCAGTGAGTGTTCACAACAGGAATTTACGACGCTTGTATTGATTGGATGCCTTGTGGTGAGGTAAAGCTGGAGAAATGGTAAGTTGATGACATGCAGTTGTAATTACGGCCAGCCAACAATGCTTCTGGTGCCTGTCTTACATTAGCTGACGTAAATGATGTTTATTGACTGACCTTATTTAATATGGAATGGTGAAGGGGCAACATGATTTAAAACGTAAAACCTTTTTTGGAACAGTTTAACCTGATAACAAAAGTTCACATCACCGTAATTGTACTTAGAATTAACTAACTTTCTTTTGCTCTATTTTGCATTCATAATTTAATTAAACTAAAAGAGCACGAGCACTGGAATAATTTAGATGCTCTGTTAGGGCTGCATGTAACTATTATGAAATTAAATGAAATTAAAGAGTAGCTGGTTCATTCGGAATTAGTTACTCTATTGTGTCAGTCAATTATGAGTGAATGCATATTACAGTAAATGGGTATCTCTATTTTTAACTCAGCTGTGAATGTACTGTATGTTTATTCGCATTCACAATTATGTCTACGCTAACAATGTGCGTGTGATAAACATGGTTTATTAAGCAACTAGTATGTCATTCAAGTAACATACATTATACAGGAAAAGAAGATTTACTTGTGAATCCAAACTTAACTCCATGACTGGACTAGCTTTCGTAACCAGCCTGACTACAGCTCTTACCTCTCCAGCACCTGCAAAACCATACTACACACACAGCCTTCTTAGAAAGTATCACGTTCTTGTGTCTCCTCTTTAACTTTAAGATGTACATGTTAATAAGCAAGCAAAATACTTCAGACCCCACAGGGACGACTGTTTCTCACTAGTTGGTCTGACACATAGTTGTGTAGTGTTAAAAACAGTTTCAGTCAGATCTGTGATCCAGGCGACCGCTGGGGTTGCATAGCTTGGAGGATTTCTCCCATGTAGGGGAGGCTGGATGGTGTTAAAACCACTGGAGAAGTCAATGAACGTGATTCTTGCAGTGCCTCTCCAAGTGGGAGCATGCACAGAGTAGTAGGTGAATGACAGTATCCACCCTATTGTGGGCCTGATGAATGAACTGGACAGGATCCAAACAGTCTCTCACAAGGGATCTGGCCCGCTGTAACTCAGAACTCTGGTGTGTCCATTCTTGGCCACCGAGGCCAGTCAAGATGTTTTTCACATCATCATCAGCACCCTCTGCAGTCACACTGACAGGTTGAAGATGTGCTGGAAGGCCTCCCTGAGGTGGCTGGCACACCTTGAAAACATTTGGGCTGATGCTTTATGGGCATTCAGCTTTACTTCAATTCCCTCATCCTCTGACCAGCTGCAATAGACTGCTCAGAGAAGAGATGAGGGTTGGAGTCCTTGTTGGCGATGGGGGCCTTTGGAATGATAGCACTACTGATCAAAAACACAGTAGGAAAACTTACAAATAACGTATAATTTCAACAGTAACCCTTTTTGCATTGTAAGGGTAATTGTATGTGGGTCTTGGGCTTGAGGTGAAATAAAACAAAATGTACAACAGTTTCTGTGAATATGAAAACATTAAGGTATATACTGTTTGGCATAGTTTAGGACCGCAGTTTGAGCTATAGACCACTTATTCACCACTCGCACGTATATAAAGTGCACACACAAGCACACGGAGGTGATGAAAACAAACAAATCCTCCATCTCATGCAAAGCCGTCTCACAAGCAAGCAAATAAACACGCTGCTCTTATTTCCAGTGCCATCAGGCGGCCTTGATGCGTACTCCATGGAAGAGGAAGCGCACACTGTGGCTCTTTGATAACACTTCAGAACAAACCTTTGCCAACTCTCACACACAAACGTGGGTGAGGCTTCTTTCCTGTCAGTGACAGTTGACAACTGCTCATTTTCGGACCACTTAAATGAATATTTTACAGATTCTGTCTCCATTTATATGGTGACATCCCCTACACAGAGCAGTTTTAGGGGTGTTTCATGTGGCAGCGGGGAACTTTGCATATTTTGCATAGTGTTTTCTGATATTTGCCAGGGCAAATGGGGGAAATTGCTAGCATTTCAGGCAGTGCTGACACCACGGCACATCTGCGGCAAGGCTCTTAAGCTGCAACTGCAGTAGGTGGTGACAGATGTGTGCAATGACCTATCAAGAAAACTCTCACAGCTACATTTTCTTTTCAGACTGCAATGTGAAATACAAGAGTGAGCAAGAGTGCTTTGGGCATGTGCAAGCCTCAGCACTAAGTTGACTTGATGGACAGAAACAACAGAACCATAAGTTGAAATATATAATGGATGCCATCCTTGGTGTGCATGCCTCGAGAAGCAACAATCAAAATAAAACACCTACATCATCTCTGAGGAGAGATTTCCCTGAAGTATGTCACTCCTCTGTGGGATACATTTTCACCTCTGCTTTCTTCCAACCACATATTCAAAAAACATCACCTTTGGTTTATGCTGCTGAGTAAACCCACATCTAATTTCCATCTCGATGTGTGGAGGTTGTATTTCTACCCACCTCTCCCTAGGCATCTGGTGGTTAGGATTGTGGTGACAACGAATGCTGAGGCCAAAGAGCTTGCGGGCAGTGCGCTGGATCTTGAGCCGCTGTATCTCCAGGGAGCTCTGAAGGAGCCTATAGCGGGCTTGCAGGTCCCAGTCGCTGCCCCACAGGAGATGAACACTGCTGATGGGCAGGAAGTGAGTGGAGGGCAGCCTCTTCAGGAAGGACTTGAACTCATCTGGATGACAGACAGGGATGGAGTGAGAGGGCAGGTTGCAAAACAGATGCAAAGAGTGAAGAGAGAAATTTACTTTTTTAATATTTCTTCATTTCACTGCAATATCTCAACAAAGTTAAACAAATGTCAGTGTGACTTTTACCACGTACAATAACTGGTTTTGCTTGACTCATTTATTTGTTCAGCCCTACTCTAGCGAAGAATCCTGGGTAGAATTACAAACAACAAACAGTAAGCAGCAGACTGCGGGACTTCTGAATCTGTTATATTTCTCTGGCAATGTAGAATTTTAGTCTATTTGTAAGCTGTCCATCTTAAAATGAATGTTTGTTGTAATGAAGAGCACTGGCACAACACTAATCTGTTTTAAATTTGAAACTGCAACAGACAACAGTTTAGCAATTTCAACAAAGCATGGCACAGAACAAAAACACATTTTGTTTTTTTCACTTTGCCAGAAGTTTTAAAAAAGTTTCTGCACACAGTTTTAGTTTTAGTTTTCAGAAGATTTTTGCACAGCGGGTGTTCTCATATGTGTTTATTTATTTAATTTTTTGTAGTTTATATACTAAGGGAAAATAAACAGTGCTTATGAGCAAAATGTGATAATATTACAATTATAATAATATCTCAAGTCATCCAAAATAAAAAAATACAATTAAAAAAATACCTGTAGTACACTACAGACTCTACTGTATATGCCTTCATTTCTGTTTTTAACTTAAATAATGTCAGTTCTATACTATCAAATGTGTCAGTGGTCAGTTTTGAATTCTTCAGAGGTTGCTGTTAATATTTTGTTGGACATCTTCCGTTTACTTCTTCGCTGCTGTTGTGAGCATTTGCAGAGAAATAAGACTCTGAGTGCGATGAACACCCTCTCACTCTGTACTCCCACACAGTCGCTGAAGAGCTCTGCACTAACAAATTTGTGCCCACCAGTGGTAATGATTGCCCTTATGGTCCTCTTGCTGCCTTTTGATAATTATTGCACGTCTCCTCCTCAGACAACCCATGAGCCCAGCTCTCTGACCCTTGTTTTCAACACTCCGCTCCAGTTTTTAGCAACAATGGACATGAAGATATTACTAAAACTCCAGTGGCAAATACACAAGGACAAGGCAACTTTTATATGGTGTGCTAATTAAGAACGTATTCGAGTCAATTCAAAATATTCAGCTCATCGTTATCTCTAAAGATGAATTTAAGGACATCATTATAAATAATAGAGATAATAATGTCTCCTTTTCCCATATTCAAGAGATGCAAAGTCCTGTACAGTATGCCAGTACCTCACTACAGACCTCTCCATGATAGTTTAACAGCATTAACCAGAGTTGAGAACTCTTTTTCAGCCACAGCCGAAAAATGTCAGAATTTCTTCCACTCTCCTCCCAGGCATGTCAGAGCTCCCTTCACCTTTTTCTTCAAAGATGCCAGATTCCTTCTCCTCCCCTGTTTTGAACTTGCCATATTCCTCCACCCAGTCTTCAGAGATGTTAGGTACCTCCCTCACCCTTTGCCAGGAAAAGCTGGGTGTCTCCAGCACCCACTATTCAGAATTGTCTAATTACTTCACCTCAAAAAAAAAAAAAAAAGTTATCAAGTCACTCACTTGTGCCAGTTCAATAGTTGCCAAGTCCTTTCACATAAGCTTCAAAGCCATTGAGGATCCCTTCCTTAATACAGCTTCCAAAGAGTCCACATAGTCCCTCGAGTGACTCTTATCTCAAGTCACCCAGCACACCTTATCTAGAGATTACAGCTCTCACAGTGTAACCCCACTTTACCCATTACACGCCATTACATCTCAATTTGCTGGGTCCCTACAATTACCAATATTTCATCATACCTAATGTTTCCAAACCTACCTGGCTCCCTTGTACCAAAAGAGATGCGCAACCAGAACAGCTAAACTAGGTATTACTCTTTTAGTACAGTAGCATGTAGATTTAGGATCAAATGCATTCTGAAACTACTATGAAATCAATTTGACATCTGAACTGAACATTGACGAACATGCTCAATTGTAATCCTGATAATTACAATCAAAATTTCAGCCCAGTTTTTTTGACAGATGCACAATGCACAAGTGCAGCAGTCGATTGTGGAAAATATTATCTGTCGGGGTGGTAGATGGTAACAGCAGTTGTAATAAATCAAAGCATGTCTTTTCCTCCCTCTTAAAATGCAACTGACTTAAAAAAAATGAGGAAAGTGGAGTCTTTTTAGAGGAGTTACTGTACATATTGCTATGAGCACAAGAAAAGTGTCTTGACAGAATGTATCTCATTTGCTTACCATTTTACTTTAGATATTTGCCTAATCATAACTGGTGTCAGATGAGTATTTTTTTCCTCCATGAGGGATTTATATCAAGGCCTAATTTGCCAACATATTCCAGCATATAGGTTTAACAGGCTGATTTGTACCATGTACAGTGTAGACTTCTCCTCTACAGTGCTCTTTTCACTTGTTCAGGACTCACAGCAACGTGTTTTGGTGTGACTCAGGGCACATTTGCGCTTTGCTACCTTGCCACTACATCCCAACTTTGGTGTAATCACAGTGAGTCACCAGAATACTAAAAAGGTGAAGGTGAAAAAAACAAAGCGGATGAAAATATCACTGCAGACAAACACGGCACATGTGACATCACTAACTGAAAATGCCATTAATGTCAGTGAGGTTCTTCAACAACGCATCTCTCTGTAGTGATTACATCTAGTTAAATTTAACTTTGTTTTTTTTTATCACGTTGAGAGAGAGAAGCTCTAATGAATTTACCAGCTATACTGTCAAAATGTAGCTAACCTTATGTCCCTGGATGTTGAACAACAGCACTGCCGTTTTGTTTAAGTGACAACCTGTGCTATGTCTAATCTAATCTTTCATAAAAGAGGGTGTCAGTTTATTATTACTTGATGTATTATTAGATGTTATTCCTGCTGTTCCTTGTTGTTGTAGTTACATACTGTATAGTGTCAAGTTATTGATTCCTTTATTTATTCTTCTGGTGGGAGTGTGTGAGCTGTATTTTGTTCTGAAGGCCAGTATCTTTCTTTAGCCTTGTCATGCGTTCTTCATTTTCAAGCAGCTGCACTCAGTGAACTTCATGATTCCCATTAACTTTCTTCTGTATGGTACATAAATATATTTATATGTTGCTGGCAGGTTTTATTTGGACACTTTTATATCATATCAATAATAGATAAACATAGTGCCTTGCCATGTGACAACTGGGCACTGGCTGTGCTTTCTTCCCCACTGTTTCCAATATTGAGTGGTATGTAAGATTTCAGATCATCAGGTAAAAGTAGCAATACCACAATGTAAAGATTCTTTGTTATAAGTTAAAGTCGAAATTCTAGTTGAGTAAAAGTATTACCGACAAAATGATATGCTGCTGAATGCTCCCAAGGTCCCTAAAGTTGATATATTCAGTTCATAACTTGTGGATGGGCACTTGGGTGCACAATTTAAATCTATAATTCAGATTTTATAAATTGATCACATGTTTTGAATGTAAAAAATACAATATTCTACCAACATTGCCAATATTCTACTGTGTTTGTTTTTGCATTAAATGAACAGGCAATAAATTGTATGGGTTGAAAATATTACTTTCCATGACATTCAATAATTTGACATGTGAAACTCTTGCCAGTGCATTCCCAAAATGACCTATATGGCTAAGGTACAGTTATGTGTAGGCATGTGTGATTAATTATGTAGATCATGGACAAATAAACTACACAGCTTAATACAGTTTATATACTATTAACTGCCATGTTAAATAAAAGTTAGAGGGATTTCCAGCTTACCAGAGCTTTCAAAGTCTTTATAAGAGGCTGCCCAGGACTCAGACATCCCCAACAGAGTGTTCTCCATGATCTGGATGTCGGTGATGGGACAATTGCATTGAGGATACTCCTCAGCACACTGACAGATGCACTGGTTGTTACGGCACAGGTACTCCCCCTCTCCATTGCACATAATGTAGCTCAAAGCTGACTGGACAAATTTCTCCTGCAAGTATTCTGGAAAGATGACCTGAAGACCTGAAACAGAGATAAATGGTGTAGTTTAATGAAACATAATGTATAAAAAAAATCTCTACTGAATATGATTTAAAGTGTAATTCAAGAAAAAAAAATGCATTCCAGTTCAATTTTCTTCATGTTGGAAATCAATGAAGCAATTGGATACAAAAGAAATCTGAACTGTGAAGCCTTCATGCTTTTTATATCACAAAAGCACAACATACAATAAACTCTTTTATTTAGCAAAATCTCAAAGCAAGATCTAAAAAAATGAATCTGAAACCAAAAAATGTAAACATATTTGGTGATTTATTTATTTATTTATTTCATATTTTGTAATATTTTGTATACTTATGTGAGAAATGAGAAAGTCTGCATTGGTGTCAAGGTGTGTTACACATATAATACCTCTTCACAAATACAGTAAACACAAAAGTGGCGGCGAAATGGCCGACTGCCCTCCCAGTATTGCTTTGTGTTATAAGCACTCATTTATTTTTCTAAAGGATGTGCTTCAAAGCTTGCCAATGTTCAACTTGAGCTGTCTGTTCTGTGACGGGTCACTCACGGTGCGGCAACATATAACAGTGATTGATGCCTACTCTCCTGTGCAATGTTGGCTTATTTAGCACAGGATTTGTTTTCCTCTGTGTGCAATTTCTGGCATGCATGCATGTGCATTATGCATTTGTCTGCCTGTCTGTGTACAGCAACAGTAAACATTACCATTTGTGGTTTTCATACCCAACTTTGCAGCAATCTGCTTATTATACTCTAATGGCAATAGTTGAATTTGTAATCTAGAGGCCAATTTAGAGGCTGTAGCTGAAAGTACCTCTTCCCTCTCACCAGTGACAAGGTATTTATAATTTTTAGACCCTTTGCCAATCTGTATCTCACCCAAGGGATCTCATAGAATTGAAGCTTGGACAGCTAACAGTAAAGCCTTTCTCTTCAGTCCAGGCCAGGAAAATAAATCCCTAGCTCTACAAGCCACTGGATTGGAAAAGAACTAAATAGATTTTTTCCTTCTTGTATGGAACAGCATCTTGGCGAGGCAATATTTTCTTAATAGGGTTTACTTGAGCACAAACAGTGCTTCAGCAGAAAATATGCAACCAGAAACCAGAACATAACATGTTATTGAATGATGAATGATTGCATTATTTATTTTTTCCACTCACGTATTATTTTCACCCAAAGGTGAAAATAGGAATCCATTTATGCAAAATCAACATACTGTAATGCAGCTGAAATGAAAGGGAAAGTAAGCATATAATTTCATACTGTACACATGAATCATTTTCAGGGTGTTGTTATATGTATCTCCTATTATGCATATGCATATGAATTAATGTGCCTTATTGTCTTGTGCAGCATACGCTAAACGGAAAACTGTGGGTGATTTAAAAGCAAATGAAGGTCTTAATATATGCTAAAATGTAGCTCTGAAACACATACTGTGTTTGGATAATTTATGCATCAATGTTTGTCAATTCATTATTCATTATTGAAGCTAACAGTTAATATCGTATTTCTTTATAATCATAGTGTGAATTTTATATTTAATCTAATTTCTTCAGTTCAAATATGAGGCTACCACACAGAAGATTTCTTACCTCTGCATTTATTAACCACGAAAACACTCTCAACTATGCAAATACTCTCCCGATTCTTACACTAAATAACCCGTCCTTGTTGAAAATCAGTTGGTTCCTTTCTCCTCTACGCCTCATCAGAACCACTGCCCATCAGTGATGAAGGGAACAGAAGGAGGGAGGTATGGAGGGAGTAAAGGGGATAGATGGATCATGTCTGACCACGAAAGAGTTGGGTTGCACAGGGCTTTTTCTCCATCAGGCCTGTCTGCGGCCCCTGGATCCAATATTCATTTAGCTTGATGTATTCCTGGGCTTGAAACTTTAATGTGATTTGTGGGAGAATCCAGATGGCAAGTTCACGGATCAACGCTGCTCACTGACAGTGCTGGTGCCAGCGGCCGGGTGCACAATAACACCGAGTGCCTCAGCCCTCCCTCTTTCCCTCTTTTCTCTAACCATATAGCCACAAACCTACCACCAACATGCACGCACACTCACACACATTTTCCCTACTGATATCAATGTGTTGGTGGAGATTGTAGAGGGAACTATTCGGGATGCTGACATTCAGCTCGGCACTATCAGTCTTGCGATCTCTTGTTTTCCACTCTTTTCTTCTCTCAATGTTTCTGCCTTTCCTCTTTTGCCTCTCTCTCTCTACTTCTTACTCTGACTGTACACATCCCGTCTGTCTTACTTCATTACACTCACTCCTACTCCCGCCACACTCATGCGCATGCCCCTTGACTCGTCCCTCATCATCCTTTGGCTCCCATTCACTCCATCAATCACTCTCCTCATTCCTGTTTCTTCACCTCTCCTGCTTTCCTCTACATTCTCCCGCTGAGCACGTACTCGAGTATTGGAAATTTGATGTCTTGTCCTCCCTCTCCAGTGTAGAAATGATGTCATGCAATAAAAGTAAATCCATCAACATTTGTTAGTGCAGTGGGGAATGAGTAAGAGAATTGGAGCCCCCGGGCCAAAAATGAAATGAGAAACTAATCAGAGTAAAAACATTTATCTTTGTGACTTTCCCAGCTTTGCTGTGTTAGTCCAGTAACGTGAAAACACAGAATGATTGGACCATGAGCTACACTTTATATGACTCTGAGGCAGGTGTTTGTTGGAGAAAACACTAGATATTAGAGTGGGGAGTTACACTTACAATCATTAAAGAGCTGCTGTTGAAATGAAAGGTGCATTGAAATTCTCGTGCAGCTATTGATAACCTCCAACTTCATGCTCTGTCAGTGCACATAATTCCCTGCAACCCCTATGCCTGGCTTGCTCTAAATAAATAGCACCTCAAAATGGCAGTTAAATCTCATTGCATACATCAGAGGCTGATATATTTCCCTCACGTACATTGCAGGATATAGGCCTTCAAACATTCCATGAATGCTAAAAACAGAGAATCTACAACTGCGACTTTGCCTTTTCATTATATCTCTTTTCTAGAGCGCTCTATTTTTACATGGTGATAGATGGGGAGTGTAGGCCGCAACTGAGGCTTGTAACTGCCTTGGCAAGCAGTTGCCTGCTTATTGCAATGCCACGCTCCGCCTCATAAGTTACAGTTTCATTAAAGATTAATTGACCATTGTGTGGCCGCAATTTCGCTAAATAATCATTACTTAATCCACTGGTGCAATAAAGTGCATTACTTGAATGGGGGCATTAAATTACCATTGGAGGTTATCGTTGCAGCCATGATACAAAACCAAAGACCTCTGAACTGGAAGATTGCCTGTTGTTTCCCCTTAGTCCAGGCCTGCCCAATCTGCCCTCCCTATCCCTAGATACTTAATACAGAACGGGCATATAGTTTTAAGATTTGCTGTGTTGGCCCATTTCACACAAGGGCTCCTCTTTCACAACTATGAGGTAAAGGTGCAGCTAAAGTAGCTATTTATCCACTTTTCTTTTTTTTTTTTTTGCATAAGGCGCTTCTCTGACAGTGTGTGTGTTGGGCCTGACAGAGGATAACACGTTCCACCGGAGCTATTCTTAGCTCTCAGAATATGTTAGCATTTTTTAAAGTTCTCAATGAGGTGTACTTAGCATTCAAATGGATAATGTGTTGAGGTGTCTGTGCTGAGTAGATTATAGTAGATTATCGTAAGTGTTCTCCAGCACACTGGAAGCCAGCAGCTTGTGTTGTCAAACAGGACTGTCGACTCCAAATTTTATAATATGATCTTATTTAAGAGTTTGTGAGCAGGGATAGCTGTGTGGGACAACTTAATCAATATTTCCATCTCAAATATCCTTTCATTTCCTATATGCAGCACAGCTTTTTTGGGAGGGGGAGGCCATTTATGGGTACATGGAATGCATATATTTGAAACAGCATAACAACAGAGAAAATTGGCAAATTCCTTTTCCTAGAACATGCCAAAATACAAGGGCCTGCATATGCATATGTGATACACCCCACTGTATCTGTGTGGAACAGGAACACATTGTGTTTCACACAATATCTCTATATGGCATTAGCTTTGAAGAAACCCACTTATTCATATTGTTCACAGAAAGCAAGCAAGGATGCAGGTGCAGTAATCACTGTAAAAGCATAAATTACATATAAAAATGGCCTTGGCATTCAGGATTTGCTGCTCCTGCCTCCTGAAAAAGGGAATTGTTGAAATTGCATGTTTTTTCTTCTTCACCACCTTCTGTCTGTTGTTTCCAAGAATGTTTTCGGGAAGATATTATCTCTGTTGGTAAACTTGTAGCGAAGTCTCTCCATATGAAGTACATTCCCCAGATCCCTAAGCCACTGCTGGAACAGAGGGCTACCCTCTGACTTACACTGTTGTAAGATAAGGCGTTTGGCCAACAGTGTACAGAGGGAAATGGCTTGCCCCTCATATTTTTTAATGGAAGGATTAACTACCACTGATCCAAAGATAGCAAGCAGTGGATCTGGTGTGATAGTTTTAGCTCAAGATGTTATAGCCTCTCCCATGCACTTGAGTTGCAGATGCATTATGTGTTATCACCTAGCCTTGTTCAACAAAGTAAACACTCGCTGTCAAAAAAGAAAAAGTACATTATACTTATACCAGCTGGTGCAAGGAGAAAAATAAATATAAAAACCATAAACAAACCCCCCCCCTCCATCGCACCCCAGCTGGGTGGCTACCCCAAATGTAGCACCCGCTGCCTTTTACCATCCCTTAGGCTTCTTGACACCACATCTCACAGGATTGTGAGTTTGCCCAAAAACAACTGGAGCTAATAAACATCAAATAAATGGAGATTAACATTGATATTTCTAAATGTGACCTTCACCTCACTATGGATGTAATAGATAATAATAGTAAAACATAATAATAATAAAAATAAGGGTCACATTGATGGCTAATGATGGCTAATCCCTTGTGGGTTCTACCGAGGGACATCGGAGAGATGACACAAGCTCACGGGCCTCCTGGGGAGTGAATAGCCATTTCTTGCCCTCGTTCTCGATCGTGACAAGCAATCTGGCTCTGTAGTGAAGAGCAGGTTTAAAGCTGAGGTTATCACCAGGACCTGAACCACGAGCCCAGAAAATAATTCCATGGCCGGGGGCCTTCAACTGACTCAGGTAAGCCTATGATACGTTGTTCCTATGGCTTCGTCCCTTCAGGCCCATAGCCTTAGCCTTTAGCTTCGCATTGACATTAGCTAGGGCTGAGGAGGTCGCCTCCAAGGCCTCGATGTGTTCGCTGACTGCATTGGCGTTGCATTCAAGGGATAGAATTCGTTGCTCTTGGTCTTCTACTTTGGAATGAATTGTGTCCAGCTTTGTCTCGAGGGTTGAGAATGCAGATATGAATTCGGTTGACAGGGCCGCTCTGTGTCCCTAGCTAGGTTGTCCATGCCGGCATCGCTAGCAAGCGTGCTGTCCTTTTTAGCATTGTCCTTTCTTCAATTTTTGTTGGAAAAGCCATTTTCTGGTGGAAGTTGATCTCAGAGATTTACTGTTAGATTGATGTGAATAGAATGATGAAAGTTGGGCTAAATAGGTTGAATTGTTATAAAATAAGTGGAGCATGGAGCATGTGTGTCTAGTTCATGTTCGCGGCATCCGGAAGATATCCCGCTTCAGGGCAATTGCATGTTGTAGCAATTGTTGGATTGAGGAAAGTAGGCAGTCTGGAGAGGTAGATGAGCTCTCCATGGTGCTGAGTTATTGCCAGTGCACAAGTTGAGTCAGAGTAAAAGTAGTAGTTAGTGATTATTTTTCTTCTCCTTTTCCTGTGTGCAAGATCACAGTAGAGAGAATGCTTATTTGATTTTTTTTTAAGGAATAATGCTTTGAAAGTGTTTGTTTAATTTAGCTTAAAAATGAGCAAAATACTCTCCAATACACCACATATTAGCTGTGTTACAAAATATGACTTCAGCGTGTAATTAGAGATGCAATTGCTGTTGGCTGCTTGTGCACTTGAGTTGCACTGTTCAAGCTGTTCCATCATGTGTCGCCGTGTGTCCCCGCACAGCAGTAGCAGTAGGGCCTCAACTGGTGAGATATTGTGCTAGTATCACACACTCATGTGCACGCCCACACACAGGAGCACGGACAACCATGTACGAGCAAACGTGCACACCCTTTGCAGGCTCTTGCAGAAATCACATGTTTTACAAGAACCCTGGAGAGGGGGAGGAGAGACGTATGACAAGCTCTGACATTTCCATTTCAGCTATAAAAGATACAACTGCCCTCAAAGTGTCAAGATGTGCTGTGTACATGTCTCAGATCAAAAGCTCAGATTTATCACAGAAATTACATCAAACATCCCTAAGTACAGAAATGATATTCATCTGTTTGTATTTGGAGGCACATATTTGCTATACATTTTGCTGAAAATGAACAATCTTCTGATTCATTCAAAAAAAAAAAAAAAACGTACTGTAACCAAAAGCAAATCAGGATGCAAACTAAATCATGTCTTAATTTTGCTTCTCAAAATCTAAATATATTATAATACATACATATGAGAGCTTGTGAGTCTGTGAAAATATTGCATATTTACATTTTTCATAATGGCCTCATAAAACTGTACATTAAAGTATTATTAGTTATTATGACTTTTTATGATGTAACACCCTTATACATGCATCATAACACTCTTGCATTGGCTTACAACCAACAATTTAAGTACAGAGTCACACAAAGTGCTTGTAAAAACGGTTCCTATAAGCTTTTGATGCTGCAAGGACCCTCCTAAATAAACAAGAAGTATAAAGTCATAAGACACCCCCAATCAACTGATGAAACAGAGTCTGTCAGAGAGAGAAAAAAGACTGAGTGGAAAACCATGGCACTTGCAGAAATGGCAGTCTGCAGCTGGCAAGAGTGAGTGGAGGAAAAAGGAGATTTATGGTCATGCTGGCCCAAATGGAAACTCAGTCTTGATTGACCACTTCCAATTGAAAGCTGACCTCCAGGTCAACATGGAAAGATTTCATCAGGTACTGGGGTTTCAGCATGTTAGAGAGAAGTGAAAAAATGTGTGCAGCCATCCATCTTGAAAATGATCCAGTGTTATCAGTTCTCTGGGCAAAAGGACGCACGTTTTTTTTTTTTTTTTATATAAAGGGAACAGTTGCCTCGGTACAATTCATGGGCCTTTCCAAGAGGTGGTTCAATACCACAGACCACTACTGTGATAATCCATGAGATAAAACCCCATATAATAATCTTTTTAACTGCGCAATTGGTATCATCACATAACTTTGTCCAGGTGTCAGAAAGAAAAATATGAACAGTTAAAAGACCAGACTATAGAGAGCAACTCAGTCGGGGAAAGACAATAAGGACGGCAATGAAAATGCCTCTGTGTGTTTATTGTTGCGCTCATCCAACATTTGCTCTCCAAGTCTTGCATCAAAGATTTTTTCTTCAGTAAATTATTCTCTGGTAACCAAGGCCATTGTGTTTACTGATATACTTTAGTCTCCAAATCAATTTTTCAACAAGTTTGTCATCAAAAACAACTTAATTGATTTGTATGTTTGTTTGTCTCCCCCATAATATTTGCAGCATTTTCACTTGAAAAGAGGGACAGGCATTGAGCGACAGAGCAATGAGTATCTAATTCATCACTCTCCGCACGACTTGCCTACAGGGCCAGTTTAATTTATTTTCACTTCACCACTTTGAAAACTGTTGGCTCAGGCTATTCTAACATATTCATAAATCTTCCAAGATAGGCTCATGGCTCTTCCAAGATAGGCTCTTGAGGAAACTGGAGAAATAAAGAGAAAAGAAACAAAGCATGTGTTGGGAATTGAAAAAAGCAAATTAGTTTGGTGCTAATTTATGACAGCCATATTGGAGGTGATTGGGTCCCTGCAATGTAATGGCTTGTGAAGGTTCCAGGGCCTTTTACCTTTCTTTGGCCAAGTTAATATATGTAACCAATTTGCTATTTTCAACCCCCGGTACATGTTTTGTCTACTTGTGTTGTATATCAAATTACACAAAGAGTATCCCAGTGTCCTGTCTAATATAATGAAAGCCCCGACTGTTTTGCAATTAAAAAAAAAAAAAATCCCACTAATTCAAATAAGGCCATTAATGTTAAATATTAACAGATGGCAGGAGATTATCTCTTTCATTTAATTGTCAGCCTTCAATAGGTTATTTTTACTTTAGGTCCCAGTGGAGAAATTGAGAATCCAACTAAACCAATATCACTAGGTTTCTAAGCTTTAGCCTGGAGAGAGGACAAACAAATAAAGACAAATTAATGTGGGAGAACTAAAGAGCATTTAAATCCCCTACTGAAGTAAATCTAAATATTGTGGATCTTTCATTCAGACTGAACTTGAGAGAAGAAACAAACTGGAGTTCTTAAAAAAAGAGTGGGCTTACATTTTGTCTTTTGAATATGTCTTTGGCTCAGTTGGTAATTTGTAATACAAAATAGATCAGTTAGATGATATTCAGAGACATCCGTGTGTACAAGGTGAAGAAGAGCGAAAGAGATAATTCATTCGTTCTGACAAGGATCAATGAGTTCCTCTTGCATGTCGGCAAATATGTCTGCTAATAGCACATCCTGATGCCCTCTTGGACTGTTGTTGGCTGCCAATAAAGCTGTGCGTATAGTTTGCACGTATGCACTTACTAACATGCCAAAATTCAAAACAGGAACTTCCACAATCATGTTAAGTTTAAGCAATGGGAAGTTTCATGTTTGATAGATCAAAGCTATGCAAAGCCATGCATGAAATCTAATGTGAAAAAAAAATCGTTCCAGTGCCATCTTTAATTCTGATGATTGCTGGAAAAAGAAAAAAAAAGAAAAAAAAAGAAAAAGGGAGGAAGCATAAGGTATTGGTTAATTTGCCAAACATTTCGCAAAGCAAAACTGTGGGAGAGAAGAGGAGTGAGTTTAGGCTTTGATAGGTAGCTCCCTTGATGTCAGATTCCACTACAGCAGTCTAATCTAAATCTAAGTGAAAGCAGAGGGAATATCCAGGGAGTGTCATATCCGCATTGTGTTATCTGTGGCTCACAGCCCCACTAGCTCACAAAGAGCGGACCACAGGGGTGAGAAAGAGAGAGAGAGAAAAAACATTCCCTTTTAAAAATTCTGTTATTTTGGGAAGACAGTTTAAAGTGTTTCCAGGAGAAATTTGACCACAAGAAAAATTCACTGGCGTATTAAATTTGCCCCGTTTAGCCTGTTAAATTTGTACCAGAATGCTGTCTCAGACTATTCGAAAGCTAATCCCACCAAAGCAAATCACTCACTAAGCAGTGCAAAATGTTTGGTTGCAGGTTTGTAATTATTTTCTTGTGTATATTTTCTAACAAAGTTTTGCAGTTACATGCCTCAAGGTAGATAAAGTGCTGAGGTTTGGAGTGAAAAAAAATAAAAGTGGGAAAGGAAAAAGGCATGATTAAAAGTTTAATTAGAAGAATGAAATGGAGTGGGTTTTCTATTACTGCATCATTGTTGTAACTCATGTGGTGCTGCATACTAATATGATCCCCTTATTTAATTCATAAGCAATTAAAATAGCTAGTCTAGATTAAGGTTTTTATAAGTTTATTCATTTTCAAAAGATAGAGGGGGTGTAGAAGCATTATGCATTAAGGATTTTTTTAAACATTAAACAAGTGGTCAGAGATGATAAGCAACTACAAAATATTTATCATCTGCCTGCATAGACTGAGTGACATCATACCTAAAGAGCTGTAAATGTGACCTTTTCGTGTAATAACAAAAAACAACTGAATTGAGGAACAATAGAATATAATAATAATAATAGAAAAAAAAAACAGAAAAAAAAAACAGACAAAGGAGACAAAATGAAGAAAATAGACAGAGAGAACAAATAGGCTAAATAAGAGATAAATTAAGTGTGTGGTGAAAAAGTTTCCAAAGGACAATTTTAGAAACACGAAACTGAGCTGAGAAAGAGTTCCAAATTTACTCGACATGGCTCATCTTGGCTCATCATAAGTGGCTCCAATAGGAGATCATAAACACACATACACACCAGTCTAGCATACCAACTACAACACACATACAGAAAACGAGAGTGCATAACACTGTATGTGATTCTGCAATTGCACCTTCTAAAAGTAGAATTTAAAATGTGTTCAATTTGGCAAACTCCTCATTCCCTTATTAAACCCCGCCTCCGAGAAATTACTTTTATATACTTTGTTTCCCCCACTTATGTTGTGGTGACAAACATATCGACAAAAGCACTTAAAGGTTAAAGGGAATATATTATGCACATTTCCAGGTCTATATTTTAATCTGGGGCTCAACTGGAATATCTTTACAGTAAAAAAAAACCTCCTTATTCATCTTATACTGACCCTTGACACTGTCCCTCAGTTCAGCCTCTGTCTGTAACAGGCTGTTTTAGCTCCTGTCTCTTTAAGGTGCCCCTCCCGAGGAGCCCACTCTGTTCTGATTGGCCAGCTCTTGGAAGCTGCCCCAGACTTCCGTCAGCTCCGTAGGCTACATCAACAAACTATAGTAGGAGTAGGATTTCACTACCTTTTCTTGTTCTTTACTTGAAATGTCAACTTCTCAAATACATCCATACATGTTCAAGCCAGAATCCGATCCAAAATATGCGAGTGGACAACACAAACAACACATGGGTATGCACGGCAAGGTAGGAAAAAAACCACAAAAAGCATGATATGTCAAGTACCTTCCTTCTGATTTCACCAAGACCATGATGTTCCCCACCCTTACCCAAGTACCTGAATAAAACCATAAAATATGTAATTATACTCTAGTTGCTACAAGAGGATATTGAATTTCAAGACCAGATATTTTGGCCAAAAACAAATGTAACACACCAGCAAACATTTCACTGACACTTTCAGTATCAACATTTTGAGATTTGCCAAATATGTTAATTAACAACATTTCCTCATTATGTTAACAGAAAACGTTACCTATGTAGTATTACGTTTCTTCCAAAACATATTTGCTGTTGCAAATTTGTTGCATATGTACATAATTTCTTGGTGACAGGGTTGCCGCAATGGCAATGATTTGAAGAGCTGTCTCAAAAAGATGTTTTCCACCCACCCTCAGTTCAAACAGAGGAAAAGACATTTATGCAGAGGTGGCTATATGAATCTGCCATAAAAACCTGAATAATGAGGTGGAGAACATGTGTATAAGTCATTTTTTATGTAAGTTATTTACCCCACAGCCATGAATATATTCATCTGGACTGGAAGTCGGTCTATTAGTCAGACGACAGAGCATACTTGTGTATTCTGACTCAGCTGGTGTTAGGCAGCCTATTGTGTTGCAACTACATTGGCTAATCTCTCTCATTATTGTTTACCAGTGCATATGTTAGGATTAACTTGGCACAGAATTCTTCTTCGGTTTGAGAGCACACTAAAGAAGCCGTGGTCTGAAAGCCGACACATTTGTGCTGCATGATTTTTTCCTGCCCTGATACGGTAAGTGAGAAAAAATAATTTGGGGCCTTTGGACCAATTTTGTGGGTACAGACCTACTTTTCTTTTTGATGTCCTTTGAATGCACCAAATGTTAAATATAATTACATGGTTGAGCACTGTGAAGTCCTGAGACACACAATAGTAATGTGGTTCTTTTTTTTTTTTAAACTTGAACCTCCTCCTTTGTGCCGAAGTCATTCCTGTACATTTTGAACCAAATCCTACAAGGAGACCCAGAGTAAACAGATACCACCATGCAAGAATGTGCAAAACTGTTGACATGCCCAGACTGTTTAATCTTTCTTTAAAGGAACATCTGCATTGGAGTGATTTTCTGTTTAGGCTTAACCATATTTGTCAAAAAAGTCCCGTAAAATCTAAAATTATCCTTCAACTAAAATGCTGCATGATGTGCATATTTTGCTATTAGATAGAGCTGCCAGTGATCCGTGATCTTCCACTCCGGCCAGATGTGACTCCTCCCCACAGTTTAAATGCCAGAAGTTTGCATTTTAGCTAATTGTCTGGTAAAAGGTCAATAGGCATTTGAAAATGAAACACATGGTGGGTGTTCATTAGATGTGCTGAGAGCTGCTAGTGCTTGTTAGAGTAGTCCTGGGCCCAGCCAATGTTTTCCCCCTCAAGGGATAGTTTGTGAAGTCCATTTATGGTGTGTTGTCAAAGAAGAGCACAATGCTGTCAGAGCTGTTATTTCGGGGGCACTGACTGTAAAGACCAGACAAAAGATACAGTAAATCTGTTTTGTGCAAATAAAAGGCGATCAAGCTGCTTTGGAACCACTATGAGGTTCACAAGTTGTTCCAAATGGCTCAACCATTAACTTGCAATTTTCTACATATCCATTTTTTTCTAAGTGCCCTCAGTTAAAGGAACAAAACTATTTAAACATATGCTGCTGAGATGGTGCTTTATACTTTTTGTGGAATGTATGTATTTTTCAAAACAAATAGTTGTCACTTTCATTTATCTTAATCCATTTCTTTTCCACAACACTTCATCAGCTTAAGTGGAGACACAGCAGAATAGAGGAAGCAACTGTAACATGGGACCCTTTGGTTCCAGAAATGTAATGTGCAGTGTTCACACTTTTTATATTTTTATAGAGCACCTATGGCACACTTGGAGGTGGTGTGGGATTAAGAGAATCCATTATCATACATACATTATCATCAGGTTTTTTGGGGATTGGTTGCTGGCTGGCATCAGTGATGGCCAATCACATCATCTCTTCTCATCTCTTTAAAAGCAGTGTTCTCCCCACCATGAGGTACTGACAGTCTGGTTATAGGGTAACTAACTGTATCCTTACTGTATATGAAAGAACACGTGCTAGAAAAGGAAAATGTTTGAATTATGTCTGGCTATTTAACAAAATATTTCTGTGGTCATGCACACGTACTATTTACTGTATGTGTATATTTTGATTAAAGAAGCACATGCTCATTAGATATTTTACATTTACAGGGACATAGTATTGTATAACACAACAACTGTGTGAGCAATACACCTACAGTATCAGTATCCATGTTAACAGCTATGTTTTATTATTTTTAATGTCCCCTTTAATGTTGAGCGCCCTCCACAACTCTGAATGTGACTTCACATGAAAATGATGGTGAGGAGGCATCCGTTTTGTGTTGGGCACTAGCCCCTATTTGTGTCACTCACCTTGATACTCAAACTCAAACTCAATGTGCTGCTACTGCCGCTAATATTGCTGCGGCAACTAGAACTATTAATAATATCTCTGTGACTATTGTGGATACGTAGTAAACCCTAGCGTCCATGCAGTACTTCCCTGCATCTACCCCAAATCTCAGTAGTAATTACTGGAAATATACTTGCTCAGCTTAGCATAAATAACTGCTTACATTTGTCACAAACGCACACAGAATGTCTTCACTCCTTTACTGCCTGCAGCAACTAGCAGCCACTAGCAAAGCAGACAATTTCTCAATTACCATGTGGCACTGAGATAATTCCACAGTTAGCAGCTCCCCCTACTGGCCACACAGAGGGCAGTACATGAAGCTTCTGAGGGAGTTCTGCACAGTAATTACATTATATGCCATTGCAAAAACATACACTCACAATACACCAAATACAGTGCAGCTACCACGTCGTGCCGCCCTAGCAGCAGCAGAAATTCCCCTAGCAACTAGAGAACTATCTGGAAATGCCCCAACAACCATATGAAACACCCTAGCACCAAATATCTGGCAACACCCTTGCAGCCACATAGCACCCACCTAGCAATGTCCTATCAGCCAACCATTTAGCCATGCTGGGGCAATGCTTAACCTTTAAGCATTGCCCCAGCATGGCTAAATGGTGCTGATGCTAATGCTAATATGTTTTGCTTACACAGCAACAACACATAAAAGTCCCCCTCCACTCAAAAATATGTTTTTCTCACAGATAGTTTGGAGGCAGTCTTGGTCCAGTATTCAACAAGTGTGATGTGGAAACTTGAAGCCGCCAGTGCACATACATTGAGAATGGACTTTACAGTGAAGTTGGAGACATCTTGTGTCCAACAGGAAAACTTTAGAAATGGAATATATTTGTATATTCAGAGATTCTGAAATTTTTAATGAGAGAGAAGGAGTAGATATCATTTTAAGGATTTTAACAAGATAACTGAGCTTTTTTTTGTTTTGTTAAAAAACCACATCAGGCACAAATTATTATCCAGAGTAGAGTATTTTATATACCTCTTAAAACATGTCTGGAGGGGATCTTTAAATTTAGTCAGTCAGTCAGCAAATGTACCTTTTTGTAGTTATAGAAAAATGTATTACATTATTCATTTCTTCTGTTAAAAATACTTAAATGCTTTACTTCTCCTTTAGAAAATAATGTGTTAATATATAATTTAAAACATGCACAAACACCACACACACAGTACACCCCACTGATATAGGGGCCAGAGACCATCTCTGTGTTTCTCAGTCATCTGCATGTATGGATATAGTCTCATGTATCTTAATATAAGTGCATATTTTCCAGAAGTGAGAACCCTAGTGATCAAGAATAATGAGCAATACCTTTATAATGCATTTCCCAGTACAGCCATACAAATAACACTATTCTGAAGCTGACTGAACTTGCTGTGAACAATAGAAAAATGTATATTGTCCAAAAGCAAGGGACACAATTCAGACCAGGTCCTGTGATCCAAGTGAATGAAAAGGTTTAACCTATGCCCAAGAGAACAACTTCGTTATAACATTGCTTTTCTTCATCAAGGAATAAAGAAAAGACTAATTGTTAAACTTGCACTTGTGTTCATGACAGAACGGGTGAATTAAATGTATTCATGTACTCATTATAAATATATTTAAGCAGCATAGACCTTGAAAGCTCTCCATTGACTACATGCCTCTTCATGGGCTGTGTGAAGTGCCATCACTTTGAAGAGCACTATGCTTGTTGAAGAAGTTACACCATCAGCTGTCTTTCTAATGAAAGGCAAACACACTAATTACTGTTAAAAGAACGCACTTTCGGGAGAACTCTCAACACCTTCCCTCACCCCTCGCCTACTATAATTTGCCCTAATACAAAACTCTAAGCTTGAAACCAATCTGAAAAGCTTTTCCATTCTCTTGGAATTATTATCAAGCCAAAAGAAAGAATCTTTTCCAGGCCTGTCATCTATCAATTGAGTGACAAAACAGTCTTCAAAGCACAAGGCTTATACATTTGATGCATGACAATAAAGCTTTCCCCAAAACGTATAGAGTCCTTTGAGTAACTGGCAGTGGAGGACTTAAAAGTGTTTCCCTGACAAACCATTTAGTTCTCTGATTTTAGAGGGCGAATAATGATCCTCTTCAGTAAAGAAAGGGAGGGTAGTGGGGGTTGGATTGTAAAAGCATTTCTGAGATTCTCCAACTCGTTTTAATATCCTACGTAAACTTGAATGAATCAAAGAACCAATCACTCTATTCAAACACTTGACCACCGTTTACACAGTCTTTCATCTTTCAGTCTTGTTTTCTCCAGGGTGACTGTCACTGCAATTCCTTCTCTTAGGCTAATTATTACTTGTGACAATGATTCATACAGAAGTATTCAGAACTATATAAAGACCATGACCACTAGTGGGTAAAAGTTGCTATTTGCATCCACTGACGTATGATCGATGAGTGAAATGCTAGTTTATTAAATTTCTGTTGTGTAGAGGCGTAATGAAAGTGACTCAGAGTACATTCTTGAGATAAATAAATGAAAAAGGTAAATATATCAGAATTTCATGTATATATAAGTTGCAGCATGGAGTGATAGTTTCTACTCTCATTTCTTCAAGCAGCTTGCACAGTTCGTGCAATTGTTTGCATTTAGGCTTTTCTTTGATCAAAGACTTAAGAACACAATCAAGTTAGGACACGAGCAGACATCTAAAAACACAGAAAATCGTACCGACATTCCCAGAGGGGATTGGAGAGCAAATCTATCCCAGTCCTAGCCCCAATTAAAAACTGCATTGACATTCAATTCTTGAGAAGGCACAACTCTACCTGAGAGCATTTTATTATGTATGACTACAGATCTCCTTTAATTTTTAGGGGCCAAAATGCAGTTTTGACCATGCTGCCTTGTGATGTCCAACATCACAGGGCGGCATATGAAAAATATTAATATGCTGTGTTTGTTTACCTTGCAAATGAAGCTTGCTCTCAGGGCTCTGCAGAAGGATTGAGCTAACTGAGTCCAGATTGTCGTAGCTACTGCATCCCAGTGGCCCCGTCCGTGTCTCTGTCACCTGCAAGAGAATTAGGACTCAAATGAAAGACACATTTGAGAAGCAAGCACATGCACGTTATGTGTGTGTGTGTGTGTGTGTGTGTGTGTGTGTGTGTGTGTGTGTGTGCCACAGTTTATGTAGTATTCCTTTGTTCTGTTGTATTCTTATTACAGCGCTCCACACAACACATTAAGACAACATTTGCAAAATTAGGGATCACAAGACCAACCAGCCACTGACGTTGATTAGCTGGTAGTAAGATTTTAACAACATGCGAATGCTGCCAGAAGATAATTGATCAGTTATTAGACAATTTTCTTATTTGATTGACTTTCATGTGTGATAATTGAACTGAGATCACACTAGTATATTCAACACCCTGTGGCCCACAGACAAATCAAGATTGTGCAGTGACCTTTACACGTTGCATCTTTAAAGGATAGGTTCAAACACATTACTCACATGCCCACACTGAGACAGTTATTTGTTGCTGCAACCGTTACTCTTGTCCATACTGGCCATTAAGAGAATGTTTCCTAATTTTCCATGAAAGAGATGGGGATAAAATACAGTCCTGTTTCATGCAAAAATGCATTCCAAAGTTCAGCTGAAGCTAATATGAGGCTTCAGCAGTCTGAGTTACTGAGATTAAATGTTTTTTTTTCCAAAGTTACTGTCTTTTTAGTACCAAATTCATTGTTTTTGTCACTCCAGACAATGCGTCTTCTCTTCCATTTGAACTGTTTTAAGCAGGGATCTCTTCAGGGCCAGAATGGACAGGAGGAACAATTGCAGCAACCAATAACTCTTGATATGTACATATGGGCATTTGAATATTCTTTTAAGACAGACTTGAAAAACATGAGGATATATTTTACTGTAGCCACTGCTGACACGTCCAAGTTGCTATTAGGATAGGATTTCTTTTAAAGTCACTTTAAAAAGACTTTTTTTTGAAGGGGAAACATGAATGGACATTTTTTTTCTTGAACCAAGTCCTTGCTCCGTTCCAAACAGCAGCACTGAAACAATATCAGTAGTTCCTGATGCCCACCATAACCTGCAGTCAAAAGAAATAATGACGCTATTCAGATGTGAAGAAGCTGCTTTTACATGTACAACATCCACACTGGGACCTTGAACAGGTTTCACTTAAAAAGGGAGGAGGAGGGAGTAAAACATCCCCTGGTTTTCAGTTGCCATTGCTTATTTAGTTCCTTCAATAGTTCCTACTTTTACAAAGTTCCAAGAAACCAAATGAGATATGAATGAGATTAAGGGAAAATAAAGAGAGAAGATAAATCTCTTAAAAACCTTGAGTATTTTCTTTATGCTAAGTTGCAGACCTACAATTTGAAGATGCCAGAAAAGATAGACTGAGATAGACAGATAGACACCAAAATGAGAATACCTGGTCCACCTTAAAGGTCAGTCCACATTACCTGAACCTGGTCAGGTTAGGATAACCCATTGTCACTAACTTCACTTTTCCAGCGGTTGGGGATACAATAGATGTGACTTTTCTTTGCCTTGAGAAGCTGCAGTATTTATAACCCGACACACTGTAGCCTGTACTGTACATTTACTGCCATATTGATAACTTCCTGCTCACATTCACCATTAGTTTTCTTTTTCAAAAAATTACCAAATTGTTTGTAAAATGTCCAACACCTTTGTCCTCAGTTGCATGTGCTTGCTACACTATGTATGTGTCTGTGATTGGCAGTGTGATACCATTTTCCTGTCTTTAATGCTGAAACTGCACCAGATGGTGCTCTGACAAGCAAGAAATTAGACAGATGTATATCTTACCCTTGGCATCAGGCTGTTGGGGGGGAAAAATGCAAAATCAGGAGGCGACAGACAAGGCCAGACTCTGTCGTAGAACTATACAATCTTAGTATTCATTGACTTTGCTCTTGAATAAATCTTGCTCATTTGTATCATCTTAGGACACACGGCAGTCACATGACAATGCTGTAATATGGTAGCTGTATTAATGATTTAATCACTTTAACTGTTAAGGAACGTCTGAATATACCTGATGTCTAATCTCAGGATGGTAAATTGGCACTGTCAGTATATTAAAGTATGTCACAGTTGTATTGGATTGACAGTCTTAACATAATGTGTTACAAATACATATGGTTTAATGACTAGAAGTAAATTCAGTATGGAGTAACAGAGAAACATCATATGACTATGGACATATTTCACAATTGTGATGTTATAAACTAAAGAAATGTAATATACACTCACCGGCCACTTTATCAGAAACACCTGTGCAATCTAATGCAATCCAATACAACAGCTCTGTCATAAAGTCTACTTTTACAAAACTTATATATTTTCAGTTGTTGTTGACATTGTCAGAAAAGTGATAATTCTACTTTATGTTAAATATTGTGGTGGTAGTGGTGGTGTACTGGAATGCATTATATTGAAAAGTGTTCCTAATATTTTGCCCCCCTCATATATGTTACTGGAGTGGACAAAATATTAGGAACACCATTCAATATAATGCACCCCAGTACACCACCACCCCCACTACCACCTCAAATAATAAACATAAAGTAGAATTATCGCCTTTCTGACAATGTCAATAAAAAGTGAAAATGTATAAGCTTTGTAAGTGTAGAATTTATTGGCAGAGCTGTTGTATTGGGTTATTAGATTGCACTGGTCTTCCTAATGAAGTGGCCGGTGAGTGTATGTTAAGGTCAGTGTAATGTCGCCATGCTACCAAAACTCTTTAATAATGTTTTCCCCAGAGCAATATGCTTGCCTTTAACACACAAGCAGAACTAATAGACTATAAAGTTGATCAAGGGTAGCCTGTTTATTTTTGTTTCTATAAAAACCTCTCGCTTACATCCTGGAAGGATAATGCAATCAAAATGACACAGAATTGGCTATTAAGGCTAACAAGTTACTAATAAAATTGTATTTTCCAAGCAGCCCTGCTGTTATATTGCAAACATCTTGTTCTCCCTTTATAAGATGGATATACAATAATCTAAAACGGGGGGAATTGATACTGATAAAATATTTCCTATAATTAAAATACTGTAAAATGTGTTAAAAGTTGTCACAGAGAAGTTGACTCTTTTCTAGATTATATCAGACCGATGGTACAGAGACAGCCTGTACTTCTCCACCCTCTAGTTCTCTTTAGTTAGCACCAGCTTTACTGATTCCACCTCTGTAAGTAAAAATAGAAAAACAATCTTTTGCTGCTAATAAACATTAGTTTATTGCCCTCAAACTATATGGGGCTATGTCAGTCCAATTTTACCCATTACCCAATTACACCAATTTCCCCAGTCTTAGAAAAACTGCTGTTCTGTTTGTTCAGTATTTGATTGCTCAAAAATGTTGATGAGACATTTCCCATTGCATCTATAGTCTAAATGGTTCATAATTTTCCTACATGTTCCCCCCTTTTATATCATTTCTGCCAAGCAATGGACTTTGAAATGCACTTCATGGCCTTGCATAAAGTGCATGTGCAGATTGATTACAGAGCTCGACTTGCCTATCACACTCTACCATCTTGATGGCTGCTGACAGTGCTCTTTTTCCTCCCGTTTTGTTGTGCTTATCGCCGAATGAATTACTTCCTTCAAAAGGCTGTGTTGCATGATCCATGGTGACTGAGCAAAGTGAATATCTGTCCTCTTTTGCCTACAGACATCTTCCCAGGTGGCAAAACAGGCGTATGCACAAGCAAACAAGCTCGGGCCCATTCACATTAGTTGTTATGCACACATCACACACACACACACACACACACACACGCTCTAATGGTTGTGCATAAACATGAGCACAGCTTGCCACAGCCAGTTTACCATACAGTCATTTTTCTCAAAGAAATATTATTCCAAATTGGGAACAGACATACCCAGCTTTATGGATTAAAGACTAACCCTTGTAATCTCAATGACCTTAGGAGAGCAGTATGCAGCACTTGTTAGGCTCTGTCCTTTCTTTCTCTCCAGCACACACCATAAGAGTGCTGTGCACCAGATTATGAAAATGGAGTATAACGTAATAAAAATACAAGGAGCAATCAAAGGACTGAAGTGGGCCGAGGGGACTTAGAGGATTTGGATTATTAAGCAGAACACAACAGTGAATCCCATTGGGCCCAGACTGTATCACAACGCGCAGTCAGAAACCACGGTTCTGGAACATCCTCTCTAATTGTCATCTGTCATCAAGAAAATCATCTAACCACGTAAATAAAAAGATGATGCACATGAGATCCCGAGCTTCCTCTCTTTCTGCATTTTCTGTCAGCAACCAAATGTACATGTACTATTCCCCAAAGCTTCAAATGTTGGGGAAGTAAGTTTCTTCTGTCTGCGCAAACTTTCTTGTTTTCCAAGTGCAAAATTCATCCGGGTGACATACATACAATGCAGCTTCAGTGCATCAGGTGTGTGTAGGCGAATATGTGGGTACTTGATGTGTGTGTGTGTGTTTGTGTGTTGAGACTCAATTATATTGCTCCTTTCTTTTCATATTGAAATGAATCCTATAAGAGCTTGTCTCTGTCAGTTACATAATCAGTTGCTAAGGATGCCAGCCAAAATTTTTTGATCTAAAGCATATTTTGCAATTTTTGGTCACATATCCTAAATGTATTACAATAAAAGTATTTGTCACTTTATTTAATTGGAAGTGTCCTAATTGACCCACTCTAATTATGCACCTGTAGCAGAAAACGTATGTATGCATCTTACAACTGATGCCACCACTGTCTATGTGTTTTTAGCCCGTACGCCTGTTCACTTGTATGGTTGACTTTCCCAATGCACATGCCTTTAATGAAGCACCAATTAAAAGTCTCATTAGGATCTTGGAGCTTGACAGTTTCTTAAATACAGAGTTTAGAACATTCAGTAGTCAACATAAAACAAAGGTCAGAGCCTGATAGCGAACATGCAGATGTTTGTTACTCTTAAGTGATGCAAAATTTTCTTACAGAGAGAAACTGCAACATATTATCTTTGAGTAATGTGAATTATCAGGGATAAGTGTAGGCCTCTCATCAATTTTAGGATAAATATTGTGTCTTATGTGTACCTAATTAGGGTGACTGAGAATTATGTCATTTTTAATTGAATAAAAAGTTATTATGAATTTCTTCCCAACAATGTCCAACTGTCCATCTGTGTCCCCATTTATCAATTAAAAATACAGTAAACAGACACTCCTTTTATTTGAAATAAATGACTTTGCACTGTAATATATAAAATCAAATCAAACGGGCTCTTCATTTCTATAGACTTAATAAGTATTAGCTTTACATTAGCATCGCAGCCCTGCGAGAATGGAGAAAGAGAAATTCTATGTATTAGACGTCACTCTTGGATGTGTATCGGCTGTTTCAGTTGTGCAAGAAAACCACTTTCCATCAAGTTCATTAAAATTATCACTGCATATGGAGCTCTCATTATTTCCATAATTCCTGTAACTTGTCATGGGAGAAGTGTGGGTGCTCAGTTCTTTTGTTCAAACCATACTGAGAAGAGTATATTTTCAGAAACCAAACCTCACTTTGTACCATGTCCCCAAGTCGCATTTCAACTTGAAAGACCGAGGAGAATAAAACTGTGGTTTTGAAGCTATATGAGATAAGGAAAACACTGGATGAAGGCAATAAGATGGGTGGGTGGGACAGGGAAGAATACTGTAAGGTTGAACTGTCTTCATTACGCATTGCCTCTGCTGAGCCCTCCTAATCTGCCCATCACCTGCCATTCTCTTAATGACTTGCTATTTCTGGCTACATTGAAATGAAGAGATGTGCTCCTCAGTAATTCTCCAAGCCTGGTAGTGTAAGATCTCTGAGGACATCTTTTTCTGCCTTGCTGATATCATAGCACATGTGGCTACAGTGTTACTGTGAGTCACATTTGAGGGACAATGAAACCATATTTGACACAACTTGAATTTCTCCATTGCCAGGTTCATCGTATGAATACTTAAATTGGAATTCTTTGGAAAATACTTCAGTGTGTCGAGTGTAAAAGTAATTTTTAAATGTAACTAATTTGTTTTAAGTGATACAAAGAAAATGATCAACTTTGGGGCATTTCTAATTATAACCGTGCCACCCTCAATTGCGTAACTCAAGCAACACTGCATATAAAATCTGTCATGCATGCTTGTGGCAAATGCAAATTAGATGCTCCAAATTGGCTACTGCAGACTACTAAAATCTGGGTCATATTGTATACACATTAAATTTCCCTTACCTCACATGGGGTTCACATGACTGGACTGTGAAATGAGGAATGGGATACGGCTGTGGCTGCTCCACCAGCTGCTCCACCAGCCACACTGCAGCATCATCAGGAAATATGCATATTGAACGCTGGTGTAAATCAGCCCAGAGTGACTGTATGGATAGGTGACCTTGTGAGGGATGCGGTAAGCACACTCCCGGGGTAGAAATGCATACTTGCACACTTCATGCATGGGTGGATACAGTACACACGCCACAGTCAGTTGCTCAGCCACATGCACACTCATATACAGCCATGATAGCACGCGAGCATGTATACACACAGTCAATTCCTAATAGTACTCTTCCTGCATAATCACACTTTTCCACAGGAAGACACTCACTCGTAAAATTGACATTTTCTTTCCATTAAAACACTCCATTGGGTATCTTATTTTCATGCCTAAATGACACTCCCTGTCCACTGGAGTCCTAGCTCGCAGCAATCAGATTCAGCCACACAAAGACAAACAACCACATGCCATTTATTTCTATCAGCAAGGTATGACATTGTTCACAGTGGGAACAGACTTCTCTTTGTATTGCCTATATTTTTTGTTTTAGAACCCCACTGATGTATTATATATGATGAGAAATATGATCATTATTAAATGATTTACTTTTTCCTACTAAAGAACAGTGCACTAGCGGAAAGGCACTAGAGCTGTTAAATGTTAAATGTGAAAGTGGAGAATGTGAAAATGATGATGAATATAAATTTTGGCATGAGAAGACACTGAAATATGACTTATTAATTAATAAAAATGGATAACATGTTGAATAGATTTTTTTTTTCCTGTTTAATAAAAGAGCTGTGATATGTTCAAGGTGTTGAATGATGTACAGCAGGAATCCCCCGTACTGTACAAGCTCATTATATCCTAACCCCGGGCCAGCTTGTTGTAGTTCTACTGTGTTTATTTGTCTCTGCGTATACATGTATGCTTACTCACTGCAATAGCTGTACATGAGTGTACAAATGTGTATATTTCACACCATGAAAAGCAATGAAAAGCAATGACGGAGACCAAATTTATTTGCATCATCCCTGATTGTGTTGTTTACCTTGTTGTTACATTTGTATTACGTTGTATGTTATAGTCTTCAATACACAGCTGCAGTTTTTAGGTATATTTTCAATCCACAGGGGGAGTGGTGGGAGGGTGGCAGAGCAACAAGAAGCATTTGTTTGAGCTGATGTATTTCTGGATAGGTGGGTCTCAGGTAAATAACAATGCTGAGATTTAGCTGAGGGTGCCAACAGCACAGCGGGGATACGTCTTGGTTTTGATTAACGTTCCCATGTAGCTAAGACCTCTAACCACTGCAAAAGCTCAGGGAGACAGGAAAGGGTGTCAATGATGAAAGGTTTGATAAATTCAGCTAGCCACTATGCATGTAGTCTATCAGTCCACATATTTAGTGGGGAGCAAAAGGACGCACACACACACACACACACACACACACACACACATAGGGCCAGCTGAGATTTGCTGTTGAAATTATACCTCGTATTTGACACTTTGGTCAATGGTTGGTTGATTTTGATTACTGCTGATTTTCATTTAACAATAAAATCAGAGCTCCTTACAGGCCAATTTCACATGTAACCTTAATAGCAGTCCGTAATGTGTTTTCAGTATTTCAGCTGTTGCAGCTAGCACAGCATGCACAACCTGTAGGAGTCCAATAACAATCAAACAACAATGTATTTCTCACTGATGAAAAGACAACTGAGTTTTTAATGAGAAAGCTTTGCATTGGCGCTGGCACAGATGTCTGATGTCATCAAAGACTGATTGTTATATGTCCTGCTGGCTGTTCTGATGTTCATGTACTATTCTGCCACCTCATTACTAGTCTGATCATGTCACAGTTATTCAAATAATGCTTGCAAAGATTATACATATTGACATGGGATACATTTTGTTTTAATATACTGCAGGTACACTTTTTTTTACATTTTATTTTAAATCATATGTTTGGAATGTAGAAGCTGTGCAACTGATTTTATTTGGTAACAATAAACTATTTTTAGATTTTGCTCGTATTTAATAGACAGACTTTTTACATTAAAAGGCTTTACATCTACATGATTTAATGGCCAGTGTAGTCAAAGACACACAGTGTGAGTGATTTGGCAGATTTGTGTGAATTTACCACATCTTATATAAGCAACCAAACTTGACGTTAAATTTCCACCAAGCAGGATAACATTTGGTTTTGTTTTGGTTCTAAGATGACTGTTATCCATCATAGGAAACAGTTCTGTGATATCAGGCAAAGACCCAAACAAAAGTTGGCGACGCACCATTGGGGACATTTTGTTGAAGGGAGTAAGCATCTACCAGCTTGTCCCTGACATCTGCGCAATATGCAGCCATTTCCAAATTAGAGCATCTGTAGTCTCCAAAAAGAAATTGTTGTTTGTGTACCATAAAACTACTTTAGCATATAATGACACATTTAACATGCAATATTTTATTATTATTTTATGTTACTATTTTGCACCAGATTTTCTGTTTTTTCTGGCAACCTTACACATGATAACACAAGCGACTGTATAAGGAACAGCAATTACAGTATGATCAATCCAAAGAACATAAGCTGGCAGGCTAAATCACCTTTGTAGTTGGCTTGTGTTAAACCAGTTACGTCCCCTGTAAATATGTGGCTGTGCCCCATAAATGATTGCCAAGTCCCTCATTATTCCAAGATTTGTACCTTTTTTCTTTGAACTTCCTCCCCCCAAACTACATTATTTTACTCCAGCACTGGTGAGTAACCATCATTTTGGGAACATGAGATACTTTATATGTTCCTCAATAACCCCTCCATGTGAGTTTCAAGAGATTTCCCCAAAGCCCCTTTCATCACCCTACTGTATATGCCCAGGTTTGGTAACACAAAAAGATGAATGAAATGACGAATCCCTCAGAGACCAAAGTTATAATTAACTCACAAAACATTCAGTGGAACAAAGTGGACCTGACTTTCATCTTCCTTACTTGCAGACAGGAAATGTCTAAAACATTTCTGCTGTATTGACACATGTTTTTCATCCTGATTGTAAGTTTGCACACCAAAGCAGGTCTCAGCTACTGAATCAATATTGGAGGAGCAAAGCCGTTGTTCTCGGTGTTTATAGATCCATGCTTTCTGCTGGACTTTGCTTCCTCTGCACATTGAGATCACTGCCTGTCTGCTGGCAACGTGACTGGTGAGCTGCAATTTATGCTACCTTTATTTATAGTCAGGAGATTTGAGAACGCAGGTCAGCCTTAAATGACTTTTGGTTATTGTTGATAGTCCTGCACATAGTTCAATGTATTTGATATTCCCACAAAATTTGTTACACATGATCTGCTGTTAACTAGTATTATAAATTCATGCAGTTTTTCTTTTTTATGCACATCAAAATATTTACTTAAAGCCACAGCATAGTTTTATGCAAAGCAAACTATATATGTATAGAATACAGGAGGTGGTTTTCTTTGGAGAGAAGGTGCCCTGGATTCTACTCCCAGCGTATTAGTAAACTGTCTGCTGCTTTTAAATGAGATGAGAGGAGTTAATATAACTGGCCATTACTGAAGGCTGCCCCAACTCTATTCTCTGGTAATATATTCCTGAACAATGTATGTATCTCTCTTTTACCCTTTCCTCCTTTTCCACATTATTCTCACATTGTGTCCATAGCAACCAAAACTGCAGAAAAACATATTTGCCCATTCCTACAGTATGCACGACACAAAACACAGAATTATTAGCGATATGCATCATGTAAGCACAATATAAACTGAAAAAGTTATTACTCTAAGCAGAATTTTAACAGTGGGGCACTCTACAAGAGAGGGCCTTAATTTATACAATCATTTACGACTCAACTTAAGATGCTGATCATTGATTTTGTGGATCAAATTATCACAGACCAATTATACATGCTGAACCTGGAGCTTTCAGGACCCCTGGGGCAGTTGATCTTTTTGCTTAGTCAGTAATTAAGCATATACGTGTACATCATTACACACAGAAAACACAATAAAATAAATAAAAACAAATAAAAGTTGAATTCAACATAAAATGAGATGTTATGATAGATATCAACTTTTATACCAGTATGATTATGTGTTCCTATTCTCACCTTCTCCAAGGTGTGTTATTGCTGCACTGTAGCATAAAAAAAACACCATAAGTGCACAGCCATTCCCACTGTACACTTACTTTATACCCTATGTGTACACAGCCGTGTTTGTTTCACTTGATAGAGCAAACCTATTAAACTGCTATTTTATCCTGTTAGAAGGGCTAGAGATACCCTTTGTGAGTTTCAAACAAGTCATTACTAACTCTCAGAGGATGCAATACCTGATAGGTGAAAGACAAGCTATCTTGCATGCCTGCGTTCCCATTAACTCACTCACTAAGTCCACCAGTCTACTCTAAGCCTTTTTCCAGACTCAGACAAGCTTCACCTCTTGACCTATGCTACAGGTCCATCGGTCTTGATCAGCAGACATGCAGTCCACTCAGCTTTGCAGTGACTTTTCTGAGTGTGTGTGTGTGCTGTATGGATACTCTCTACCCTCAACACCCCCCTCCCTTGCTTTCCTGTGAAACTGACTCAGCAGCCACTGTCAGGTCTGCTTAATTTTGTCATGGTTGACTTCCTGCTACCTGGAGTCTCATCTGCCAGAGCCCCTTAATCCACTTGTCACTCACAACAACAAAAAGCTAAGAAGGTGCTCCTTGAATGAGGACAGGAAGGTGGAGCAATATGGGTCTGTGGGAGAGTTGGGCTGGAGGTTTCCGTGCAGGTGCACAGGCGCAGGTGCATGACAGCAGCTGTGGGAGTTTTAGAGTTCTGGACGTTTTACAGTATTTCCACTGATTAGCAATTAAAAACCAATAAATCCATCAAAAGAAATAAAATGCATCATCATTCCATGTCAGCAACTTAATACTCAACTGATGAAAGTGAACTATGTAATGAAAAAAAATAATAAAAAGCAGAGTAGTTTGAAACAAATAAAAACAACAGAATAGGGCTATAAACTGTCATGTTAGACTGAAATATATAAGAGCAATGTAAATTATTAGTTTAAAATATAAAAAAATAATTATTAAATATATTGCAATGCTCATATTAGTTAATATATAATGCTCATGTGGTTAATCACAATCATAGCAACTTGTTTCCTGTTCCATCACTATCAAATTTAGTCAAAAAATAAAGCAGTGATTATGCACCCTCATATATGTTTGTTCATTGCAATTAAGAACGACTACTACTTTTGCCAGACCCACTGGCAAAAAGGGCATTAGACTTGCAGAAGTTGCACTCCAGTAACCCAGTATTTTGGGATGAAGACATGGAAAGAAGACTGGCAGGAATGGTCAGTCCTGAGGATGTTTGGTGATGTAGAGAGGAGGGATAATTTAAATTAGTTTTCATGATTCTTTGTATCCCATGTCTGTCTAATATGCCTCCAGGATACCTACACTCAAGCTGATTTGCACTGCAAAACTGGCTGTTTGGTTAGCATACCTAAATTAACCATGCAGTTTGATGTGCACAGATGTTTGTGTGGATATTTTGCAACAGCTTGGTGCTGGATGTGCATGATTTCAAATGGGTAGCCATAATGGATTGAAGTTCTGTAACTGCACTGCGCTTTGATAATGTACAATAAAAATGTTCAAAACACCAACATCACCATCTCATTTATATGAAACTCTTATATGTCAAAACCTCTCAGGCTGATGATTTGAAAATTAAAGTTCAGATGGTCTTCGTTGATATTTACAGAAGGCGACGCACTGTTGCAGGATGAAAGTCTATACGAACGTGTGACATTCCAATTTCTCTGTGGTGCAGCCTATTTTCTCATCTGCAATCTGCTTTCTGCCAAGAATTGTGTGATTGCAGACCCATGGAAAACCAGAGAAGTCTAAATAATTCTGATCACCAGGGCTTGAAATTAACACCACCTATTTTCGCTCAGTGTTGGTAAGAATTTGACTGGGGCAGGTAATTCTACCTGCAGCTCTGACTGTTTCCATATAAACACAAAGCTGCTCCTGTACTGAGGCTTCAGCTACTGTATGTTTGCTTTGATGTGTTTTCTCCCTACATTTTCAATGTGATGTACAAATGTCTTCTTACCCATGCCTCAATATTTTATGTGTTACTGAGGGTAAGTTAAAATGGTATGTTTTCATATATTTTATCCACAGAACTAGAGTGGTTTCCTTGCAGTAGAAGTGCACATCAATACACTGTAGTCAGCACAGCAAATATTACTAAAACATAAATTGGAGAAATGCCATCATTTTAGTGTGAATGTTGTTTTTGTCACTATGCAGCTGGAAATGTATAATTCTTTTGTGTGTTGTGATATTGTTGACCTATTTACTCATAATTTAACATACTTGGTTGGGTGGAATATTACTAGAAATGCACTGATTCAGTATAGTCAGTAGTTAGTAACCAATACTCAGTCCATAAGTGTCTGAGTCTAAGTCTTTAAAACTGCAAAACTGGAAACATAACAGAAGCAAGAAGTCCCTGCTAATGAGCTGCAAACATGTTAAGTAAGTTGACGTCCTCACACACACACAAAAAAATAAATAAATTAAAATAAATAAATAAATAATCCCAGAGGCAGTGCTGCACACTCAGGTTCACTTTAACTTCATTTCGTAGTTGTGGTGCATGTGTTGCCTTGTAAACAAGGCGCATATGAGCAAGGTCATAACAGACAGGGCTGTTGTCCTGAGCCCCTGGGTAGTATTATTTATGTGCTATGCAGGTATACACCTGGAATTATAAGGCATATTGCTCACACCAGGATAGTCTGGTGTGGGACTGATTCACTATTTTGAATTAAGCCGAGCTTTTTTTTTTTAATACTTAGTTTCTCTTGTGATAAAGCTGTCTGAGGATAACATTATTTTAGCATGTGTTTCATTTCATTTAAAGTAGAGATCCAGGGCTAAAGAGAAAAAAATCTGTAGAAAAACTTTTACTTTTCTGACATTACATTTCTAACACAGGGTGTGAGCAGCATCAGCTCATAGACATACTTTGATTTGTGTGTTTACATGCCTTTTAAAGTGATGATGTAGTAAATAGACAGGCCTCTCTCTGAAGGATGTAGAACATCAAGCCCTGTTGTTCATGGTATTATTAATATGATTACTATAATTATTAACAATAATAACTTGCAAGAGAGTAATTCTGTATTAAGGTAGTTAGTGTAAATTTATGTGTATAATTTATTTCTTTATTTAAAAAAATACATTAAAAAAAAGAGTTTCAAAACTAACATCCTGTCTACAGAGAAAGCGTTTCAGCCACGTTGTTCAGTCGTCCATTCTGCTGCGTGTCTGACAGAACAGTATGCTTCTATGTATACAGCCGTCTACACAGCGTAACACGTAACGCATGTAACTACAGTCATTGTGTATTAGGATCCGAGCACTTAGAACGCGGGCGACCTACACTCAACACTGTACCTCAAACTGTACAACTACGCTCCTGTTGCTCTGCTAAACGTGCTGCTCACGCGACGCTTTCTGTGTAGACACAGTGTAAACCTTAATCCAAGCTGATACTGGCCCCCCCTCCTCCACACCTGAAACAAGAATAAACACTTGGGCTAATTACCGTCACAAGGGAGGGTTATTCCAGAACTCTGGCCTGTTTGGTTTTGCTTGATGTTATTTATACTTCACAACTGCTGTCCAGATCCCCCTCTCCACAGTGTCCCCGAGTGAATGACTGACCGAATGACCACAATAGGCAAGCAGTCGACGAATCCTGTGTGTCATTTTATTTTATCTGTTTGTTTGATTACACTCAGGTAGTCATCTTACAGCTGAAACATAAAACGGCTAAATCAATCTACGTGCCCCGTTCCAGTTTGTTAATATTCATGGTTAACTTATTTTCAGCACCACCTAGCGGTAAAATGTTATGTCCTCTCTGGTAGAATACTGTGACCCTGTCAAATGATAAATATGCACATAGGAAGTGCATGTTTGCATGTTCAGCCTCACATATGTAAATGCGTATTTTACAATCAATCTGCTCCTCATCACATCCTCACCTGTAGTTACACTGTATGTATGCATGGACTTATTTTCATCACACCTTCATTTTCTGAGTTTGTCAATTAAAATGAGCTGATATGTAATGTTATCTTGCAACTTATGCTAATGTCATTTCAATGGGATGTACTTTCTTTGTATTTCTGTTTTTCAGTTTCATTTTTTTTATATTATAAACCATCTGTTTCTGGAAGTAAGCGAAAGAAAGGCGTACAGTACACTATGTTTATGCTTTCCTGACAGGAAACCACTTTAGCTGTTCTCTCTCATTAGCAAAGATGGAAGTATCATAGTATTTTTCCACTGCTAGAAAGAGTCTTAAGGGGGAAGATTGGGCATAGGGGTCATTTTGGGAGGCACTCACAAAAACCCTACTGTGTTCTTTTGTTTCTTGAGTTTTATATCTCTCATTATTTTCTTTTAAGCTGAAAAAGCAGGAAATATGTAAAAACCCATGTAAAGTATATATGAAATCCAGTTGTCATATGAATGTATGTAGTTAACTGAATGTACTATTTACTGTATGTATACTGTATATGAGAAGAAATATAGTTTCTCAGGTAGTTAAATTTGAAGTTTCCATCCAGTTTCATTGCATTAGCGTGACTCCATAAATATGTGTGTGTCTCTACAGTATGTACATGCTCAACATGCACCAACCTTGATGGCATTGGTGGAAATCTGGATCTCATGCAGCTTCCTCATTGTGCCGTCGCGGTCAATGAAGTAGGACGAGGCCAACTGATGGAGGGCTTCCACGTTTTGAGTAGCGTTGGCAAACTTCCTGTCCAGCTTGTTTTTGGCCAGGTACATAGTCAATGCCTCCTCTCCTACAGGTAGCACAAGGAAATGGAAATATGGTCAGGATTATGAGCACTCAAAAAAAAAAAAAAAGCAAGGGCAAAAACACAAATCTCTCATGTTAAATAACCAAAACTGTTCTAACTTTCACTGAAAGTTTTGTGCCCATTTAGGACCCCATCACTCATAGTACAAGAGTAAGAAACTAGGTTTTCAGGGCCTTTGAGTATTGGGTGAAGTTATTTAAGGTCTCATTTAAAGATGTTATCCTTAGTTGAGATGCAGTGTATAAATAATGTGAGTATACTGTAGTTATCTTCATTTGTGAGAGTTGTCCTATTCAGGCTTATCTCAACTGCCAATGGAGCTCTTAACGCAAGAGATAAGTCAGAGGTCTGAATACCAAGGCAAGCAGTTTTAGCTTGAGAAACCAGATGCCCCAGTTTTCCAGGAACAGTCTCCGTATTTGATGCTTTATCCCCAGCTGGCACCATCCCCAGAAATGTCCCTGGATTTACCCCTATTGGGATGGCATTATTTCCATGAGAGGTCTAGTGATATAGAATTTTTACCTCAGGAATTTTATCCTGTGCTGAACAAATATATCACATCTGGTACAGTATCTTTTTCAGCTACTCCAGGCAGGGAACAGACAAATAGAATATAAACACACAAATAGAACATGTCATTAATGATTGCAGATATTTAATTAGTGCCATGGAAATTAGAAAAATAGAGGAGCTCTTGCAGCTGGTGTACCTGCTTATCGTACTGATGCAATGTGTGGCAAGTTCCTGGCTTACCACAGTTTTTTTTTCTCTTTTTGTTTTTTTTTTCCATCTGGATGACTGACAAACATTACTAATGTGCATTGTTAAATCAAATTACTGACCCTGTCTGGTAATACAAACACTGCCTGGAGAGGTGTTAAATCTTTTCTTTTTTCTTTACTACATTACACAGATAAGGTCAGTTTTATTTTTTTCTATTCTTATCAAAGATGCCTTTAAACCACACAAAAATACCATACATAGCCAAGTTGTTGTCTCATAAATCCACAAATCTGCACACAACACAATACGCTTATAGCTATGAAAAGACTTGAGATGTTGGCAGTATTTCATCCACTAATGTATGACTTGGATATTAAGAATTAGGTTGGTATCTTGCTGCCACAGCTATCAACCACAATTAAGCCAAACACTCCTGAATTGTTCAAATGTATATGTGGGTTGACTTGAAATCCTCATTTGCTGAGGTAAAGAGGCAGAGTTCCCACCTCTAATGAGATGTGAATTTAAAATCACTGCCACTGTAATAAGGTCAGAACTACTGTGAATATAAAACTGACAATGCACCAAAAACTCAGCATGTCTCTAATCTCTCTCCGTAAATGCAGCACTGTGCCCAGAATTGAAATTTGAGAAGTAAGGACTGAAAACCCAAAACCTGACCCTCATCTTATTTATATTCTGTATATAAAGTTTGAATGTCCATAGGAAAAAGAGAGATTATACTTAAACTGAACCACTGACCCTTCAGTGTCTGTATACCACAAAGGGGAAGAATAGAGCAGTAACTGGGCCAAATATTTACACAGCACCGAACAATTGCTCCGATTTGCATGTCATACATTCGTTTGTTGACACACAGAAAAAGGTTGAGCCGCTCATTCTATACACATCATATTCCTCCATCTCTCATTCCTGCGAGCAGAAACAAGCAAACACCAATTCGCTTCCACAAGCTCACACAACCATGCCTTCGAAGATTACTGTTCAAATGGCAAACCATATGCCTGGAACTCGTTCAAGAGCACGTCACATATGCTCAGATTTACAGTGCTGTGAATGGTTATTTGGCCCCGAGCGATGCATTGGAATTGGTCACTTAACTTGTGGTGACCGTGACTAGGGGTGGGTAGCAGTCAGGGCCAATGTCTCATGCCTGGTTAGAGTACAAGCACTGAGGGGACGAGGCCCCATTCTCTGACGCTACCATGCTCTCTCTCCCTCGGGGGTTAGCAAAATTATGTACTTACATACACTTGACTTACACTACTGCACAAGAATAATGGTCCAACATTAAGCCCCTGATCTGTCCTTTTTTTTAATCTCTATTGCAACTTATCATGGCATAAAGAAGGTCCTCTCTACATAAATATTTTGTGGTTATTGCTGCTGGTCTAGCAAAATCATTACCTCCGTGGCTTGAAAAAAAAAATCATTTGTGTGCACCTTTCTGTAAGTAATACATTGTGTTACATTATTATAGGGCACCTCACTGGCAGTCTGCCAGAATTAATCAGCTCATGCAGAGCTTATGTGTTTACAGCTGAGAGATATTTGAAAACAATGTACTGTTTCGCCTAAAAATCTGTAAGAGAGTGTGTGTGTGTGTGTGTGTGTGTGTGCGTGTGTGCAAAGACATCTACTATACTTGTACATTTTCTTTTCTTCTTTTTTTATGTGTGCATGCATGCGGATGTGAGTGCAAGTAGGGTTTTAAAGTAATGGAATAGCTGGGAGTGCTCCATTTGGTGTTAATGGTACATATGTGGGTCACTTTATGGAGAACATTAAACTATACTGCTTTATACTGTAGTTGTGCAGTGGAATGGATGTTTTTCTTATTTCATACAGATTCATAGAATGCATACACAGATGCAGTCAACATCATTAGAACTATTTCTGCGTTTTTTCTTTTGTACAAAGTTGCATGAAAAGACATTTGGCTCCATCACAATAATAACCTATTGTTCTGCATTTACAATTAATGTTTGTATATTCTACACATGATAAGAATAAAATAAATACAAATTGGAGATAAGTATATAAACAAATACAAATACAAATTGTGCATAAGGCTCATATAGCCAGTAACCGACAGACCAGCTGCCTAATGACAGAATGCAGGTGAGCATGGCAATGTGGAGGTGGTATCATGCCTAATAGTCAATTTCATCCTTCCATTGCTGGGAGGAGTTGAATAGCTGTATGGCCTGGGGGACAAAATACTTCCTCAGTCTGTCTGTTGAGCAGGACTGAGACAGCAGTCTGCCACTGACTATACTCCTCTGCCTGGTGAATGTGCTGTGCAGAGGGTGGCAGGCATTGTCCATGGTAGACAACAGATTATTCAGGGTCCTTCTTTCTGCCACTGACATAAGGGAATCCAGCTCCATGCCAACCACTGAGCCAGCTCTCCTCACCAGCCTTTCCTAGCCACATAGCTTCCCTCTTCTTAGTGCTGCCTCCCCAGCACACCAGCAGTCCCTCAGCCTGACATACTGTGGTCTCCCCGTGAGGTAGTTCACGATCCAGGTCACCAGGTGTGAGTCCACCCTCATCTCTGTCGGGTTGTCTCTTGGTAGGAAGGGCTGGATGGTGTTGAAGGCGCTGGCAAAATTAAAGAACGTGATCCTCACAGCACTGCTCCCCTTGTCCAGGTGAGAGTGAGCCCTGTGTAGCAGATAGAGGATGGCATCTTCCATACCCACCTTCAACCGGTAAGCAAACTTCTGTGGGTCGAGTGCATGGCGGACTTGGACTCTAAGGAGATGGAGCAGCAGCCGTTCCAAGGTCTTCATTATATGTGATGTGACAACTGGCCTGAAGTCATTCAGCACACTGGGGTGTGCCTTATTTGGAACTGGGATGAGACATGATATCTTCCACAGTACAGGGACCCTCCCCAGTCGCAGGCTCAGGTTGGAAAAAACGTTGAAGGGGCTCCCCCAGTTCGACAGTACAAGCCTTAAGCATTCTTATGCACACCCTGTCCAGCCCAGCTGCCTTGCTAAGACGGAGGTCCTGTTTACACCTGGCATTAACATGCGTCTCCACATGCATCTTGAGTGACCACTTGTGATCGGATCTCACTTCCCTGCTCTATATGCAAATAAACACATATATCATTTCTGTTTGCAAAGACCAAATTCATTGTTGTTTTTAACTGGCAGGAGGACCAGGGGTCTGTGTACCCTCCATCCAAAGCTGTGATCAACTTGTTTGATAACAGGATAAACACATATAAAATGCATTGTGCGCTCCCTCATTTTTGAAAACTGAAAATCAAATGCCCGTGCTATTGATTTGCTCTAGCGCTGGGTCGGAACATACATATATATATATATAACAAATATAGAGTTATAGGCAGCGATCTCCCCGCAGCTGTGTCTCCCCACTGAGAGGCGTCGTGCGCATTTATGCACGAGGCACAGCAGTGTAACTTCATCGATAATTTAAATCTCTCGACACGCCGACAGGATTGGTCAGGATCTAATGTTAATTAAAGTTGTGTGTTCTTCTACACATCCAAAAGGCCAGCTGTTACACACACACACACAGTCCAGGTTCATACAGTGAAATTATTTGGAGTAAAGCAGCTCCTCCTAATAAATCCTGAGCTCATTATGTCTGGCAGCGCAGCAAAACTAAAAACTGTAGTTATCAAGTTGGGGAAACAGAATTAAACGTTTAGATTCTGAAATATTTTTTAGACAGAAAAGCAAAAATTGTGGTTCTGGTTTAATTTCTATTTCAATTGCTGATTTGAAGAGGAAAACGGGTTAGAGGAACGGGAAAAACGGGAGGTGGGTTTTGTTTTTTGTTTTTAATTCACATGAAAAACGGAAAAAACTAAATAATTTCTTTATCCTGTAATCAAAAAAGTTGAACCCAGCTTTGGACTGAGGGTTCATGGGCCACGATGCAGCAATGCAATTCCCGTGCCTAGTCTAAAGGACGTCAGTTGAGTAGGCGGTCCTTCAGTGTGGCCCAGGTTACATTGCGTTTACACTGCTAAAACAATGTGGCCCAGACCACCTCCGAATGTGGTCTGAGTGATTGGATCTCAATGCTTCCTCAATGCGTCTTGGGTGCATTCACACCTGCACATAGAGCTGTCTACTCGTGATTGGATCACCCGAGACGCATGTTAATGCCAGGTGTGAACAGGGCCGGAGTCTCCTCAGCTCTCCTCTGACTTGATCTGCAGTGATGGTGGGGGTTGTGCAACCTGGGGGAGGGGTACATCTGTAGCTGGTGGGGGAGATGTGGGGGTGATAACTGGACATGCTGTAGCAGCAGGAGCAGGCCTATCAAACCTGTTGTAGAAGTGGTTGAACTGGTTTGCTCTCACCACATCCCCGTCTGCTGCTCTACTGCTCGTCTTTTTGCAGCCTGCGATGATTTTCATACCGTCCCAGTCCTCCCTTGTGCTGTTTTCTTACAACTTCAGCTTCACCTTCTTTCTGTATGACTCCATTGCCTCTCTCAGCCGGACCTTGAGTTCCCTCTGAACACGCTTCAGCTCTGGCCGGTCTCCATCTTTGAACGCCCTCTTTTTCATATTGAGGAGGTCCTTGACATCACTGGTAATTTTTAATGTTTTTTGGAAAGAAATAAAAGTTTTGGAACTTTTACCATGTTTAACATAGATATCCAACATCAAAACAACATATAAATAACAGAAAATCAGAAAAAGTATAATATGTTCCCCTTAAAAACCCAACTAGGGCAATATATAAATCGAGAAACCATGTGATGAAAACAAATAAACAAACAAATAAATGGCCACTGCTTACTGTAATAATGCCCTCTCCTTGAAAACAGGTGGATAAGCGTTCTTATACTGAGATAAAATACATAATACGTGCATAGATACAGCACATTTAAATAAGGAGGAATAAATTGAACCTATTTTCTACTCACTATAACTAGATGGTCCCTGCTTTATGCAGGAGATATTCTGAAAGTGTGGCTGTTGCTTTGAGATAGACACACTCTCAATGCCCAATTACGCCCTGTACTTTTTTATGTTGGCAGCAGAACAACAATTACAAAAAAGTTTTAAGTATGATGTGGCAAAAGGTAGTAGTGCTGACAGCTTTCACTGGGTAGTCTCCTCCACTACAACCCAGGGCACGGCCAGTGCTCTGCATACGTACTCTTTAGCCTCAGGCTTCAGTGATTCCAAGTCATTTCAATAAACTACACCTCCTCTTCAGTGCTGAGCACATAAGACTGTTGCTCTGAAAAGGTCTCTGATACAGTCATAGGTTGTGTATTCACTAGAGAACAGGAAGGCAAATTAGTCTTCGGAGATACAGCCCCTCCTACAGTTGAAATCATTGTTCTGTAGCTCATCAGAAAAAAAAAAGTAATCAGCTTCTCAACTGTGTCTTTTTTCTGTTCAACAGGTCCAATTTTTGGAATCATCCACTTATCTTAAAGTTAGATTATAACTTGTGAGTTATGAAACAGCACATTAACTCTCTTAAAAATGAAAAGTAGAAATGATAAGCAATAAAATGGACCATTCCTCACCTCAATTCAATATACTTAGGGGTTACGCTGATAGTACCTCTCTTGATGTGGTATGACCAGTAGCTACTGTTACACTATTAGCATGTATCATTATCTCATAATTGTACTTAAAGCCACAGCGATTGCTGTTCAGCAAAAGTCATGCAGTCCCACTTTAAGAGGTGGAGGTCTTTTAGTCCTTGTTAACCTTATATGTAGGACAATGAACTTTTCAAAAATAGCTGTAGTCAGTTTAATTCTAGTTTTGTGTTCCGAGTGCTTCTAAAACGCAGGTGACCTACACTCAACATTGTGCTTGAACACATCCTATGTAGACACAAATGGGGCACTAGCTGCTGCTGCTGCTGCTGCTCTGCTAACTTCCTGTGTAGATTGTACACTTTGATGATATTATATTGGCACGCCTTTCCTCAATTCAAATGCTCTAGACCTTTTCCGTGCAAAATCCATCAGAATTCAGAGTGAAACAGCAACGCTCGCTAAAAAACGGATTTCTGACATATGTGGGGGTGGGAATGACAGATGTGGTGGAATATGTCCGTCACAGCTTCAGCAAAATGCAAATCTGTCCTTCACACTTTCTTTTATAAGTTCGATAGCAACACCTTCCTCTCGCATTTGTATACAGCCCTGGTTGTGCAGCGACTCTTGATGTCCTAAAGCCTTGGAAACATAGAAGGGTTCGTATTCAACTGTCAAATAAACATGTGGCACCTACAGTATTGTTTTCGGTACCTGCAGGCAAGCCAGAGATGTTAAACATCTATGTCAAGCTGCTTTGACAGATTTTCAGGTTCAGCTTCAGAACTCAGTTAAATTCAAGGTGGTGTCTTTTGTTGGGAAGAGATGTACATTCTTTCTTAAAGCTTAAAACTATGTCTCCCACATGCAATGTGCACCCAGGATGCAGTAGGGTCATACAGTACTGTGTGCTGCACTTGAAAAAACACATCCCTTGATGCATACTTTAAAACATCCACATATGCCAGACACTCAGCCTTCAGGTGGTACGAGGTACTTGAAATGTTCAGACAGCAGAAAAGCAGGTACAGCAGGTAATTGATAATTATCTCCCCAAATATCTTCAGCAGACGCTGTCAATCAGAAGTCTTAAGAGAAAATAACTGACAATCTTTCTCTCCTAAATGCTTGTGATAATGGAGCTTACCCGGACATTATTACAGAATTATATCTCCAGTGATTCCCTAGTTTTTAAAGAGCGAATAAACATTTTACATAACTACATTTCTTATTCTTTTTTATTTTTCTACCATATGTCTTTTTGCCAATAAATCAAATATAATCCGGTTATTATCTCACCCTGCAAGCCAGTTCTCCACAGCCACCAGAAGAAGAGCAAATTAAAATAAATAAACCTTTAAATTCTAGGAAGACTGTCTCCATGAATCCAGGCATAAACAAAGCTTTTTGTCACAAGACGTTCTTTTGTTCTCTGTGCACTGGGTGCCCAGTGATTCCAAGCACCACATCCATTGTTTTTTTTTTTTTTTACAATGAAAAGAATCGGCAAAGAAACAGACATTAAAAGGACATAAAGCAGTAAATAAATAGAATAAAACAAGGTAACCCTTTATTTGTAGAGTCCAAAATGAATACTGAAATGATGACTCTTCTCGTCTTCTAATCGGGGGCAGGGTTACATAATCGGCTGAAATGATTAAATGAGAATGTCCTCATCTAAAACTGTCAGTGGAAGACGACAGGGTGGATGGCTGGTCATACAAAATTTATGACATCAGCACTGGAGACCTCTGTACTTGCTATGTATTACTATGTATTTATTAATGTATGACAGCATAAACTATCCAAATTACACACTTGAAATAAAAGAACAAAAAATAAGCTAGATCGTGAGATAAAAAGGTGTTTTTTATCTTGATATTATGCTTCACAAATACATCCAGAAGAGTGACTACTCAGTACTCTTCAGTGCTTATTAGCTTAGTCAGTACTATTATTTTTGCCAGGTATGTCATGTAGATCATCACGATAATGTGCATTTGCTGCCTTGCACAACCAGTATTAGGCTCATAAAACACATGCTAGGTGACATAAAATGATTCTGTATTCTATCTACTTCTATTCACTTCAGTTGTCTGAACACATGAGGAAACATCTAATGAGGCACTTCACACTTGACCACTCAACTTTAAGTTGCCGGTGAGAAGGACAATTCACTCCTTTTCTCTCAAGTGTATAATGACTCCTGAGACCATAAAGTGTAGGTGGCTACAGAGAGAATTAGCCCCTTCTTCTTTATCACTAGTCTGGTGTGCACATTTATTGTGTTCTATAACTGTGTTCTTTAATGGGTAATCCCAAGATTGAGATAAGAGCTTACTGACCCATAACTTGAAACAAAATGGCCTCAAGGTTAAAACTAATATGGTGATAATTCAGAGGTAGAGGGAAAAGAGCAAGAGGTAAAGAAATAAAATGAATAAGAGACAGGAAATGTAAAGAGAAAGCAGAGAAATATGTAGTAGTGCTATACGATGAGCACGACCACATATTATTGTGGTTCTTTTTTTTTCAAACTGCTCTCCAGTTTTATCCACCTGGTGCATCTGGAGCAGTGGAATCCTTCCTAAATTATACACACTTAATTACATTTTACCTCCATATAATGTTTCAGCCAAATATTATATTTCCAATTTCCAAATGAAGTGTCTCTGAATTATTGTATGTAATGAATGTATATGATATTGCAACTCTAACCCTATACACCTGATACTCCACGGCACAATTTAGCTAAATTATTAAGGCCTTTCATTATTAAGGTTTCACATTAAGTGGATTGCAAAATTTTAAAATGAAAGAAGTCTGTTTCAGACAGGCTTTTTTTCGGCAACATGCATTAGCATCAGTGGCTCTAGTTGAAGTATCAGTGCTGACATACAGACATTGTTTGAATGTCTTCTTTAATTATTATACAGGACGAAGCACTAGGCAGTACAACTACTGTATGTTTTAAACTCTTTTCTAAGTACAAAGAATTTCCACAGAATGTATTTTAGGGGTTTAATCTATGTCTGAAAAATTGACCATAATGTGTACACCATTAACACTAATTTATCTTTTTTACTATATGGTGATACATATACCCCAATTAAACCAGCTATAGCAGATGTGGAATTCCAAAATCAAAGTATGTATGTCCAGCATTATGTTGAGGAGAGAAAAAAACATGGCAAGAGTATCATAAATATTTCTCAAAGGCGTTTGGTTGGAGATTACAAAGCAACAAACATATTACGTAACTGGAGCTACTACTTGGCAGTGTTTCATGCATACAATTATATATTACAGGGTTTGAGTAAAAGAGCAGATTATCTTTAAAATGCGATTGGCAAAGTAATCACAGTTGCTGCCTTCATGTGTCCCTCTGAGATTGAGATAAGAGATTCAAGGGAGAAGCCATTCATATTTAGATTTGGGCAGCAGGGGTGCTTAACTTTTAATTTGGGAAGCACATCCAAAAGTCTGCAATCAGCCATTAGAAGCATTTATTTCTCTTTCTGCGGTGAAATTTTTGTAATTGGAAATTTAATGTGACTCGACAAGTGGCTTTGGCTCATGACATGTTTCCTCTATAACACACATATTTCTGTCGATGCTACAAGTAGTATTACCTTTTCTCTAATGCACCTCATATGTGCTTCTGTTATTATTCTTTAATAAGTCAGCGCTTGTAGATAAATCAGGTCAATACATATGAAATGCATCCTCCTCCATTTACCTGAAAGGTCCAAAGGTACAGCTACTTATGAATAAGGTTACTTGCAGGTTAAATTTAGCATGTACATAATAAAATGCAATTACCATATGTATGCCTATAATGGTCTTGGTGTGTTGTGATTGAAATCGAAGCTGTGCTGTTAGATCCTTGTGCATTCAGGGAGCTGATACTAAAGATGAATTCCTTTCCAAAGCCGCCTAGAATTGATTCATCTTAATATCACATTTGGCCCATTCACCCATTGGTGAAAAAGCACACTGCGTAGTTGTAAAAAGCAAAGCTACGGATCACATTATGTTCTTTATTTTTTAATTAATTGAAGACGGTAATGCTTGTAGCAGTAAACAAGGCTGTGAGAAAATGTCTTCAAGTTCTGGCTGGAGTTCAACACTCACTGTGGCAACTGAAATCTATGTTGGGCGTTTTTTTTGTAAACCCACCATGTTGCCAGTGGGAACGTGTCCATTTTAATTTTCGGCTGCCAGCTGAAGGGTGGTCAAAAGCCGAAATACCTACTGGTAATACGTACAAAGTCACTGTTGAATGTATTATGCAATGTTTAACCTTCCAGTATAATACTGTATGTGAATCAGTTGGCTAAGCACATACTATGTAACCTTGATGTTTTGTGTTTGAATCTGGTATTTTCACCCAACTTGTGTTCATTGCAGAAAATGTAACCTTCCTTTCATTTAACTTTACTTTTTTGTTTATGTAGTAAATATATGTACATATATTGCAAATGTTATTTATATGCAGACAGATAATTTCTCAAGAAAACTACTCTGTGGAGTTCTTTATATTCGGTAACTGGTCAGCTTCCAGCCGGCAGCCACAGCTTGTCTGGCTTCGATTCCACAATTTTGCAGAATTTGAGAATTCACATGATTTTTCTGATCTTACAGGATGTTTTGCCTCCTCACCAACCAAATGTGCCCAAACATGTTCAGCGGGGATGAGGTTTGGCGACTGTGGGTATCAGATAGTCCTGTCACGGCCTTGATGCAAGTTCTGGGTCGCTGTTCTGCTGGAAAATCCACTTAAGCCAGACGAGATGGAATGCCACTGCAGAAGAGAGTGGTACTTCACTTTGGTCAGTGTGTAGCTGATCCTGTGCAAGTCACCAGCCCTTGACAGCTGACAAATCCACACACCTGAATATTCCCGTGACTACTACTGTTTTATTTTTAGATGTAGGTCTGTTGCATTAACTTCTCATACAGCAGCCTAATCAGATTAACCATCCCAATTATGAATGGAAAATGAACATTTTAATTTCCACTCTTAATTGGTTTGACCAAAAGCAGAGAAAAGTGTTCATACTTTCTTACTCTTTAAACAGCTACTCACTCATCAGTGCTGATTTGGCTTTGCTTTCTGGATGCTGCTCAGTTTCAAAGATGTCTCCTTCATACACAGTCAGTCGACTGGCCTTTCTCTGTGGTCATTTTACATCACTCTAATCCTGCTTTGGGAGAAAGGTATTTGGCTTGTGTTTGTCCAGTTTGCCCTGTCCTGTCCCCCTGTGATGTAACTGCAGATTTGCTGTGGTAGTGTTTTTTTAACACCCTGGAGAACAACTTGGCCCCGAACTGCTTCACTGAGCAGTTTTGACATTGTTGGAAACAGACATATGAATAATCCCGGACACCATGGTGTTGGTATAACACCATCATAGGGTAGGGGTCATAGGGTAGGGTTTTCATATAGTGATATTCAATTGTATAAATGAATAGAGCAATATTAATTTATTAATTTGTTGAAAGGGTTCTGTCTTTGTATTATAATCTGTTACATGTATTATCTGTGAATAATCTGCTTTTAAATTACATCTGTTTACTATTTTAATAAATACAATTCACATTAAAATTTATATCCAAAATTAGCAATTCAGTAGCTAGTATTGCTACATAGATACTGTATATATTGTGTTTTTCTGTAGGAATATTTCTCTTACACACATTCAAAATGTCAGACAAATGACATAAAATGTCTTATTTGCAGCCAAAGAAACTCCTCAACCGTTGCTGTATCCCATAAGTCATGTTCCTGACATGAAGCACATAAGCAAACCGCTGACCGTGCGTAATAAGCATTTAAAGCAGTGTGTAAAAAAAACTGTTAATTAAGCATGGAAGTGAGCAAATGAAACCAGTGAACCTCTCTTACCTCCCAGGGTGGCTGAGATGAGAATGTGGGTTCCATATTTCTTAATGATAGTGTCGATGAACTGCTGAGTGGTGGGTCTGCGGCCCAGCAAGCGTACGCTGCGCTGGAACTCAGGCATGAGTGGCACGGGGTTCCGGATCAGGTCCCGTCTCTCAATGGCTGTGTTCCTCACCTTCCAACGTGCAAATTCCCTGATAATGACAGGAAAAATAACTGCTCACAACACAATTACTTGGTACAACTAGATTATCAGCAATGACAGTTTTATTAAAACAGTATTAAGTGTGGTAACACACTAATTAGCCAGACTACACCTTACCAAAAGCATTTATGGGGGGAAAAATACACATCTGTTAGTACACAGTGTGGTCTAATCTGTCAGGTATTTAAGACAATAAAAAACAATTTTAACAATTTATAAAACAGCTCTAAGTTCCGAGATCTGAAAATTCACATTAAAGTTAAGTTATGACAATGAAGCGCAGTAGCACGCATCTTTAATGAGTTTGGTGATGCTTTGGATTATGTAGTGTTAATTTATTCAGATCACACTTTCACCAGTATACTGTGATGTTCATCTGTGATAGGATGTGTGCTCATTTCAATTGTTCAATGTCCTTTTCTCTGTCTGTATCATGCTCAGACTTGAACCTCCAGGAAGAAAATACAAAAAACCAACAAGGAATTACATTAACCAATAGCATCGTTTGCTGAACTGCACCTCATTCTACCCTTGTTGTTTTTGACTGCAGTTAAAGATACTCTTCACAAGTGTAAATGTTAAAAAGATCTTTGCGCGGATGTTCATGATGTTTGTTTCTGTACCCGCCGTGACACACATCAAGAAAACATTTCTACAGACAGACTTTACAGACATATCTGTTACTCTGAGGGGTTACAGAAAAACCAAATAACCCTGCCCTGAGGATAAAAATGCCAGGTTTTCTTGTGCCGTCTGAAATGCAAAAGAAGACAATATGTTAGTGAGTAGGTGGCTAATGCCTACCTAGTATATTCAGGAACTGAAAGTCAGTCATTAGGTATTCATGTAAGTAGGTTTCTTTGCGTGGTAAAGGTGTCTGTGTAGAACTGCATACTAATTTAGATTTTCTTACTGTTATAAAACAAGCGGTTCATACATGTGATTCAGCATATTTTTTTCTGGTAAATGAACACAAAATGAGGCTTTCTGATATATTGGTTCACTCTTAAGAAGGCATCATTTTAATGCTAATTGAACTGGAAGTTGTGATTATTAACATCATGTGTATTTCTGTCAAACGCAGACATGTTTCTATCTTTCCATACGGACTGTGCACTATCACAGACACCGCTATGAAATATACATGCATGTGCAAGTTAATCTGTCACCAGGATTGGACGTGTGATACATATGCTTACACTTTCCCATAAAGGGTGTGATGCATACACACAGATGTACACGTTCAGATGGCACGGTACTGCTGAGAGGAGCTCAGTATATTTTTGCGTACTTGTCAATAGACAAGTGGGGGGGGGGGAAGCAATTTCCTACTTACTGACAATTTTAAAAGCATTTCCTCGGAATAAGATTTAGATTTAATTTAGATATATTTAATGATGCAGACTTTAGTTTGAGAATGATGAACCCAAATCCGTGTGTGACTTAAAGTAAAAGCAAAAACAAAATGCTTCATTGTCTCTATGATTTAACTCTAAAAGCCTGCTCTAACTGAAATCTGAGCTCTGATCAATAAAGGTATATAAATTAAATGTAAAAATCCTAACTGTATTAACTGCCCAGCAGATGTCCTTTGATTGAATATTAGGGAGCAGCAAACAGATGTAGATAAATATAAAATGCAAATACATATTGTATCTACACATACCTCACAATCCAAACCATCCAAGTCTGTTAAAGATGTTCTTTTAACTTTCAGGGTATTGAATTTCAATCCTACTAAAACATGTATTTAAATCAAGGATGCATAGGGGAAGGAAATTGGCTCTGAAATACCTGAAAAAGGTTTGGTAGAATAAAGGATTGTTCTGTTAATGCTAGACTTCAGCTAATACAATTTAAAATTATGCACCGTATACACGATTCAAAGGTCAAGCTGAATAAGATTTACACCTCCGTTTCCCCTAAATGTGACAAATGTAAGTCGGAGGGTGGAACTTTAACTCACCTCTTCTGGTCATGCCCCAAATTGCATAAGTTCTGGGAGGAGATATATCAATTGTACAATGTAATACTTGGGAAGCAAATCACCCCTAACTGTAATTTTGCTATACTGGGCTGTTCTGAATATTGCTTTCAACTACCATATGAGAGTCAACTGGCTCTCATGTTTGGCATGGTTATAGCTAAAAGGGTTATTTTGAGGAAATAGAAATCTTCCTCCTTGTTATAAAAAAAATGGCTCAATGATATGAATTCCTGTTTATACTTGGAAGAGATAAGGTACTCTATGTCTAACTGTCACTCTAAGTTTGCAAAGATTTAGGGACCCTTTGTTGATTATATTAGGGGGCAGGGTGTCTAACAAGTGCATTTATTCATGACAGACTGAGCCTACACAGTTTATTTTGGTGAGCACGTACAATATACTAACAGTATTGTAATATACTTCATACATTCTGGCCTTTTTTGAGTGAGGGGGCTTAGGGTCTTTGTTTTTTCTTTTTTCCTCTTTCTTTTTTTTCTTGTATATGTATTTTACATATTGGAAAAACTCAAAATAAATATTTTTTAAAAATGCAGCTGCATACTGTAGCAGTTCATTTTTATGAGTAATACAGCACTCGCAGTTTTTTTTTTTTGTTTGTTTTGTTTTTTTAATGTAATGATTCAGATTTGTGTGCTTTGTGTGCTGCATTTGGGTCATAATGGACTACAGTAGATTTACTTATTTAATACTATTCAGTTGCTAAGTACCTGCATTTTATTTATTTTCTGATGCCAACATATGGTTTTGATATTTGTAAGCTTTCCTATAGACTTTATGTGGTAATGACTGGATGGGACTTAATGGGGTGCACTTACTGTAAATGTCAGCTGCATTATAGCAAGATAATTGTGCAGTCAAGTAAAAATAGATATGCATTAACAGGATGAATGAATAAAATATTCCAGATCTTGTTGGCTTAAAAAAAAAACCCATGTATTTAAATAAGTCTTGGGGAAATCAAATGGAAGTTAGCTTGCTGGCCATTTTCTTTATGAAAAAACAAGAACCTGACCATTAGTATAAGCAGATTGAGGAGGAGAGATTTTCTGGTCTTGTTGTAATCATAAAAAATAGAAGAGAATGGGCTCTAGTTTCCTGAAATAGGGTGCAAACGCAAGCATCTCCAAATCTGCAGGCTCAAACAAACACGCTGTGACCAGCACATTTTTGCAATTTTGAAAGAGAGACTGAATAAATTATTAGTAGGAGGAATGAGTCGGGGTGAGTGTCATCAATGACCAATCACCTGAGCTCCAGGCTGACATCTCTGAGAAACAAAAAAAAAAAAAAGTTCACCTCCAGGAAGCACCTGAAGTTCCAAAATACGTCACCCTAAATACGTTGTCAATGGTAGAATGAGCAGACTAGTTGATGTATATCGGTGCGATAGCTGCTGACATATCGTCACTGCCAGTTATAGTCTGTGAAAACAATTCATTTAGACCAATTACCGTAAATACATTTAAACCCCATAAAATCCTTCTTTGTATATTTAAAAAGCCCCATTTATGTCTTCATAAAGTCCAATAAACATTAGACCAAGTCTATATGCAAAATATCAGCCCTTATGTATCCAATGGGGAAAAAAAACTAAAATTAAACAGTTTAGTTTAAAAAAACATATACAAAATGAGGTTTGGAGATTTGCTGGTAAGTGTATAGAAAAGTGCACAAATTCTATTACTGTTAAATCCTGGTGTTGGAAGATTTAAATAATTTATGAAGGTATCCATGCTGTGCCAGTCCGAGTGGTCCGGCTGTGATCTACTGCCAACAAGATGGTCTAAACCGGAGGAAACACAAGTGAACTTAATCCACTGAAAACATGGAGGGTGGTTTTGCCCCAGCAATCTGCATGCATCAGTGAGCTTTTTTTATTTACAATTTTTTATTACTTATTTATATTTATTATAAAAGTATTTATATCCTCTGCCCTGCGCTTTTGCCTCAGGTCAGGTTAAGCTTTACATTAAAAAGTCAGGTCAGGTCCAGAATTTAAAATGAATTGTGAGTGACAGATTGGTTCATGTTCATGTTGAGCTTTGCAGGTGTGGGGCAGATACAGGACGATGCTCTGGAGTTTGAAAACAAATCAACTTCCCTTTCTTAAACATGTTTTAAATGTTGTCACTGACATATTTGCAGCCTATAGGATGGACTGATGTGTACATGGAATATGTGGCCTATGTAGGCCTACTCTGTTTTGGAAGGACTGCACACGGCAAAGCACATTTGCTTTTAATAAAAATTCTCCCAACAGATTTGATAGAGAATTAAGAGCATTATTTACTGTTAGACCCTGATCAATCCTGTTGCCATATCAGGAGATTTAAATAATCAATGAAGTTACCGCTGCTGTGCCATCCATACGTAAAATGAAACAAATGAAACACAGATCAGACTTGACATTTTTGCAGAACCCTGGGTCACCAGATTACACTTAGTGACATGTGAATCATATTATTGATAAGACTCTTCCTCAATCACATATAAGTCTGCAGTAGATTAAAAAAAAAAGTCAAGTAAACGTCAACATAAATGAAAGGTTTGGGAGAGGTCTGTGTGTTTGCATCTCCTACCGAACCGGGAAATTTGCCCTGCCCTTGCGATAAGAGGTGGTCTGAGCAGGTTTAAACGCAATTTTATTCCAAAATGTGCCGGCTAATCAACATAAATACAGACTCAGCCACACCACTCCTCCCACCTTGGCACAAATACATCCATTTAGAGCCAGAAAATCACCAAACAGGCTCAGATGCAAAAAAAAAAATTAGACAAGAAAATTGCATAGAAGACTCAATTGTGCCCCCAGGAAAATAGATCCCAATGTTTTCTTTTAGATAGACCTTCAAGGTTGCTTTTGTCCATAAGAAATTCTGCAACTCACTCTAAAAGACATCAGTACTTGTGGAAAAATAGATGTTTCAGGTCAACAATTACAGAATATGTGCAATGATATTAGAAGCAATTCTACAATCTCAGATTTAATAAGATTGCTCCCTGAATCAGTTAGAAAACTCATTTTACTATACATGTTTTTAAATCACTGATTTATTTGTTTTCAAATTTAATCCCTGCATAAGTTGAAAACAACATACTTGTGTTGCCATACTTTTAATTACATAAAATGTCGATGTCAAGCTTTTGTTCACTGTAACCAAATGGAATCTCACAGCAAAACATTGTAGATGTTTCTTTAAGACATTGTTTAAAGACCCAACAACACTATTATCCTGATAAATGAAAACGACCAGCAATGTGCATTAAGGTTATAGCACAGTGCTTTATAACAGCTTCACCCATAATCATAATCATCATAACAATTTAGCTATGAATAGGTGGGTCCCCTGAAATTGATTGGTTTCTTAGGTTGAATTCTCTGACACACAGTCAGCAATGTGTCAGTCTGCCTGAGCTTAACGGCAGCACTTTGTTAATGCTTTATTCAGCACTCTATATTAGCATTTAAAGTTTCTTTTCTTTCCGCCAGTGGACACGTTATCACAGAATTTCACAATGTAACCAACATTTCAAAGGCAATATCTTAACAACTCCGTCAAAGGGGAGGTAATTCTGCACATTTAGTCCTACCAAAGAGCAGTCAGAAGTGAACATACAGCATCAGATTCATATAGTGACAATATAGGCTTTCACAACTGACAGGAGGATGTCTGCATCACTTTTTCTTTACTTTATCTAATCACATATATCACCAAGTAATGTTTTCCAACAAGATATTCAATGAACGCTTTGTTGTAGATTTGCAGAGAACTCTGCGATTCCTCAAAGTTGGAGAGACGCAAGTGCTCATCCGGTAGGACACACACACACGAGTACATGCTGATTCAGCTTCCACTCCTGTTCCATGACTTAGCTTTATAAGTGGTACACGTTGCTTTTTATCTCCAAAAACCTGGAGCAAACAGTCAAGCCAAGAGAACAGTAAGAGACTTTCAGATTTGGAGCATATGTACCAAAATGTCTTTCTGTTCATCTCATCACCGCATCTCTCCCTGCTTCTATATCTACCTCTCTTAGATTCATTTACAGTGAATCCTCCTCAAGGCTCTGTCACTGCCAATTATTATATAAAACTTTATATGGCAGCCATACTGTATGTACTTGAGCCCTTCTGCCCCAGATTAGGCATGCCAGCAGATGGAATCTGCGACATGATTCAGTGCTTTACTTCACAGCTCCAAGACCAGTTTAATGACCTATCAGAGGAAGTTAAGAGGAGATAAATGGCATTGCAGCTGCACAGGAGGAAAATGGGAACATAGGTGATTATTGCTTTATGGTGTTCAAGTAACTTGTGTGGGAGGTTGGATATATTACATTTGTCTGTGACCTGCAGATTATACAGGATTCTTGGTGTGGATGTGGAGAGCCATGAATAAATACTTAATTCATTTATAATTATAATTATTATAATTATAAATTGCACCGAAAGCCTTATATTTATTTAGGAGAATTTCAGGGTGAAGCCTTATATAACAAATATAGTTGATCCTTATGTATCTATATGATCCCACAAAAGCCACATTTTGGCATTTTGAACAAAGGGTTTACTGGATCATAAAGAAAGAGGTTTGTTTGTTTGTTTTAAGAAGAAGAGGCTAAGGTTGGTTAATCCCCCAGTGTCCTCATTGAGACCACCATTTTATCTGATTCCCTTCCAATGTTTGTCTCAGCACAGTTTAGTCAAGTAAACACGAACAGTAGTTGCTAGGAAATACATTATTGTAATCAAACTGCCAACTCCCTGATCTCACATAGATCAGAATGAGAATGTTTTTTTTTCACCAGAGATAATTTGTTCTAATGAATGTACTGGTGGCTCTAACATGTCTACTTCTATTTTAGGCCTTAGTCAAGAAAAAAGCCTGAAGAAAAGTAATGTTTGAAGCATGCGTATTGTAATGAAATGCTTTGGCTGTCTTCACACTGAGCTATCACGAGCTATCTGATTCACTTGTTTCCGAACAAATGCAAATGTGCAAGTATATCAAGTGAGTATATCAAGGCAAGCAGAGGGAAGTCTGTCAAAATCAACACCTGAGACTTGCTTTGTATTTTTTTGCATGAAATATGAATATGAATTATGTACAGTGTTGTACATCTATGACACTGTCTGTCCTTGTTAGAGTCATATTACCGCGAATGCTCATGAACAGACTTGTCATCACAATGTCATCTTTTTGAGGATCAATTGGATGCAAAATGCAATGTATAACTGAGATGGCAGAATGAAAACAAATACAAAATGTAACACAAATAAAAAATTTAACACAAAGCCTTAACACATTTCTACCAGTGTCCCAGTTTATTATTCAGGGTTAATTGATGTTTAAGGGATGTAATTCATTCATTGCATCAATGCACAACTATAAATTATGCAAATTCTACTGCACCAATCTACCAAAAGAAATAAACAGAACACATGATTTTGACTACAGTAATACTCAACTTGAAATGGTTTGAATCAAACTTAGAAATTTCAAATAGTTAGCCTTCCTGGTCACCTGGAGTTTGTAATTGTGTGGCTAAACATTAAAGTTAAAAAAAAACAAATCAAAGCTCATTTTTGATTTATTATGTGCAACTATATCGTTATCATGGTAATTTTTTCTTCAATAGCCACTCCATGTCTTTACTAGAGGTGGTATTCGGAAAAGCACAAATAATGGGTTTTTACGAATTTTTATTTTGGTAAAATATTTTTTAAATTATTTGTTAAATAATAGTGTGCAGGTTGAGACCCGTAGCGTAGAAAGGTTACATGTGTCATGGATTTATAAATAGCTGTAGATCTATGTACCTGGTGGAGCTGAGGTTTAGTTGAGTGGTCAGCGCAGTCATCTGTGGTCTGGGAGGTTGGGATTCAAGACCCAACCCTCCCTTGTAAAATAGTTTATTGAAGAACACATATTTTAACACTTTGATATCTTAAAATTAGAAGTTTAATAAAAACAAAAACAGGATTGTTATGCCTTTTCCCACTTTTCTTTAAATGCAAATAATTTTGCTGCCTCAACAAATACAGATACAAATACAAATACTGGGCTCTCTGCACATCCCTAGTCTTTACATTCAGTAATTACCTCTCTATATACAGGAGTACTTTCCATTGTTAGTGGGTGAGTCCACCATTCCTGTGTGGTTTTGAAATTGCCTACCTATGCAGGAGGGTCACAAGAAAAAATGGATGATTACAGCCTTAGAAGTAGACATTTCCTACTTCTGCTCGTTCACATTCAAAGCATTTAACAGAGGTTAGAGCTGACCACGATTGTTCATCAAAAATGACTCTACAAAACAAGAAAACTGTCATTTTCTACATTTTGTTTGTCAGCTGATCAGTTTTAAATATTGCAGTGAGTAATGGAAAAGGACAAACAAGCCACAATGAGCTTTTAGATAAAGACTTGAAGACAAAGACAAGCTGAACACCTCAAACCTCTCAGCAAGACTGTGCGCTGATGTTATTTGTTTGGCTGCACTGTAAACAGATACACCAACTGTGGCTGCACAGTCGCTCTTCTGTTGTATTTCTGACAAAGTACTGCTGTTGCTACAGTGTTAGCTTTAAACCACATTTGGTATTACTACCTGTAGCCACGAGTGTCGTCAAATCAACCAGAACTGAAATCCAAAAAGCCAAAATAAGGCTGCATAGGAAAGAGCCTCTGCAGAGCATGCAGTGTGTAAATTGCAGATTGATACTGTAAAAAACACTACTCATGTCCGGATGTACCAAATCGCCAACTTGTTTGATTACTTCTTGGTAACTTGTTTCACCAGACACAACCTAATGCAGTATTACTGTATGCTGAAATCCTTAAGGAGTACATTTCCACCCATATCATTCTAAGTCACTTAACAAAATATTAGAGCTGCCCCCAAAGCAACAATGATTCACATCATCAGTCGTGAAAACCCCCAATAGAATATCAATATTTCAAAATTGCCTAACTACAAAACTATTTTTTTACAGAGCTATGACCAGGAAGCACATTTTTGTGTGGAAATCTGATGTTTTCACATCACAAGATGATGATGATGATGAAGAATAAAGGCATTAAAGGCCAGAATTGTATATTTCTTATAACTGTAGGTCAGATGTACTGAAGAAAATTGAATATTAAGTAAAAACTGCAGGCTTGGGGGAAAATCTATACAAAATATCCACTCCCACTCACAATTAACCTGCTTGTAATGATGTTTTGGATATTATTTATATATTATTTATAATGTATTAACATGCATAAAGGATTGTGTAAATCTTTATCATGATAATGATGTCTAAAAACAGAAACGAGGCATTATTAATATGATCATAATACATTTCTAGGTCAAGTATTATTTTTATTTTTATTACTGTATAATTGCTCATGCAGTAATTGCTTTACTCATTTTTCATCTTTGGGTTGGTGTTTGGGCTATCATGGTGATCTCTGTAACCATAATGGGTGGAAAGTGTGGTTATGGCATGTCATAACACCTTCCAGGCAGCATGTTGTCTGCCTCAATTAGAGTTGGGCTGTATTGACGTCTAATGAATATTCCCTAAAGCTCAGGGGCAGGAAATGGCCATCAACGTGTCACCGTTGGCACTTTGTTGATCTTGACACCAGAGCCTAGATTATAAAACATTGAGAGAGCATGACAGACATTCAAACTGTGCCTCTCAGAGGGAAGAGAGGCACAGTTTTGTTGAAAGAAAATCTCTAATTACTTGAATGGGAAACTGGCTCTGCAGGACCCAAAGACAACATGTTCTTGGAAACCTCATAGATGACATCAGAAAACAACAAAAGCAGGAGTGTCAGTGAATTACAGAACTTGTCATACTTCTTGTTTGACTAGACAAGACTGCTCGTCTTGGCTTCTTGTTTACCTCTGTCCTCCTCTCATACTGTATCAAAGTCGTTACACTCAAATGCAATACATATTCAAAAGGATATGTTGTTCAGTTATAGCCTGTGGTAAAAATAATAAATATCTGAAAAAAGCCTGTGCCATTTTCTCTTCACTTTAGGGAAACAACATCCATTTATGATGAAACAAACCAAATGAAAATGTTACATCTAGCTATAAACATGCAAGTGTTATCAAAACACCCTGACTTTATTTGAGGGAGACAAGATGCTGTCATAAAGGGTAACTGTGTAACACTCACCACTTTACAAAAAAGATTTAAAGGACGCACCTGCTATAGGAAAAAAAAATATCCAAGAGCAAAAACCAAGGTCAAAGTTAATGTCATGTTTTTTTTTTGTTGTTGTTTTTTTAATACTTTGTTCTCATCTCCTTCAGTGACTGCAAACACTGCATAGTGCTTGATAATAAATCAGGATAAAGCAGTGTTAGGTGGACGTTTCCATCTGTACTAGACATACAGAAGTTTCATTTAATTTTAGTCTGAACTAATCTCACTGTATCTTTTTTGAATGGATGTACATTGCTGGCCTATACTTAAACTTTTTCAAGATTTTAAAACATTTAAAAAGAGGGAAAAATAAATTGGCCTGAATCACAAACTACTGAATCAGGTATCACATTGAATCACCTACATGTATCCCTTAACTCCAAATGTTTATTCCAGCACAGGCTGCAACTACCTCAAAAAAAAAGGAAAAAAAGTGTGTGATGAGCTCCCCAGCACGACATACAGTAGATGACAGAACAGGGAGAATTAAACCCTCATGTACTGTACATTCTGTACAGTTGTGAAGCTTATATGATAGTTTTTACTCAGACAGTGTCAGAGAGGTGCTTATTCAACTCTGATGTAATTTATGTAGCTGCAGTTTATGGTTATGTTTTACTGAGTTACATCATACTTTAGTCTGGGCCGTAAAGTATATCCCCGCAGCACCCACGAGGTGGGGGGCCCCACAGTCCAAAGGGGCCCTGCCTGTCAACAACTGATAAGAATTTTTTTTTTCATTAAAAAACATTACAATTACATAGGGAGCACATCGTGATACTGACTGTATTTTCAGAGGCAATATTAGCATGAAGATAAAGATAAAGATAAAGACAAATATTTGAAAAAAAACTTTGTTGGTCCATATTTTTCTAGGAGCACTTCAAAGTGTATTTTACGGAGCTGTAGACACTACCATTGCACAGCTGACACACAGGTTCCATGGCATGCAAGAGGTGGCAAGGAGGTTTGGGTTTTTAGTCCCACAAGAACTTTTGTCAAAATCCAATGAGAAAATCTATAAATCAGCAGGTACCCTAGCTGACCAATACAACGCTGACTTATCCACCTGCTCTCATTTAGACAGGCATTTGTGTTCTCAATAAAGCAATTAAACTATTCCTAACTCTACCTGTGACTGTCGCAAGCGTCAAAGGATCCTTCTCAAAACTGAAACTAATTATAACATATCTGAGAAGCACCATGGCACAGGTGAGACTGTCGGGGATGGCCATCCTGAGTATTGAAAATAAACGCACTCACGTGTATTCACATTGTGAATGCTGCAATTTCAATCGATGTAATCTTTATTGCTCTGTTTGAGAAACCGATTTAACATAAAAATAATTTGGCCTTAAAGGAAAAGCTTGTTCTATCTATCTTCACAGTACAGTTGTGTAACAATCTGAGTTGAGTGGGCAGGTGGGCTTTTTACAATAACTTTGGTAATGAAATCCTGCACCCTGCGACAGTGAGTAATGGGAAGGAGTCAAATATGGGTACCCTGGACAGCTCCCACAATCATGGCCGTCGCAGGATCAGCACCTTGGACAGCGGTTGTGACACTTTGTAGAATGTTAAAAAGCTCCAAAAGTTTAAAATCTACTCAATACCATTAAATCCATCATTTGTATCCAGTTTTCTAAAGTGGTCTGTTAAATGTCTTAAATCTTTGTGGTGCAAAAATATCCTCAAAGAACCTGTGTTTATTTTTTGCCTGAAAGTTTTAATTTATAGATGAAGATACAATATTCATCACACTGAAAGTCTCACTATATACAAGGATTCAATAGGTATCCTGCTGAGGTCGCACCAAATGTTTAATTTATAGTTACATTATTTTGCACTGTTGTTTCATCGCTTCTGCTATACACTTCCCACCGAAAGCCTCCACAAAGCCTCCACAAGTATGGTTAGCCATGGGGGCTAACCATACTTGGAAGTTCAACTTCACCTTCACGCTGCAGCCATCTGGTTCTGCACGTCACTTTTCACACAAAACATGTTTTAACACTGATGAGTCAGTCAGTACTACTATTCTTGCCCTACACTCACAGCCCTATGATACATATTTGAATTAAAAAAGGACTAAATGAGAGAAAACCCCATGGTTGCACATTGGATGGTTGCCATTCACTGTACTGTATAATTGTGGCTTTGCAAGAATCTGAAACCTAATGCCATAGCTAACAAAAGAGTCAGAAATGGGATCATGGACAGAATGCTCTCTATGACATTAGTTCATGTAAATGATACAAAGAAACAGTTATGTTGAGTCATGGATAGAGCAAAAGTATTTTCTAATGCAAAGTAATGAATTGACATTAATCAAATTTAACTGAAGAATTGTGTTTCCCCAATGAAATTCAAAATGTTTTTATAGTGCTTATGAAATACAAAACTTGCTGTGGAAGGAAGAAATGGAATAAACTGTGTGTTTTTGGTGCCACTGATGTGTTTTTGGAGAAGTGTCTGCTCCTCCTGATGTGACAAGGAACAGACAGCATCGGTTTTCATGCTTTGATGAAGGATGAACCTTTCATTTTTCGCCATTTGTTCCGCAACTTGTTTGTTAGGAATGACATGACTAATACTTCAATTGCTGGTTGAAAACGATTCAATAACAACATCATTTTGAGCTATCTTCTTTAGCAAAATTTACTGTCACATAACAAAGTACTCCTGAGGGTAACAGTCCATTTCCGACAGCCAATCAAAGGAGCGGAGACATCAACTGCTGTCTATCTAATCCCTGGCCCAAAAGTCTAAATGAACTCGAGCTGAGGTAAAGTTTGTGCACATGGCAGTTCCAAAATTATTCTTTTTATTATTATTATTTATTTTATTTTGCAGGATTTGAACACATGCATGCTCACTGTTTATGTGGTCTCTTTATTTATAAAACTATTTTAACATAGTTGGGCAGAAGCTAATGCTTGTGCTAATGGTACACTGCTCTGATTAGCACAAACATAATAATCCACCAAAACAACAATTAAAAGTGAACTCTGTCTGCTCTCAGTAAGAGCAGACTATTACATCTGAGGATGAAGTCTATTATCGTTTCTGATTTTTGCTCAATAGTGTGAATGCTTAATAAAAGCAAAAGAGTTCCTGTGTTGTATTTACTTGCTCAGTCTAATCTCTCACATTTGTATTGCTGACTTTTTTTTATGGTGGATGTGTGAGAGAGAGGTGAGAAAGTCAGAAAGCGGGCTGCAGGAAAGGTGAAAATAACTGTTGTGTTGTGAGCACATTGAAGAATAAACCTATAAGTCTAAACTGATGATTAATGTAACTTCATAGAAATTATAAGGTTCGGTAATACAGTATATTAGTCTATGGTCATAATGCTGTTACTTACTGTTACTTATTAAAATTAATTAGCAAATGATTTTACACATGGGGATTTTGCATTATTATTTTTTACAAAAGCCCATTAAACATTTCTGAGGCATCATTGATTGAATCTTTGCCATACTGTTCTTTATAGTGCTATGTTCAGCTGACTGTTGGTGGTGCACCATGAGACCAGAAAACGCTGGCAAGCTGCTAGGAGTGGGGGAGACTTTGATCCAATAACGGTAATTCCCCCATGAATGACTTCATGAAGTGATTTTGTCTTCCCACACAGTATTGACTTATTCCCTTTCATTCCGTACATGGTGTTCCCACACAGAAACAGTACTGCATGATCTCATCTACTTGGATATGATATCTTGTCAGGGATGTAGAATAAATGTTATTACATTTAGACCACCATGTGGCCCAGCAGGGTTTATGGACACCCATATGTGTTGCATTTCACAGGCTGTCTTGAAGAACAACAAGCGGCTTCCAGGATTTACATGTTGCAGTAGCTTTTTCATTTGTCCACTTCATGTGATTAACTAGTGACCGATAAGGACCTGAAGGCAAACACCTGGTAAATAAAATTCCATTCAGCTCTGCCCTCGACTTTATGAGGACAGACTGCGTTATTAACAAATGGCATATGGATTGGAGACTGCAAACTGCTTATATTCTTAAAATTTGAGCAAAAATGTAGCATTTCTTGACCGCATTTGAATTGGAAATGATATGTTTTGTTGACCCATTTCAACGAATTAGTTCTTGAAAAGATAATTTTGTGGGAGATAGCCCTTGATATAGGACAAAACCTCTGTATGTGGATGACACTAAGGTTTATATACTAGATATAAGTATGTATAAGTATGACTTCTACACAATTTGCTATAACATTTTTCATGATCGGCGAAATACGTTGATTAAAGAGTTGTTACTTCCTCAAGTCGACTTAGAACAAGCTGTACTGCTGTATCAATGTCATCCATGCTCAACACCATTTTCAGTCACAGTTTTTCTTGGATTTAGGTAGCTAGCTAGCTGAGCAGGAAGATAATTTCACTGTTCTTTATCCAGTCACCATGTTTAATTACAATGCCTGCATTGGTCTATTGTTTCTCCAACCAGTGTAATGAGATGTCAAATGGGCATCAGACATCAGACTCAAAACACCAAATAAATAGGAGATTAAGGTGGTGATTTAGAGGTGTGGAACAAGACTAGCAGTTTATACTATAGCAGATGTTTTAGTGCAAAGGACATTGTGACCCAATGTGAAAAGAGGGAGCTCAACGAGTACAATATATGAACAGAAAGTCATGGTTGAGAAAGTTTGAATTTCTATCAAAGTGTCTTGCATTTTATCTCTTTGTGGTCTGGCTAAACTACAGCAGACTAGTCCAGGGCAACCAAAAAACTGGAATACTCTCATCCTCTATACTGCACTATATGCTGCAGTTTTCCATGTCCATGCTCCCTGGAGGACAGTAATAACAGTTATTTCTTTGGGGGAGGCCAATCTGAGACCCCAGAGCCCTTGTTCCTGTGCTGCCATAGCATTATGGTGCAGCTTGAGGGAATGAAAGAGAAAAAAAAAAAAGAATCCAGGCCTTTCATGGTAATAAGGAGGCAAAGCCCAGTAATAAATCAAACAGACAGAGATACAATTGAAATCCTGTATGACTTCCAACCACCAAGAACCATTCAAAATATTATAGAATGAATCTTAATCCTATGCTCCAGTACACAGTGAAGGCATACACAGAAAGAGGTGGGATGTTTTTTCAGTTGGCCCGAGCTGTTGGCTTGTGCTTGTTTTATTTATTTTCACTTCAATACTGGCATGGGCCAGATTTCTAAACACAGCAGTGTAAATAGTGCAGGGAAACACAGGGGCTATTTTGAAATTTTGTTATAGTGCTCCTAAAAATAAAATAAAAAATGATAGAAAAAAAAGAAAATGTAGAAACCGTCAGCAGAGGGACCATACAAAAAACGTACACGTAACTGTTACAAGCTAATGGGTTTAGATAAAATTAGGTGCGTGTTAACAGTAAATCACTTTAGGCTCACTGTCAGTGATGCCACATGTCTATACACACTGTCTAACAAGGATAGCTGCATAGTTTTCATCAACTGACATTATAAAAGTGTCCTTATATGCACTTATTAAAAAAAAAAAAGATCTAGTACAGAATGTGTCTATCTCAGAACTGATAGCTGTAGGCTATATTGTTGCTAATCCAGTCCTAACAACACAGAACAACGGTGGCAACCAAACTGTCCCAGTAGAGCAAACTATGTCAAACAACATTACCATTGATTTGTCTGTATTTATTACTAATTATTATGATCATATTATTATGCTCCTATATCACTCTAAAGCTGTAAATTGTAAGCTTTCGCCTGAAGTCAAAGATATTTCATTTTGTCCTAACAAGCGTTGCATTTTTGCCTAATATCTTAGTTATAAAGAAGGCTTATCACACAATACTGTATTTAGGTGTTCTGATTACTGTTGATTGTTCATCTCACCCCTATTCATTATTATTATACATCCTAGTTACACACCAAATTGTAATACACCATTTCTTTCTTACTCGTATGATTTTGAACTCCAGCACTCCGCCACTTGAAGTTAGATTTTATTTTTTCCTCGACTGTTGTTCCAAAAATTACATCCTTCCGATCCGTGACATCATGCAACATGCCTGATGCCTGTGGAGTCCATCTGTGTAAAATGGTGGTGTTAGCCCGGTAATTACCATGTTATTGTCAGTGCTGAGGAAGGGAAGGAGGAGATATACAGAGAGACTGAGAGTGAGAATCAGATCAGTTGTGTGGAAAGGATTATGTCAAGGTTACTGTGATGTGCAAAATCAACACGCAGAAATAGAAAGGCTACCTTCAATCTTACAGTGTGAAGGTCCATTTTTTATTTCTTCTGCCAACTTGTGTATGTGCTGGCAAAACTCAATTTAACAGTTTCTCTTTTGAAAAGTTGTACTGTTTTATTTGCAGTAAATCTAGCTGTGAGGTCTAAACAGAGGTAGATAGAGATGAAGATAATTCAGACATGATTCTGAGAATGAATTTTTCTTCCAATTTACTTTATACCAGCAGTTGGTTTAAAGCGTTTTCTGAAAGTATTTTGACTAGGTCATCATTTATTTAATTTCGTGTCTGCAGAAAATGGACTGACCCCAGAAAAAATCCTCCGCTGAAGTGAAGGTAAAGGCAAAATTAAAAAAAAATAAATCTAACTTACTCACTACCATAAAGACACAGTTGATGCAATAAAGTATGTTCAGCTGTGACACAACACAAACATAAGAGTTATCATCAGAGTTGCTACATGTCCATATTGAAACAGTGTGTGTTATCCAAACAACACACACAAACAACTGCACTTATAATATTCAGGAGTTTTATGTACTACAATATGTAAAAAAGATTCTACTAACCCCATATCCCCATATAAGCATGTTAGTTATTAACCATTAATTGGCGCATATCAGCAAATGGAACGTGATCACCCTGAATGGAATACGATTGCTTTGTTAGTGCACACTGTAATTGTGACGAGGCCATGAAACAAAAATTGATCTAATCAAAAACAATCTCTTAATTCACTTTAATCTCAAGAATTTGATGGGACACAGTGTCCGGAAGCGAATGCACGGGTGAGTGACATGAGCACGTGTGTGAATCTAATTAACTGTGTAATGTGAGAAGTTCTGCTGATGAACTATTCTGGCTGTGTGGGGCGAGGATTGCATGGAAGTGATTATGAGCCTACACAACAAATGGAATGAGCTACACTGACTCGCCTTCAAGTGAAACCCAGAATTATCTGGAATCTCAAAATACTTTATATCTTACATACTGCTGAATGATCACCTTGTAAATATTGTTTACACTGCATTCACATCAGCCAGCGCAGTTCAAAAGATTATTTAGTTTTTTTTTTTCTCATATGCTTTCCATCTCGCATGTAGAGTCTTTCTGTACATTGTGTACAGTTGATGAAACACTTCATCACCTTCTGTATCCTATAATGAAATCACCAACAATGCTCTCACAATCTACATAAAACATAAAACCTACCAAGGTCAAGGCATCCATGCAGTAAAAAGAAACGACTGCTATTGTCGGCGCCCTCGATGCAGCTTATTGCATCCCATCCGTTTTTTTGCTGAACTCAATTTGCCCTGTAATAACTGTCAGTCATACCCTAAATAAAACAGCAATATGTTGATGATTTCTATGTACTGTATGTGCTGTGAGTGTAATAATCCCTTTATCTTTTTATCTACCGGAAACAAAGCTTCTTACACTTTACTTCGCTTGCTTCAATTCAAGGATACCTAAATGACTTCTGCACTTTCATACTACCAGTACTGTTTGTTGATGAGATCAAATCAGAAAAACTGAATCTGTTAAATATTGTGCAGCAGTCGGATAAATGGAAAATGATTTGTTTTGTCAACTTGTTGAGAACTGCGGGCGCAAACTGTGAAGAATGCCGAGGCAAATAGGATGTTTGGGAGTAGATTACAACACCTTGGACAGCAATAGAATGCCATTTTCCAGCTTGGGATTTGCTGCAAGCTTAAATTTACATATTCATCAAAGAATGACAGATGTTTTTCAGTTTGTATCGGGCTTTCCATTCACTCTCAAATCATCATCAAATGCACATTAGAGGCAAGAGCCTAGAGGACAGGTGTGTAATTATTTCTCGTTTCATTTTCTTATGATCACAAAACCTATAAACCCTCTAAAAAAAACATCCAATGTAATACTGTTGAAAGCTGCAGATCAAATAAGTTAAGTGGACTTTGAGTTGTCAACTGCTGTTTCCAAGGTCAAAAATAAACTGTCAAACTCAACAACTTATGCTAGTTTAAGTTGACAAACTTTATTCTGTGATCAGGGGGGAAATGGTTTTGAGAGCTTGTTTTGTCATGATTACAAAATTAGATTTTCTTGACGTCTTGATGAAGTAATTAAATTGGCGATATTATCTCGAATATTTTCTCATGCGTTAAAATCATGCTATAACTGTCGGATATCATGTCAGAAGTGTTGCACAGGACACAAGCATGAACAAGTCGGTGGTAATCTATAACATCATTGCTGCTTCACTGCTCCAAGTCTGAAAATGAGAAACATGTCATTACTTGTTAAACCCACTTATCAGGCCTTTGGTGTGTGAACCCCTAGAGATCAGAACAACCTTCCTGATATCTGTGCCCTCTTTCAGCTCCCTGAAACTCCCTTTTTTACAAACTATACACTTTTTACTACGGGATAAATGATTCAATACATACTTATTTCACTCTGAAACAGCATATTATCTACGAAGAACCAGTATAACAACTTTTTTTTTTTCAGTGACCACACATGCTACAGCCCTCCTACAAATGTATCTATTTGAACTGATTTCCATTGGGTTAGTTTGACCTTATGATTCTTTTATGACACACAGCAGGATGGTGGAAATTCGTCTACTGCCCTAATACTCCATTATCCATTTCACACACACACAGACACACAAACAGAAAGAGAGACACCGAGAACCTGCAGTATTTTTAATATTCTCCATCCTTCATGAATGTAAATGGGGGTGGACATTAAAACATTAACACTAGAACCGCCATCATTCCAACACCCCGTAGAGCTGCCGGGGGGGTTATTTTTACCCCCTGCTGCAACAGCGTCAGCAATCGCAAAGATGTAATTTCTTGAAGCAGTTAGGATGTTCATTTTTATCTATTTTAAAAAAAAAAAATAAGTAAGACTTGACAAAATAACTTTAAAATTCAGTTTATGGGGTTTATTAATTTTACAATTGCTTTAGGCTATTTCATTACACATCTAAAGGTCAAACACATTTTAAAATTCATCAATAAACTGTAGGCTACAACAAACAAACAACAAAATAATTAACACATTTAAATAATTTAATTATTGTAGAAGAAGAACATTAAGTAAAAGTTAAAAATGAATTTTGGATGACGTGTTGTTTTAGTTACGCTACTGGGAATAAAGAAACGGAGCGCTCGCTATTTTACCAATTTTACAATTGCTTTATTTCATTACAGAGCGGATAGGTCAAATACATTTTAAAATTCATCAATAAACTGCAGGCTACAACAAACAAACAACAAAATAATTAACACATTTGAATAATTTAATTATTGCAGGAGAAGAAAACGAATTTTGAATAATAACGTGTTGTTTTATACTGGGAATAAAGAAACGGAGCGCTCTCCTCTCTCTCTCTCTCTCTCTCACCCACCCACACACACACACACCCACACACACTCACACATGTCCACCATTATCTCTCCCCCATTCTATTCTCCCTCACTCATGTCCTGGAACATTGCCAGAACCTTTTGGGAATTCATCCTTCTTCTACCCCTCAGCGGTCCGAGGTATGAATGATCATAATTCTTTTTTTCTTTTTTATCCCACACCCCCCATAATTCACCCCATTTTAGGAAAAGTCATGAACCGAGAGATGTAGGGGTTTTATTTTAACAGAGTTACGTGCGTTTGAAAACGCCCGGGGGTACTGACCATAGAGTGGAATCAACATTAACTGACACACTGAACATTATAAGCTTCACAACAATGAGATTACTATAATTGAAGGTCTGCTATGTTGGTCTATGTATCCCATATAACTGCCTGCATTTTGTTTTTCTGTTGCTCAAAATCCATATTTGCTTTATGTCTTTGTCAATATGATTCTTTTAGTGAGCGAGCTCCCAACATTTCCTTTGTTTGTACCACTAAAGGTGTCAAAATCCAGAAAAGGTATATGTCTGCAATTAATATTTTATGCTCACCACTGGTGAGTGGCAGTTTTGTCACTGTACAAAACAAAAACTCGACTACCGCACGCTGTCAACACTTACGGTAGTTTTATTACTTTAGCTACATTTCATTAGGCATGTCACACTTTACGACTGTAATCAGCTCAAAAAGTTAAACCCCCATCACAATAAATTTGGCTTTTAATTTTGGTGCACATCCTTATTTAGCCTCACTTTAAATTTATTACTGTATTGCTATAATATGTCTGTTAGCAGTTAAGATACATTTTTAGCTTTCATTCACGACATAATGTCAGTGTGTTTGACAAAGACACGGGTCACTATCCTATCTTATCTTACAGTATTGTTTATGTTTTCATGACAATGTTGACTGAAAACAATAAAGATCAATTGTCATATGGTTTAACCAAACATCAGCTGTGTGTGTTACCACAGGGGTTAACACAACAAATCAAATGATGAACCCTTGTAACAATTTTAATTTCTTACACAATAAACAGGTTTAATTGCTTTTCCCTCCCACGATTTATTGGATTTTTAAATAGTTATGACTATATACTATGAAAATAATCTATTTAACAAATAAATACATACATGCTGTGGCTGTATATCTAATGGACCACCACACAAGCAGACAGACTTCCAACATATTGAGGTAGATAGCATATTAAAGTCCTGTTGAGATGAATTTTGGACATGTAACCTTTCTGAATTCCCACAGTACACAAGAACCTGTCATACACTACATTTCAACACGGCTAGGATAACATGTCCAGCATTTTCAGTGTTTTGCTGGGAGTGAACTGACTCAGATGTTCTGCGGGAGGCCTAGAATGAACCTTTTTATGTTTGTGTAGGTCACACAAACCCCTGAAGATGTGCGCTGACTGCAGGACAGAGGGGTACGTGAGGAAAAACACCTCTGCTGAGGTGTTCAGCAGAGATGCTGTGCAATTATCCGGACTGCGCAGAAAGCATTTCAAATTACATTAAACATATTCTGAGTTTATAACTGTATATTTTCCTTTTTTAAATAAATATTTCAAGTTGTGCTACACCTTTTTAAAAAGTGTGCAAAAGCAATATAATACTGACCAGCGTGTTAATATTTTCACTCTCAGTAGATTGATTGCTTTTTACTGTCCACATTTTTTGGAACTCAAAACACTGTTATCCCTTCCTAGTTTTCTGTCTTAAAGGGGGCATAACATGCTCTTTGTTATTTTCTGTCATTTATATACTGTGATAATGTTAATAAATAAATGTTGTCTATGTTGTGTCTATGTAAACATAGTCAAAGTTACAAAACTTTATGTAAAAAAGCATCTATTATGTAAAAATGCTCCCTGAAAGTCAAAAGCCCGGCTTCAGCCTGCTCTGATGTTATATCTACTTCCCAATTAAACTGACGTCAGATTATTTGTGCATGCACAAATGGCCACAAATGGCCGTCTGCTCCATAGCCTTTGTTGCTAAGGTTGTTGCTAAGGTTGTTGCTAACGGGCTATTTGCATTATCTACTCGCATATTTTGGATCCTATTTTGGCTCCAACAGGTACGGGTGCATTTGAAAAGTTGACATTTTGAGTAAAGAACAAGAAAAAGAAATGAAATCCTACTACTCTGGAACCAGAGAAAGCTTTAGAAAGCTGGCTAATCAGAACAGAGTGGGGTCATTGGGAGGGGGGCCTTAAAGAAACAGGAGCTGTAACGGCCTGTTTCAGACAGAGGCTGAACTGAGGGGCTGCATAAAGGGAGAGCCCCAGAATATAAATATAGACCTGGAAATGCTTCACTAACTCCCTGACCCTCCTATGGTAGTTGTTTTGTACCTGCTAGCGCAAAGACAACCAACAGCTTTGATTTTGTTGAATATATGGAGTTTGGGGACCTCAGACCTCTGCTCCACCTAACATTAGCCTTAAACAAGGTCTAATCAGCTCAAGTAAAAACATCTCTGTGGTTTGACAACATATTTAAAATGTATAATATGAACTAAAGAATAGCAGAACTGTCCGTATGCAATGAGAAGCTCTTTGGGCTTTACTATTGTGGATTAAAAGTCAACAAGGGTACAGTTTAGTCAATGAATTAATTTTGTGGCCAATGTGATAGAATTTATTATTCTGATATTCTTTCAGAAAATTCACACACCTTTGTTGAATATTTAGTATGATTAAGCAGCTTGAAGTGGTGATATGAGATATGTGGATGCTCCAGTATCTCCTCATCAGATCTTGTTGCTCTTGTGGTGATGTTGTATTGCCAGTCTCACGGGAGAGTGGCACAGGCGTCCCACGCAGTGAATTAGTCAGTACTTAACCCTGACAGTTTCTTCTAGCCTCCTGTTTCTCCTCTAATTACCATTCCTTCCTTGCCAGTAATTAAGTCGTCCCACAGCGGGGGCTTTTTACCACTAGGTTTGAGAAGGGAAGTGGCATGGAGTCCCTCCCCATATCAGCTCCTGTTGATTCTCTCATACAGCTGAGCAACGCAGATCAAGTATCAGCACTGCTCCAGTGATTGTAATTGCAATGTAGCCCCAGGATAACATTGTGTGTATTTGCACGTGTGTGTCTGTATCCATGTGTATGTAAAAGACAAAGATGCAGAAACAGAATGTAAATATTATTCCCATGTAAAGTCATTTTGTCATCTTGCACAAATGGCGCTTACGTTTTATTTGATTTTCATACACGAGTCAAGCCTGTGATATTTTCTGTGCCCCTTAGCACAAACATTAGGTCTCTATTTTGTTCTTAAAAGAAAATAATTGCCCAACTGGTGCACAACAGAGGCGAGAGATTTAAGCTGTGCCGGAATTTCAGCTTGCCTGACTGGCCAAGGCGAATGCTTGAAACCCAAGAGTTGGAAGTGGTTAGTGCTTCAGTCAGCAAATGGGTATTCACGTCTGCTGCCAGAGTGTGAGGTGACAGCCAAGATCCTCTTTGGTGACAGCTTGTTCATGAGCCATCTAATCAAAGTTTTTTCAATCACCTCATAGCAGCATCACATAGAAAATGTGCAATAAACTGTATGTATATATTTTACAGCAAATGTCTCTGTCGTAATAACATTGATTTTTTTTTTTTTTTTCAGAATGCTGGTTGAGGTTGGCACGTCAGGCAATACTTTCAAGACTGTGCTGAGTTCAAGAGCTGTTGGGAAAATCTAACGCCTTGGACTGCTTAAAAGTATTATATACATGAGGAAGAAACTGTTTACGGTTATCTCACTTTTTTGCTGAAATTACTTACACTATTACTTGAAAAATCATCCTATGTTACACAAACAAAAGCTTGGTGTCATTTCATAGAAAATTGTGTATCATTTCTTTTTTTTTAAGTGTTTTTTTTTGGGACATTTTTTGCCTTTATTTAGATAGTCGACAGTAAAAGCTGACAGGACATGACTTGCAGGAAATATCTCTGGCTGGACTGGAAACTTTAAGATAATGTAAGATAGTGTCAATGTGAAAAGTTTCTGAGATAAAGTGTGTTTCATATTGTAGAGAGGTAGAAGATAAAATAGTATTAAACCATTTAATCCTATTGCTGATGGCACTGTTATTAATCTAGTTTCATAGTTATAGTTATATAATTGTTATTCCACATTTAACCTGACTCAACCACAACTTTTGTCCTGGCACTGCTGAAAAAAAGTTTTTAAAAAAGTCATCTTGTGTCACCCACTGAGCAGCAGTAAATGGGTGAATAAAAATAGTAAAATAGTATGTATATATCTAACAGTTGCCTCAACATGTAAACCTTAGTTATTAGTAAAAAGACATTTTGACAGGTGATAAACAGACATGATTTTCTAAGCATAGCTATGATGATAGCAGAGATGGCTTTAATAATAAATAACTTTTGTTGTTTTTTGTTTGCGAGAGAGAGAGGTGCACTTTAGTACACGGTATGTGTGAGTCATCTGAGCCTCTTCAATGCCTCTGTGAGGCAGCTCTTCCTCACCTTGACTATGACCTCACTGCCAGCGTACCTGTCCACATTCCCATTCCCTGTTTTGATACTGAACTCACCGGACCCCCTCCATGTCTCCAGCACTTATATACAATTTCTTTATCACACACTTTTAGCACCTTCCTGTCTCACTGCCTAATGGCATCTCAGACCCCTCGATGTCTTCATCCTCTTTCTTAAGTCTGTTTCATCCCTCCTGACTTCCTGACTACCGCTCTCCTTCTCTTCCTTTGGCTACAGCGGCTACAGCCTGCTGAATTAAACATTGCCGCAGCCTCTCTCGGCAAATCTGCCGACTACATCAAATCTGCCTTCCCTCGCTCTATCCAATTACAGATGGCTCATCCAAACTAATTCAAGACCTGAGTCGGACAAATGTTACACCTTGTTTCTGTTTAAAACAAATGGGGCCCAGATCAGCATTGACAGATACATCCACACTGAACACATGGGGGGCGCAACGTGTTTTTGTCATTGCCCCTTGTTCATTACAGAATATGATCACATTACATTACTGCAACAGACGACTCTTTACTCATAACAAAAATATTAGAGACTGAATAGAAGAAGTTGTTTGCACATGTAAATTAAAGCTGCAGAATATTCTGCTGTTCAAGTGGTTGTCTGTGGACTGATTATCGTTAGGAATAATTAATGTTAAGAAGGAAATGTTCAGTTAGAGAGGAATAATGTGCTTGCATTAAACATAACCATGTCATAACTGTCAAATGTTGCATCAAACATTGGTTTGATGTAGTAATGGAGCTAGTTGGGGGGCATAGGTACATTTTGAATACCCATGTTATAAATACTTATATGAATATCAAACTATGACAATGCATATGAATTAATAATATAAATATTTTTTGTGGTATTAAATTTGAGTGTCAAAGCTAGGTAACTAGCACATATTTTAAACCTACCTCAGCTAGAGGCAAACAAATCGTGCAACATTGCCTCTGCCACCTGTCACTTGTTACTATGGAAATGTTAACACAAGCCTACTACGTTGCTTATAGCAAACTTTCTGCAAATGAGCAAACACTTTTTCCAACAGTTCATGTTATGTTGTACCAAGCTGAACTTTAGTTGTATCTCTAATCTTGGAGGGAAGGGACATATAAAAGTGAAAACCCAGAAACTACAAGAAAGATCTCTTTATACACACCAGGGGCCTCATTTATAACCGCTGTGTACGCACAAAACAGGGCTTGAAAGATACGTACGTCACTTCCCACGAAACTCTGACCCATGCATACAAACATTTTGGAGACGGGGGAAATTGCGACGCAGATGGTGAGGATGTGAACTGAAGCCAGATTGTATAATGATTCCTCTCACACATTTAATTATAGATCGACTTTATCATAAACATTCAAGCCAGCAGTGTTATTCGTGCTTCTAGTGAGCCATAACTATTCCCTAAGCACCCTTCAATTTTAAAAGATATAAGCCAACTCAAATCTTAATCAGTTAAATCTGTGATTTATTATTGAACTATTAATGAAATATTGAGTGCAATGCGCTGTCTCACCATCACATTCCCAGCTCCCAGAGTGCAGAGGAGAGGGCCGGGCTGTACGGTACTCACACTCTTGCTGAAATGCCAGGATGTGGCAGGTGGCAGGATTCTGGAAAGTCTGGCTCGCCTTTCCCCAATATTAAGCGTGAATATACTGATTCCTTTTCTCCTCAACCACGTTAACTAACTGATGAAATTATCATCAAACATCAAATAACTTTAAAGAATTGCAGAACAGAGCACTAATAGATTTTTTTATAATATCTTCTAATACTGCGCATATATCACCAAGTACGACATTTGTTTTCAAACACTTTTTGTGTGTAAAATTGCTGCAGCAGTAAACACATGACTGTGCTGTCAGGCGCACAGAGCGCACTGGAGATAATGTGGTAGCTGCCACACACACTCTGCCTTCTCCAGTCTCCTCACCCGGCATGACATCTTCACCACCTGCACGAATATATGGACTGTGTAAATTAGAGAAACACCTGTATGTTGGATATTGGAGTAAATATAAATGAATACAGCGTTTATTGTATTTTAGATATTGAGTGTGTGGTCTCATCAGTCATGTATATCTATCTAAATACAGTAGATGCTTAACAAATACCAAGCAGTGAGCTTCAGTGTCCCAGTGCCAAAAGTCAAACTTTCTTCTGTTACTGCTGCTGTTCTCCACAGCTGTTGATTGTAAGTGGATTGAAGTGTAAGTGGTGGAATATGAGGTTCATCCACGTGCACACATTTTCAAGTGGATTGTGATTTATGAAGGGAAAAATGCATGCATATGTGCAGGCGCACAATTTTATAAATCTGATTATTTTTTGGCGCACACCATTTTCAAACACATTGGAGCAATATTCACAATTGCGCCAAGTTCAGTGATTAATCCAGACGGATGATCACGAAAGAAAAGGTTAATTTAATACCTATTCATTCAAATCCCCCCTGCCCCTGCTTATATAGGCCTGCAACTAACATTTTTTTTCATTAGCAATTAATCTGCCAATTATTTTAATTAATTATAAATATTTATTACTTTAAAAAATATTCATTTTGTCTATAAAATTTCAGAAAATTGTGAAAACTCCTGTTCTCATTTCCCAGGTTACATCTTTAAATGTCTTACTTTGTTTGAACAACAGTCCAAAACCCAAAGATATTCAGTTTACTATAATAAATGACATAAAAAGCAGGACATCTTCACATTTAAGAAGCTAAAGCAAGCAAATGTTTGGCATATTTGCTTAAAAAATGATAATTTGATTATCAAAATAATTGCTGATTTATTTTCTGTCAATTTACTAATTGACTAATCATTGCAGTTCTATATTTCTACAAATACAAATAATTAAGTAGGCTATTCTAGGCTGTTCTTTCTAACATGTTATTGAAGTGTTATGATGCCTACACTGAGTGAAATATTAAAACAACACGTTTTCCATGTAGTGTACCAAGTGCCAGGGCTTGCCATGAGGGTGACAAGAGTCTTAGCTAGCTAGTTATTAGCTTCAGAAACGGTGTAATGTATATTTTTGAGTAGATATAATATCAATCTATTTAAAAGCAGCTTGTATCCCCATAACAGACATGAAATGGAATAAAGAGAGACAGAAATACAGGCCAGTCAAGATAAACTGAGACATTATTGAAGCTAACATAACATTCCTAGTTTTCATGTAATACAAAGATCTGTCTTGGATGAGGAGAGGCAGGCGATTAAAGAGAAATATTAAAATGAAAATCACAGTGTTCTTTGAGCAGAGCTATAGCCATTTTAGTAAAATATGTATGTGCAAGCAATCTCCAAAGGTTTTAATGAGTCAGTAACTTAGTATAGTGATAACAGATATTACAGTATGGCTTTGCAATTATCTGAAACAGTGCAGTAAAACTTACAATGGCTCAATTTTCCTTTTTAATTGAGTCTGTGTCTGCCATTTAGTATATAGTTTATCTTATTATAGAGTCTGCATATTTTACCCAATTCATTCAGTGCTTTGCAAGCATGTAGAACATTTTTTTTGTTTACTTTTTTAATAAAAAAGTCCAAAAGTCGATCTGTTTTTGTTATTACCGTGGACAACATGTTGGTTTTAATTGAATTTGTATGTATTATTTTTTTTACACATGTCATTACTTCAAAACCTCAGATTTTGAGGATTTGATAATCCCTGGTCCAGTGACAAGAGTGGCTCCATCAATCCTCTCGATTCATTCGCTTCAGCGTGATTTTTTCAAAGTGTGATCAATCAGAGCTATGCATTTTCATAAATTTTTTATTCTAAATAACAACCTCCATCTCGCTTCTTTGATTACAGTGCGATGCTGATTTGAGGCCTTTAAAATGCATTAATGGCTACCAGATTTGCATTTATATTGGATTTTCACACAGGCACACAAGAACCTGAGATAGAGCTCTGCGAACAAAGACCTAACAGAGAACACGCATCATCTGAAACACATTCAACCCCATAATAGAGTACAAGCAACAGAACGAGAGATGCTAGTCTGAGCAAAACAGGCCATCGAATTTCACCACTAACTGAAGCACAAGTGATAACACATTATTCAGCTGCAGGTCTAATACAGAAGCAGTATGCAGCCAGCAGTGGATATGGCTTTCTTGTGTCTGATGAATGCCATACAGGAAATGTACGCTTATGCATGCGATAAAGGGGAAGAAAAAGGAGCTCAGCTTGAAGATTGCAATCAACTGTGACGCAGTGTTGACAATTACTTATACAAAACACACTCCAATAATTTCTTTAAGAGGCATAAGTCTAGCAGGGCAGGATAATTGGTGCCTTGTGGTGTATCTTTCCCCTTCAAGCGGCAGTGACCTTTTCAGAGCACTAGACAAGAGGCTGGCAACTCCTAAATCTGTGTTTATCCTTCAAATTAGGCGAAGTGCCCATGTTATTAAAGATGGGGCAGATTTGTTTGTTGCTGATCAGGTTGGCATTGTCCACGCAGTGTGCCTCTGAGGTAATCTCTCTTGATAAGAGGAATGGATGCTTTGTCTCTCTGCAAATCTGATTCAACCACTTTCCACCACTAAATCGTCGAGGCAGAGAAAGTCTCCAGGGAAATTTACAAAGCGATTCAGTCCTCATTGCTGGTTAGAGTAGAGCACGGCTGGGCAATCATGTGCCGAGGAGGACCGAGGGTATGTATGATTTCATTCCAACCAAACACTACACCAGCTGATGTCACTGATTTCCTCCCCTTTCTGGTTGAAGATGCACTAATCATTGAAATGAACTGGTGGTCCAAGCTGGAATGAAAATCCTTGGACACTTGCACCTCTGGGAGACCATTTCACACCCCTGCCTCAAATACTGTATATGATTATTTACCAAATATGTTTTTTCATGCTTCAAAGCATATTTCATTTAGTCCACTAATACAGTCATACAGTTCACTGCACTGTATTCTACAGCATATACTGCATATTATAATAGTGGATACTGTATATGCTCAGAGGCATATTCTGAGGGAAATCGCTCAGATCACAGCTAAGAAAGTAAAAGAAATCTATCAAACTTGACTTTGCCTGGCAGTTATGCAGATGTATGACAAATGTGAATGTGGATTGTTGATTGTTGTCATTTCATTTTTAATGAGAAATACATCAACAATGTCCCGCTCTTAATGCAATATTTAATTGTCTTGTCAAGGGGAAAGCGATGCCTTACACTGATGGCTGAATTTGACGCCACTAATGGTTTGTTATGAGGGAGAAACAACGGGAGCCACCTGGGCCCAGCAATGTTCCCAGCAGCACCCAACATGCAAACACACACTCTCTGTTTTAATAAATCACTGCAGCATCACAGGCAGCACTCGACGCGGCTGTACAGTGTCTGCGGAACGCGGCTTCAGAAGTTTTGCCTCTGAGATTCATGTCTCTGTGCAACATCCCACTCTGTCAAGATACACATTATGCAAATGCTTTGTTTACTGTTCATGTGACAATATCAAGGCACGAAAGCCAGTGGGGACCAGGGGCTATGGCAAGTTACCAAGAGAGATGGAGGAGAGAGAAAGAACAAACTCAGTGAAAGAACTGCCAAAGGAATGTGGCAAAAGACTTGACTGTCTTACTCTGCCTCAGTCTTTCTATAATTCTGAGTTAACAGACTGCAGAGGGATGCAAGGAAATCAAAGCAGATCATTCTGAGAAAGAGGGTTTCTAGCCATCTAATTTCTGTCTACACCTCTGTATGAGGAGGTTTTCCCTTGTAAAATTACAGAGCAAATTATAAGGTGGAAAATCTAAATCCTGTTGTAGTTATAGAATGTCAAAACGTATTATTTAATCACAAGTATAGAAGGGAAGATAAAAGTTGAGTATTGACAGTAGACATCAGTGATGCCTCTATGGATGTGATGTTGAAATGTTTTATAGCTTCAGTACCAGTCAAAAGTTTGGGGTCACTTTCCCATTCACTTGAATGAGAAAGTGTCCTAATACAGTTTAGGGAAGGGTTAGCATAAAAAAATAATACCTAATTGTATATAAAGTTGTTATTATTTACTTTTATGTGTATGATGTATGTATTGTACCGCAGTGTGACTTAACACATTTTGGGCCCTAAACCCTTTTAATTCAGTTACACCTTTTAATGCATAATATGTAACAAAAAATGCAAAACATATTTGGTTAATCAATAGCAAGTTAAAATGGTCAGAGTTATCAATATTCTTTTCAGGTGAAACACAGTGTTTCACTAATAAAAGCTAGTGTAAATGTGTCTTATACAGTGTTCCATTGTTTTAAAGGGGAATTCCACCAATTTTACACAATATGGTCAGTTTACAGTATCTGCAAAAACAGTTGCATAATATTTTCTGTCTTTCTGCAGGAAGCTTTCCAAAGTCTGAAAAGCTATAGGATTCAGCAGTTTTGGCTCATGATCCACACTAGGGACTAAAAGTCAGCCTTTAATTTTGATCTTTTTTTAATTTTGCACTCACCAGTCCCCCACCACTCACTATTTGCACTTTTCATTCAAGTACACTGCAATACTTTCTTTCATGCAAGCACAGTACTTATTACTACTACTACTAAAAGATAACTACTTAGTACTTATGTGTGTTACTGCTGTGCTCTTGTATCAGATCCCACAGCTATAGTTTTTTTAATGGAGCTAATTCAGTATGAAAAGGTTGGGCTATGTTATGATTATTATTATTATGTTCCTATTGCATGTCACTCAAACAGCTCAAAAAGACATAAAACATTATTTTCTTAGCTACAGTATAGCTAAGAAAAGACAACATTTTAGCTTTTAGAGTTTTAAATTAATATAAGAAAAAGGAAAAAAATGTTCACAGTGCTGAGAGTGACTGCATGTAAATATAAAAAATGCACACCTAATAGGTTAAAAATATACATAGTGCAGCTTTTTGCGACTAAAACCTCAAAATAGAAGGACCATTTAAATAGACAGTCTCTTAAGAAGTGTGTGTGGCATCAGTACACAGTCTGAAAGTGAACTCACCTATAAATTTTATATCTGGTCGTAAATCCTTGGCGGAATCTTTCCACAAAGGACAGATAACTACGCGAGTGGTGGAAAGGTCCACGGTCAGAGATGAGCCAGTCATATTGCTTGGTGACATGTTGCTCAGTTGCCAATGGGTCCTGGCGGGAAGACTGAACTGTTATATGGTCCCATATAAACAGGAAGCAGATGACCTCAATAAACCTCCAGTTCATGCTTTTTTTTAAGCCGCTCTCTGTTCATTCTCGCTCCATTACGTGGAGACCTGATGGGAGAGAGAAGAAGAGGGAAGGAGGGAAGGAGGGGGGGGGGAGAAACAGAAAAGAGAGCTGTTAGATGACAAAGTCTATTTTAGCTGTACAAGAGGATGTCACGGAGTTAGGTTAATTGTGCTGTACTGAACAAATAAGATAGTGCCCTTGTCATTGTCATTTTAGTGTGACATGATGTGTATTTATTTTCTGCTCTTTCTCAGATTGTTCACCCTTCATGTCTCCCTGGAGGTTTTTAGAAAGCCACACAGATTTTGCCTTTCCAAGGACTGTTCCAAGGACTGTTACCCTTTTGCAAATGAGCATGGGCTACATCCTCAGTTGTTTGGCTGTCTTTTTTTCCCTTCTAATTGGTGTCATGATAAGTTCTGACAAGGTTAGAGGGCTGCTTTATGATATGTTATGACACCCAGCCACTAATGTGGAAAAACACTATCTCCCTTTACCCAATGGTGTCAATTACTGCTGGAAGAAAATTTCAACTATTGATTTGCAACTTCATGGACTATTGAAAATAATGTGGTACAAAGTGTTGCCTTCTTCATCAAACACAAAAAAGACCTCACTTTGGTTCCGCTAAAGCTGCTAGAGATTGTTGATACGATGCTTAACATGACCCTGTGAGACAAATCATTAGAAAAAAACTGGACACACAGATCAGCACAGTAGGGGTGTGTAAGAACAGATCATTTAAAAACAAATCTCAAGACTAGAGTTAGATTTGTGTTTCTTTATTTAACAATCCTAGAGGCGGCAGTTAAAGGTATACTTTACAGGATTTTCTTACAAAACAATGTATAGATTCATACAGAAGTAATACCTCTCAATCATCACTTATGACCCACTAGAAGTGTGTGGCGGTGTATTTATCTGGATGACCCTGCCCTCTGCCTGTATTTTTTGTTCTGGGCGGTCAGTGGGTGTGCAGCCCCCCAGCCAATGACAGCGCGCAGGGTGTGAGGTCGAGACTCGTAGCGTAGCGACCGAGTTACATCGCTGTGTCCGTCTCTCTCCTCTGCTCCACTCTGCTCTCTGTCTCTGTGTCATGGATGCATAAAGAGCTGCAGGTCTGTGTGTCTGCTTGACTAAGAGCGGGGGCTGAGCTACACACACGCAGAGCAGAGAGGCCACAGCGGACAGGATGAAGCTCTGCATTCACATAAAATACAGCAATGCGGCACCTTCCCGCAGGGTTGTGCCGAGCTGTGTGGAGGTGTGTGCGTGTTTATTTGTGCTTTAGAACATAACCCCCGTGAAACAATCAGAAAAAAACGTTTTATTTATTTGATTTGTTCTTGCCAGCGCCACTCACTCTCTTCATTCACTCTCTGCCCCGCTTGACCACTGCTGCTCTCTCTCTTTCTCTCGCTCGCTCGGGAAGAGGTGCCAACTTTGAATGCTGTGTGTTTACAAACACCAACTGACAAATCCTGCATAGTATACCTTTAAAATGCACCTATTCCTGCCTGGATTGGGCATATTAGTATTCATATTAGGAATACAGTACCATGACTAATGATATATTTAATATACTGTATATTCTATATTTAATATATTTAACAGCGCTACAAGATTATTTCCCATTTATTTCCAGTTGAAATATCCTTGAAGAAAAAAGCCGCTACACTGCAGTAAAATACAGCATTTAACATCCTCATATCCCGCTTAACGGACAAAGATGAAAAAAAAAAACATTCTTGAGAATATTTTACGATTTCAAATTGAACATTGAAATAATACATGTCCTCATTGTGCAGTGACTGTGAACATTATTATCCACTTGGCAGTGAAATTTTCTCTTAGTTACTGATAAGGAAACGATTTTCATCAGTAATTGCATTTAAGAACTTTGGCCCCTGGCCGTGGGGCACCCAACAGTGTGCTATCAAGTGCTACTGTATGCAAAAATTCTTTCCCCTTTCATGGTTTATTACACAATAACACATCATAAAAGAGCAGGGAAAATTTAATGGGCCTAATCTTTTCCTGTTAAATAGATGATGAACTACTTGATTGCAAAAGTTAAAGTAATCACAGTGGCATACTTAAAAAGAGATTTTTTTGTCACATTATGGTTAAAGGTTTCTCGTGATGCCTTAAATTGATTATGGATTTTATCATTTAAATACTGGTTCACATACTTGCCAAAGGATCAGGAACAATCTTGGATCATTTGAATTTCAGTCCTGATACTGATACTTGGGCTTTTGGTATTGGTATTACATTCTTTTATGCTTAAGGAAACATCAGACTTGACTTTGCTTTCCTAACTTTGTAAAACAAAATTATATTATATACTTTTAAACAAATAAATATGTTTATTTGTTTAAAAGTATATAATATAATCAATATATGACATTATCTAGATTGATATTATATGCATAGGCTAACATTTAACGTTACTGCACACAGTGCACACACACACACACACACACTGCAGAGCACAGCACTTCATAACAATTCATAACCCAGAACTTTACTAGATGTAGGCAAATGTATAATAACTGTACTAACAACTTGACAGGACACTTGAGCATGTTGCATAAGATATTACTGAAAGAGGAGAGCCGACAGCCATGTTAGTGACTTTGTGAGGCTGTACTTAGGCAGCGCAGTGCTTTGAGCTAAATGCTAATGTCAGCATGCTAACATGCTCACAGTGACAATGCTATCATGCTGATGTTTAGCAAGTATAATGTTTGCCATGTCCACCATTTTAGTTTAGCAAGTTAGCATGCTAACCTTTGCTAATTAGGACTAAACACAAAGTACAGTGGAGGCCTGATGGGAATATCTTTCATTGTGTTTTGTTATAAACGGATCGGCGGATCACCAAAGTCATGAGGATACATCATCTAGGCACCATGAATGAATTTCATGGCAATCCATTCAACTGTTGAAATATTTCTACCAACTCAACGGCATCGCCAAGAATTTAGGATTTATGGCGGCCTTTAGTTGGAACCAACAATCAAACTTTGCAGATCCACTCAGAGCTGCTAAATGAACATTTTTACCAAGTTTACTCAAACTAGCACATCTGAGTTTGCTAGTCTGTAATAGACCCCACCAACACAAAATGTGTTTAAGATGGTGCCACAAAACCGTTTTGGACAAATTTCCAAATGGCAGGAGCAAAACACATTTGGCATGAAGACGTGTTTTTAACATGACCAGATGAATCTTGTGGCATTTGTTTTCATTGTCAGGCATTTGAAAAGTAGCTGTTGCACATAATTAGTGCTAAACAATTCAAGTCAATTCTGTAAAAGGAAGCTAATTGGTAGATGACAACCAAGAATGAACAATACAGTAGGCATCAGTAGCACATGATTGTCAGTACGAGTACCCACAGTTACAATATAAAACATACACCTCTCTCTCTCTCTCTCCTTCTCTCTCTCTCATCCACATACACACACACACACACACAATTTACCTTCATATGTTGCTGAAGATTTCACATTTATTACATTAATTACTAATGCTGATCCTCCCCTCACAATTGCATACTGAACCTGAACCATAAAGTTAGTTAGTGTGTGCTCTTGATTGCTTCACTGCAATGAAAATCAGTTCTGCAGATGACCCAGAGGCATTTTCTGCCACCTGTGGCGTCATTGCTGTCTGAATCCCTGAAACCTCCTACAGTGAGTACATTTACATTCATATGGCCGCATGATGAGAGTAAATCCTCATTGCTTCTTTCTATAATCCAAGTTCCTATTCATATATTAAAATCTGTCTATTTTATACTGCCACAAAATTATTTTTATCCCCTGTCAGATTTTCTGTTTGTTTGCTTTGTGATTTTTACATCTGAACATTATCATACTTTAAGCCAGAATTTATCGCTAGATAAAATGGACTCAGATTGAACCAACAGCACAGCATATATGAGTCATCGTGGCCATTCAGCTCTTGTGATGACGTGCTGTACATTGTTATCCATTTCTTATGACAAATCTTTTCTCTGTAGTTGGAAGAATTATTAGAAGAAAACCCTGTAGATTGATCAAAATGAATGTAATGCATGTCCGCCCCACAATCTGAAGGCTCCACTTTACGGAATCAATACACACTGGTGCAAAACAGTGTCAATATGGGGTGGGGTGATGGACTTTTGGTATTTTCGGGGCTGGAGCCATGTGGTGCAGTACACCAGCTGCACAGCTGGAAAAGGGCTGTGATTAAGAATCAGATACACTCGTATTCTTCCTTTTAAAAGATGCAGACCCTTGGTGTTCTTTTGGTTTAAATATGGAAGCTACAGAAAGCAGTCAGGAGCATTTGCCACGCACACACAAAAAAAAAGTTTATGAATAGACTGATGTTCACGTGCCAGAAGTGCTGACTCACCAAGACCAAATATGCAGCCCTGTAAATAAGCCACTGAGGGCGGATGATATTAAATTAACTTGGGAAGAGATAACACATTTGGTTAATAATTGTTGCCCAGGTCCTAAGAGAACTGTTGTCCGATGTGGGAAACAGTTCAATGCCATCAGAAGGAGAGCCAAATAATTTGGCGGAGAACCGCAGGGACAGTTTAACAACTGGATGGGGGCCATCCACCAGCCAATCCCTGATTGCATCTGCAAATGCAGCTTAAAGTGTAAAAGGTTTAAGGGGATGGAGGTTGGCATTTAAAGATACAGTATATCCATAGCACCCCCATATCACTGCATGGCAGCCATGTTGATGTTTTGAGGGGTAATCTGGGGATTTGGGGGTGCTATCAACAAAACCAGCGATCTTTCAGGTAAGAAACTGTAAACTGCATACATTTGAATGGTCAAGTTATAGTGACAAAAACATCCTGGTTTTGGTAAGAATTGTGTTATAAAAACTACATATTTAGTTCAAATAGTTGCCACAGTACATGAAAGATTTTACATGTTGTCCATGTTCATGTAATATTTTATGTGAAAAAAGGAAACAACATTTTCTGCATGTTTTGAGAACAATACACATAATCCCTCTGTTACACATGAGAAGCTAGCCAAGTGTCCCGCCTACGCCAAGGTCAGAGGAGGTTAGAGAAAGAAGAGCACTGCAGCATTGAGGGGATGATGGCGCCCCGCTCTTCCCAGATCTCCAGCGAAGTGGATTTGATGTGTTCAAAAAGGAAATGGCTTCCTTGAGAGAGATGCTTAAGGCCAACCTCACTACGATGGAGGGAGTGATACACACAGGCACTTGCACCGCCATCGAATGCCAAATTAGCTTCATATTGTAACAATTGCACAGTTATTTTTAATGCTATGTGTCATTCAATAAAAACGTGACACAAAACACAGTCACTCTAGCCAAAACCTTATGCACTAATTAGATGTATTGACAACTCCACCCTGATATTAAAGGCCTAAATTTGCAGGTCTGGTCCAATCAATGCCTTTAATTAGGTTAGTGCTAAATGACACTTTTTCACATTTCAAGACTGCTTGTTTGATTACTCTGCAAAAAAAAATAATGAACCAAATGTTGTAGACTCCACTCTACTTCATCAACCATATTGCAACATATGATTTTTCAAACTCTCTTTCCAGTTATTTTTGCACTGTTGCACGAGATTATAACTCACAAGGATCCCAAACCTGACATGCATTTCACATATTAGCCCGGCAGTACGTCGAAAATATTCTTTATTTTCTGTTATTTGTAGATTACAGTTATTTGCAGGGTGGATTAGTGAAAAAAAAAAAAAACAGAGGAAGAGACAGAGAGTGGATCACGTTTACCCTTGAATAAGCACAGCAAAAAGGGGAGGATGTCTGCTTCAGGAAATGACAAGACAGGACAAGGGAGGCTTGTTTTCTCCATCCTCTTTTTAAACAGGCTTATTCATGCTGCAACTCCTCCTCCATTCTGGTTCATTCAAGGGGATTCAATCTCCATTCTGGTCCCGTCACTAGCTTTTCCAATCAATTCCTCTCTCCCCTGTGTGGGGCCCTAAGTGTCCCTCTTTATTCTATAAAGTTCATAAGAATGGGGAGGCTTGTTCTCCTTATTTGTATTCTAAATCCCAGGGAGGCAAGAGATCAGAGTAGAATGAAGCCTTTTGCAGGGAGACAGGTAGACTCAAGGGATGTCTACATTATCCATCTATCCATTGCGCATGTGTTACATCTGGTCACCATATCATATGTGATATTTCTTCCCTGCATTATTTGTTGCTGGAACTGTATGGGTATAAGCAGAGGGAGTTCTGTCTGACCTGTTATCAGCCTGACTGCCTCAGAGCGATTTCATTCCCGCTGTGATACAGGTATAATGCACATAGTGAAGCAAAACCTTTGACGTGAGGTTATGGATGGCTGGCAGCCTAAAAATGAATTTTTATACTCCTCTGGGTTATTTTAACTTAGTTCATATTAATATGACCTCAATGGGGCCAACGGGTTATGTGAGAGTGATGCACCGGAATGACAGAATGAGGATAGGAAGAGTAGACTTGCATCTAAATACGCCAAACCAGTGTCATCTGAATTCTGAGAATTACTATTGCATAGCTCTCAGCAATGTGTGGAAAGGCGTGGTAATGGGCTGCCACTTGCAATTGCTGGGAAGCAACGGAGGAATGGGAGGGCCAGCTGTGGCTAACTTCATTTGTACTGGATTCCACCCCCCACCCCACCCCACCCCAGTCTCTCGCCTTGGTCCTGTCGTTTCTTTAAAAAGGACTGCAGTGGCACCCTGACCTTCAGAAAACATGGCTGAGCAAGCAACACTGTTTGATAATTAAATTCTCTGGTTGGTCAGCAACCAATCAGCTCAGCTCGGGGATCAATGGCTGATTTTAAAGAGCAAACTAATTCACTAATGGTCAGAGTTATTCCAATTTACCTGGCTGCTGAATTATTGTGTCCAAATCTATTCTGGAGGGGGAAGGATCAATGCAAGGCGAGGGAGAGGAGCGGCGGAGGAGAGAGTCAGTTGCATCTGTCATGTGAAGCGGTGCAAGGAGTGTGCTGTGAGGCTTATTTGATAGTTGCCCATTTGAACAGCAGCAATGCGGGGGCAGTTTATGAGATGGTTCTAAACAAGGACTGTCTCTGTCATAAAACAAATTAATTAATAAGGTTTCAGAGTAAGCATAAGACCAACCACTGTGGATGTTAAAGGTATAAAGTTTTTGAGCGTGTGATTCGGATAAATTAAGCACATTTGGTTACTGAAGGGCAATTAAATTTAGCATGAAATAAAAATTAAATCCATTTGCTTCATGAGGGATTCTGCAGCAAGGGAAATAAAAACATTGTGACACTTGAATTATTTTTTTTTCCAGGCTGATTTTCCTTCCAATCTGTTATTTTAATACACAGTGCTCACCTATTCATTACTGCTGTGTGGTGAGCTGAATTGATTATCAGTAACATATGTCTCTTAAACACATTCAGTGAAAAAGAGCATAGCAGTGGTGATTTGCTCCTATACAGTAGTTGTCTCATTCCAGGAGAAGGTGGTTTGAGCTGATAGGAAAGACGGAAGGATTCTTTAGCCAGCATCAGAGTCTTATACCAAAGAGAATGAGATGCTAGCTAGCGCAAGCAGCCCATTTGTCACCACATCCACCACTGCTGCTATATGCTACTGTGGCTGCGTTACAGATGAAGATTGATCATTTGTCAACTCGCAAATTGGCTTTCAAGTGCTTTCTCTAATTACTCTGTGGTTTTATTGATGAGAAACCACTGACTGCTTTCCTTCGATTTACCTCGCTGGTCACAGTCTTTGTTTTGAATATGTCATCTCTCACCTTCCTTTCCAAAGGCATTAGAGGAGCATATAAAATGGGGGAAAATGTTCCAACCTTAACAGATTTTGCATGCTACCTCTTGTTCTGATGTTCACTGAAACAATGTAGTATTAAAGGCCAAAATGCCAGAGCAAATTCCATTACCATAGCTGGTCAAACTCAAAATGCACCCAGAGGAGCCCCTGACATGAATCAGAGCCTGGATAGGAGTTGCTAGGAGGATGTAAATGACACTGTGCGCACTGCAGTTCTTCTTGCTCATGCATGTAAATGTCAAGTGATGTTATCCACTGTATGGTTTCCACTGACTAGACCCAAAAGGTCTAGACCAAAGGAATGGTTGAGCAAGGAGAAAAAGAATGTCTTAGAAGAAGGCTAAATGTGTTTATCTCCTATAGAGTGCACATAATGCAAATGTCTGTAAGATGAGTAGAATATAAATAACCCAAGGTGCTGTCCTGCTTTCTCTTAAATGTCTGCGTGCATGCACACACATTTATTTTTCTTGTCGCATTGGCAACTATGCAACATCTGCATTAAGTAAAATAAAATAACCATAACAGGCATTTAATGAAACTGTAGTGAAACTCACCTCAGGCCACGTTAATATTTTCTTTATTGTAATTACCAGCAGAATTAAACAGCAGATCCTCGTTTCTCCCTTCTGTGACTGATCTGTCATAATTGCTTGTTTCTGCAACATTTTATTCAAATCTCACTATCGATGCCATGGGGTAGGGTGTGATGAAGTGTTGTTGCGAGGCAACTGTGAAACTACAATTGGATTGCGGAGCTGTATTTTATTTCAGAGACATATGTGAGGAAAGTATCACCTTATCAGGGTGAGGGCATGTTTTGCTCAGTGTATTTCAGTATCTGAGGTACAGGAGAAGGGGGAGAAAATGGTTACTTGTTTTCTTATTCTGGATTTTATCAGCATGTGCACAAGATGAAGCTTGAACAGAACAATGTGTTTCACTCAAACTCGTCCCTCCCCGCTTGCACTCCTAATGGCTGTCATACTTGGGCAAATTTTAGTGCCAGATGTTTATATATCACAGGAAAAAAGTGTGTGAAAATAAAAGGAAAGATAAAAGGAAAATGTTTTGCCAGCACATTTTATGAGTGTTAATGCTTCTTCACTAACCTCGAAAACCTTCCACTTTTGCACATTTTTTGGAGGGGGTGGGGGTTTTCTGACAGAAATAAATAACAGCTGCTGCCCTCTCAAGGGACTGGACCACTGGCATTATGAGGAGAGACGTTTTGTCCAGCTGCAGTGGGTTATTTTTGTTTGCCTTTGCTACTCCCGTTTGTTCCTCGCACTCTGATGCAATGCCATCCCTGAATTTACTGACCTCATTTCTCCCCAATTTGATGTTTACTTTCCAATTCACCCTTTGACGAATTGCTAACAACCAGACTTGGGCAAGAGTTCCCAATTTGAACAGCAGCCCTGCTCTCTAGCAACAGAAGGAATGGGGTGTTAAGCTGATGGTCACTGCTCCCATTGTTCCTAATTCAAAGCCATAAATTTGTGAAATGGAAGGAAATCAGAGGAGCAAGCACAGATTCAGCGGGTTCCATAAATCAGCAAAATCTGCAGCGACGCAGAGCAGATGGTGAAAATAGAAAAAAAAAGTGCTCCCATTTTACTGTAGTTGCTTGCAGATTAAGCATTGCAAAGCTTAACTGTTCCGTATTACGTATGCCCTGTGTCTGTACTGTACACGAATATCAATACTGTAAGGGTGTTTTATCAGTGCCAGACTCAATCTTCCTCACAGTTAGAATGAACTTATTCTGTGTCAACTGCAATTTAGTGTCATCTATGAACCCACTGAATGACATTTGCAATTTAGTGTTGCAATGTGGATTACAGCTTCTGTCCTATGAAAACATACATAGAATACATCTATATTTTTAATTTAAAATGACATTGCATCTGTACAATATATAGGAGTTGTTGTTTTTTTTAAGGATTGGGTGTTTTATTTGTTTGTAGCATCCAGATGAATTGCTATTGCATCTTCCATTTAGCCCCGGGAGCAATTTTCACCCTGCAGAGCGAAGGGCAATGACAATTAAGTCTCAAAATGGATGGAAATAGTTCAATTGGATGTATTTAGAGAGTTTGTCACAGTCTAATCACAGATGCAAATATGATTAGCCACTAAATCTGAAAGATATATCACTGTACAATGAGCATGAAGGTGATCACAGCTTTTTTTTTTTTTATTACAGTTTCTTTTCAACAACTTTGGAGGTACTAGCTCTCTGCAGTAATTAGAAAACTGGATGGAAAGTTGTCATGGCATGGCTTTTAGTGATTTTGACTGGGTGCTCCAAATAAGTGATTTATTGTATCTTAGAAAAAAGATGTGAAAAGTGTACTACTTTGGGGGGATGCCATGTCATATATACACACACACACAGCTATACAGTACATGGATCCACACACGCAAAGGCATCCTGAGCAGACATTTTCAGGCCTGATATGACTAAAAGGATTGTGAGTTTTTGCTGAGAAAAGCTTTCTTTTCTGCACCATATTTCATCTCCTCTTCTTGGGAGGTTATCGTTTGCAAAAACGTGCCCTTGATATGGGTTATAGCAGCCAACATGCACCCATTCCCCATGTTAAGATTGAAAATAGAGTGCTCTTGACCTCTTGCCTTTGAAATTCTTCCACTGCCACTGGATTCCTCCCGTAAGCTGTCCTCATTTTATGTCATAGCTCAGAGGCTTTTGCCACAAGGCTGGCATTTTCATTTCCCATGCTCCAGCGTTTCTTTGGCCTCCTTCCTTTCCAAGATGGAAGTAAAGTGAGTCATATGAGCCATGTAAAATGCATGCCCTTATACAGACATTCATGTCATCTGTTGTCAGAGGTACCACATAAAACCTCAATGCATGAAAGCCAATAACAACATGCCTTCAGCTGCTTAATAATTCACAAACCAATATTTCTAAACTGTTCAAATGTTTATGTTCCAATAAAGGCAGCAAATGCCTTTTGCAATTCAAAATTTAATGATACGATTTTATAGGTTATCTTTCCCATCTTAGGAGTATAAAACATACTTAAAATGTTAATTAAATTAAAGCCACTAAAATTTCTGACTTTGGTAGTGTAAAAAAAGACAGGCTTCCACAAAATGTAGTGAGCAATCACACAGCTGTCCATATTGCACAGTTCACTCAACTCTACAATATTCTTCACAACATTGGAAAAATATTGGGAAATATTTTTTTTAAAGCTTGAAAGAAAGAGAGACATTAATACAGATGGACGAGGGATGAGGTTTGGATGAGGTTTCACACAAACTAGATCAAGGTAGTCGGAAAAAAATCAGATCTGTCTTTAAACTTAAAATTTACTGTGAATAATTGTGTGACATCCAGGACTTAATGTCCAGGACTTAATATTTGTTTATCACCAGAAGGCACACAGTTATAATGTTAATTATAAAGTAAACTATTTGGGTTACTGAAGCTGCCAAATTCAGTTACCCATCAAGCCTACAAGGTGTGAGAGTTTCAAACATTATTCTAAAATGGGTCAATAACTGTTGCAGCATTCTGATGCCTGAGGAGGACCTGTTGGTGGTAATGTTGCTAATAAAATGTGTTATTATTAATGGAGCTGTGATTCCAGTGTGCAGCTACTCTTTGTATAGCATTCTGATACTGCCACAGTGCAATCATTCAGCTCACACGCTTCACAGGGTGTCGAAAAAGGGGGGGAACAAGACGCCTCCAGAGTTTTTTTTTAACAGGGTCAAAGTAAAACATCTGAATATGACAATGACAGCATACAGCCCAAGTACACATCTGCCTATACGTAGATCGGCACCTCAGTACTCCCTCTTTCTAATTTTTTCAGCCTTGCCGGCATATGTGAATTTAGGCTTGGTTGATTTTTTTTAGCCTGCTTCACTGGTTTGCCATCAACGTAATTGTCGCTGTGAAGACTTTTTTTTTTTTTTGCCACCATGTCCAAATGAATCACCCTTTGAATTTTCTATTTAAATAGCTGGTTGTTGTTTTTACTGTGTTGTTGTTATTACTGTGTGTATTGAGATGTCGATAATCTTTTAAGGCGCCAAGTTAGTGTGTGGATTCCAGGCTGTATTTCTGGAGTGTTGCCTGATTTTCTGTTAATATTAAACCAGATTTTGTGTGTGTGAGCATTCTTCTAAAGAGGCTCAGGGTGGTCGTCATAGATCAAAGACTGATTGCTTGGTTTTTCGTGAGAGCAAAGGTTGAGAAAAAAAATTATCATTCATAATCTTATGGTAGTAATTTTATGCTGTTTAGAAAAATTACGCCTAATTTAGTCTCCCACAAGGAGAACCATTTTTGTCTGGCCTGGATTTAGGCTTTGGTAATTCATTTCCTCCTTAGTGACAAGGCTTTGGCTTGGTGGAATAATTCTTTTAACATGATGTAAGAGTGTGTGTGTATGTGTGCTGTGTGTCTGGTACAACTTTTGATAGGCGTGGCAACATTTTTTTTTTCTCAAAGTCGCAAAAAGGCCACTGAAGGGGAAGCAGCAGTGAGCCTTAGAAGCAGTTGAACTGGTTAATAAAGAGGCACACTGATTAGTGATTAGCTCCCATGTGGGTAAGAGAGGAGGAGTGAATTTTAGGCTTTCTTGATTGGATGATGAACTAAGAGGAGGTTGCCTCTTGAATTTTAAACTGATAGGATAATGAAGGGAGGTGGGAATGAAAGGATAGCAGCCAAGAGGCGTGGCTTAGAGGGAGTAATAAATGAAAGTGTAGCCTAGAGGTGAAAGAATTAAAAATGAAGTAGGCTTCCTTATTAAACTTTTGCTAAGCTCAATTACAGTGATAAAAGACTTCTCTGATGAACCATTCAAATGAAAGAACATTGAAACGGAGCATCAAAGTACAAGCACATTTTTGTGGAATCTCTCCTTAGCTCAATAATGCATTTGCAGGAGTGTCACCGGTTTCTTTTTTAAATGTGATCTGTTTTTAGAACTGCTGTTCCTTGAATGTAGACAGACTGTTATCCAGCCAAAGGCCACTACCATTGCACTTTTTTTCTGCTCACCACTGTGACTTGAATATGCCGCGTTGCCTCTTCTCTGCCCTACATTGGTGTCATGTCGGTGTGCTGAGTGTGCAAAAACACAGGAGAGGATACTGCTCAGGCTAGCTTCACCTGGCCTGGCCTCTCCATCATTAAAACTAACAGCACCAGCTCCATCAGCAAGGCAGCGCAGAGGTCTTCGGGGATGAGATGTGCATGTGTTTGTGTGGACCATGTGCGTGCATATGTAAATGTGTCCTGGTCCTTGTCCCCTAAGACTGAATCAATGTCTTTCGGTTTCCAATAAATGGTGCATACTGTATATGTATTTATGTTGTTGAGTGAACAGCAATACAGGATCAATAAACAGGATCAATAAAACACAGATTGGTAATGCGCCATATTTTACAGAAGACTAAACACTACGAATCATCATGTCACCAATGGCATGATTGAGCAATAGTAACATTTAGACAGTGTCTAGTGAATACACAATGCCATATTGTATATATAAGTTTCAATAATGATCCTTTTGTCACTTTTTTGTTTGACCCATCCTTCATTTTGGGAGCTGTATGGAGCCATTTTTCAGGATACAAACCCCAGTTCTGCTAGAAGTTCTGGGTTCTGTTTCTTGGATAATGGCATCGTCAGGAGTACTTGCACTAAATCCTTTTTTAAAATCTAAATGGTTACTTTCTCGCCTGAAAAAAATATTAAAACTTAACAAAGTGACATATGAACAGTCCTACAGCACCCTGTTTACTAGTGCGCACAGACTGTGCCCGCGGACCTTCCACGGGTTGGTGCTCCTGTCAGTGTCGGAGCCTCTGTATGAGATGTTTCGGTAGGTAAATGTGTGTTTTTAAAACTTATTTCGGGGCTGTGCTCCCTCTCAGTCCCGCTGAGACTGAGCTGCGCTTGGGGCTGCTGCGCTCAGAGCTGCACTCAGTCCCTCAGAGAGGCTGAGAGGCTGAGAGGCTGAGTGCCTGCGGACCTGACTGTGGAATCGCTGTGAACGCCCCCTGATGATGTAATAAAAACTGTTCGTGCCAATTCATTTTGAAAGAGCAACGGCCAATGGGGAAACTTCAACACTTGGCCTGCTCACCAATGGTGTGACTTCATCACTCAGTCACTCAGTCACTCAGTCACTCAGTCAGTGACGGACAGACATTCGGGGTAATAGGGCTGGTCCATGGCCGATCCAGCCAATAATGATGCAATGTTACTATCACAAAATGGAGAGTACCCACATTACTGCAGCATCCATAATTCATTTGCTGGGAATTAAACATAGCAAAACATGTTCACAGTAAATCACAGTATACAGTTGGCTGATTAAATCATATATGAGATGCTTCTGTATTGACTGTGCACACCATGCATCTTTTCCCAGTCAGCACACTGTCAGCAGTTTAATTCAAACACAAATCTGACTGAAACACAAATTATTTCCCTGTCTGGCTCAGGCACGCTTGTCGGATTTTGTAGGGTTTTCGTGCTAAAATGCTATTTCAGTGTAACAAATAGGCCCACTATGGGCTGATATGCGATTCTTTATTCATAGTTCAAACACTTGGGATCTGTCTGTGTCTGTCTTCCCCGTCTGACACACAATATATAGGGCTGATCGAAAACAATCCTGGTACTTGGTGATTTCGTGTTATTCCTAAATTAGTAAAGGACTTTTAATAGAGTGAGGCGACAGGTTAGCACAGTGCTGGCGGTGCTGAACTCAGTTGAGAAAACAAATTATTCATGTTAAAAGACTCAATACATGCGTATTTCCAATGCCTCTGCAGTTTTTATAGAAGGCAAAAAGTGTGTCACCCACTGAAGTGTTTCAGAATTAATCAAATTGGGAATATTTCAATGTATTATTTCCTACATAAGGACTTAGTAGGCGTATCCAATTATCCAACTAAGACCATGAAAAGACTGAACTGTACCTATTTGGCTACTTGGATCTGGATGTTGCATTTCCATGGGAAGACAGCAGATAAATCGATGAGACTGAGAGAAGGGGCTTTTTTAATGAAGGGTTAAGACTGTTTCTGCTGTCTGATATAAACTTGAATTCAAATTAAAAGAGAAACACAACATTTAGCTTTGCCTGCATCTCCATCAGCTGATCTATGTTATCTGATACACAATCACCCAAAGCATCAATTAGCCCCGACATTTTCTTGATTGTTTTACATTATTGTGCAAAGCAAGCCCAGAGGGAGCAGCATAAAGACCCGTTCTGCTTTACAACTGGATTTCACATTATTACAACTGTTTTAGTTCATCTCAAAAATCAAATTAGTTCACATGTGTCCTTTGGCAAGTCTTTGTCTTTCTTTCATACTAGAAGAAAAGCCTACTGGAGATTCCCTAGATGTTCCGCTTAACCCCGCTGCAAAGCCTATGGAGTTTTGAAAAACCAGTTCCATAACTGCCCCCATTACCTCCACTTCCATCTCTGGTCAACCCCCTTCTCCCTCTCCTCTCGCTCATGTATCCCCATACTCACCATCTTTGTCACCCCTACTCCCGTGAAAGAGGATCAGGAGAGAGGCCCCCTCCAATTTCTCTCCACCTCTAATAGGCTCTTCCTTGTGCTACATGATCACCAGGTGTCAAGATTAAAGAATGGCTACTGCTTCCCAGGGCAGACATAGATGGGAGACAGAGAAAATAGCACTCCATAATTACTGATAAATCGAGCACACTGCCTCTCCTCCTTCCACTTCCTCCCTATCCACCTGGCCCTGATGTCAATGTGAGGGGCTGAGCAAGTTAAGCCGAGGGAAAAAGTTGACCACGCCAGCCACTTTTTTTTTTTTTTTGCACTGCTGATATTGCAGTTAAGTTCAGGCAATTCAGGGCCAATTGACTGACTTCGAGCTTTTATTCACCCTCCAATCGTCTCCTCTTTGAAGTGGGACTCGCAGTGCTAGACTCACATAAGGCAGCTGCAGCCAGAGTACAAAAGCACCAGCTTACACTGCAGCGAATCTATGCCAGGCTTTACTCTACCTAACACAGGTGATGCCATTCTAAACATACAGTACAACTCTTGCCTCCAGTTGCTGACAGGGTTATGACCTACAGAAGATGACGGATGCACAACAGAGCAAGCACCCCTCTCTGCTGAGCGCTACACATGTGCAGTGAGAAGGGGCAGAGGCTGGCAGTGTTGGTGAAGAATGGCCAGCTGGCAAGGTCTCCTCCCTCAGCCAGGCAATTGCAATTGGTTGCCAGGTGGCAACCTACTGCCATTGTTTATTAGTAATCCCAACAGCCTTGATGGAAACCAAAGTAGAGGTGAGTGGAGTCCAACAGTGCATGAAGGCCTCTGCTGCAGTGTTTTTTTGCAGTTTGCTCCATCCTGTCATATTGGAGAATTCGATTGTTTAGTTGAGTTGGCAAGCAACCCAGTGGTGTGGAGGTTTTGGGCATTACCATCACATACAGTCTCTCTTTGAAATAATGAATGAAGATATGCCAAAAAGCTTCAGAGAGTTATTGTATTTTTTTTTCTTTTTTTGTTTATTTGTTTTTTAATTCATCTTGCTAAACCAGGCTAAATAGGCCACGTGTAGCCTGACAATCAGACTGAATTGCGATTTTGTTTCACTTCATTCATTCACTCCATCATGTTCATTTCAGCCAATTTCTGCTTGAGCATTATTTTGTTTTGTTTTGCCTTAATAAAGTAGAGAGTGACGTATAATGTACATCCAGCCAATGTCAAAGAAAGTTGTGGTTGCTAGGAGCAGTTAGCATTTTTCACAATGCTCAAAGAAATATGTCAATTTAAGAGTTGTTATCATTGTAAGTCCACTTACAACAGCCTTAGGAACATTATCTATCACTGTTTTCATCGATATAGCTAGCTACACGAATGAATCACCGCTAGCTGTGGGTGAAGATTCAGGTGTGTCTTTTGAAGTCAAATTTTTTCCAGACTGCAAATCATGTATGGTAATGTGTTGCCATGGTTGACTAATTCTAAAAACAGCATTAAATATCATTTGTTAACTGTAAATTGACAATTATTCTTTAATCCATCAAAAGCAGCTTCAATAGTATAACTGGCCTAAAAAGTGCTCACACTGGAAAGTTCGCTTAAAATTCAGCATGAAGATGCCTCCTGTTCTTGCACTGACCCTCTTCATTGCTATTGATTTTATGCCATGTGAAAAACTGTGCAATGGATCTGGGGAATGTATGACACTGAAAAAAAGTAGAGGCCATCTCAAAGCATATTTCCAGTATAAATACTTTCACCTCAGTGTTAAGGACTTTCATGGTCAGATAAAACAATACCTAGTAATAGTAATAGTAATAGAAAGAAACAATTCTAGACAAATGCAAAATGTGTTTGCAATCTGGCATTACATCCCCAATCTGTCCCATAAATTTGCTCTAATAGGTTTCTAATTCATTTCATTCATCATTTTGTCTGTTTCCACTAGTTCTCTGGCCACAGTTCCCTTTCTACTTTTACATATTCAAACACTTGATCCTCTTTTTCAGAAACCATGCTGACAGTTGACCTAACCCTCTTTCCTGCAAACTGTGAGCGTTTTTGTAGATTGACCTTTTTGATCCAGAATTTAATAAAAGAAAAAAAAAAAACTTTTAATAACACAGCTGGTATTCTTTATGGGTGAAAATAATGTCTTTGCTTTTAAGTGCCCTAAAATGAGACTGGAATTTTTCAAAGAGGAGGCGCTCAGCAGTGTCCCAACATACAGCGGTGATCTTCTTTTATTGGGTAATGTAACAGTAATTTTACATTTATTTGTTTCACAGCATGGTCATCAATAATGTAGACCATTTTATGTTTTTTTTTTTTTTTTTTAGAAAACTGAGTTGGTCCAAGATACACACAGTTCCATCTGCTTCAGTGTCTTTCAGTCAACATCTGCCAGCTTGCTTCATCTTCAGTGGACATTACATATGGGATTTGGCAGGGTTCAGTTTTAGGTCTTGCTTTTTTTGAGAGATTTAATCCCACTTCACTTTCAACTGGAAAACCCTTTTTATTTTTTTATTTTTTTTTATACCAAGCTGGTTTTGGGTGATCTGGAAACACGACAACAAAGACTACAGGCCACATCAACCCATCTTCACATTTGTTTCCTTGTAGTGCCAAAGTCAATAACTTTACTGACTTCTTTTGGAACACATACAGCTTTAATTACTTAAACATATGAGGTGTATCACAGACTTAGGCCCTCACGCTGGTACCTTTTCATACACATTCAAACATGTGCATTAAAAACAGCCTTTGGTTGTTGCCATTTAGCAAATTGATGCAAGTAAGCAGTAAGTCTGAATACAATAATAAACACTGAATTAAAAACATTTACCACAACAAAAAGGCTATTCAGAGGCCAAGCAATAACATTAACATGTGGACACCTCGAAGCAAAAGAATATTTTATTTATTAGCTTTTAATCATATTCTTCATCCTGAGGCAAATCTAGTTTATATTCAATAATGTTCCGGACAATATTACAGCCTTCAGGTGTGAATTTGCCTTTAAACCACAAGTGTAAATGTATAGTAATTAAAATCCAACTACAGCAGTGAATCGACATCAGTAGGAAAGACAGGTCATTAAAAGTCAGTTAATTTTTTTTCTTCTCATCATTCATTCATTGAGTAAATTACAAATAAAAATGTAAATTAAGCTGGCCAAATACAGGAGCATCCGACTGAAGACACAATACAAGATCATAATAGTTATCATAGCAACAGCTCTGAAAGCAACGTCAAATGACCACAAATATACATAAATCTCCGGTCAATCGATGTTCCTCGGGCTGTATGTGACAGGATGCGGTGCTTAGGCAGTAAAGTTCACATACGAGGAATATAGATGTACTAATGGCTTGCCCATTGGGTCATGTATGGATTGACGTTAGCGAACACGATCTATGTTTAGAATCTAATTAATATACACGTCTGCCATCGCGGCAGATTTTCGGCCTCAGCCACTCAAAAGATGCTCAAAGTACAAGAGACACACGCGCACGCGCACGCGTATACATGCAGGCACAGACAAGGTCAGGTACATAAAAAAAAATCTATAGGTTGGTACTTCTGTGAAAGTGCTGTGTCAGGTCATTCATGTACTACTTCTGGAGTCAGTAGTACAATGCCTTTTACAGCACTAAAGTTGTGGAAGAGAAAGAATGCTGCGCTAATCAACTGTATCTCCTACAAATGATTTCCATTGTGCTTTAGCAGTTACATTTTAGGGGAAACACACTGTTTTTCTTCAACCTATAACACATAATGTTTATAGAAATATTGTACTCTAAATATCTATAAAACATTAATTGCCGATGATTCTACAATATAAATGTATGCAACTTAAGTGGTTAATCATGTCAAACCACTTGCTTAACATTAGAGAAAGACTGCGCTGATGTTTAATTTTAAAGATTTTAAGACTGACTATTTGTATGAGATGGGATGTAAGTTCAATGGATTTTGTGAAATACAAGTGCTATGTATAAAAAAGTGAGATAAATACATTTTTGTTGGCAAAGAGATGAAAATATTGTACATCCAAATATTTACTTCCTAATCTAAATTAGTATTATCAAATAATCCAGTTTGTATTATAAGTCAGTTTACATAATTTGTGGCCGCAACATGTAATCAGAGTTTCACAATTTCATCACAAGTAAGGTTACAAATCGCCACTAATACACAAAACAAAAATCACTTTAATGCCTCATACTGTACATGATTATGTAAGAAAGCTAAAATTATTAAATTAATGTATCTGTCCCTCGCTTTGACTACACTCCATATTTTTTTTTCCAATTTCCAATTTGAATATTCAAGTCATTTGCTGCATCGTAGGCTAGTGCTGCCCTGAGCTGCAATATAGGTCACTGATGCTGAGAGCCACTGGCATGAGCCAACAGTGCATTGACTCACCAGCATCACATTGGTCATGGGTCAGTCTATGAATCTACCCTCTCTCCCAAATGAGTGCTCCACCGTTTAATTTTTCAAAATTGGGACATACTGTACAGTATGTACTGAAAATAGCAGCTTCTCATCTCCATCCAGGCTTCATATGATAAGCCCCAGACTATTTGAAATGGGTTTTTTTTTTTTTTTTACAAATGTTCCTCTATTTTTAAGGAATAACTGGGGCTACCTAAAAGCACTAGGAAGATTGGATTAAAACCTTCTCTGAGAGCCCAAATAAAACATTTTCAGACATGTTTGTTCACATCTTTGAATGAGGCTTTTTACACTGGTAGACACCTAGCCGACTCACAAGAATATGTATTATTTTAGGTTTGTTTATAGATTACTTTACAAATTATTGAATTACTTCCTTAAAATGCATATAAAGTTATATATCCGATTTTATCATGACAAAAGTGTTTAAATTGTGGAATTTTGACCACTTATATGCATGTTAATTATAGTGAGAGTATGGTACAAGCAAATACTGAATACTACAACAACATATGTTAGACTTAAAACCATCATTTTACATTATGAAAAGCCTTCTTTTAAGTTTCCAGTTGTATTAATAAAGCTAAAAAATATCACATTTATGAGTTTCAGTCATGAAAATAGCACCTCTTTATGAGAAACTTTCATAGTAATTTTCCATTGAAAAAAAAAAAAACAATTGCTGGGACGAGTTAATGGCTCTCATGCACTTGAGCATTTTAATTGTAAATCAAATATGAGCCTCTCCGTCACTTTAAAAACTTAAGAGTGTGTCCCCCCCCTCGCTACAGCACATTGCCAGCTGTACAGAGACTAAAGGACTTTTGAGAATGTATACTTTTCATCACAGTCTGGTCTGTGCTTATTATACAATTATGACATATCATTATGTCATTATGACAAAGAGCCACACAACAACGAGCACAATTAAATGTGTTGGCATCATTTTTGTTCCTTGCTTGTAGTCTATTTTCTGCATTTTGCTGCAAAGCCTGCACTCAGTCGGGGAATGGCAATATTTGCAGTACCAGTCAAACGTTTGGATACACAGTGGGAAAGTGTGTCAAAGTGTTTGACTGGTACTGTACATGCACACAACAATGGACCTATTGCTAACAGCTAGAAGTGAGGCAGTTGTCTGATAGAACTGATATCCTTATATATTCTTGTCCCAATTACTTAAGAACTTAGGTTCCCCCTTTCAGAGAGCATTATGGCTATTTAGCTGTTTGTTTGTCAATTACTTATCACAAAATGTATTTTCCCATCACTATCAAACTTTGCAAGAAAGAGATAACATACCACTGATGCACCTCTGTGGCAACACTGTTTTTGGATGAGTTACTATCCTGGTTAGTGCAGCAGCAAATTCACTGTTGTAGATCCCTGGAAGCTGTGAATACCAAAAAAGCACTGAGGTACAACCAACCCATTGGATGTGTGCTGCAGAAGAAGTACAAAGAAATGTGTACAGCATCTTTGTAAAAGCGTTACGCTAGTAGTCCATTATGATTTTGAACCAATCCTGATTGTAAAAGCTAAAACTAAGTAAATAAGGTTAAACTAAAAAGTAAGTGGACTTAGTTCTCTTTAAACTCGATAGTAGAGGAGTGCATTGGGATGGAGGTCCCGTGAGACTGCAAACCTCACGGGAGCAGGTGGTTTATTTTTGCTGCGGGTAGGAGCGGGCAGTCAAAAAATAAAATGTGGGTCCTGTGATTTAGCTAGCGCTAACCAGAGGGATGGACACAACAAATTCAGTCAAAAGTAAGATCAAAGCAGGTCATTACAATACAAAAGCAAAGCAAAGCAATTCTGATATTTGGACAAATTTCTCAGTTGTTACTGACAAAAATGGAAATGAATTTGGACTTTGTTAGCTGCGACAAATGTGCAAAAGTGTTGATCTACAACAGGCGCAAATCTGGCACCTCTGGGTTGAGGCGACATACCTGCTCAGTTCTCCCCGGTCAAATTAAGCTCTCCTCACAAAATCAATGGAACTCTATTGTGCGGCCGTGAATGGCCAGAATGTTAGCAGGAGCCGGCGGGTGTGTAACACACACATTGAGGGAGTGGGCGGTAATGATCAGAAATCCAGTGGGAGTGGGATTAAAAAAACAGTCCCATGCGGGGCTCTACTCCATAGAGCATGCTAAGCTGGGGACATGGACAATAATGTTTAATGCAACTAATCCACAACATTCACTGGTCAATGCAGAAAGTAGCAGGGTAAAAGAAAAACTAGGAGCGTTGAGTTTAGGGTGTTAGATAAGGGTCCAAAAGATATGAGTTAACATGCTAACATTTTGTCAAAGTCGACCACAACAACAATCTTTTCCTAAGCTACATCAAGACGTTTAAGTGGCCTAATGTTAACACTGACAAAATGTAACATTAAAGAAAGATATGTTGGCTGTGAAACATGAGACAGCATAATATTTTCACCAAAATGTACCATAGCTACCCACAAAATTACCAATGGGATGCAAGTGAGAAAGAAAGTCTCAACAGCAATATTGACAATTGTCACAGCTGCACTTCATGTCCATATAAATGTAGGCCCTAAGATATTTTACCACTAAGAGGACTGTATTTTGTTTAAAATACCTCAGACATAACTTCAAGACTGGAACAGATCAGATCATATTGCTGGAGGGAACATGGGAGGCAACAGTGAAGCAAATTAAGTTAAAAGTTCTATGTGTAATCGCCAGCCAGCGCAGACCTCTATTGTTCAGTGATGTGCAAGACCACAGCAAATCTCCCTCTCACAGTAACACGGGGCAGCAACCTCAAATAGAAAAAGTACGACTGGCACTATCACCAAGGCAGTGTCAAGCAAGATAAATTACTGTAGTTATTACTGTGTTGTCAGAGTTATCATATTTTAAGGAGTAATAACTGAGCTACCTGCCAGTGCTTAATGACACAGAGATCAAGTTTGTAAAGGCTCAATTTATTATCATTTTTCTACCCAGCGTCACCTACCTGGCAACCACCAAATGTTAGGTCAGGATGTATGATTTGCAGAAGTGTTTGAGTGTTAATCAAATATGCAGAGTGAGAATAAGCAGAAATCCTCAGAACAAATATGCAAGGCGGATATATTTTTACTGGATTTCACTCACAAACTTTCAACAACCATTGCTAAATACAAACTAGTCAAATTATGCTAATATAATCAAGATGATCAGCTGGTACTGCTGTCTGTTTTGCGACCAATTATTAGCATTTTTGCAAAAATACTGCAAAAGTTACAATCCAGTACAATAGATTTCTGTTTGTTTGTTAACTTTTAATCTGCAAGCTATTCCTCGTTTTGTGCTTATGTTGCAAATGCAAATCGTGTTTACGTTCGCTCACAAACATTCAGACTGTGGTCCCCCTCTGTGAAGGGAGAGAAGAAGAGAGAAAGAATGAGGGGCAGAGAGACCACAGAGAGGCCACTACATTCAGATGAAGAATTGTGTGTATTGAATGCCTAAATAGTTTCTAACAATAAAATTGTCACTGTTGTAATGATTTTCTGAGCCACAAAGAGCCCAAATTTGGAATGTGTGACTCCAGTAACTGACAAACATTTTCAAAACTATAGCCGCCTTCTCAGACAAGTCAATATTTCTCTATAGATTATATACCCTCTCAAATCATTAATCAAACTTTAGCACGGTTTGAATTTTATGGTGTGCAAGAATGCAATTAACCACTCACGGTGAGCCTTGGACTGAGAATTTGTTTTGATCATACTCCTCCAGCATGGTTTAGACCCATGTGGTCTTACAGTACTGATAGCAGCACCACATAGGTCAGGACAGCCCTCAGTGGAAGGTCAAATGATTCTGCTGCTTTTCCAAAATATTGTAAGCTCAGCAGCGTTTCTGGGAGTTTTTGTCACATGTCATTATGTGACCCTGTTGTTTGTTTCTGATAAAAACAGATTTTTTTTTTTTTTTTTCTGCAAACCTCTTGGGACGCAGCGTTCTAGCCACTACAGCTGCAGCCAGCACCCACATAAAAACAATGTTGTGCCAATACAAGAACACAAAGAGAGAGACACAGAGGGAGAGAGCTACTGGGTTCTGCCAATACAAGACTAGTACTGTTCTCTGGCCACCACAAAGAGAGTTTGTAAATATTTTCTTTATCTATACACAGGGGGGATAGAGCAACACTGTGTGCATGGGGTGAATGCAAGATTTCTATCACCTGTTTTATCGCCTTCTAATTATATCTGGATGTTTATTTCCTTGCTTTTAGGAATCACATGCGTTACAGACAATTCACTAAGTTGCATTGCCAATGTCTGTAAAAGGACCTCTGCTGCAGCTGTTCTCTTTTCAGTCCTTGAAAGATTCATCGACATCGGGTCATCTAAAGCCATGACACAAATATAGCTTTAAGCTACTGCTGGCATTTTCATTTTGGTAGTGTGATGTGGAATGCTTTCCCTCTGAAAATGATTACATGTTGCCAGCATTTTGCCACTGAAAAGGCCACCAGATTGAATGAGGCATTCTGAATAAGGCAGCTTTTCTTCTGCAATTTCCGCTGCCAGTGCAATTTTCAGCTCTGCACATGTGGAGAAGAGGGCAGAACAATATCACATGATGTATTGACTTGCTGTCAGTATAATGTTAATTCCGAATATTAAAGCTTAACTTACATTCAGTATGCAGGATGATGCACAGTCTGGTGCCACTGACATTTTTTCAACTTGCTTTTTAAAGGCCAAGCTTTACAGCATTTCAGCTGAGATCTTGCATTGTTCATCATCACTCATTATTGTGGCCTATTCAGTATTTTTTTAATAAGACTGATGTCTTGTGTTCTCAACCTGGCAATGATGAATGCATAAAGTGTTTTTTTTCTGGATATACTTGTTAAAACTACATGAATGTAGCTAATTAGGGCTGTTTTTCAGAAAAAGAAACAATGACAAACAAAACAAAAATTATAGACGCAGTCATGGAAGTGCAGATAAATGCTTCCGGACCAATTTCAAACAGAAGTTGCTTCTCTAATTTCATAGAGTCGGTATCAGTATCATACACAGTTATCTTGCCTTTAGCCAAATAATGACACCTAGTGTAAAAGAGCATGAGCTCCCCTCGCAGTAAGTCAGTGGAACAGCAATCAAAGGAACTTGAGGTTACACGGAACGGCAACTTTGCCTCACTGGTGACACACACACACACACACGCACACACACATACACACACGCACACACACAAAAAACTAGCATGTACGCGTTTGCTTCCATGCACGCTCACAGCCATGTACAACACAGACCAGCACGTACACATAAACACAGATCCAGCTGACTATCTGCTTTCACAGAAAATCATCCACAACTTAAAATGTACAGAAAAAAAAAAATAATAACAGGAAGTATGACCGCAACTCATTCCATACTATCCGATATCCAATCTCCAATCTGGGATGACACTCACTTTTAGTTAATGGATAATGCAGTTTCCGGGGTAAATTGATCAACACGGATGGAAAAAGCCACGACTGGACTGCAAACGGAATTAGCTTGAATACAAATATTGATGCCGACTGCATAGTGATCCGTAGGCCTGCTAGTACACCTTCACTCTGAATGTTGCCCCTTTAATGCCATTCACTAAAACCGTGGAAGGTCTGCGTAATGTGCAAACCTCCAAGATTCTGAGATCTGTGTGTCCCAATGTTTTATGCTCCTTTTCATCCGCACTTCTGCAGCATCACCTCGGGAAGATGATGTGCAGGGAGAATGCAGTCGAGTGCACATAATCGAGAGCATAACTCATTTACATAATGTTTGTAGATGATGTGTTTATAAGACGAGAAGACTCAAGGTATATATATATATATATATATATCTTTTTTTTTTTAATAGCCCCAGAACGCTCCGTCGACATTCACTCCAGGCGGAGCTTGAAGGGACTTGCACACCGATTATTTAAGCTTCACAGTGAGAAAAAAAAATGCGTCCACCCTGAAAAGGACACCACCGGCCACCCCAGTAACATGCTGACCACGCAACATCGCCATAATTGTGCCACAATATAGCCCTGCCTACCCGACCACTACCTCGTGGTCAATGTTAGAAAGAAAAAACACATATTTAGCCTAAGATACTCTCATAACATGTTAGAGGTACAACCCGGTAAAACCGCACTTACCTAAAACTGACTCTCCCCTCTTAGCTGTATTTGTGGTCGAAGGTTTGTTAGTTCTCTAGCCAACAACTTCTGCTGGAGCATATGTATCCAGTGCTCATGCTGGTGGCTCAGTCGGTGATGTTGGATTGCGGATGATTTGGCAATCCTTTTCATGCTCAAGGGAAAAAAATCCTTCGTTTCGGCGTGGTCTCGGGCATTGGCGCGCAGAGGAATAAAGTAATGAAGTCCGTCAGGAGGGAAAGGAGGAAAGGGAGCTGTGGATGTGAGATTTATGCCGACGTGTTTGAAACTGTTCAGGTCTTTTTCTTTTTTCTTTTTTTTCTTCTCACCGTAGGAGCCGTTTGCGGGTGGAGAGGTGTGGGATGGATATCTAGGAAGGGAGGCTGGGATGCACAGACTGAGGACGAGAAAGGGGAGGTACAAAGAATACAGTCTCGTATTGTGGAGGACGGTCATGGCAGACAGTAAGGGGTGGGTCTGGACTGTGTGAGGCGGAAGGCGAGGGAACTGAGGGTGGATGAGGATAAGAAGCCGTGTCGTGACTTTTTCTCTGCTGATAGGTAAATATTTACACCAGGGCTATGGGTTGACCACCATAGAACACCTGACCGTTACTAATTAACGGGATAAATTGGGGAGGATCTACAGTGTGTTGAGGAGCAGATAGGCTGGATGATTTAAGAGGCATGAGAGATTTTTGAGAAAACTGAAACCGCACCAAAGTGGGAAGGCGTTGAGTTGCACAGAAGGTGCCAACACTATGCCACGTGTAGGCTGTGTACTTTGCATAAAATACAACGTGACTGTATGACTGTGTTAACATAAACTTGGACTGACACGCTGTGAAACTCGAGAAAATCCTCCACGACACAGACATGGAGTGTGTTTCACAAGTGAGACACTGGTGGTTGCTGTCCATGGTGCTGAAACTCAACTCATGAGAAATTGTGGTAGTTGCTGTCCAAGGTGCTGAAACTCAAGAGGCCTGATGCTGATTTTACTATTAGACATACACAGACCGTACATTCACTTGTTGAAGAGAATGATTGGCAGGGCCATAGCTACCACTGAAGGCACCAAGCTAACGTCCTCAGAGTTGTCTCTGGGGTCCTAATAACATATTCAGAGTTCTACAAAATTCTACAATCATACACGGACATGTTGAGTTTTTCACGGCTGATTTAGATTCTTTTTTTTCTTCTTCTTCTTTCAGAGTTTATATTCTTGAATTCTCTAAATGTGACTGTTTTACACGAAAGACAAATTAAAATAAAGGGATTTTGTAATGGTCCACCAAGAGTTTTGACAATTATGTAGGGAGATAAGATTGACAGAAAGTATGGTTAAATTTACAGTTAAATGCACACAGAAAATGTGGAGGATTTGTTCATAGCTAAGTCAAATTTATTAGGGACATGGAGTTGCACTGGAATTCAGGACCTCAGACCTTTTTAAAATCCTGGCCACGGCCCTGATGACACTGGCATCAAATAGTGCTCTGACATCTACTTAGAAACTTATTGAAACATGCTCTCAGCATAATTTCGAGGAATCATCTAAAACTGCCTCAGACCTAAAGCTGTATTCTGTGTCTGCTATGTTAGACATTCAGTTGAATCAAATTGCACATCCCTTAATCAGAATACCTCCGGCATTGCAGTAGGCTGCTTTCTTGTGTCTTTGATCTTATACAAGACATACAATTATGATCATGTGATAATATTTGATAGGAATAATGGCACGTGGTTGTGCATGCAAATTATATGAATTCCCGGCATAACTGATGAATCCTATATTCATTATTAATTGATTGCTTAATATTAATAATGCCACTAACTTGTTACTAGCTTATTGGTCATTACAAACCACTTGCTCTGCTTGGGATGTTTGGCTTGCAAGGTGGCAATATTATAAGAATATTTGATTCCTTAATTACAGTTCTAAATCACTTAAATCTGTATAAATCAAAACACAAAACTAGAGAAAACGGAAATTTCTCTCGTTCATTCTGAAGTGAAGTCTAACCCATAGCTAATGCCCACATACTGTTTGACACTGATGATTACTATTCTTATGTTACACTTGCATGACATGACATTGCAGTGCACAATTACTGGAATTAACAGTCTTATTTCATTGTATAGGCATTCAGGATTTTTTTGTTTATGTTTTTATTAAATTTTATTCCTTTCTCCACAGAGTTTTGCTTATAATCTTTTGTAATCTAATCTTACTAACTAAAGGAAGCAGTTTTATAATGCCTTGATACCTAAGATAATATATCATTTCTTATGGTCAAATAATATTTCATAAATTCGTTCTGTCTGTAAAGTAAGGGCTTCTTTTTTTGTTTTAAAATGAGTTTCTCATAAACATTGGAGGAAAGCATAATCTACCATCCCATAAGATATTTAAAATGTTCAGCTTTCTGAAAAATACACAGCTCAGGTGAGAATTGAATTTTTTGTTTTACAAGTTGTAGATATCCATTCTTAGGTTACACTTTATATGTTGTTCAGGTTTGTACAAAGCCAGAGGGAGTGCATGAGAGAGTCATGGAAGCCACACTTCACACACAAATTAGAGGTACTTGAATCAAACTTATGATCTCTATCTGGATCTTTATCTTGTTGTTATTCTTGTCATCGGTTCACATTGAATAAGCTGTACATAAATTTTCATCATTGGTAATGTTAGTGAGATGTAAGCACTTATTCCATTTCCTGTTAACTTCTTCTTCTGGTATCCTTATTCCAGGTATCATACAATTTTTCCTTGAGTAACATATTATATATCCCAAATATTAACTGTTTATTTTTCCCCTTCTTTAAATAAAACTTCCTCAAAGGGTCCCTGTACCCATTATATTGAAAATCAAAGTTTTCAGTAAATTTTCCTCTTTTTTTTTTTTCGCTGTAGCATGTGATTTTATGAATCTGCTCTGAATTTCTGTGAATGACTGAGCCCTATTATACATCATTCATTTCTTGAATATATTTAATTCCCTTTGTGCTCCAGGTTCCCCAGATGAGTTCCACATTTTGGATTTTTATTGATGGAGTATTCCAAATATATGTACTTTTGGGAATACCAAGTTGCAGCCATAATAATATTCTAACTTTCTTCCATGATTTATTGTGCAAAAAAAAAAAAGAAAAGAAAAGAAAAGAAAAAAACCCCACAGGAAACCAAAAGAGAAAATTAATATCTATATATTTTGCAGCTCCAACATGTTGGTCTCACTTTCCCCTGTGTTATTAATCCCATAAATTAGTTTAGGAACATACAGTACAAGACAGCCTATACCCATACTCTCCCAATATCTCATCATTAACCTACAAGACATTCATATTTCCTCTTTGCCATCTTCTACACTCTAGAGGGTTTTCTCCTTATAATATCCAATTCATTGCCTTCACAGTATAAATGTAAAATTGGTCCACAGCTAACTACTTAGTCAAGATTAGTCCTTTAACTCAATAATACTTGAATATTTTTGCATTTCTTTGGCTCTTAAGAAAGTGATAAAGTAATTCTTACAGAGCTGCTGTTTGGTCTCTTCTGGTTTTGTAAAGTTATTTTTTTTCCTTCCACTTGCCAGACTGCTGGATAATAAAGCTTGGTTTTGACATCCATTTCATGAAGTTGTTCTCTCGGAGGCCAGAACGCCTCTTATTCCCTCTGTAGCTCAGTCAATGTGTCTGGAATTCCCTTTCACCTTCTTTGATACTGGTGAAGTTAAATCTCTAAAATGTTAACCTATTTTGACCATTGCACACCATGTTATGAGGGGATTTAAGCTCTTCTGGCCGCTTATGCTACACATTTGAGATTTTCAAGCATTGAAAAGACAATCTAAAGTTCAGGAAGATTGTTATTTTGTTATTTTGAGTAAATCCTGTTGTAATAAACTACTTGTACTATAACCACCACTACAACTACTACTACTACTAATAATAATAGCTATAATTACCATTACTATTACGATACAATATGATGAAAATAACATTCTGTATATGGCAGTTCTATACATTTCAATGTACCCCAACATATAATTTAACATCACAATGAAAGTCATCAGAGGAAGCTGAATGGAATTCTCTAAAAGCTCATTTTTAATGTATTAATTAAATATTCAAAGAGCATATGTGCCAGCACCCAAAGGTTGGATGTTCATTTCAAATTACTGCTCAAAGTTCTTTGTAAAAAAGATAACTTTTTGACTTGATTTTCACACCACTTTATATCCATTGCAGTCACAGACAGCTTTGCAACTCACTAGCTCTCCAATCGTCCACTTGCAGTCAAGTGTTTGAAGCATCCACCGACGGGCAAAGAACCTGGCGGGACCAGCATTGCATAGAACTCAATGAGGCTAAATGGATAAATGGTGCCATTACAGAGTCATTAGGCTGGAGGTGGTGGTGACACGTGACAGGTTACCTTTGCGATAGCAGGCATAAAATACTCCAGGGATCACTGAATTCGTGGCATTTAATAATTCTATTGGTCATAGATTTTAATTTGAAACGTCTGTTCAACTTTGTTCATCAGGATATTTTGAGATTTACTGTCACTGAGGGAAATTAGTTTGCAGACACTTTTGCTGTAAATCTTACATGTGATAACTCTAATCCTGTTTTGTAAAAATTCTCTACAGGTGAGTAACAGTACAATGTCAAACAATAACAGAACTACTAAACCAAAGTCAGTGTCAGTGGGTCTACAATACATAACCCAAAACATGACAAAAGACTGGATTTTCAGTGAGGTTTTAGGAAACTGTATGTCAAGGCTTCACCAAGCAGACCGTAGCAAAAAAAAAAAGTTCTTCGTGTGGATTTTTTTGGTATAAGTTATTCCATGTGTTACTGCTGCTAGTGCAGATGGACTGGTGGATGTGTTATGGGCATACTGTTCATGAATGCAGGAATGAACCATCAATACCACTGTTGCACTGGGTATACATGTCTGATGAAATGTGCAGTACTGTGTGTGTGTGTGTGTGTGTGTGTGTGTGTGTGTGTGTGTGTGTGTGTGTGTGTGTGTGTGTGTGTGTGTGTGTGTGTGTGTGTGTGTGTGTGTGTGTGTGTGTGTGTGTGTGTGTGTGTGTGTGTGTGTGTGCAAGCAGAGTGTTGGTAGGATGCATATTTTAAACTTCCCTGTCTCCGGAGGGGAAATGCTGGTGAGGAACTGTTGGCAAACTAAAAAAGAAAGAGGGGGATTAAAAGTAGAGGCAAACAGACTGGGAAGAAAGAACAATTGGCAAGAAAGGAAAGTCTATAAATGATTTGAAAAAAAAAATCACAATCATGCTTAAATCAAAACATCACACTATCAAACACCTTCTGAACGGGTGACCACAGGTTAAGAGCTCATAATCTTCAATTTCGATTGTCTGTGCTGTGATTGTTTGATCACTGGTGATGACAGAGAACTGGCGAGCAAACAGATTTCTTCGACATTTAGTGTTGTAGGTATCAGAGATAAAATGAGGTGTTATGTCCTTCTGATTCTAAATCACCTTTCAGGCAGATAAATTCATGGACTGTGTGGCCCAGGCAGATCTGACAGGAGGGCGGTTTTTATACCGATGTACGAAGGTCTTATTGGTGAGCTTAAATGAATAGTTAAATCAAACTCTCGACGTCCGACTGAAAGTTTTTTTTTAGTTTGTTTTTTCTCTACAGCATACAGATTACATCTTCTGTGAATTCTTCCAAGGCAGACTTACAAGAGGTTTTCCAGTTCTGAACTCTGCTGACATTCTGCCAACAGAGCTATTAGCTAGTCAGTTCTAGCATATCGGACAGCTTAAAAACTCACCTGCTAATGTCATCATTAGTCGATTTAGATGCTAAAAATGAACCCAATCTCGATTTAGAATAGGTTGTTCCCAACCCTCTTTATGTACTTTTATGTACTTCTACTGTGAAAAGAATACTAAAAACCTCATTTAAGTGCATCAACTTCCTTAATGACTTCATGTACGGAGAATTAAGGAGCCGTATGCTAACATGCATTCACCATCCAATTAGGTTAACATGTGTTCCTTAATGTCAAATGTTTCCAAAGTTTGTAACTCACATAGATGTCTACTACTGTCAAGTAAAAATATACTTTTATACTGTACAGATTTGGCTCTATTATCCACATAACTACAATAATTGTGCCATATTCAACACCAGGTGAGACACAATACCCTTACAGGAGCTAAATTTATCTGGACTGTAATGATCTCACACCCACCTCCTTGTTGGAAACCATGAGCTGAATCTTTCTCCTAGCTACCCAGAAGAATGTTAGCGCTTGCTGGATTGACAACCTACTAATGGCTGATCTCTAAGGCTTAGGCCACAGAGATGTTTCTACCCGGTGTTAGTACACGCTGTTGCGGAAGCCTGTCACACTGTACCCAGACCTCTCCCTGCCAGGGCTATGAAAGAGAAGACAGATGTCCAAATAGCCAGCAGGTCCATCAGTCATGAGAATTTTTTCTCTTGCAGGGCGGGGGAGTCAAGTGGGAGAAACACAGATGAATGAAGATGACACCATTCCAGCCTCTCTGCTACTCTAATGAAAAACAAACTCATTTTCAGGAAGTTTTCTGGGTAATAAGACAGTCAGCCAGCCACATCCAAACATAGAGACCACAACTTTTAAAAGTATTACCTTATTTTTCGAGGCCAACACATAAACTTGCAATTCCAAGCCAAAAGACAATTCTTTTTCAGAATGAGATTGTGGCGTGTTTCAGTGCATTTGTTGACCGATGCTTTAAACACAACTAAACACAGGACAATCCGTGTCCTTATTTTAATAAAAGGAAATGACTGAAATGAAAAATTAACAAAGAACTGAAAGTTTTGATTGCTAATACAAGTAGATGGAGACAGAGAGAGGTACATGAAGTAGCACACCCTATAGCTCAACCCTGATTTCCAAGTGATGACACTTTAGGTGGTGCATAGTGTTCCTTATTACAGGGCCAGATTTAGCCTGTAAAATTGTCAAGGAGAGCATAATTTTGCAGTCAACACACACTATCACTTCATCCTTGTGGTTTTACTGCACATTCGTTGTTTATAACTATCTTGTCTTCTTACTTTAACTATTTCTTTGTGGGTCGTGGCTGAGGAGAAACACTTTGAGAGTCTGTGAATATTTTAATGCATACAGTATACGCTGATTTATCTAAATGCAATGACAATGAACTTGAAAGTGCTTGATCAAAACACCACCCAGGATATGCTTTAATTAAAGTTTATTTTATCTCTGTGCAGCCACTTTGAATTTTGGTAACCCTTCAGAAATATGTGTCACTAGAAACTGAATTTGAATCATTTATATTTTAATTTGAATTTCTCTTCCTCAATGACTGAATGCGTCTCAGTGAACTGAAATTGAACTGCAAGAACTGAATTTGAATTGTGAGAACTGAATGTGGAAGTATATAGAGAGTTGAATTTTCAGTTTCAGAGCAAATGAATTAGATTTCATTACATTCAGTTTTAAGTGTATTGGAATTCAGTTCCAAACTAATAAATTCAATTTCAAATTATGCTATTCAGATTCAGTTTTTTAAAGCAGTGATTCAAGTTAAACAATACAAATTCAAATATAAATGATTCAAATTCAGTTTTTAGTGACACATATTTCTGCTAATAACCCTTCCTTTTACAGTCTCCTAATTACTAAGTATTTACCCGGTAAATATATGGTAAATTATAGTATATTATTGGGTAATTACTGGTATTACCATCAGCTCAACTTCGTACCTTGTAGTAGTGACCGTTTTAGCTTGGTAATAACTCAGATATAATTGCTTCTTAGGAAAGTAGGCAACCAATTCTTAGAAACGCCTGCTCTACTACACATCAATTCAAGTTACATGTGTAGTTATCCAAGATTTATGTTGGTAATAGCTCAAGTTTAATTACATACTATCTAGAAATTAAGATAGTACTTTTCAATAAATTACTTTTTCTTATATAGGTATTGTTCATGGCTACACCCATTTATAAAGCATTTATTAGATTTACCTTAAACTTACCTGGTAACAACCTCTGCAGGAACAGTTTTCTTCTAGTGTCATGCTACATCTTCTTAAATACTGGGTACATTCTTGCAGATGTTTTTACAATTTACTCAGTAAGTAAACTGAAACTGTACTGTAAAAGGAAGCCTTGTTTGTTTCCATGGTATTACCAGGCTCTTGTAATCACAAATTGCAATCACACAAACTTGTAACATGGATATTTTGCAATGTTACCAAGTAAGACATTATAATTTACAGAGTAAATAAAGTGAAACTGTACTGTAAAAGAAAGCAATGTTTAATCCCATGATATGACAAAGTCCTTACCACATTCTTTCATCAAAATAGATGGTTTCCTTTCCCATGCAATAGAGACAAAGGTGTACCATATGTTCCATAGTGTTACTAACTAAAACATGACCTTTTATTGAATAAGTACGCTGAAACAGTAGAACTGTCAAAGAAAGTAACACTTAATGACATGGTAGTTAAATTGTACTAAAAAAAAGTGTGTTTGTTATGTAAGGATCATAAAATAAATGTGATAATACAATGTAACAATATGTACCAATGTAACCACTGCTTCAGTTTATTATAAAATAATTACAGAGACTATATAACTGTAACAGCTCAGGAGAATTTATTTAGGGTCTGATAGCAGTTCAATGTATGAATTGATGGAGTGGAGCATAGTTATCCTTATTATACTTTATTATCACAGAGTACCCTTATACTACTTCCTTACATACCCTATAGACATGGATTTAAAGGAAACGTACACTTTCATTAAAATGAAATAGGTATAAATGCCAAATAAATTGAACCTTTGTTTGGTAACAAATGAGTATCTTCAAATAATTGGCTTAATAAATTGACAATTATAGGTTCAACCTGGAATGTATTGTGTTGCCCTTAAACTTAAGGAGTCCTTTCTGAGTCCATGGACTCAATTTAAGAAAAACACAAAAACAAAAAGTGTCTCTTTTAGGAGGAATCCAAAGGGGTCCTTTAATTGTCTCTAATTGGGAAATGAAATCCCGAAGGTTGTCTAGGAGGTTGTGTAGCAGCAGCCATCAGTTCCTCTCCAGTAGCCACCTCATCCAAAGTCCATCTCAAAGCTAACAGGAGAATATCACACGAGCAGGTGATTTGAGGCTAGTGAGTGCAGAGAGTGAGTAACTGGCTCTCACAGGCTTAGCCTGCCACAGCTACAACCATCTGAGCCCTTTTTTTTAGCTCAATAATAAACAGTACTGTGCTCTAGGTTTAATACACAATACAAATTATACTCACTGTATATTAAATGCAAAACACTCATCAACTCCCCAAAATTCAGGAGTAAAACTATGCCATTTAAAGCATAATATTCCTTTGGCATGTAGCTTATTTTGTTATTCTTCTCATTTTGTTATTGTGTCACCTTTTCCCATTCAGATCTTTTTTTTTTTTTTTTGGCCCTAGTATAGTAACAGTCAGTTCCTCTCAATCTGGTTTGGTCTTAGCAGGTAGGCGTCAGTTTTCTCTTCATTATTTCTGCCAACAAGTGAAAAAACCTTGTACTTGGCCCCAGCTAGACAATGCAGGTTGAAGCCCATTTTGTATTGTAACACATTTTTTATCATTGGTGGTTCCAAACTTTCAACAGGGGAAGCGACACATGCATCTTGCTTTACAGAGTATTCTAACAATGGCCGAGTGCAATACCAACTTGTGTTAAATGTACAAGTACACTGACTAAATACCAGCATTAGGCACAATCTCAGCACAGCCTGTGTTTGTGTTTGTGTGTAAACTGTGGTCTAAATCAATACCAACTGCAGCGGGGTCTCCCTTTTCTGTCTGTGGAGCTTTTCTGTTGTTGGGAGGGTTGTGGGGGTGTTTGTACTTGTAAGGCCAGCGCACAAGGGCTCCAGTGGAGTCTCCAACTGAAAAACTGGGAACTGGTATTAGCAGTTGGGTTGCGTGCGAAAAAAAACGAATAACGAAATGCTATTTACCAAAGACGCTGAGATAATGTTAGCTAAACAAAGCATACTGTAGCACTATCGAGCACACACACAAGATTTGCGGGCGTTGTCTCTGAGTTTTATGTTCCCTGATTAGCCAATAAAACATTTAGAAGGAACTGTCTGGCACAGCCTACCCCAGCACAAACTAGGCCTGCTGGTCACTTTCACATATTCAATTCAAACCAACTGTTTAAAATGTAGTTCAAAGAGCTCTTATATAATTGGCAGTAAACCTTATTTAAAATGATTGTATGTTTCTTATCTTTTAATTAAATTCTAGAGTCAGACTGTTTTAAAATGCTGCAATGCCAAATTTTGTTCTTTTTTTTTAAAATTTAAATACACAAATACACAATTTACATATCCTCTCCTGGAGAGATCTTTTGCCTTGAAAACACCTACATTAAGCTGCGGATGTTGGTAACACCTTCTTAAGCTGGGCAAAGGCAAGCTCAAACTATCAATTTCAAACATATTCAGTTTTTATAACTGAAAGATGGAAAAAACTGTCAACCTGAATGAAAACTAATGTCAAAGATACTTAGCTTTTAGATATATCTGGTACAATAAATACAATAAATATCAAAGAGGAATATGGTTTTAGTCAAATTACAATCACTCAATATTACTGGATCCTTGAAGTCTTTGTACAGTAGAAGTTTCCAAAGGACACAATGATGCTGTGACTAAACTGATTAAAACCTGCTGTGACAAGATCGTAGATGTCAGCTGTTAACTGATGTGTGTGATGGTCAGAAAGTTTTAGGTTTACTGACAAGGACCTTGAATTAGGTATATATTATGAGTGGTTTTTACAGGTAATCTCACTGCATGTGGCAATGTTGTGCCCAGTGTGTGGGTGGCTGCTCAGCATGCAGTTAGCATATTTCTAATTGCCCATCTGGCACAAAAGAGAAGAACTGAGCAGCTGAGGGTGTATACCATGTTACAAAGTTTAGCAGAGCATTTAGAGAAAACAATTATGAGGGCTGCTTTGAAAACATTCTCAAGTACTGGGTGAGATACAACAATCTGCCAGCGTTTTTAATAATAACAACAACTTAATTTATATAGCACTTTTCAAGACAACTGTTACACAGTGCTTCATAAAAAAGGGCTAATAAAAGAAAGCAGGAAAACAATCAAATACAAAATCACAGTCTACAAATAAAATAAAACACATAAAACAGTTAAAAGTAATAATGGATAAAATAATGGATAAAAGTAACACATAAAATTAACAGAATAATTAAGCAAAAGCCATATGGTAGAAGTAAGTTTTGAGAGATGAACTTAAGGAAATGCAGTGAATTTTCTAGTCTAAGTTCCTCAGGTAAGCTATTCCAAATGGTTGGAGCCCTGACAGCAAAAGCCATGTCGCCCTTGGTCTTCAGCCTTGACTGGGGAATAGCTAACAGGGCCTTATCAGAAACTCTCAAGCTACAGGCTGGTGAGTTATGATTTCGGAGCTCCGCCAGGTAGCTTGGTGCCATAATGTTCAGGGCCTTAAAATTCAAGAGTAAAATGTATAAAAATCTATTCTAAAAGGGACAGGCAGCCAATGAAGGGAAGCTAAAATAGGGGAGATATGATCATGCTTTCGTGATTTGGTTAAAAGTCTGGCGGCTGCATTTTGGACACCCTGAAGCTGTGCAATCATGTTTTGGCCAAGGCATGTAAACACTGCATTACAATAATCCAGATCAGAAGTGATAAAAGCATTAATCACTCTTTGAGGATCATTAAAAGACATAAGAGATCTAATTCTAGAGATATTTCTCAAGTGAAAAAAAAAAAACACACTTTTTAAAATGGGACTCGAGAGTGAGGTTCTGGTCTAAAATAACAAGGTTTTTAACAGTGGGTATGCTGAGCTAGAGAGCCAAGAGCAGGCATAACTTGGTCACGATTGTGCTCAGGGCCTATAATAAGGATTTCCGTTTTAGAGGCGCTAAGGTGCTAGATTTGCAGGACAAGTACAGCTGAGTATCATCTGCGTGACAATGGAATGAAATATCATGCAGTTTGATAATGTGTAAATAGAGAGAAAATAAAATTGGTCCTAGAATGGAGCCCTACCAAGACGATGCTTGAGAGGAGGTAAAGCCATCAACAGACACAATGAATTTTCTGTTAGAAACATATGAGGAGAACCACTGTAGGGCAGTTCCAGAGATACCAACCCATGTTCTTTCAACCTTTCAATAATAATGGTATGATCCACCATGTCAAACACAGCGCTAAGATCAAGCAGGACCAGTAACAAGCATTCACCTGCATCAGCCTTCATCAAGATATCATTGACAACTCTTACAAAGGCAGTATATGTGCTTTTGAATGACTTTGCTGAATCCTTGACAAAGGAGAGTACATGACGGCTGATGTACAGTATCATCACATTCCCTTTTCTTTCGTAATCTCTGGTTAGAAGTTAGTTTGTGAGGAAATGCACCTGAAATATAAAGAATACATCATTACTACATCTCATGTTTGTGGTGCTATTCAAAATAATTTGTTGACATAGTACTGTACTATGGTCAGTTTCACTCATGTTCCCCCACTCCAATTGTAATAACTTTGGAGATCCCTTAAAAAGAAGCTTCAACCTCAACCCTATTCCCTTCAACATGAACCTTATTTTTGCATCATTTTGTGTCTAAGTGACTAATGGGGACAACAATTTTTGAAATTGGTCCAGTATTGAACAAGAGCGCTTCAGCCAGCAGCCGCAAAAAAGGCTACAATGTAATCCTTTGTGGCAATAGTGCCCCGTCAATGTGCCCCCACTAAAAGTGCTTGCTTTTGCCACTGACGTGCTCTGATTGTTATGACACAGCGAAATCAAACGTTTGTGTGTGTATATATATATATATATCCATGCATTACTGTTGTTATATATATATGTATATGTATATGTATATGTATATTTATGTCTCTATGTACCTGTGTACATCCCCCAACTTACAAATCACCGCATACACCTGTGTCTCATTATGAATCACAGCATGAAGGCAATCAGCACAACTGTGCATTTGAGAAGAAAATTTGAAAGCAACAGAAATGTGGACAGTGGTGAAGAAGTGCAACAGTACTGGATGTAAGGGTGAAACCTTGGTAAATGAAATAGAAAGAAAACAATATTGTTTGCAGGACTGAGTTCTGGGATCTCAGATAAAATATATTGCAGAGTGACAGAAGGTCAGTGAGATGGTGGATTCTGTATGTTCTAAGTTGTGTTCTTTAACAAGGTAAAGACAACACAGTCTGACTACAAATGAGAGACTGAGAAACACATCAGCATGCTCAGAGTCAGTATTACAGTGAACTCTTTCCAATTGACCGAAGCATTGCCTTCATTCTCGGCCAAATGGCTATTAGTGGCATTGTGCCTGAAAAAAAAAAAAAAGGGTGACACAAAGACCCAACTGCAGGTGGAGTTGGGCAAGGGATTTTATGCCAAAATTGATTACATGCACAAATCAAATCAACGGCAAAACAATATTCCACAGCATTGTTTTACAGTGTAAGATATGTTGCCGCCTTTTGGCACTCTTCAAAATGTATATTTAATTTATGACACAGGTTTGATTGAAGAAGGTGCTGGAATGGAGTGTTGGTTGTGCACAGCAGTGCACAAAAGCTGCCTCACTGACTGCCAGCAAATGTCTTGGTCCACAAGGATGGGTTCAAACAGGTGGAGTGTGGAGAACGCAGGGGGAAACAACTCAAGCTCAAGTGAGGCATCAAAGCAAAGCCATCTCCCTCATGGTCTGTTCAGCTACAAACCAAGCCATATGCTTTGCATTGTAGCGGGCTTACTGTGTGGTGTAAGGGTCTGTCACTTGAGTGTTTAAATATTTGAATGGGGCTCAAAGACCTTAATGCCCCTGTAATAAACCTGCAGCTAAATATTTTTATAGTAACAGCGAGTCATTTGACACAGCTCCGAATGAATCAGCTGTGTTCAGAATGACTCAATCAATCATGTTATGACATCTGGCTTATGCCAAGAGGTCAACAATACTAAGCAGTCAGTCACAGTTTGAGTGGCTCTGAGGATGAAGAAAATGAGTTGCACATTCGTCACAGGGAGATCTTTGGGGCTATTGCCTGTGGGGGAGTGGTGGCCTAGGTTAGAGGGGCAAGCTTGTGATTGGAAGGTTGTCGGTTTGATGCCTGGACCAGTAGGTAAGGAGAGGAAAGGGTAAGAGCCCTACCTCATTACTAGACTCCCAAGAAAAATGACAGAATTAGTCATTTCAGAAAATGCCCTAAAACGCCATTTGTTAATGTTCAAGTGACAAAGCCCTCTAGTGGCCATAGTAGTTATGACTATTCTCTGTCAGGAGCCAAGGAGGAATTTAGTTGATGTTGAGCCACTAAGTCTGCATGGGGAGGAGGTTTCGGGCTGCATGGGTGGGTCAACAAAATGATTGAGCTTGCCACATGAGACAGTTGTTTGTTTCCCAGTCACGACATTCAACATTGTTTTCTTTTAACCGATTTTGGCTCCCATCACTTACATTGAAATGACATTTGAAGGAGATCTTTTAATAGCCAGTATGAACAGGAGGAATGATTACAGCGAGGAAAACCTCTTTCAGTGTTCATGTGGGTACCTGATTATTGTTTTAAGACGGACTTGAAAAATTTTGAACCTGTCCTTTAATTAAGCATTGTAAGATCATAAAACAGATTTTTCAACAGTAACAAGACTAATTATGTCATTCTCTTAATCGGGCTGTCATATCATAAAACACTTTTATGCATAATTTCAGGGGGGCAGTTACAAACTACATATTTTGCCTTTTAATTTGGAGAACTTATTCCTCATTACCTTGACCAAGGCCCTAAAATGCCAACAGATCAGGCTTTAGCTGTGTGAGGGCCCTGAAAAAGAGAGCATTGCTCTCAGTAAACCTTCACTGGATAAACAAAGGTTTAAAAAAAAACAACTGAGGAATCACAATGCAGAAGACGCTGAAAGGAAAATAAAAGAACTGTCTACAGTTAATTTGATTTTACTGGCTTTGTAGTTTTCTACTCATGTGAATGTGTTTGAATGTGCAAATATCTGAAGCAGACGTCTGAGGGAGAAAGAGTTCACACGTACCGGATAGCAAACAACGTGTCATAAATATTGACATCTCATTGTGACAGCTGCAAACTCCAAGGTTCCTGTCTGTACCTCCTCAGCAAACACAGACAAACACACAAACATAGACAAACACGCACGCACACACACACACACACACACACACAAAAGCCCTTTTGTGTCAACAGAAGATCCTGAGTTGTGTTGAAAGCTTGTACAGTAGTAAGAGCGACACTGTCTTCTAGGGAAAATACTGCCACAAAGATGCTGGATTTGCTTGCCGGGCCCTGTTTGAGCTGTTTGGTACTCGTGGAGCACACCGTGAAGCATCTGGGGCAAAATACAGTGCAGAATATGAACAAAATTGTATTTGCATGATGATGTCAATGTTGTAAAGCTATTTAAATAGCATAGGAGAAAAATCAAATTTGCAGTATATAATAACAAAAACTAGTTTCCGACAGTGTGCTATGTGAAAATGTGAAAAGACAATATATTTACATTCTATTCACAGACATTCACGGCTACAATGATGGTCTTGTTAGCTGACCATTTTTTACTTGATGCGTGTCTAATTTGATTACCTCCCTCAATAACATCCAACTCATCTCCTGTTGCCTCATTGCACCACTTGTGTTGGTGGGGTCTGTAACATAGAGACTAAGGCAGCATCTTAAATGTGAGTGATGTCCGGATGACAGCTCCATCTCATAAACAACTGGGATGGGCTTGAAGTTATTGAGCACGGCCGGTAGGGCTGTGAGTGGCCAAATCAGTTCATTGCATGTGCCAATCTTCCTCCAGCTCTAATGTGATTAGTGTGGATCTCCTCTGCCTGCTCTGGCCCTTTGTTGTTTGATAAATGTAATTAGATAAAATGAGCATCAGTAAGCTAAGGCCTCGCTAGTCTAAAAATGTGACAAGAAAGTCATTGTCATTAACAAAGTGGCCGAAAATGTGCTCCATTCAATTCTCCTTGAAGTGAGGTTAAAATCGCACACACACAAACACGCTACACACACACACACACACACACACACACACACACACATCATTTGTGCGTGTGTGCAATGTTTCCATACGGTTGGACAGAAAATGTGGACACATGATAAAATATGTAACTTCATTTTTATACACAAATTCTCACAAGGTTGCTGAAATATTGTCTGGCTCCTGTTTGGCTTTCTTTTGTCAAATACATTTTGTGAAACAAGAAACACATACACCAATTCTTTAATTGCCTTATAATATTCATTAAATTTGCATAACCAGATTATTTTGGTCACTTGGGCAAAGAGGGAACATTGCACTGACATACAGTATTATCCCTTTTAAGTTGATATGTCAAACTTGTAAGCAAACAGTTGCTGTCCTATACATCGACTTATACAGCAACTACGGAGCAACATTTTGATGTCACGTTTTTGGCCACCTGATGAATGCCAGTTCAGTTTTTCTTCTCCTTTTAGCTCTGTTTTGTTTACCAGAAACTCTTAAAGGTGCTATATGTAAGAACTGAAGAATTGCCCACCTGTCGAGTTCATACTCCACACTCCAAACAAATTGGGGGCAGCGTATCATCAGAAACATAAGAAACAAGGAAAAGCACAGTCCCTCCCATAGGTCTTTGTCCAACCCCCCCATTAGTTGCATATTATTTGGTACATTGCAAAGAAGACCACATACAGCAACCTCTATGCCCACTCGACAGTCATGTATACCATGTAAAACCATATGGATAGGATAAGCAGTTTTAAAAAGTGATTGGGTAGCTAATGTATCTTTTGTCTCTAAATGAATGCCAACGGGGGTCTGTTATTTCCCTCTGAATGACATTTTTCTTGTATGCTTGTGCCAAATCCAGCAGTGATACGGTACGTTCAAAGCTGTTCCTGAGGATTAATTTGATTGGGTGGATAAACCTGACTGTGCAGTTGCACAGATAGCCAGCAGTGATGTTGGAGGGTAAACAGTGTGTGAGGGATGAACTTAAAATGATCCCAAAGTAAGATAGTACAATTATATCCCATCAGAAATAATCATATGCGGGATTAAGCGAGTAAAAACATTTATCCTTCAGTCTAGCGTGAGAAGCGCGTTATGATTAGCATTTATGTGATCTCTGTATTAATACCATTCATTTTTCTTTTTTAAATGTTCTATATATTCAAGATATTCACTTATCTGTTTTATGCTGGGATTGGAAAAGTAGCACAGAGCATACAACACTGGCAAGGCTTATGAAACAATATGATCACATGTAATTTAAGCAAACCTGTCAAGAAAAGATGCCTGTAACTTTTTTTTAATTATCAAATTGTAGGTTGGTAAGCTCTTCAGTCTGATTAAAGAAATTCAAGTGGCAGGTAGTTGTGTTTTACTGACTAGAGTCTAAGATCTGTGTGCATTGCTTTGTCTCAACCCTAATGAAGCCAGCTTGTCTGGTAAAACATTGGAACTACAGTGGCCATCTCTTGGTTTGAAATGCTTTAGTCTGTACATTTTTTTCTTCAAAGCCAATTAGGATCTTTGCTTGAAGTAAACACCTTTTTTTTCTGTGACGTTCCTTGGGGCACTGCACACAATTTATAACACTAACAAGCATAAATTACACTGGGGACTAGAAGCCATTTGGCTCTCCATGAATTCCTGCTTTTGCTGTTTTGAAAAGAGAGAATTGCAGAAGCATTTCCCTTAGTCATTTTGCATTTTGAAAGGTAACACTCAAGGATGCCAACACCAGCGGCATCAAAAGACTGAGACTGGAAATGTTGAATAGGCTCATATGAGACACATAATTTCAATTCTCCACAAATAATGTGCGTAACAAGAGTGATGGATAATTCTCCATCATCCTCCATCCTCCATCCATCCTTCAGGAAGTCTTTCATGGGAAGACACTAGTCAGTAGCATTTAATCAATCCAGTGGCAAGAAGATGAAGTCAAATAGTCAAAAAATGAAAAATAGTAGAAAATTTGTTGGCCCACAATACAGAAAGAGACTTGATCATAGTTTTCATTTAACCTAACCCCCTAACCCTAACCCCTATATTTTTTTGAAATAACACAATTAAAATAGCAGTATATCATTATGTCCAACTTTTATGCCGTTCCTCTTTAATCCAATGCTTGGATCGCACCAGTATTTCTGTCTTTATTCCACATTTTCCCTATAGTATATCCTAATCTCTCAAAGCCTTTGTGGTACCTGCTTGGTAGGAAGGCAAACATCCCATCCCTTCCATACTGTTTCACAAACTTTTTTTTTTGTCGTCTTACGTGTGCAGAATTGGAACTCTAAGATAGCGGGGGGACATGAAATACTCAATTCCAGCCTTGGCAAACATTTCTGCCGCCAGCATCTCCTCACATTGGTCTGTGTGCAAGACTCTTAACCATAATGTATCTGGAACAGACTTGCATTACTTGACTGTGTACAGGAAAATTGCAATAACTGACCGCAATTTTAGAAAGGCTTTTATAAATGGAGGGCTTAAGACTTTGAGACTTTGGTTGAGGGATGAACCTTTGTACATCATTAAGTACAGCATGTATGTGTTATATTACGGATCAAAAATTCTAAAAACTACTAACAGTACTAGGAGTGTAAATATCATCAAAATATCAAATATCATGATATTTTGATATTTATGTGATTATATATATATATATATATATATAATTACATATATATCAAAATATTGAGTTAATTATTTTAGTTATGGAGAAGGGGTAGGACCATACAAGTGTATACTTCTTCAACATGTAATATTTATTTATGTTGTTTATGAGAATTTGTTTATTGAGAGTTTGCTGTATGTTTACTGTTAATTTTATTCATTCATTTGTTCATTCTTGTTTTGTTCTTGTTGTTTTACTTATTTGTCACACGTTCGAAAGAAATTTAAAAAAAAAAAAAGGAACTGTGTGCTGTTTGTCCTAAAAACACATTAGGTTCATTTCCTAGAACTCTGTCATCACCATCACCCTCCCACACAGCAAGATGTCTAGCCAGGTGGCAGAATCATTTTCCACTGACAGCTTTGGAATAATTTTGGACCTGGTCCTCATTCTCTGCATTAACCAGACATGTGAACAGGAGTATTGTACTGCAGTGACAATATTATTTATGCATATTTCATGCTTCTCTATACACTATATCTCCAGTTACACTTGGTAATTGTTAACCTTTAAGTGGTGTATTCTGAAGCTGATAAATTAGTACTAAAGTTGCACCGAAGGGACTTAAATTATGCCAAATGCCAACCTTTGCGGCTGGGATCAGACACTCAACACGGCCCCACTCAAACAATCTGCAGCTGTCTGCGAGTACACACTGAACCAGTTACCCCCCTTTGACTTTAGTGGCAGTAACAATCGATTTTTATGATCCATCCTGCTCACATGCCTGACTGCAGAACCGGTCTTCATAATCCAGAGGTGCATGTTCCGGGTTTGTGCATGACAGATGAAACCAGGAACCTCCGCAGAGATTGCTGCAGCATTGCACCATAACCACTTCTCTATGTGAAATGAGAAAATTACAGAGGTGATTTATGATACAAACGTAATTGTTGTTGCATTACTTATATGTTGCATCACTGAGAAGCATCTTCATTTGAATCAACCATTCAATTGCAAAACCTCCCTCAATTGCAAACAAAATGGAAATGTTTGCTCTTCCTGTTTTTTTGCTGCAGCAACTTTGATATCCTCCATTTCTGGGGGCATATATACATCTAACACAGGCTTTTTGAAGTCTGCCAACCCTGCAATGTGTCAACTGTTGTCTACAGGAAGATCCTCAGCTGTTGATCCAACAGTTTTGACTTTGTGCAGTGTAGCATCACACATGGTACTCAACATACGCCACAACATACTCTCTGACAAACTTGAGAGGGACTCATAGTGATAAATATTAGTTTCAGGCCTGCTGATGATACTTTAACATAGTTTAAGTTTAAGTTCCAGACATGTAGAATGTCATCATCACTGTTAATGTGGAGTGAATTGCGGAAAAATATGAGCACTTGCAAGAACACGTATCCCTTGTGTTTTTTTTATCTGTTCCTTGTGATGAGTGTGACTGTGTGCATGTGTGCAAGTGTTTGAAGGTAATGATAATTTGTCTGTTTTCCTGCTGGAGGATAATTTCCTCCTGGAACTCCACTAGAGCATCCTCAAGCCGCTCCAAATGCAGAACAGGAGTTGCACCGTTGCATCTGGCATGAAAACAGTGGGACATGTGCTTCAGGCTCATGCCATCTCCACGGCAAAGGACAGGCTGCCGAACATTATGGACGATCAGCATGAATCCCTGGCATCCATCGATGATTTCCAGAACTCCGGCGGTGGTACTGGGGTTTAACAAGACCACACCGAGGCTGTTCTGTTCAGGGAGGATGGGTCTGTGTGATTGAGGCTTTTCAAGAGAGAAAAAAGCCTTGCATGTTTTTAGGGTTGACAACTTTCCCAAAGGACCCTTCTAATGAAGCTCAGCCATTATTTCCTTTGTGAAAAAAGAAGTTTAATTATACGGATACAACAAGACTGTATGTAAATTAGGTAACTTTTACCGACAAAGAATTCATTATTAATACAAGTAAGGAAGTACGCCCCTTCCGAATTTCAATGGGCATATTAATTAATAACTAATAACAACAAAATATTGTTATGTTTAGGTATAAGATCAAATTAAATGAAATAAATTCTAATGAAACAAAGCTTACCTCTTCACTGATATACCTACTGTGATTTTTGACATTATAAACTCTGAGAAGCATTTAGCCACATTGTCATGCTTTGCCAGTGTTCCAGATCCAACAAATATCGCCGTGTGGATCCATAATTGAATCAAATATTTTTTTTACTGGGCTCAAGAGAAGCCTGACCCACTGAGAATTACTTGCCAGCAGACAGGATAAGGTATAGTATCAGTTCAAGTTTTTTTCATATGGAAAGTCATGATATTTTTGGCTCATGTCCTTTCAACATATGAATACTGAAATGTCCAACAGGTCCTCCAACTTAAACCACTAAATGTAATGTAAACATAGGATGAAAAAGGGAAGAAAGCTTTGTGCACAGCGTGTACTGCTGGTAAGAGCAAGATGTCAGAAAAACCAAACAGACCACAAATGTTAGAGACTGCAGTCTCCCTTAGAGATATCAGATATTGCAGCAGATATTGTCTATTTTCAAAAACCTGTCCATGTTTTTACTGAGCAGTCACATTAAGGTTAGCAGCACGCAGTGTGCTGGTTTGGCTGAACCAGTTTTAAATTACGGCTAAGCTAACCAACAGTCTTAACCTCTGTTTAATTACAGACCCTGATGAGTTCTTACACTCACATATTTATTAATTCACCAGGACAAATTAAGGATTGACTGCCTGTTGTGTTAAAAGACAATGAAGCTTTTCACCTCAGCATATTAGAACATTTGGAACACTTAGTGGCACAGTATTACCCTGATATTGAGGGGCTATTTCAATTGTGTTGCATAAGCCCATTAGGTAACAAAATGATTCGTTTGTTTCACATTTGTTCTCTAAAAATCCAATAACTAAGGCATAAAAAATAAGTGGTGGTGTCCGGATTTCACTGCACATAATAGATCCAACACCACAGTATTAATTTGTTTAACCGCTCAATTAAAATGAATGCTCTGGGTTTTTTTTTTTTTTTTTTGGTTTTATTTATTTTTTTTGTTGTTGTTGTTATATTTGGAACCCACACAAACACACACCACTGTCTGTAAAACCTGAATAAATAAAAGCGGAGAGAAAATGTAAAAACTGTCTGTGTTATAGACAATACAGAGCAAATCCATTGTACAGACTTCGCTTCAGGGGTGCTTTGCAAAAGAGGAACAGACATATTTGTGACTACAATTGTGGAGATTTAATGAGAATATGAATGCTTAGAGGGAAAAGTGTCTTGTTGTTTTTATTGCAGATTGTTTTTGGTGGATACATGACAGAGTGGATATGTGCATGTCTATCTCTGAATTTGACAGGCATATGTAAACATTTGGGCGCAGGCAGCAGGAAAGAATACATGTTGACAATTGTGAAAGCTTTCGGTATACTGGTTAGGTATTCCCTTCAACACTCGGGAGGACTTGGATGGTTTCAAGTGTGGAACAGTAATGCATTTTCAAGAGAAGCATCTGTCATAAGCTTTATAACTCACTGCGACTGCGGCCCATTGAGCAACATCTCTGCACCACAGCTTGATCCATGGTCATTCCTCCCCCTTCTGTTCCCAGTCCATTGCCCCCCCCCCCCTCCTTTCTCCACACCTGCCCTTCCAATCATGGATGATCCTGGTTGATGGTGACACCAAGGCCAGTATAGAATGCATTACTCTTAGGGTCAGAGCCAAAGGAGTTGTGGTTGGTCAGACATCAGCTTCAAGTAATATTTGTTGCAGCACAACAGCTTCTAAAAAATAAGACCTTGCAAATTATATATTAGTTGTTCAGTGAAGATGGTAGATTTTAGAACAGAAAGGTAATGTAAGTCATGGATCCACTGTGACATTTCATTATCCCTTTGAGAAATATCACAGTAATGAAAACACTTTGTTCTTATAAAATAACATGGCTGGCGTATTTTTATATTTCACATTTTAAATACCTACACCTTATGCTCAGATTTAAGACCACATTCCTATTCTGCATAATTGTCAGGCATACCCTTTAGATAATACTGAATGACCTTTAGCATACTGGCAAACCTTACTCTCTGGGTAATCTAACCCATCAACATTAAAATCATTTACCAGGTGGGGGGCTGATAATGCTTACCTAGCTTTGATGATACCACACGCAGCAGCAATTTGCAGATACACATCACAAAAATGATTTTGCATTAGCAATCATCTCTGGGTATTTGCCCTGGGGGATGCAGAGGAAAAATATGATTATGTGCCATATTCTGCACTTCAGTCACTTTTTAATTGAGGGAAAACTAGCATTTAATTAACAATTGACCAAAAGGAAATTAGTTTTATTGATTTGTTTGCTAAGGGACAACATTCATCTAGGCATGTGCAGCTCACTAGTTCAGTCCTTGGAGGGAACAGACACAGACTGAGTTGTTATCAGCAAATATTGTAGTAACACTTTGAATTCTATGGTAGTCAATATGCAGACATGTGCCTTCGGGGAAGGGAATGTGTGCTCTGAATAATGGGCGAAATTACAACAAATTTGTATACTTGACATGTTGACACCTACAAGGTCAACCATGTCTTGCAAATTTAAGTCGTGCTCTTATTGAAAATGGATACAAATGTAATGTTGAAATTCAAAAGATGATAATCTGAAGGCTATTGCTTTTCACCATATTTTCTAAATACTCTTTTCGGTTATATGATTACATGTTACATGTCTACAGATGACAGAAGAACAAAAACAATTCTGTTATGACTATAATCCACAAAAGAAAAAAAAGTCACCCATATGCTTGTAATGTTAAACAATGTTCAGTATATGTACTGGCTTTTAATCAGTATCGTCAGATGCAGAAACAACACAGTCAGCAATTCTGTAGCTTTAAGGACTCAAGGTCACACAGGTCCCAGTAAGCATATTATATTTTGACAATTCAGGAGAGTTCTATGCTAACTGCAGTCACAGCTATGATATGTTAATGCATTATGATGGGAATTACATTTTTTTCAATTATTTGGAACAAAATGAATGCATTTTAAGTGGGACAGAGAGGCAGCCTAGCAACAGTGAGAGAGTGAATAAAACAATCAAAATGCCTTCTGTAATAGGTCTCTGTCTCCTCCATCGGGAGCACATAGTTATATTTGTTTCTTTATTATATAACATATGAAGTGGTGTTAGTAATGTATGTAATAACCTGGTCTGAAATTGAAAAAGTAAAATTAAATTGTATTTGGGCCACATTGTTTACAGTAGTATCTTGATCATTACTCAACTTTTTTTTATTTTTTTTATTCAATTTTAAGACCTGGTTTGTCTCATTTCTCAAGAATAAGTAATATACTTGTATTAGATTAGATTGCTTTACATATTACATGTAATCTTACGTTTGAAACATTTATGGATTCAAGCAAATTACAGAAATTCATATTGTCTTCTACAGCACAGTAACAGCACTGTGTAAAAAAGGTGAACAGAAAATAGTGAACCAGTAAGCAGCTGCAACAGTGTGAAGCCAGAGGGCAAAGTTGAGACACAAAAATATTGAATAAAACAGCTGCAAGCTGTAAATTCACCTGTACTTTAACTGTTTGTGTAAAGGCGTGCAACAGTGGAGAAAACCACTTTATTGCTTCTCTTGCTGGGTTGGCATTTTGGGCAGATCAATGAATAGGTTTCTGATTGCTGCATTTCAACAAACGCGCACACACACACACACAGGCCTCACAACTACTTGTTAGAAGGCTGCTGGGTGGGTGGTGGGGATGGTTCATTCCAGATCTCCTCACAAGCAGAGCTGTGTGGGTGGAGGAGCATGTCTGGAGTATGAAAACAGTGCCAAGGTTGTAGCTCATAACACTGGGTAAACACATGGCAGTCACACACAAGCGCTCATGCACCCACACATACACACGCTCAGCGGGACACATAACATAAAACGCACACACATACAACTTTGCCCGCACACACACACACACACACACACACACCCCACCTTGTTCGTGTTTTTGTACTGGCAGGATGCCTGCCGTGCGCAAGTGGACAAAGCATTTTCAATCACCATCCACCCCCAGTTCTGACCATTACAGTCAAAATTAACTTACCATCCTGTGGCCCAAATCTCCTGTTTATCCTCCCTTTAATGTGTTATATCTCCTCTCTATCTCTGCTTTGAGCTACACTAAAGTAGGGGTCGTGGACTAGAATAGAGTCAAAGTGATAATAAACCTCCCAGTGCTTTTCCTCGTTTTATTACCTCGGCTACATTTCATGACATTGCCATGTAGTCTGTTGCACCGAATGAAGTAAAATCACCCAAAGGAGTGAGAATCTGGGTAGATACAGCACATTAAAACTAAGTAAAAATGACTGATCTCTTGTCTCTGTCTTGATGGGTCTTGAGCTTGTGGTGACTGCTGATTAGACAGAGGCATTCTGACTCGGACTCACTGAGCTAGTTTTCAAAGCAGCCTGTGTGTGCAGGGTGTTTGTGTGTATATGTGTCGGCTGGTGTGTGTGCAGGGTGCTTGTCTTTTTATGTATGAGTGTGTGTGTGTTTGCATAAATGAGCAGTCCAGTCATTCATCATGGTTTCATTTCTCAGCTTCATGAATAATGTCAGTGTATATGCATCTATTTGATGTCCCCCAGTATAGGACCGCAGTGCAGCATAGGGTATCTCTATCCATTGTAAATCAAAAGCGATCAGTTCAACTAAATCAATTCACTGCACCAAATGTCATGTGTATTTTGTTAAACTACGCATCCCACTAATATGGAAATTATTAAGCATGTGTTTGAACACTTACTGATAAAGCAGGACAAGTGTTGCCAAAATCTGAATCCTTCTTTACTCATACTCTTGTAAGGGTAATGGGGCAGTGAAACTACTAAAAATGTGCATTTTCAATTGAATTTTAAGTGACGAATCTGAGGTTTTTACCAGCTATGGAATAACAGTTGGGTGTTTGTGGGTAATGTAATAGAAATATCTGGGAGATTCAGCCCAGATGTGGGCCAAGCAATAATTCAGGCAAAAAAGTAAATAAATAATAATAATAAATAAAGAGAGATAAATGAATATCTGAATTAATGAATAAAAAGTTCCTTGTTGACCGGCAGGAGCTGAAGACAAGGCGTTTAGAGAACAAAGGTGATATTAGAGCTGAAATGATTAGTTAATTAGTTGATTGACAGAAATAAATCAGCAACAAATTTGATAACCATTTTATAACTTTTAACCATTCACTGAGCAAAAATGCCAAAACACTCTCTGGTTTGAGCTTCTGAAATTGAGGATTTGCTGCATTTCTCAGTCGAACATGATTGCAAACTGAATCTCAAAATCTCAAAACAAAACATCTGATGATGCCAGATGGGACTTTGTAGGAAATTGCGCTGGAGATTTTTCACCATTTTCTGACATTTCATAGATTAAATGAAAAAAATAACCAGCAGATGAATTGATAATTAAGATAATCATTTGTTGTAGTCCAAGCTAAGATACATTTTACCTCAGTCTGCAGAGCTTACAGTGACAGACAGGTAACTGATTATGTTGCATATTAAATGCAAGTGGGTTTAATGAACAAGTGAGAATCACAAAGCAACAGATGGGATAAAGCCTCCACAAATTTCAGGGGAAATTTTGCTCCCCTTTCCACTCCTGTGTGCCGTGTGCCAAATTTAGCAAGCTAGGCAAGGCCAGTCAGTAACTACGGTTACATGGACAATATTTCTTCAACCCGATTCAAATCATTCTGATTAGAGACCGATAAGATGTGCGTTTACATGTCCCAAAGCATATAATCTGAATATACATTTTTTGACATGTGCAAAGTGGTTCCTCCCGCTGTGAAGTGTCTAATCTGCAGGAAATATAACAGAAGAAGAAGAAGAAGAAGCGGTTCCGCCTGTTAATACAAACCCACATCGTGTCCTGGGAACAATATTTGCGTTTCTAATTAAGCAGCAATCTCAGCTGCACATACTTCTCCTGCCATCTTCAAACAGCGGGAGAGTGTTGTATCAGCCACAGACCAGTTTTGTTTTTCTACCACCATGTTTCTGTCCCTCCCAGAAACTCATTCACATCACCTAATGTTATCCCTTACGTGGGGCAAACATGTACAGAAAGAAAATATTTACTCCAACCAGAGAGAAATGATCAGATATAAGGGTTTACATGATTATTAGGCACTACTATTTCCCTATTGAACGGATTATCAAAGGTTTACACCACCTCTCTCAACCTGATTGAGAATTCCTTCCGATCGGGCCGGACTGGTCCAGTCTCTTCCCATTGAGGTGGTTACATGAGGCATTTTTATTCTGATTGGACTTTTATTCCAAATATTAGGGTCCATGAAAACGCAGCTTGTGTTTCACTCTTTCATTCAGGAGCTGCATGTTCCTCTCACACACGTGTGACAAAAGCGTTCGGCAAGAGTAACGTCCAGAAAACGTCCAGAAAACGTGTAATTGATCCTAATATGTGCATTTTTTTGTTTTTTGTTTTTTATTAGGCAGCATTTATCTTTCAAATTCTTTTAATGTAGACTAATAATTACTCTACATAATAATTATAATTATTTTCATTATCAATCAATCAATAATAAAAATAAAATATAAAATAAAATATTCAAATTTCCTCTTCTGCCCAGAACAGTCTAAAACCCAAAGGTATTCCATTTAAAACATAGGAAAGCAGCATTTTTTAAAATTTTTATCTTTGCTTGATAAATGATTGATCAGTTAACAAAACTGTTTCCTGTCAAGCAACTAATCAATTAATCGACTAATTGTTTCAACACTAATGAAGACAGCATACATCACTTGCTTTAAAAGTTATCTTCTCTTGTAGCACATTCATCATTTTTTAATACTATGCTACCATAAATACTTTTCATTATTTATGTCTTCTTTCATTATATTAATGATTAATGTTAAAATGGTACACATATTTACCCAAAAAAACACAGACAAGGGACAACTTTTTAGCAATAATTCATAGCAAAAGAGGATCATTTCAAACATCCACTAATGTGATACTTGCCCATTCCAAGATAGCAATGCACTCAGAAATGGAACGTATTTGGAAGAGGACAGTTAATATATGTCTTTGGCAAAAAACAATATCTCTGGCCCAATGTGAATATTATTCGCTCAAAAGACTGAAAAACAAGACAACCAATGTCGCTGTAATATCCGGACAAAGAGATGCCAGACAGATGACAGCCTTCAGCTTTCTTCAAATCCAAGTTTTCCTTTAGCTTTGAAACCAAAGACAAGGGACAAAAAGATGAATGGAGTTCAAGGATGGCTGACAGATGGACAGTAGAGATGCAGGGCTAGCCCTTAGCAGTCGTAATTAAGTTGCGTAATTGCACAGATAATGATTCAGCCTGCCTTCAAGTCAAAACAGTCCATGACACACAGCAGAGAGGACTTTGTCATCTGCCTGCCTTACTGCAAATGCCATTTTGCAAAAAAATGTTTTAGTGGCATCTGCAACCAATGAATCAAAACTTTGCTAAACTGTTGGCAGGCTTCATTGTTAGGCTGGTGGATAATACAGTCCCCACGGTTACCATCAAGGCTTTTCACAAGAGAAATCCACCCACAATGCACTGAAAGTTCATACCTCTGCCTGTAACTCAGAGTTTGTATAGAAAACATACACCATTATAAAACAGCCTCCTATAACTTATGGAGAGCAGTCAGGGGTTGTAAAGGCTGTTTTATAGACACTTGCCTTACAGGTATAAAAAACAGGCACTATAGTTAAGGCTATTCACTAAAAGGTAAACACCCGGAAAACACATAATAAGGAATAAGGTTTTAGCATGGAACTGTCAAACAGAGAACTACAAGCCAGAAATCTGGATTTGTTCACTGCAGTAACAGTACATAATGCATTTCAGTGCACTGAGAAACTGCACACAGAGTTTAATTTACCACACTTTGTTCCTGTCGGATTCCACTGTGGAGACCAAGGCGGGAGCAATCTGTCAAGGCAAGAGATGTATGCAAAGTAAATCTTTGTCTAAAAGTGGCATAGATGAAAAATCAGAACTCCTGAGATTATTTTATATTATTATGGATGATGTGCAAGAAGAAATGTGTGTGGTGGAGAGTAATGTGTTGAGGTCATTAGCGCGTTGGCTGCATCAAACCCACAGGCTGCAGAACAACTGTGGATCCATCAAAGTCAGTCCCTCTTCTAAGATAACCTGGCATTCAACTGAATCTGAATATGCTGTTGTTTTCACAGTAACATTCTGGTGAAAAGGATGATGGAGATGGTGAGCAGCCCCAAAGATGGAAAACAGACAGTAGCCAGCATTCTCAATGTATTCCTTTGCTCACTCCAGGCCATACCAACTGCACTCACTGCTTTCACCCTCATCTTTATGATGGAGGTACCATCATAAAGATGGGGGCAACATGCAAGAACTCATTCTCAACACTTAAAAGCATTTGGCTCTGAGCACTGCATCACATGTTACTCAAAACACAGGGCCCATTTCATTCAGCTTGCCTTCAAAAAGGCACTCAAACACAAGTTAAAAGATGAATGGACATTTTGATGAAGATTCAATGCCTAGCAACACAGCCTTCAGCTTTACTGATTCACAGAGCGGGAATAAGTCCAAAGTAAGTTTAGGTTTTGTGTGTGTGTGTGTGTGTTGTACATGTATTGCTCATGTTGTGGGGACATAAATCTGTTTACACAGTCACATTGTGGGGACTCGCCTCCCTTTGGGGACAAAAAGTCCCCATTACTTAAATAATTCAATTTTAGGGTGTATGTATGTGAACATATGTAAAAATGCCACCTTCAAGTCAAAAGCCAGGGTTTCAGCCTGCTCTGAACGCTCAATTTGCAAAGTTACCTGTATTTCCCCACCAAACTGTCATCAGATCATTGAGGCATGTCCACAAATCGGCATCCGTCGGTAGTCTTTGATGCTGTTCAATGGGTTGTTCATGTTGTCCGCTCGCATATTTAGGATTCGGGCTAAAACATGCATGGATGTATTTGAGAAGTTTATATTTCGAGTAAAGAACAAGAAAAACAAGTGAAATCCAACTAATACTGTTTGTTTACATAGCCTCCAGAGCTGGCCGAAGTCTGCCGAGGGGCAGTTTCTAGGAGCTGGCCAATCAGGACAGAGTGGGTTCATTGGGAGGGGGGCCTTAAGAGACAGGAGCTAAAACAAAGGCTGAACTGAGACAGATGCTGCATAAAGAGCCAGTATAACATAAATAAGGAGCTTTTTGAACTGTAAATTATGCAAAGATATTCCAGTAGAGCCCCAGAGTACATATATAGACCTGGAAATGTGCATGTACTCTGTTTAAGGTTTAGGTTAGGGTTAGGGTTAGAGTAAGTCAATGTAATGTCCTCTGAATGTCCTCTGTGTGAATGGTCTCTTGTCTGGTGATTTGTTTTTAATATACATTAATATTAGTTCAGTCAGCCAACTCACGTGGAGTAGATTATTTAAATGTAGAATATGTACGGCATTAGTGTTTGGTGTCTAGGCTCTGACCTCGTTGCTCCCCACAAGGAAACATTGATCTCACACAGCAGGGAGTGGCGAGTGATGAGACTAACTTCCCCCCTTGGGGGAGGCTTTTGAAGCGCTATACGAACGGTAGCAACAGCAGCAGCAATGGCAGCAAGCAAGCATGTGAGCGGTATGGCAGCAGGCATGCAGCAAAGTGTGAGCAGAGCACTGATGGCTTAAATACGCTGCCGGTCCCAGCGCCAGGGGAAAGTAACTGGCAGGGCATTTGGTTTTAATGGGCCGGCCCTGACAATCAAAGTCATTTTTTTCGGACTTTTTAATGCAACAACAGATTCACATTGAATAGTTCAATATTATGTAGGTTTATATGTTAAAAGGCTACCATGAAATGATATGCTTATTTACTTAAAATTCGGTTCAGTTGATATGAATTAATTGTGACCCGATAGTGCAGCAAAGTATGCTTAAACTGTGTAATCTCACCCCACTATTAAACCTTACAATTCATACACAGACAGTCTAGGAGTACCTGTTTGGGTTTATCTACGCAGAGGTCATCTGGAATTAAACTGCTTAATTCTCCAGGATGAGGGTGGGGAGAAGGGCTGCTAACAGATGAGCAACTGTCATCCGGTTTTGAGGTACCTGCTTGTGGGCGAAAACGGCAACCAAGGCCCCGGTAGTGGTGGTAATGTCAACGCTAGTTCCTGTTTCATTACTGGAATCTGCAAAACTGCTAGCGGTAGCTGATTCTTGTAGTGTGGCTACACCTGCTGAGTGAGCATCCTCATTAGGTGATCTTTTCTTGTTGGTAAACCACTTTCTTATGTCCATTTCCACAGAGAAATACGATTGCTAATACTTAAACCAAGCTAGCCAGACACTGGCTGAAGAGAAGCATCATACTGACTTAAAAAAAAAAAGCAAAACTCTCGAGAGGTTGACGTCACTCACGTTATTACACACAACTCAAAACCAGTCTAGCAGACGACCAGCAGAGGGTGAACTTATACCATATTATCAGAAACAGAGCCAATTCTTTCAGACTGTCATCCCACAATAAAAACATGATATTCCATACACTAATATTGCAAGATAGTTGTATACAAAAGAAACATTTGGATAAAGCACATATACCATAACAACAATAATGATAATAATAAATCACAACCAAAAAAAACCCCACCCACAACACTGGGTCTGTATGCTGCCATGATTATAAGGGTGAATTAGATATATGTTACAGTGAGAGGAGTATGGCATGTGAGTGGAGTGGCAGCTCCAGCTGGGCTGCCTGAACTAGCTCGCAGGCGTAACTACATTTCATTTTTCAGATGTTCTTTGCGTAGGCCGTTAATGTCATTATATACTATATCTCATTTGCGAATGCACCTGTTGTAGTGCCAAACTCTTGTCACTGTAGGTGTAAAATCTTTTTATTTTCTAAAGCCCATCAGTCATCAGTCAAAGCACAAATAATTGTTGTCCAATTTATTCAGTCGTCAACACAGGTCCTGTTGCCATCTCTGCCAGATATTTTCTGTTGTGAGCCATGTTTCACATTTTTATTTATATGTGAAGCTAGGTGAACAAGGGGTAGAGAGTGTTTTTGGGGCCCTTTGCTGTTTCTTTCTGTTGAGGCAGCGCTGTCACTTTAAGACCAGTTTATGGGTAAATCTCGCGAGAGTGCAGAACTCCCATGAGAGTTTGCGCAGCGGGAAGCTGTAGTACCGCGAAACTAGTGACAAGGTGTGTATTTTTCACTTATCTGTCGGAAAAATATCCTGATAAACCTTGTTCAGACCTAACAATGATTAGCAGCATCAGTAGATGAGAGTATAATTAAGCTAGCGGACTAAGTTTGATGAATGATGATTCTGTATTCTTGTTGATTTTTGCAGATTGGTAAAACGTGTTGTGTGTGTGTATGTGTGATATCCCCGCCACGCTGAGGGCAAACACTGAAGAGCAGAGCAGCGTAAGTAGTGATACAGTAAACTAACAGAGTCATAGCATCATAGGGGTATATGCTAACTATTTTCACTAAAATGTGCCCTTTTTGTATGCTTCTGCTGAATTTAGAGGGGAGATGAAAGTGCTGTGTTGGCCTCCAGGTGTGCGTGTGAGGGCGCAGGCTGCACATGGAGTGTGAGTGAGTTCATGACTTTCTTCTAAAAACGTATTTTGAAGTTAGAGTATTTGTAAAAATATGTTCTCTTCATGAATATATGTTTTTTGAACTAGTGTAATCTACTGTGAGGTAACTACACAAGTTGAGTGGTTGAACAAATGTATTTATTTGTGTTGTGTATTTGTGTGGAAGTAAGCCACTACTGTTGTCAATAGATACTTGATGTCTACAGTTTATTAGATTTAGTTTGGGTGAAATCTTACTGTAAGCATTAATGTACTATGATACTCCGGGTGACCTATCTGCGCCATTGTTATTAGCACTATAGCAGACTAATTGAGAACAAAACGAGGGAAAAGTAATATTGTTTTGTTATCATTTTAGTTATCCTAGCCCCTCAAAATTACAGACTTTTGCTGTCATTTATGACTGGGCTACATATGCAAAAGCTTACTTCAAATTATTGTCCTATTTAATGAATGACACATTTAAGTTTTGTCACTGTAACTGTACGTTTTAACTTTACTATTGAACCATCAGCTGACCATTTAATGCGATAAACAAGTAGATTAAAATGTTGCTATAAACTCAATATGGAGGGGAAATCAAGCATAAATTATTCCATATTCTTCAGTCTAGATTTTCTTAACACATTGCAACATGTGCAGTGTTTGAACCAAAATATATGCAGTGAACTGTTGGTATTCTTTCATAAATGTGTAACGAGCATTGTAGCTGACATCAGTGACAATGGCCATACATCCTCTTTCTGTGTAAAGGCAGAGAAAGAAAGTCATAAACTCCCCAGAGAAAACATTTGTTTGCCTCGGCTTCAGACTGAGCATGTATCAGGATTAAAAATGACTGAAATTCTTCAGTCTCTCATCTTGACACTCATTCTAGACTTCCTATACAGTATGTGTTTACAATATAGCGGAGGTAGAGAGACAGATGATGCATGAGCTTTTAGTGGGTCTGTTACTGTCTCAGTGCTTGCCTCTCGTCTAGCTGCCTGTACCTATCTTATTTAAGATTTTGATTTTTGTTTTCATTTGATTAATTTATGAGCCTCAACCCTGTCAGAGACCTCAATACAGCTTAGGGGAAAAAAGCTGTCTAATCAGTGTCCTCATCATTAAAAGTGATGCAGCCCCAAAGGATTTCATTGGCTATGTTCCAAATGAGTCGTGAAGGAAAATCATGGAGGAAGTCTGATTGGGGGTAGACGGATAAGTCTACAAAGCTTAAATTAAAATAAGGCATCCTTAGAATAGTAGTCAAGAGCAGTTTATATTATCCTCAATCTGAAAGCCAAAGTACAAAGCAAATTCAAACCAAGTCTCGTCCTATTCTAATACATTTGAATTGATAGATTTTCGCGTCAAAACATTCTAATTGTTACACAACCTTCTCTCCATTCCTCATTGATGGTGAGGTGGGTATTTTTTTATTTGCACATTTGTTACTTGGACTTTTTAATTTTATATATTTGTAAACAACTGTATGTACAATATTAAACGTAAATGTTGCCATTTGATGTATCAGCGTGAGGTTAGAGTTTGTTAAAAAAATCAAGAAATAACATGACTATTTATTAATATTTCAATTTTACACACTTACATATATTTAATGTTTACATATTTAACAACAACCTTTTCTGCAAATGTAGACATAGCTGGTAAAATAAGTATGTTTTGGGGATTTCCAGCACCAGGCAAGCCTAGTTCTGCTGAAGCATGGACACAGCTTGTTAGTAAAACAGTTTGTCTGTAGTTAATAACTTGAAGCCTTAGGATCAGATAGCAGTGTCAGGCTCTTTTGCATATTATATAATCTGAGGCAACTTTCAATTCCAATCTTTCACTTACAGCTCAATATGAATATGTTAAGATAGCACACAGACTTTATTTAGTACTCTTTGTGAACTAAAAGCGTGGGTTTTGGGCTAACACATGAGTGAGTGCTGACAAGGGGTTATACTAATGATGCAATGCCTGAGGCATACTGACAGGTCTGCTGTAGGGGGCCACGCCTGAACTCCAGGCTGCTGATGCTCACTGCTGACAGATATTGACTTCTTCTGAGGCGAGGCCTTGTGTGGCTGTGTCAATGATTACCATGTACTGGTTGCTGACATGTGGAGTATGTCAGGCATATTCAGACATTTGAGGCCCCACACCATGTCATTCTGAAGTAGTCTTGCAAAGTGAATATGGTTGGTAGAAATAGGTTCCTTTCATCAATTTTCCCCCCCCCTATCTACTGCACGTGCTATGTCTGGATTTTATGTTCTAATTTCATTCAGAGCTGATGGTGCACACTCTCTTCCCCATCCATCTCATGCAAAGCTTGACCCCTACAGTAGCTCCTTTACTTGTTCCTTATTTCTTTGATTATCCAATTAGTCAAAAGCCTCTAGGTTTGTATCATTCAATCAGTGAGCCTAGATTTTCACAAATAAGCTAATAAAAGTCAAATCCCCATAAGGGATTCATGAACTTAAACCATGAATTTCATGAATCTAGCCTTCCATCCATCCCACAGAGATATTATTCAATTTATCCCAGCAATGGACAAAATATCACGTAAACAAGATTTTGACTCAAATATTTCATACAGCAGTGAGTTCATCTATAAACAACCAAATATAAAAATTGGAAATGCTATTTGCACAAAGCAGTTCAGTCTGTTCATTTCATCCACTCAGCCAAACTATCACTCCACTAGAATTTTCATGAGATAACTTAAATCTGCAGTGCGGAACTTTTACACATAAATGAGTGACTGTTACATTCAAGCCCCTGCCAAACAAGTTCACACAATGCTGATTAAGCCTATCACTGCCAGATGGATGTCTCTGTATTCCATAGTATAGAGTTTTTAATCTGGTGTCAGGTTTGACATTCCCGGACTGCCTGGATGACTGCACGAATGCAGACTTCTGCCGGCCAAGCTGACTAACTTCCGGCTAGCTCTCTGCTAACTTGACGGGGGATAAAATAATTTAATGGTGCGGCTCTTCTAGACTTTCCAAATGTTATCGGACTGAATGGATCAAATTCGTATTAGCTTTGTGTAACGCTTAAAACTATTTATCCACCGTTTTACAGCTGCAACAGTAGCGACTGTGCAGGCTACGACAGAGCCTATGACATAAGCATGTGTTGACAGTGTTTTTGTAATTCTGTAATTGCTCTCATTGCCAGAAGGGGGAGACAAAAGTCCAGTCAAAATAGTCAAATAATGTTTTTTTTTCTTTTTCATTTAATTCACCGCAGTAGCTAAAATAATGTAGATCTTTTATCTCTCCCACACACGTCTTTGTAGCTGACTTTGGTCTTACCTGCACTTCTGTCAGTATAGCCGTCAATGTGTAGCCAAGTTGTGTCATCCAACCTGATGGTACAAGCAAGAGTACTAATTTTTTCTTCATTGATCATGGTTGCGTTACTTTGTATGTGTCGGAATTGTAAGACATTTTTATTTACAAAATTTGCAGCCCATCTTTTCAGAGTGATAACTCAGTCAAACCAGAATGCACAGACACCAAACACATACTGCTGAAATCAGTGTGACTCTTTACGCTGATATTGACTTCGATATCCACCTTGTCCAATATCCACTTTTAGAGATAAATGTCCATAAACCCACCTAGAAGTCATATGAAAAGCATTCCTTTTAACATCAAATGTAGGTATATAATTCTCATTCACGCATGTGTTGGCATCTGTGTTTGCCCGCCAGAAGCTCTGTCAGAAAGTGACTTTTTTTCCATTTTAAGCCACACTTTTACAATACACTTTTTAGATCTTGGTTGTTTTTAACTATGTCTTTTAACCAGGTAAAGGATTTTAGTCATCAGACGTGGATTTTAAATTGTTTTCAAGAACAATTTAAAAAAAACTTCCTGAACGACAAACACTGAAGGAATCTAAAGATGGGAGATGCTGAACACCGTCTGTCTGAAAACTGTACACCTGTGAGCTGTGGATATTACTCCTGATTCCTGCTATGGACTCTGGATAAAGGGGCTGCTGCAGTTTGATTAAGTTACACAACTTTTAAAGGGACTATTTATACAGCCTGTTTCCAAATATTTCAACAACGACATGGCTGTGTGTAAGAACTGTAATCTTGCTTACTCACGACTGGAGGGCAACATCCATCGGCTGGAGAATAAAATGGAGAATGTCCCACTCCTCCCGGCTGTTGCAGGCCACGGTCTCGGACTCTGCTACCACTCTTCCATGCCTGGCAGCGACCAGTGCTGAAGCCAGTACTGAACCTGGTGCCAGAGTGGAGAGCTTGGTAGCTGTGGAGAATGGACTGTCTGATGTGCATGAAGCTGATGTGATGGTGTCAAGCATCACCACTGCTGTGGGAGCCATGGAACCATGTGCTGTCATTCCATCAGCCCAGCATAGGAAAATGGAGCAAACGACCCCTTCCAGCGGTCAAGTCCTCTCACCATAGGTTGCTGAAGGAGGCTGTGATCAGGAGAAGCTCTGGAGGTTGTCTGGAGACAACAGGGAACCCCTCTGCTAAGAAGGATGTTGCTAGCAGTGGGTCTGTGCTCCTCAGAATAGCGCTGATAAATGCTCGCTCCATTGCAAATAAGTCCTTCATACTGAACGATTTATTCATCTCCTAATCAAGTTCAGCCCCTTAATCAAACTGTGCTGGTCGGACTGTACTTTTATCACCATTCCCAGGACCTCAGGCCGGGGTGGAGGACACGCCATGGTTTTCAGGAACTGCTTTCCAAGTCGGACGATGAGCATAGGTTTTCTCCTCATTTGAACTGCAGATGACCAAAGTTGGTTGTTCAAATCTGTATTTTAATTTACCAACCCCCTGGTTATAATAGTTCTTTTATGTCTGAATTCAGAGATTTTTTATCCTCTATTATTAGGTTGGACAGAGTTATTATGGTTAGTGATTTATATATTCATGCAGATGACGTTTCTTGTAGCTTTGCTGCTGATTTTCTTAGGCCTAGTCCACACATACATGGGTATTTTTGAAAACAGGGTTTTTCTTCCATTCTCAAAAAAAATCCTGTCGGCACAAGCAATATTTTAAAAACATTTCTGTCCAAATGAAAACACAAAAATACAATTGAAGCGCTGTCAAGAGCATGCCAAACCAAGAGGCGGTGATATAACCCTAACCCTAAAGCCATGTTGGCCAATCAGACAAGGGGGAAAAAAGCTATTTCCGGTAGGCCGACCGGGTCTTGTCCAAAACCGACGAGGTTGGCGGTGGGGTCTGTGTCGTTGGAGTGTTGGATTATGTAGCAGTGACCTCTGTAGCGCATTCTGATGCCTCTGTTCCTCATAGTGGACTGTAACTGTATATTTAACTGTACAGGTTCTGCACATTGTAACTGTAACCATATAAACAAGTCCTGTTAACAACGTTAGAACTAGCACTATTTTGGCCACGTCCGCCATTGCACAAAATGTAACCATGTAAACAAAGGAGATAACAGTGCAAACTCTGACGTCACAAGCCAAGTTTGTCCTTTCTACATATCAACACTGAAAATGGAGTTCCTGAACATCTTCAGCCTGGAGAGAGTTTTCCAAAAGGTCCATTTTCAGTAACCTATGGACAAAAGGCCAAAACGCATAGAAAAAGCTACATTTTAAAAAATACCTGTGTTCATGTGGACAAGGCCTTAATGTCACTGAGTCTTTTAATTTTTATTCAACATGTGTCTGGTCCAATGCACATTAGGGGTCATACCTTGGACCTTGTTTTTACACTTGGTTTAAATATTGATTCTATTTGTTCTGAGGAGCTGACCTGTTACTGTTCAACCTATCTTTTAATTTAGATTTTCTGCCCAGTAAATGTGTAAATTGCTCTCGCATCTTAAATCGCCTCTCAGCTGAGAAGTTTTCTGCAGCTTTTCATCCAAGTGACATTGACATTGCTTGTCTGGTCCATGCCTTTAATACACATTGCTCTGCCATTTTGGATAAAGTAGCCCCGAGTAAAATGAGACTTGTTCCCTCTGTCAATTCATCCCCCTGGTTAAATGACACTATTCGTTATTTCCAGCATAAATGTCAGAGGGTAGAGCAACTGTGGAAATCCACCAAGCTCCATTACAAAGACCTTTTTAACTGAGTTTAATATGGTTAAGGATTTGAGGGCCTCTTACTTTGCTTCCCTAATTTCCTCCAGTAAATGCAATGCTAAAGTCCTGTTTGACACCATCGACAACATCACCTCCTGATGTGCCTGTCTTTTCAAATAAGGATTGCAGTAACTTTCTCTCTTTCTTTGTGGATAAGATTAGAGATGTCAAGGATAGCACCATCCCCTCCTCTACTCTCTTTTCTGCTTATCCAACTCGGCCGTCAATTTTGGACTGCTTCTCTCCTATTTCCCTGCAAGACCTTATTGATCTGGTAGGAAGAAAAAAAAAATGGACTTCGGTCTATTGGTGCATGCTTGGCCTCTATTATAAATAGCTCCCTGCAATCTGGTTGTGTCCCAGCTTATTTTAAACATGCAGTTGTTCAGCCTCTTCTGATAAAAACCTAACCTTGATCCATCCCTTTCAAAAAAACTATAGGCCTATACCTAAGCTACCTTTTAATTCAAAACCTTTAGAGAAAGTTGTTGCCAAACAGCTCACAACATTTTAGATAAATTCCAATCTGGTTTCCGTCAGACACATTCCACTGAGACAGATCTTCTCAGAGTCTCCAATGACATAATGATGTCTTCTGATGTGGGTGAATGCTCTGTTTTGGTGCAGCTGGATCTTAGTGCAGCTTTTGATACTGCAGATCACAGTATCCTGACTGAAAGGCTTAGCTAGTTGTAGGGTGTCTCTGGAAGTGCCCTGGACTGTTCTCCTATTTCTCATGTAGGAGTTTTTCTGTGTTGCTTGGTCCCTACATGTCTGAAGCTGCTGCTCATTCCTACGGTGTGCCTCAGGGTTCTGTTTTGGGTTCTATATTATTTGTTTTGTGTATGCTTTCATTAGGTCATATTATTAGCAAATAATAGGTAGGTAATAGGTATCTCATATCACTGTTACGCTGATGATATCCAGCTGTATGTCTCTTATAAGCCTGACGAGACTGACAAACTGACAGTTTTGCACAATTGTCTGACTGCCATTAAGGACTGGGTGGCCAACAACTTTTTACAGCTAAACACAGATGAGACTGAGGTCCTTATCATTGCTTCAGATAGCATAGCTTCCAAGGTTGCTCAGTGTATTGGATCCCTTTCTTCAGCTGTACAATCTAATCTTAGAAATCTTGGTGTTATAATTGATCTGGCTATGCACTTCGATCACATATCAAATCGTTGACCTGTACATGTTTCTTCCATTTTAGAAACATTGCCAAACTCAGGTCTGTTGTATCAGAACCTGAGCTAGAGATGATCATTCACGCTTTAATATCCTGGCTAGACTACTGCAATTCCCTTTTCACCTGCCTCAGCAAGTCGTCCCTGGACTGTCTACAAATGGTCCAGAACGCTGCATGCTTCGAGGCTGTCGACCAGGTCCAGCAGGATGATTCACATCACACCCATCTTATCTTCTTTACATTGGTTTCCCATCAAGTTTAGGATTCATTTTAGGGTTCTTATTTTCACATATAGAGCCCTGCATGGTCAGGCACCTGTGTACATATCTGACCTGCTCCATACTTATATCACTAGTAGGTCACTTAGGTCTTCTGACCAGGGCTTACTGGTTGTCCCTCGTGCTCAACTGAAAACAAAAGGTGATTGTGCCTTTGAAGTGTTGACTCCAACACTGCATAACGCTCTTCCTATAGACACAAGATCTGTGGTCTCTGTTGACGCCTTTAAAAAGCAGTTGATGACTCATTATTCAAATTGGCCTTTGTCGTACTGTCCAGTGTTTGTAATTTTGTGTGTTTTTAAGGTCTGTTGTTGCATATGTTTTATTTTTTATTTCTTTGAACTATTTTGATGGTCTTATTTTTTAACAATTTTACTTTTGTGAAGCTAAACTTTACCAACTTGCTTTCTTACTTGGTCTCTAAATCATCATTTAGACATTTTCTTCACCATCAAAAGTAATGTAGCTAATTGTTGTCTCTACACTGATTGTTTCAGTGCAAACAGAAACTACTGACAGCTAATACAGCATGATGATAATGTAAATAAATAAACGCTAAAAAATGGGGCTAAGGTGTAGCCCAACTCACTGACTTCCTGTTTGCATCATTCGAAGCAAGATGAGAACTGTCGCCTACAGTCAAAACTCAAAACATATTCTTCTCAAATGTCAGTCAAAGAAAAACAATAGTAAGGCACAGGAAATCCCAACAACATGGTTCTTATACCCCTGGAACACTGACACATGCCTCTCCATTCATCTGCTGTGTGTTGAAAACCTTTGGATATACATCATAAAGTGCCCTAGTACATGTATAATACCACTTACTGTACATGGCAGATAATGGCATTTCTAAGTATAGCCTCACTTAACCTGCAAATGTATGCCTACCGTAGCTAAGACATAGTGACTGTACCATATGTCTATACATAAAGGAAATGAAAAACAGGCCCAAAAAAAAGTCTTGACTGTTTTGAAAACATATATATATATATATATATATATATATATATATATATATATATATATATATATATATATATCACCATACGCAGGCTGCTACCAGCTAACTTAAGACTACAAGTGTGACCCAGCAGCCACCCATGTAATTTGACTAATATTGCATTTGATATTTTCTTCCACAAATATTGTACAGCATTGTAGTTGGATTTAAGGGAAGCAGGTCCTCTTGCTGCGGGACTACTCATTATTTAATTCCAAAGGTGAAGTGAGAACTTGCGATAATGACTTCTTCCCCATAGCTTCAGGGCTTCTCACAATTGATGCTTCGTTGACACTGACGCCTTTTGTAAAATAAATGCCTCCCAGTACTTCCAAAGCGACTGCTTTAATGTCAGTGACGTGTCTTTTCTCTCAGTTCAGCTGAGAAAAGTTGTCATACTATATAGTAGGTCTGCAAATATAATTACTGTCATCAATGAATCAGTTGTTTTTTATTAATCCATTGAAGATTTTTTGATTTATTATTTATTTATTCATTTAATCTTAACCAGGAAGTCTCTTGAGAAACATCAACTCATTTACAAGAGAGACCTGGCCAAGATGGCAGCATAAATAAGTGTCACAAAGTTACATAAAAACACAACAATCACATCCAACACAACAAAACGGGATCTGACATATATGAGAAACATAAATGAACAAGATAAAACAATTACATTCTTATATAATGTTATAAATGTTACTGGACAATTAAGGCACATTTGACATATTATTAAATAATGGCTTTTTTTAAGGCTTTTTTTAGCCCACCAATTTTTGGTCATCTACCGATTAGCAATAATTATATTGTCACCCTTAATACTACTATTTTTTTTTACTATTTATTATCACCTATTATCAGAAATTACAGCCCCTACACTGACCTTTGAGCATTTTGACACATCTAAGAAAGAAAATCTACCTACTCTATTATCCAAATTTACATGATTTTTTTAATTAGAAAAGTTCAAAAAGATTGTGAAGGAAAAAAATAGTCTGTAAATGTCACTTCACTTGTCAGATTTACCACTTACTTTCCAACACAATTTGGCTTGCATAACAATAGTCAGATAATACAAATATGCTTATTATGTGATGAACCCTCCCTGAATCTCATGCCTCAAAAACTTATCCAGTGATAACAGGGCCGAGAAATTAATGGAATTTTTATGCAAAGGGGGATGAAAGATATCTTTTTATTCAGAGACATACACAAAGGGTATTAAATGATAAGAGGTCAGATACTGCAAGCTAAATATCACATCAGGCAGAGCTCTCCAAGAAATCAGTCTGTGATCTGAGCTCCACACCCAGTTGTGGCTAAATGACACTTCAGGACAAATACTGGGGTGGTGAACCATGAACGAAAGATACTCCTGGTAAAAGCAGCCATGAAAACTCTGGGCTTTACTGTATATGGAAAATATGGCGTTTAATTAGTCTCAAAACTAAAAAATAGGCACATGCATGTGATACGGACGCACAGAACAGTATCCCCAAGCAGAAAAGCATCCTCATGAGGGGGTCAGCCCTTGTTTCCTCAGCCCCATGTTCCCTCGGTATCAGAGCCGGCCTTTCCATAACGTGCATAATGCACTGCTGGGGTCCCCCGAGGGTTAGGGTTAGGGTTAGACAGACAGACTAACAAACGAACAAATGAACAAATGAACAAATGAGCAGAGATGCTCCCTGGTGAGGGAGGGAGCATTTCAAGTATATTTCAAGTCTAGTTGTTTTTGATCTATTGTGGTCTGGATGGAGAAATATCAGTGAAATTACCCTTTTTTCTGTTTCCATAAACAAAATAAAGGTTTCACAAATCTGATAGTGGGTTTAAATAGCGTTAAGGCTTTTGCTACGATGTCTAACACTTTTTCATAAGTGTAAGTGGTGGAAAAATAAGGAGAATCATCACTAAATATCATTATTTATCTTTCCCCCTGTTCTCTCACGCAACTGCTTGTCTTCAACTTTGTCAGTGATCAAACCAAACAGCCAATCAAAGGTCATGGTCAGTATTCAACGTGACCAATCAAAGGAGCAGACTGTCTATTCCATCCCTGCCTCCAAAGTCTCACAAGTCAATTTGATGAGCGAGCGAGTGTTGAGCAGCTGCAAACGCGTAGGGAGGGTCGAGCTCGTGCTTGTCACAGCCCCGTGCTCGCAGAACGGCATTTGTGTACACGGAGCAGAGATGCTCCCTCACGAGGATGGTTTCCACTTGCGGATACCGTTCTGTGCGCTCGTATCAGATGCACGTGTCTGGTTTTTCTGTGTGTGCGGGTTTTGAGATTAATTAAGCGCTGCTTTTACGCCGCTAAAGTGATTTGTGATTTGGGATACATAAATATTCAGCCATAATAATGACAATGACATTATTATTGAAAGTCTGGTTAAAAACATTTAACAAGAACAGTAAAAGGCTCAATTCAGGATTAAAAGAACATATATAGTCAGTATTGATGGTAAAGGTCAGCTGTGCCAGACATTCAGTTAATCTGCTGGAAAACTTATAAAGTAGAACCAATGTATAGTACAGTATGTGACTGCACTGTTCACTGTAGAGCAGAGCAGAGTGGAGCAAGAGCACCAAATATACACAACAGCACTCAAAACACACAAACTCAAGAGGGTTTTTTTTTTTCCCTGTTCCCACTTCAGAGTGAATTTTGTTTCTAGCATCTCAGTTCACCTAAGGGATTACAATAGTATGCAGTCAAAGTAAACAAGTGCACTGCAGCATCTCAGTTCCCAGACAGACAAACAGACAGGGAAGAAAGAAGAGGATGGAAGGTAAAGAGAGAGAATGAGACAGACACTGAGACACAGACAGATAGATGGATAGATATCACTGGTACATGTGAGAACCTATCCCTCCAGCCAGTTATGCTGTCACAATATTGATTAATGTTGGAGTTTGTATGTGACAAAATAAGCAACTAAAAAAAATGATAAAAGTCTTTTATAAATCTAAGTGAAAAGGTTGTCTGGGACTGTCGGGCTTGCAATTTGATATCTGAAACACAAAATAAAGGAAATTTGAAGGGTAAATACAGAACTGTATGTAGGACACAGACGGCAGATAGGAAGAAATTAGATAATCGCCTTGCTAAAGAAACTGAGTTGACACATTTATCTTGAGTTCATAAATAAATAAAAGTAGTAGCTGAAATGAAATAAGGAGATACAGGGGTCTAAAACTTTGCACAACTGTGGGGGGGGGATTACGTTTTGCCTTCTCTGATTAGTTTTTAATGTGAGTAATGAAGGTGGCACCAAAAACCTCATCAGTGAGAACATATCCAAGGCCTTTGTCATCATATCATTTTTTTTTTTTTTTTCTGTATGGAAGTCCTTATCTGGAGCATTGTCACGTCTCACCAGTATGCCCTGATGTTATCACTTACCACTGCTTGAGGACAATACACAACAGTGCAGATTGGCAGAGTTAAAAAAAAATCCAATTAATCAGGAGTTTAGTGGGGAAAGAGTTTCAATTTAATCTCCCAAAGGAGGATACTTCATGTACCTCATTGAAGCATGTCAGAGTTCAGGGGTTTAAGGGATTGTGGCACAGGCTTACCGCGTCTGGACAGGGACAGTTATTGAGTGCACTCGTCCTTGGGGTCGGACAAGGGCTTACGTGCTAGTGATGAGAGTGACAATGGCAGTTGTCCCTGATTGTGTCCTATAGTGTTTGATTTGGCAAAGGAAATGAAAGGAAAGGCAAGGCAAGGAAGAGTATGGAAGAATGGATTAAACTAATGCTCAAACGATTCCCATTCATTGAACGCAATTAATGCTTAAGAGGATTAGTTGCTTAATTGATCAGTCAACTGACAAAACCTGAATGGACAACAAATTTTGATGAATTAGTTAATTGTTTGAGTCATTTGTCAAGCAAAAATGCCAAATATCCTCAGGTGCCAGTTTCTCAAATGCGACGACTTTTTATATCTCTAACATATTGTTTTCTGTTGAATAACGTTGGGTTTTGCTCTATTATTTGGACAAAATAATCTATTTGAAGAAGTCACCTCGGCTGTGGCAGAAATTTTATTGTTCTGCTATTTTAGAACCTAAATAACCTAATTAATTGACAACTATTGGAATTGTTAATTGCAACCCCACATTCAATTAAACTTTAAACCTAAATTCATAAACCAAATGATACTCATCTAAATATTTAGGCAGACAAACATTTTGGGATACGACTCTAAATATTTTTGTTATTCCATCCTCTTTGAGTTGTCACATCGCCTATTCTCTGTATTAAGTCAAGCGTCTTCTCAGTTGCTTCGTCAGGTGTTTGTAGCCAACTGGAAATTGGTCCAGATCAGGGTCAGCACCTCGAAATCTGAGGCCACAGTATTCTGCCAGAAAAAGGTGGCATGCCCCCAACTCACTGCCTAGCTTGAAGTGAGTTGTTGCCCCACACAAGGAATTTAAGAAGCTCAGGGTCTTGTAGCTCATGATTAAGATTGATCAACTGTAGACCTTATTTTTGACTTGCAGTCAGCAACCAATTGCTTGGCTGCACTCCTGCTTGTGTTGATTAAGATACAACATGAATATTTGCATTGAATGCATATTTTTTTAACATATGCTTATAATCTTCACTGCAGTATCCACGTTTGCTCTGTGGCCGTGAAGGACACAGCTCTGAATATTTTGTACCTGTGTTATCAAAATTCTACTCATGTCAGTCCATCAGGTTAATTAATTCAGGGCTGATGAGGGGGCTATCTCCATATGTTCACCTGTAAAAGCAAATGTAACGAAATGAATTTCAGATAGCACTCCACAGATTCGCTCCTGTTGTATGAAGCAAATTATCAAAATGAGCTGAAGTGACATTGGGCACAGACTCAGTGATAACAAAATTGCCCTTAACCACTGACTGTAAATGAAGATAGAAGCAGCCAGGTGTGACATCACCCATTGGTTGGAGCCAGAACCTTCCAGATAAGGACTGCGCGGTGTTGCCTTTCACGCTTTGGAAACGCGCCCTGCTAACTCGGATCAAAGCCAACACTAGCTTACTGGGAAGGCTGAGCGGTGCACACTTGGGCTAACATTAGTTACTTTAGCTAAATTATGCTAACAGGGCAAGTATTGTAATCAAGTACCTACTAGCTTACTGAAATATTGCAACAATAGTCCAACTCAGTGCGAGTCTCAGAGCCAGGGAGAGCAGCAGGCGAGCAAACTGTCAATCACAGCTGTCAATCAACGCCCACACGGCAGACATAAGCTACTATTTCTAGCTAGTATTTCTAGAGAGAAGTTGCTGCTTTTTGAACAGGATCAATTGGAGCCAGGGACTTTTTGGAACCAGCATCTAGCAGCCATTGGTGGGTTCTGGTGAATATCACTGTAACCTGTCATAAGAGTAATCTTGTTGAAAAACAATTTAAAATTAATAACAATCCTCCTACCTTGTCATCTTGTTTTATTACGCTCTGCTTTTTCTTACTGTCATGATCCCATAAAAGTTCATACATTGCACTGGATTGGACAAATAGCATACCGGGGGCTTGCTGACATCAAGCCCATTCTTCCTTCATTTACTTCTCATCTCACTTTAGCTGGTGCTCTGTGCAGAAGTTCAGGTTCAGTTGCTAAATCTGTAATATCCCTACTCCTCCAACAACATTACCCTGGTGTGGATTATTCATGTCATAGATTCACTGTCAGAATCCCTCTTTGTACGTTTGTGAAATTCAATGTTTCACTTCATTGCCTCTCTCCTCTTACAAATATCATTTTACCTTATTGTCTTTCTTGAAACACTTGAAACTGGGAACTTTGACTCTGATATTTTTTACTTGGTTGCACAAACACACTTACTTGCCAGTAAAAAGTAATTGAACAACAATGTGTTGCTTCCTATGTGAGGGCTGAAAACATTAAATAATATACATATACATACATATATTCATCTCATATCCCTGTTCAGGATTGAGAGGAACTGGAGACTCTGGAAGGATGTATTGGACAGGCTTGGGCAGGTCAGCAGTCTATCACATGGCCATTCAATATACCTGTAGACAGACAAAAACATTCACACTTGCGTTTGTGTCCTTCCAGTACAGTTCCAGTTGTTCATATAGGCACAGCTCCTATACTATACCGTAAGCTTAAATAGTGCTGCAGATGTAGAAAAGGAATCATCAAATGGGCTGAAATATATTTTTTTTAAATAATCAGTAAGAATGGATCATGAATGTGTTTTGTGTATTTGCTGCAACATCCTTGATTTGTTTTATTTACACTTAATTTTTAACGTGCACAAGATTAGATGAAAACTTAATTGCTATAAACACATGCAGAAAAAACATATATTTTTATGTGTAATTTTGGTGTCTGTTTTAAAAACCTGAAGGAGGCTGCATTTTTCAAGCAAGGGATTTTTTTTGCTGGCTCTGCAGAAGGCACACAGTCATGATTGAGTGCTTTTCCTTGGATCAATAATCCTGGACTATGCAGTATCAAGGACAACAACAGATTCCTAGATCTCCGCCATCACTCTCCAACACCTGCTCCAAGCCCTTCATTGTGAAGATTCATGGGTCTCACAGTTAAACGACGGACACGATGCACGGTCACGATTAAGCACTACACCCAGAGAGTCTAGGCAACGGTAGTTAAACAAGTTCTCATTAGTCACCCATTCCCTATTCTGCTATCTTGCCTGGAGCTATTCTCACTGCACATGCTTTGAATATATTCACACCTCACATACACACCCATGCAGACATTCAAACAAATTCTAATTCAGAAATATATTTGGATTATATTTGATTAGATTTTAATGGCATGTTTTATGAATCTACTGGACATCCACTGAATAATTATGAGGGCTGTATCATATTAATGCTTAATATAGTGCGCATTGGTGTAGCCCTTAGCTGGTCTTACTGACTTGCTAACTGGCTGGTTAGGATGGATGTTATGCAAGCAGCGTGGGAGGTTTACATATTATTAAACTACTTCATGGCCTACAGTTCATCTGCCTGTTTGTTTATCTGTTTATCCCTTGCCATTTCTGTAATTAGGTCTTTGTACTGGAAGCCACAGCAGGCGTAACAAGAGCTCAAAACAGCATGTGAAGACAGAATGATGGTAAAAAGGACAAAAGCAAAATGGACTGTGTACAGCGCAGTCTCTGAAGAGAAATAAGTCGGGGCCCTGGCAGCAGTGAATGCTATAATTGCTCCCTTCAAAGAGCCCCTGCCTTGCCAGGACACAATGGAATGACCTTTTTTTGTGATTACAAACCTCTATTAGTGGTGAACCACAGTGGTCAAAGCCATGGCCTTCTCAGTTATACTGTCCTGCTCTGTTGTCATTCTAATTATGTCATTCAAGTGTTTCTCATTTTCTCATTTATTTTAAGAGGCTTCGTTGTTATTTCAGTTAAAAAAAAAAAAAAAAAAACATGGTTTGGGATTTTGCTTTTTTCAGGTTTTGTTTCTTGCTTTCTTAATATTGTCTCCTTGTTTGAGTCATGAAGAACACATTCCCTGACCGTCAGTTTCAAATATTCTGGCTGTTCTTTGAAAGAGTGACAGTTTTCAACATGGTTGTTTGAATTACTTATTTCCTGTGGAAGTCCTTCTGTGACGTAAGGGTCCACAGGACATGCAATTTTAACACACAACTGTAGCACTTGCTGGGTGAATGTTTGCCACTGTTTGAAGGTAATACACATGACTTTAATTATAACTCACTAATAAATGAACCATTACACAAATTTACTTTACTAGCAGGTAGTGAGACTTAAAATGCAATAATTGAGTTCAGCCTCTCACCTGCAGTGAAATATTTCTCATCTGTAACTGCACAAAGATGCAGGACCTTAGCAGGTCAAGGGTAATGTGCTATGAGATAATGTGAAGTCTTATTTAAAGCAATTACATTATAAAAACTATAATAAATTATTCTATTAAAAAAGGAGACACCTATATTATTTATCAACTTGAGACATTGTTATTCATTCAGTATCACCACCCACTTTCCCAGCCAGTGATAGCATTCAAGAGCCAATATGCTAAGACTGTTGGCCAACATGCCTTGGACTACATTCAACACCAAATTCAACCAAGATAAACGGCTAAATCATTGACATGTGGTTAACTGCTGTAGAAGTGGAGTATTGTTCACTCAAAGACAGCAAACTTAACAGGACAGGCCAAGCAATATTTCACAAGGACACCTAATGTAAATGTCTCATTTCAGGGGCTGCTTCATTTAAAGTCCATAAGACTAAATACTTAATAATGAGCCGATAAAGCTGTTCCAAAGACTCATCCATATGCAGCCTTCTGTTTCCCAAACCCGAAGGATACAACTGGTGCATCAGCCCTCAACATCGCAAAAGCCATTCTTCACTGGTTATTTTAATCGTTTTCTACTTATCAGACTGTTTGTCCATGCTGTTCCTGTTTGTCCGTGCTGTATTCTGTAATTTTTGCTTTTTTTAGTCAATTTTGTATCCATCCTGAGAGAGGAATCCCTCCTTTTTCAGATTTTAAAGCCCCCTGAGGCAAATTTTGAGTTGTGATATTGGGCTATACAAATAAAATTGGCTTGATTTGACTTGACAGCTGTCAATCCACAGATTCAGATTGTATACAGTCTAAATTATTTTTGACTATAGGACAGGGTGCTTGCTTAGTTTCATAAAATATATTACATCTGGATAGTCAAAATATTTTCTGTCATGTAAACAGGAGCTGCAAACTTCAAGGTTTGATGAACTAATTAACTAAAAAGTAAATCTGTCCAGGACTAAATATGGACAGTAGCAGTAGTACAAAACATCTTATAAACTTTGCCCCTGACAAATACAGTACATTTAATTTAAAAAATTAAAAAATAAGAATAAAACTGTCCTCTAAAATGACTTCTAAAATACATTTTTGTGTATTGGCAAGGCAAAAATTACTCATGTATCATTTTGTTGTTTATTTGTAGCTTTACCTGCATTCAGCATTGGCTATTTTACACATCCACAGTAATGTGACCATAGCATTTAGAACTGCATAAACTGACAACCCCCAATAATAATCCATTTACATGACTTAACATATTTTGGCTATGTAGAGAGGATGGTTGAAATCCGACTGGTGGCAGACTAACGTCAAGCAACAAGCTAAAAACAGAGCTGCACAAATCCTGCGAGCAGACATCACTCGAGAGTGATGAGTCTAATTATAAATATGTGTAAGCTTTCTGCATTATAGGATTAAAATTACTCCATGACCTCCTTGCCCACATAATGTGATCTGCTCTACATGATAAACATCAAAACATCTGATGTCTTACATAAATGTAGAAATATTGATGTACACTACATCTGTTCAGTGTGTATATATAGTATGAAACATACTGTACCTGTCTGCCAATCGCACAGCCCATCGAATTGTCAGTCAGCCCCCTCCAGCATGAGGTGCTTTGTTTGAGCCAGGAAAAACCCTGCAACTCATATGCAATAATTTCAAGACTAGCATGCTGCCAAATATGTCATAAAAAGTCATCAAGCGTTTTCCCATTCCAAAGGCTCCTCCAAATGCAGCTGAGAAACCAGGATTTGGTATCTTTGGGGCCTCAGAATTTCACTATATCCCCAGTATACCAAAATTGACAGACACCCCTTCCCTGCTTTTTTTTTTTCTATCTGTTTTGATAGACAACTCACGACACTATCTAGCATGACAGATGGACTGTACTGCAAAACCAAACTAAACCAAATAGTAAGTGCTTCCATGTGGTGAAAAATTACGTAATCATCCCTGACCAGGAATAGGCAATCTGGGATGGAAGCCCCCTCACCCTTAGTACTGGTAGCAAATATGAAATTCCTGCCGTTTGTCAGCAAAATATGCCCCAGACATATGCTGGATGTCTGGTGCAAAAACTGATAATATTAGATGTCTGCGTAGGCAATGTTTCACTCACATAAAATGTGTGGATACAGGATATAATAAGTATCTGTATGACCTGTGGGGGAACATTAAAAGGAACGCTGTGCGCACCTGTGAATCACATATATGTGGTTTTTATTTTCTTTGAAAACTCATTAAAAAAGTTCTGCGCTTCCCATTGAAAGCCATGAGTCTGTCACCTCTATCAAACTGGAATTACGAGCTGTCACCGAGTGCTGTCACCAAACTCTAACACATCCTGACACACTGGTTAGCAAAGCAGTGATCTTACAGTCTGAGAAAAATGTTGCTTTTTTTGACCAATGCAGCACCACAGTATTAAAATCCAGGGCTTTGACCACATCTACTTTATCTGACACAGATGAGGAGCTGAGACACCTCTGAGCCCTCTTTCCCTGACAATGAATTGGTAACTAGAGAGTGCCAACTTTAAAACTCACTGGATTAGACAAAATTAGCAGCTAATTAGGGTGCACGAAGCGTAACCTGCACAGGTCAGTTGATTTCTTCTTTGGGGATGGGAGTTCTCCAGCAGGAGTCCAACATGCCCTCTGAAACCCAATTAGCCCAGATCACATCAAACCAGTTCAGTTTCCATGATTTGAATGGGTACCAGATAGTCCATGTGGCCAAATGTTTCGATAAAGAGTCTTTCCTCTTGGGGGTCAACATTTTCCATTTCCATCCAGCACTTGTGATTTGTGTAATTCTCCAAACATGAGCAACTCACCAATATCATGTTGTTAATATCTGCGTGCACAATGTGTAGGCCATCCATATCAACAAATTCAGGAGACAGAATGTTCAAGAGTCAGTGAAGAAGTGGAATAAAAAAAAATAAAGGTTGAATACTGCAATTAATGATCCACACCAAAAACAACCAAGAAATACTTACAGAAACAAGACATTGAGGTCTTGCATTGGCCCACAGTCCCCAGACTTGAATATTATTGAAAGTGGTTATATCTCAAACGTGCAGAGCATAGAAATGACCTATGCATATTTGTGAAATAGAAACATCCTGCAGGGAAATGTGGAAGAACTGTTCCCTGTAGAGGTTGCATTTACTTCTTTTCACTCGGAAAATCTACAAAATCAACAAATCATACCAATTTTACAAGGTGGCTAAACTTTAATGTACATAGATATTTATTTCCTGAACTGCTGTATACCTGCATTTGTATTGTGTCCGCATTCTTTGTATGCCTTCCTTTTTGCTGCTGCTGCTTATGTGCACTCAGTGCATTGTACATCAGTGGATTTACTCCAAATAGCACAGCTCCCCCCTGCCGCCAGTCACCCCCTCTATTTTCTGCATGTTACGTGAGTAGCATTGATGTAACATCCCTAGACACCACCCTGGGTCTCTTATTCAGGAGGTACAGAGCCTCTAAGTAGCCATCTATCAGAAAATCAGTGCCCCAAAACCAGTTCTAATTGTGCTCAGACTCTCTGGTGGCTACTGCCAATGCTGCATCAGATTAAGTGTGTATGACCAACCCATTAAATTCCAATCCATTGTTTTGTGAGTGCTGTAGCACCAGTGAATGTGTGTGTTGTTTGTTTTCAACCCTTCACCTTGACTTTCTTTCTTTCTTTCTCTTGCTTTCTCTCTAACTTTGTTAGTCTCCCTACTTTAACTTTTTTCTCAATCCCTTTTTATGCCTCTGCTCTAAGCTTGGATACATGAAAGCAGGGCAGCTAGCCAGTCCCAGCCGCGCTGTAGGACATGCTTGTCTGTCGTGGATTCCTCTCAATGGGGGAAGAGAAGAACAGCAGACAGTGTTGCTCTGGGCAACATAGCCCTACTTGGGTATGGTGTCTTGAGTCACTGGGTATATCTGTCTTTATATCTGCAAGTGCTCTCAAGTGCCATTAGAGATGTCCATGGTAACACTGGTAGATTAATCAGATTTACCTTTTAAACTGCATTAAAGTCATTGTTATAAATGCACATTGAATGACCAATCATTGTTCAGACTAACAGAAGTCAGCTTTTAATACCAGTCAAGGTCAAGTCTAAAAAAAAATCATGTCCTGGGCAGAATTATAATTAAATCGTATATGAAATAATGTGCAAGACCTCTAGAATTTTGTTTTTGTAGGGCATCTTTTATAGTATTTTTCTGCCTGTTTTGTATTATCGCTAGTAGAAATGTTTGACCACTAGAAGGAAGAAAAACTTTAAAACAATGTCACAGCAACTTAGCCCTCTTACAAGCTTTTCAAGGATGAAAAAGTATGAAAACAAGCATATTACTCATTCAGCAGAAACAGAGCAACACATCCTTTTGTAGTCCTCTGTTTCAGGCCAGTATTCTTTCAACTTTAGTTCTGGTTTGGTCCACCAACTCATGAGAAAAATCTGGTCAGGTAGCAGTGTGTCTGTTTGCTGGAAATGGGTGCCTATATAGAGGGTCAATTTCAATATTGAGAGCTAATAGGGAGCAACCATACAGTTTGAAAATGGACCGGAGAACCCAAACAATTAGCTACAAGCAGCTGGGTGTTTATTCTCTGTAGGTATGGCTGTCGCCTACAAGCAACCGTTCCACATTACACCGACAGTTTAATTACACAGACACTTATTTAATGTTAATATCACTTAATGGAACTTTAATTACACCTCTCTGCCACCAGTCATTCTTAATGTGTATGAGCTTCCTCTCCTCTTCTCGTTTTGCCTCTGTCACTCTGCTTTCCTTTGCTTACTTGGAGCCCACCTTTCCACTATTGATCCCTCCAGCAATATTCCACATCTTTGTAACTCTAACTTTGCATCTTTTACCTCTCGCTTTCCCTCAGCTTTGCCATCCCTCTCTTTCCCTTTGAGTAACGGCTGTCAAGAGATGAAAAGCTCATTTTTTTGTGTGTGTCTCCCCCTTCTCCCTCTTTCCCCTTACTCAGTACATCACCTTGTCTATTTGACTGCATTTCTCCCTTATGCTCTCTCTGCCCCCTCTCACCTCCGTACTGAATCAAGCAGAGACACAGCCGCAAACTGTTCAAACAAAATGCTAATGCTCTGCTAATGGATCCCTGCTTTCCATAGCTTTGCCTGGTAGCGGGTAAAGCTATATATTCCACACAGGAGTTTACACAATGCAATCATACAAAGACCCAGCCTGAAGACATACACTCCTAGCTACATTATTAGGTACACCTGCTATATACAGAGCAAATATGTGCTTTGACTGTTTGACTAAACATCAGAATACACAAAATGCACGGTGTAAGTATCTTTACATGGTCTGATGCCAGCGGCAGATACGACAGCTTAAGCACTCAGAAACAGTTGCTGTTTTAACTCACTAGTTTTTTCACTATTTTTATGTAACATACAGATGGGTGACATTAAAAAAAAAAACTGCAAGTGTCTTGCTAAGGTTTTGGCATACGGTATATTCTAAGTGTCACTGGAACTCTGAACTCTACTCCAAACTCTCCTATTGGTGTTCAATTTGGTTGAGATCTGATGACTGCAAAGGCCATAGCAGAATAATTTACATACACGTCAAACTATTCAGTCACCCGTATTGCCCTGCATGGAAGCATCTGCATTTATAATGTTTCTCAACCCTTTTTCTCAGATGTTTCCTTTGTTTAATAAAAGTACAAACCAAAATGTAGAAGTAAATGAAGTAAATGAAGAGACAGCAAATTTACAGGAAGTATGTCTACCTAAGTTCGATTTAAAATATCCGTTTCAGGTTTAGGTGCTTTTAGGTACAAAGATTTCCGAATGGGGAAGATGCCCCCTAACCTTTTAGTTAAAGCCTCCGATGAAGCCTTGGGTGCTCCATGCATTCAGCTATCCACTTTCACCCCAGGCACATCCAAGTAAGCGTTACTTTGGCACAGAGCAACCACATTAACAGACTTTTTCTGTAGCTCCTTCTTCCGGGTTCTCAAAGTGCTCTTATGTAGGCCCTCCAGCAGGTGCTTTGCCCGCACTGGGTTGTCCTCTTACTTGATAGAGCCTGGAATTCTTGCAAGAAAATGCATGAACATCAGGTGCACAAACAACCTCTTCTGGCTCTTCTCATTGTAGAGCAGCAATGGCTTGACTCCAAGGCCCTTCCAGATCACTGTTGTGCTCAAAGTATGTTGCAGAGTGCCTTTGGTTGTTGCCACATGGGTAATATAATGCATAATTGCATCACATATTCCAATATAATATAATAATCATGTTTCATTATTATCTAGTAATGAATTCAATTGAGAAAATATAAGTAGAAATTAAAAAAAAGGGTGAATTCATTCAGAGTGCATGTGTAATCATTTGTATGCACTGTGGTCTCTGTGCCATTTGTATTTGTGTATGTGTGTTTGTGTGATAGACTGGCAAAAAGACAGTGAAAGTAACAGGGGAAACAACTGCTTTAGTAAAGTTTCATTATGAGTGCATATGCAGAGTGAGGCATAAGGCAATTGTGTGTACAAGTTTACAAACACTGTATCTTGTAAGTGGCTTGATCCGCCTGAAAGTGTACAAGTTATACCAGTTTGTTTGCTCAGCTATATTCAGTGAATACATTACAGAAAAATGTGAATGCAAATCTACAGTCAATGGAAAGACCATTCAAACTGACCTATCAGACTTGAGAATGCAAACAGGCGAGACATTTTCTGAAGTGCTGCACAGTCAACATCACAAGGGATGTCAGGTACGGTGCAGTGGGCACTGTGATTCTTGATTAACCTGTCGTAAAATATATAAGCATGAAGGCCCAGGTTGCGCTGTAAACAGAAGAAACCTCTTACCCAAGGTGGGCACTCAGTCATTTGAAAGCCATTTCTCAGCATTATCGATTCATTCCCTGCTTGGTGAACTGAATTACATTCGATCCAATTTGGTTTCCCACCTTTTCTCCTCTGCAAGACAGGATACTTATTTGCATTAAGTTGCAAATGAAGCATAGTAGAGTGCAAACTGTGAACAATTAGTAAACTACGATATAACAGTAGTTAGTTTTTGCTGTTGTAGCTGTTGTAGTATGCCAATATAGTATAAGAACTGCAACAGAACCTGGTGTCAAACATTAATGGTTGTCCTTGGTAGTCTTCTACTATATGAGAGATGGTTGTCTTGGTAACCTCATGTGAACCTTTAAATAAGACACATTCCTGGTTGGGCAGGAAGCTCTGTGGCATCCAGTTCCTTAGTTACACATGTAACGAACAACAGTCAAAATATGCCAGATAGCACATTTAGTCTTGTTTCTTGGATCCTAAATTATACTTTATCATGCTGCATGTCTGCTTAGGACAGCCCCAACGGCATGATAATGATGTGTGGACACTCCTGCCACATTTCCCTCTCTTTAGTAGAACACATCTGGTAAAGCCAGGGGCTGCTGACAGGACAGCAGGCTTATTAATGATTACCTTCAGCAGGTGTCCCATAGTATGTATCCTCTGACCTTTCCCTCTGAAGAACAGTCGATGGACTGCAACAGCGCCCAGTCAGATGCCCTTCCTCCTCCTTCTTATGCCCCGTCAACCATGTTAGAAAGCCAAACAAGCGTAAGCAAGGAAGAAAGGAAGAAAAAAACAGCTACTTCACTTTACTCTCGGTTTTAAAGTTGGCTGTTAGTCTGTTTGAAGTGTATCATTACTATCTGGAAAAAGCACAGGTTGTTGAGGTTATAATTCTGGGAGTGAATTTGTGCTTTTCTTTCAAAAATCGTTTTTGTCTCCTTTACTTTTTCTTCTCGTTTCCTGCAGAGGTGTTTAAAAAAAAAAAAGAAAAGAAAAAAAGAAAGAAAACACTGCATTCTGTGCTTCATACTATACAATGCACAAATATGGGTCAACATATCCCTGGGATGAAAACTCAGAATTGATTACATCTTGACAAGCACTCCAGGTCTGCCATTATCAAATATTGCCTAGAATCCCTAAGCAGCGCTTAAGGGAGAATGAATAAATTCACCCTTCATCTTTTAAGACAGTCAAATGGGTTAGCTATCCCCACATCACCTTTATATTATGCTGACAAAAACAAATTAGTGACAGGTCTTAACGATGCCTCATCTGTTTTGTACCTGTGTGAAAAGTGAGGTGTTATCTAACATCCCAGCTCCCCACTGAAGAGCAAAGCATTACACCAAGAGTATCTTTTTTTTCGTTTCTGGTGCTGTGTGTTCAGAGGAGATATCATGGGGTGCCACTAGCCCTACCGCTTCTGTCTTTGCTCCTGTTTGAAGCCTCTGACAGGCTATATAGCCCCGATCTCCCTTCTGGGAAACCAGCAGGACATTCCTCAGATAGAGACCCTTTAAAGGGTTCCAGTGGTTAGGGTTCTGAGTGAGAGCAGTAGTTCCTATTAGTGTTTCCATTTCACTCAGAGTCCATCTGAGCAGAGGGTACTTAAGAGGCTTTCCCATTCCTGACGGAAATGGTTCTTTTTTTGCTAATTGGGTAAGCATCTTTATTTGATTTGTTTTATGCATTGTCTTATACTTTCACATGAAATACAGTATTTTATCCAAAATACACTGATGTAAAAAAGGTAGTTTTACTACAGAATAGGTCTTTTTTTAAGGCATGCATTCTGACTTGTCATAGCAGGAAAAGCACAGGTGTAATTAATAACATTAACGATGGCTGCATTCCATTGAGGTGTTCTTGGCCCTGCTATTGGCCAATTTGTGGAGTGGCGAGGCGTACAGGGACATTCAAATGGAATGGAAGAATCAATATTATAATATTATTTGCTACACCTGTGCTGTCAAAATGTCTGCCATGAAAAAGGTCTATTTGTCGAGTTTGTGAAACTCCTAACTTTTATGTTTCGGAAGTCACACATCTGCAGTATTGTTCATTATACTTACCTAATTTAAAAGCATGCTGAAAACAACACAGTTCAATACATTTTTGCATTATATACATTATATACAGGGCTTTGTTTCCCCATAATGATCGATCGTAGAAGTTAAGAGTGTTTTCTAAGAGCATTTCTCATTTTTAAATTTCTATACATGGTTCCCAAAGCCGTAGTTAAGAGAAAGTACATGTGCAATGTTGGCTGTCTGTGGTGATTAAAATGATACTGAATATATTTTAAAGTAACTTTGCATATTTAACTTTCTGTAAGCCATGTTATATATTAAACACACATCACAAAGCGTAAATGTTGTAAATGACACAAATAAATGTTTTATACTGGAAAATTGTTCAGTATGAAAACAAAGCTTAATGTGCAGCAAATAATATCTACAGTCTTGATAATTCATGTTACTGGGTGGAAGTCCAAAGTAAACTTTGATTGATTTAGCTGCTGCTCAAAGCAGACATTGCTCTAAAGATTATATTAAAACTAAAATGAAGCCGTGGCATTTCCTCTAAATATCATGAATATGTGTCATTCTGTTGTCATTTCTGTATTAGACCTGCTGTATGTAGGTGCAAGGTAAACATACGCACATCATAAACAGAAAGAAAAGAGAAGATATGGAACCTGACAATATACAACCATGGAAATGGCATTTTAGCCTGAAGAAGAGATGAATATATTATGCGAGGAGAGGGAGAGGAGGTTGATGACAAAACAGACTGGCAGAACAATTGTTGAATGAATTTTTGTGTGTTGCTTTGGTTTTACTTTCAAATTTCAACATCACTCATTTTGCATCAAACGTCACTTAACAAAGACCATCAGTGTCCATGAAAAAAAATATCGATTTAAAAATGTACAAAAACAAAATAAAATGAGTGGGTAGGAGTCACTCATTAATCTACGCTCATTTCTAAGAGCATCTTCAGTTACAATGCTTTTGGGAAATGAGGCCCTGGTTATTTAGGTCTGACGATATTAGGTAACTTATAGAAGTACAAGGAGGCCAGACTGGGTTTTTTTTCCTCCTGCATTGTTGGATCATTGGTCACAACCACTATAAAATTATATAATCTGTTCAGTACTTAACACGGGGGAACTGCATGCAAAGATGAACAGTGCTGACCGACACCAGCCTCTGACTGAAGGGCATTTTCTTTTGTATTTGCTTAACAACACTACAAACTATGGCCTTATAATTTACAAGAGTTGAATCAATGTCTCTCTGACAAAGTTCAACAACAAGTTGAACGTTTGAATTTTCACAAGGGTTGTATTTGTTGTAGTGTTATCGTATTGCATCGCATTATACTGTAATGTGCTCTTGTTATTGTACCCACCCCCCATGTATGTGCATCACTGTCCTGTGGGAGTCCACACTGAGCCTGTCATCCAATTAGGACTAAATCTGATTTCACTAAAAGGCTTCATCATTTAGGAGGTCTTTTAGAGAGCAGGCACTGAGATGCATTACAGCTGGGGGATTGTTTGCATTCATTTTCACAGCAGTTAGCACATTCTGATTCAGCTCTTAAGCAAATCCCTTTCTGCCTCATGTTTGAGAGAGGCAGCTGGCAGATAAAGAGAGATAGGCCTATGATCAGAACATCATGTGCTTAATACAATACAGGAGGAGTTGGGGAATATAATAGATACAACTCACAATATTAAAACATTCTACAAAAACAGCCCTAAAATAAACTTTATATTGGGAATGTTGTTGATTACATGAATATGAGTTTCTGTTCATTTGCAGCTATTCCACATTATCAATTTTAGTTAAGTGGCAATGTTTGGTGCTGAAGCAGGAAGTAGAGTGTTGTTCATACAGAGCAGTGAAAATAAATTATGTAAGTGCCAAAGGTAGTGGAAGGGTTGTTCACCTGTGTTCTAGACTGACGACAAAGGTTTGCATCCCATCCGATAGTATTTGCGAGCATTTAGCATTTACTATTATTATTATTTAACCATCACTCCGATGTTTCCCTTGCCTTAACCAAGTTGTTTTACTAGCCTTACCTCAACATCCATCATACTTTAAAGATGTGTCTCTTTCCATTTTATCAATGTAGCAGCTGGGGTTTCAGGTGGTAGAGAAGCAGGTTTTGACAACAGGGAGGTCAAATGTAATTCTGCTGTATCAGAAAACACTCAACAACTTTTCAATAGCCCTGCCAATCTTTCTTAAAGATTTAACCTGTTCAAAATGAATAATCTACAGTTTTGAAAGTTTTGAAAATAACTAATTCTAAATTATTTAAAAAGTAGAAATCTGGCTTCACTCTCCACTTCTTCCCATTTCAAATGAAAGCATATCTATCATACAGACACCTCTGTGCTCCTTTTTGTCTTTCAGTGCTTTAATATATCACAGAGTCTACAAAAAGGATATTGCAAGTTGCAGTTGTAAGGTCAGTATCATGGTAGATAGTGATAGCAGTATACTTAACAGCCACAATGCATGTTGGCCAGAGATGGTTATGAATCCAAGACCTTTGGCAGGGTGGCAGCTGTGCTAACAGCTGAGCTACAGCATCTGTGAAAGAAACTGCTTTGCACAAGCTTACAGTTTTCTGAGGATAAGTCTAATTAGCCAAACATGTGTGAGCTGGAAAGCATAAAGTTGCATCAAATCAACCAACTTCAATTACCATGTGTTTCTTTATCAACCAACAAAAAAAGTACCAACCAGGGAACCTTTTTAGTGTGAGGCAGCAGCACTGAGCATAACATTGTCCTGAGGTGAAGTCTAATTAGCCAAATGCCACACACCTGTGTGAGATGGCTACTCTTTTACGATGCGATATACTTTATTGTCCCCATAGGGAAATTTGTCTTGGACTCAAATACTGCACACATGACACATGACATATTGTCTTATCATATAGCTGCCTCCATAGTAGTAATAATAAAAAACATATAAACAAAATAACACATACTGTAGCGCCTCACAACAACAAATTACATACATTGCAGTTATTACACAACCAGTGATAAGAACAAGCAACATATTACACAACCCCTTGCATCATACCATGAATCTATTGCACAACCCCTCGCATCATATCAAAAATCTATTACACAACCTCTCGCATCATATTATGAATCTTTTACACAACTCCTCGCATCATACCGTGAAGCTATTGCACAGCCCTGCAGCCTCAAGCAACATTATATAAAAATTTTAATTGAGGTAGGCAAAAATTAGTTTTTAAAACGGTTGAGTTTACATTGGGGTACTCTATATCGTCTGCCGGAGGGTAAGAGCTCATACTCGGCATGGAGAATATGAGATGAATCAGACTATTCTCTGTGCTTGCCTGAGAACAGACTGCTCATATATTGACTGGAGCGACTGGTGTTCATTCCTCCCCATAACCTTCATGGCAGTCTGTACCAGACAAGTAAACTTAGATTTTAACTGTACAGAGAGGTTGCCATACCATGCTGACATCCTGTACCTGACAGCCTGATAGAATAAAAACATAATCCTCTGATCCACTTCATACTGCATACAAAGTATAATCTCTGTTGTAAACAAGAACACAAACTTTCAACATGGTGTTGTCCAGCTGAAGGTGTTGTCCAAGTGAACAACAAGGTACTTGTAGTAGCAGACCTGATTAATTGGTTCAGCATGTATGACCACTGGACTTTGATTCCCCACTGACCTAGAGTCCAGTACCATCTCCTCAGTTTTTCCCACTTTTAAAATGAGATGGCTGGCATCACACCACTGCACAAAACTCTCTAATTCAGTGAAATAGTCTGATGGACTTATGTCTTTGTGCAGCAGGCTGAGGATAGCAGTGTCATTTGAAAATTTTAGAATGTGTTTCCTAGGATGGCTGCTTGTACAGTAATTTGTAGAAGTGGTGAGCCAACATAGTCCTGTGGGGCACCTGTGCTGATTGACCGGGTTCTGAAAGGGTATTGTTGACCCTGACATGCTGGACTTGATTGGTCAAAAAGGAAAAATACCAGTTAATTATAGAAGGATTGACACTCATCCGTTTCAGTTTCAAGATTAGCAGATGGAGCTGAAACAGCAGAGCTAAAATCAATTAATCATTCAAGTATTTGCATAGAAGAGCACAAGATATCCTCAAGAAGCTGAACATTTAAGTCTGAATGACGTTTCTAGGCAAACGTTTGTGGGACTAGTTGGGTGCAAAAGTTATGTCCACAAAACCAAGAAGTAAGTCTGAAAATGGGGACGTTCTTGGCTAGTAAGCACTCCAAGTATCACTATTGCAACTTCTACAGGTAAACGACTTGCCAAATTTGAAGCGATTGTTGGAGTAGCACTTGTTACTCATGCCACCATATGTTAACCAAAGGTTTTATTATTTGTTGAAATTAACTCTTGCTTAATGGCTTTTACTTGTTATAACAAAGTCCTGTTTGAGCTTAAATGCATTGGTTTGTTTGAGCAAACCCAGAGTGACAGCCTGACATGAAGTCATTCTGACAGCATCCCATAATTGGATGAAAGGGAGCATATCAGTCTCGCACTGGTGTGAAATTTCATATTGTAGCGACCTTTGCACAAATTTCAGTATGGTCTTTATCTACAATATGCTAGCTCTACTAGCCATACTGCTCTAAAATCTTTTGACTTATTAGGTGCTTACACTGGAAACCGTGTGAAATGAACATGTTGTCAAATGCTCAAAAAGCCTCATTTCATCAATAAAGCTTTCTTTTCCAGTGATTCAAGAATTACAAGCGCCCTGATTTGTTCCATTCCTATATTGTCCTTTTAGCCCTGAACAGAATCGAGGCTGGTGCATTTGTCAAATGTTGGAAATAACTCCCATACAGTCTTTGGGGTCTTACTTACTCCTATTACTTATTCCTAGGTACTTGTATTAGTGATACATTATATGTAATATTATCTGAAAGATATAATAATAAAATAATCTAAACGCATGATAAAAGTTAAAATGATTGTATTACCGTAGCCTCTATGATATATTTTTAGAATGCTTGGACAAGTTTGTCCTTTGAATTGCACTTAATCTAAAGTTCAGTAATTGCAGCAAAGATATCCGTTCTGTTCTCAAACACAGACATATTTTCCTATATTTCCATCCAACTTATTTTAACATGTTAAGGACTTTACCAGCCCATTCTCATTTGGGTCTACATTGGATTTAGTTGAAAGCCAGGTGCACCGCTATACAGACACCAAAGGGTGCCTTGTGCATGAGACGCCAGAAGCGTGTGACAAAGTGTCTGTATTTGACGACCTGGGATGAGAACGTGTTGGCTTTACATTCTGGGGGAAACATCCTGACTTCCTTTGACCTTCAGGAAAATTATTGGAATGACTGACACTTTTATACGCTATGAACAATTATCCTAACTGAATCGGATTTGCAAAAAGGCCAAAAATGTCAATATGTATCAACAATATTGAGAAGGTGAATATATACAAACATTTTGCGGGTCACAATGGGGAAAAAAATCAATATGATTTTGTTAATGGTGAAACATGAAAAGATATCTTCTTGTGGCAGAAACAGTGAAACCTGTGGAATAAAGAGGAGACTGGCAAAGGAGTAAATTTCACCTATATATGATCTCTCAGTAGCACAGTATCAGCTATTACTATTGCAAACTCTGTGTGAACAGGAAATTTAAAACATGATTCATTGTGGTATTTCCAGTATAATTTTATGACTTGTAGATGACAAACAAATGCAGTTGTATGTTAATGCCTACAAAATATTGGGCGTAATGTATACATAGTCACAATATGCAAGGCGGCACTTTAATATCACTATGCAAACATAGTGACAATTGCAATATATTAAAGAACTACTTCCCTGGCTTGTAATAGGAATCACAACTCAATACCAATTGAGAGTGAGCAATAGGCTGCAGCAAATTATCTCAAAGTGAGGCATAACCTCCAAGCAAACCTTTCAATCTCTACCTAGCTATCTCAAAATTATTTTTGTGGTGCTACTTTGGTAGATTTGGTATCATTTGTTGTGTCTGGTGGTCACATCAATACTTCACAGTTTCACTTTGCATAAAATACAGTATTGACAGACTGGGCAGCTTCTACTCTGCCTGGAAATTCACAAGTAGCAGAAGACAAACACATTTGTACAGCAAACACCCCTTAAACAAACTATCACAGTTAAACTAGGAGGGCACTGAGTGTTTTATTCAGAAGGTAGGTCAATGGTAGATTGTCTTCTTTATTATACTATTCAGCTACTGTCCCATTAGCCATTAGCATGTTCCCTACTACAGTAGCTCCTCTCTTCTGTATTTGACAATATTGTGTACTTGTGTACAAACCATTCCCTGTGCATGCATCAAATTTCCATATTTGCTGAGGCCCACTCACACCCAAGACGACTAACATATACAGTACATTAGGTACTAACAGAATGCAAATAAATACTGCATTGGCCTGAATATAAGCCAAACCCTCATTATAAGACTTGTTATAATGTAAGCAGATATACATTATTTAATATCTCTTACATGTATTGTCACATTTAAATAAAGTTAATAAAACCATCAAAAACAGTAAAAATGGAGTTGTTTGCAAATAGATGCAGTAGAATGAAAAACTGTAGCCCTCCTAATTCAATTTTACTACCTCAAAGAGAACCAGGTTTTCAGCTTTTTTTGGTGATTTCCAAAGCTTTCAGCTAAATAACGGTTCTGGTGGCTGGCATTCTTCATTCTTTTTTTCAGTGGCATATACTCACACATTCTTATCAAGCTGGTTTTGGGGCCAAAGACAGATTTCCTCTGACTAGATTTTTTAGACTGTCTGTTTGGGTGTGCCATCTCCTAACATGGCATTCTGTGACAGCATATTTCTTGGTCTTTGTCAGTAGACACTGTCTTCTTCTTCTTGGGAATTCTAGACAAAGCCTTGAGTTTGGAATTTCGAGCCTCCATTTCTTTTGAAACACTGGCTGAAAGTCCTGCTTTTATGCCATCTAACAGATTACAACTCCATTACTGTTTGTTGTAATTTTCCATGTATAGAGATCATTGGATCAATGATTTCTGGCATCAAAATGTGGTGTTTCGTAATCTTTTAAAAGTGGGCATTCTGGTTTGAGAGGTCAACAGCAGAGAAAGCATCAGAAAAAGAGAATATGGACGGATCTCTTGGTTTGGGCTACCTTTCAGGAGCTTGTGCTTGAAAGAAAGACCTGAACACCTGCCAGAGGAGGCCTGACTTATGCCCTCATATTTTATAACCTCTTGATGAGCAGGCCTGTGGTGCCATTAATCAAACACAACATGGCAGACACATCCTCTCAAGCCTGGGCTCAGGTTCAGCTCCATCTTCTATCCCTCAGAGGCACCAACCTCCACTCTGCATTTTAGTTTTGAAATTACTCTGCAGAAACGCAAAGTAATTTCTGCATTAAATTACTTCACAAGTTAGTCCATTAATATGACGGGCTACCTAGGCCAAGCATGGTAATCGATGTCCTGGCACATCAACAAGTAATATTTCTTTCTACTTTGCTACTGTTGAAAGCTACTCAAAGGCAGAATTGAAAGTCACATAATCCCATTCAGTATAACAGAAGAAACGATTAATTCAGAAAATAGCCTTCTACAAGAATACTCCTGTGCAGCTATAGAGTTACATAAGACAAGTGCATTTCTTTTTTCCAAGGGAAAGGAAGGACATAAAAGTATAATGGAATTCCTGCAAATGTGTCGTCATTGCCTTCCCTGAACCCCATGCGAAAGGTCAGCCTGTCCAAGATGTACATTCCTCTGATGAAGCATGGCCTCCTTATATCCCATTCAGCGCACCTTTTTCTGCTCAACTGGCTTTCATTGGTTAAGTAATCATACATATAAATTTGATCTTAAAATTGACATTTACATACTAAAAACGCTGTTTTTAGCATTTTCATCGTATTTCATCCACAACACCAGACACAGTGCTCTGATGCAAGAGCGCCTGTCCACTGTACGTTTTGTTGCTCACGCAGCTCTTGTCAATACATCTTGCTGACCTCATATAGTGACATCCCATCCCCAACTCATTAAAGACTCCCATTCTTTTCTTTTGCAATCTAGCACTGATGGGTGTATTGAAATTTCTTGTGTCTTCAGATTTTCAGCTGAGAACTGGTGACATCCCAAGACAATGGACATGTCAAACAGTTTTTACACCCATTTGATGTGTGAAAAATCATTTAAATATATTTTGAAGGCATCCACAATATCATAATTTAAGGTGTAGACCTGAGCCACCAGCTCTGACACAGGGAATAATACGGAACCTTGATGAGAGGAACGAGTGACAGGGAAGCTGTTGCAACAGGTGTTGCCTGTCCACATGATTTCATAAAACCAGTGTGTTTGTGGCAAACCAAATGGGACATGTAACACTCTTGTTGAGTTGCCAGGGTCCTATCACTTTTTTTTTTTTTTTTTTTTTTTTTTTTTTTGGTTGCTTTGTTTGAGTCCCCCAGTGTCTGCGCCATGCTTTGTTAGACTAGTGTTCTACAAAGGCAATCAGGAATACTGACTATTGAAAGCAGTCCATGAGGGGAGGAGAACATTAAAATGAATAGTCATGGAGCAGTCCTTCCAACATTGACTAGTCCTGACACGTGTGTCATCCCTGACTTCTCTCATTTAGTACAACTCAGGAGGATGCTAAGCTGTCTGAATCCCTCCTTACAGGGAGCTGTGGTTAATATAAATGAACACAGATTATTACATCCTACACGACCTCTTAACACTCATTGATTTTGCTGCTGCAAATGTCTGCATGAGCCTCAGCCCTGGCCACATATGTCTGTTCTCATGTCATGTTATCATTTAATGGGAAAAGTTATTAAAAATGCTTTTGAATTACCCTAAAAAAATGCTAACCCTAACCCTTTGAATTAAATGGTAAATGAACACATACTAAGTGTGTTTTCTTGTGACCAGTACAATGTATACACGTGCAACATACGAACTGCAAACATACAAATCATCAATGAAATATATTGTTATTGTTTTGTATTGTGAAAGCCCACCCCATTACCATTCATATCATCACTAATGACGTCAAGCTTGGTGAAGCATGCATTTTAAAATATAGCTACACACCCATCAAAGGAAAACCATCTCCTATCTGCACCCCAACCCTTAAAAAGACAGGCACACTGGTCTTGCTCTACTGTATGATAAACTAGGTTTATAAGAATTTGCTTTTTTGGAGCTAGGCCATATTTTCTAGAAAGGAACGACCTTCATCAGTGCTTACCAAGATGCACAACATAATGGTAAGGTAGAAAATAGCTCCCTTGTACTAGCCTCTTTCCAGACTTGAGTTATGTTCCATTGTGTACAATATACAAGTGCAATTACTGATGTTTTCATAACCACAGTAGCTTATTAATCATCCACTGTCCCAACTGAGGAAGCAAATATAATTTCAATAATGTTGTAATGTTCTGCACAGTTGCTAGCGTGACATTAGGAGGTTGTTTGGTGGTTGCTAGAATGTTTCTTGTGGTGGTTGCAAGGTGTTTGATATGGTGTTCTCTCAACAAGTCCTCCAAATTAAAAATAGTAGTTTGTTTGACCATGTGCACTCCAGAACGACACATAGCGGTGTTTTCTAATCTGTTAAAGAATAATAGTTTATGATGTGATATATGGTTAAGGTCTGGTTAGGTTTAGGCACAAAAACCACTTGGTTAGGTTTAGGAAAAGATCATGGTTTTTCGGGACGAGCTTTTTTTGTTTTGTTGTTGTTTTGTTTTTTTCAGCTGTCCCAACTCATGGTTGGAAATGTGACACTTGCGGTAAGAAACAGTAAATGAACAGCAGTCTCCTGTGGCAAAGTCCACTGTGGGGTCATACCCTCCGTCCACCCCACCTCCTCCAAATGACAAAAAATGTCGACATATATATCTGAACTGCACCGCTGCTCCAGGTCATAATTACTATGGCCGCTAGATGGCATCTGTCACTCAAAACATAACTATAAGTTATTTTTGGGCGACTGATATTATGACCTATTGTGTCATTTTTCTTGGGAGGATAGCCTCTGTTCTCTGGGGTTTATGGGTGTTAGAAAGTTGTTAGGGTGGTTGCTGTGGAAATTCTTGGTGGTTGTCGGGGAGTGATGCATAGTTTTTTTTTGTTTTTTGGGGGGGTGTACAACTGAGACCACTGATTGCAGTGGTCTCAGTTGTAATAGACGCAGCAGACTGGATTTGAAGTTTGCAGCACAACAAATTAATCTTGTTAAAGAGGACCTATTATGCTTTTCCTTATTTTCATATATATAATGTTACAATGTCGGATGTTCATATTAAATGTGGTCAAAGTGTCAAATAATGAAGTAAACATATGTAGAAGTAATCCCTGTGAGCAAAAAGCAACAGCTTCAGACTGTTCTGAATGCTCAGTTTCCAATGTTTTTTTCTACCTACAGCCCGAGCTGACATCGGCTCATGACAGATTACTTTATGTGGTCATCTGCATTAACATTAACATCACGCTGAGCCATGACTCGAGTCACTGCTTGTACTATTCCTCTCTGCATTATTTCTAACTGATCCACTGAACAAATAGCTCCAAATTTCTCCATATCTTGTTGTGTTGACCGGTTCTTAGCGCCACTAAGGAAGTTCTGCTAATTCGGTGAGCAACACATTTTATTTCCTGTAAATTCCTCAAAATAAAAGTCTCCTGCTTTTAATATGAAGCAGTAAAGCAGGAAATGTTGGGTTTGCTTTGGCGGTAACTTAATACGTCTCTAATACGGCTGCCCCTCGCTAGGCTTCTGGAAAGTTGGCCAATCAGAACAGAGTGGGTTCAACGGGAGGGGGGGGGCTTTAAAGAGACAGGAGCTAAGATTGCCTGTTGAGACAGAGGCTGAACTGAGGGGCTGCATAAAGGACCAGTATAAGATAAATAAGGAGGTTTTTGAACTGTGAATCATGCAAAGCTACTCTAGTGGAGTCCCAGAATAAAAATATAGAGCTGGAAATGAGCATAATAATCACCTATAAATACTTTTAAATCCAAAATGAAAGACTCGTTGTTTTTAATTTACCTGGTTACGAAACGGACTCCTAGAAATTTCTCTTTTGAAATGTGAGTTCCCCTTATCTTCAATTTTGTCTCCTTTTGTGTTTTCTGTCTGTAACTGTGTTTTTATTTATGCTATTTATCTTGGCCAGGTCTGACTTGAAAAAGAGATTCTTCAATCTCAGTGGGACTCTCCTGGTTAAATAAAGATTAAATAAATAAATAAAAATAAATATTTACACTGAGAGAGACAGCAGACTGAACATATTTCTAAAAATGATCTGTACAAAGTGCATCCAATTATGGGATTTACAGCAGTTTAATGTGTCTGCATCCAACCAAGGATTTTAGGTGTCAAGTTAAACTAGGAGAGAAATTAAATAATATCAGCTCAGTGCCTTCTTTGATGATCGTTTAACATTCCTGCAATTGGTTACACAAGCTGGTTCATTCAGACATAAGAAAACCACCTAACACTGTCTCCTGCCTGTTAAACCAACCTGCAGGTTTCTATCAATGTGACCACAGTGTTTTAAGTCACCAAATTCATCACACATCCATGTACTGTAAAGAAACACTATGAAATCCTTTACAAGCTGCAGCAGCATATCGGTAGACGTGTGCTTGCTCACAGAACATAGATTGTTAATGCATAGCATAACAACAATATTCCTGCTTCACTTCCAGGTCTGGACCTTAAACCAGATGCAGACGGAAGCACCAGGCAGGTAGTGTTGCAGTCCCCCTCTCCTGTTCTGTGAGGGTTTCTCAAGTTTCACATACACGTATATGGTACTCTTTGTCTGAGCTTTGTACATTTTGTCCTCAAAAATGTGTCTCTTATCCTGTAAATGTCCTGACCTGATGCATTTGTTCTCCTACAACTGCCAGCCAGTTTTAAAGTGATAGCTTTTTTTCATTTTCTCAGTGGGTCTTTGTCTTTGTTGATGTTTGGATCACAGATTGTGCCTTTTAAAAGCAACCAGGGAGCACTGTGATGGAGTTGAATAGTTGTGAATGTGTGACATGATGGATGCTTGGGGCCAGCGTTGTGGAAAACGTGATTCCACTTCACACATAATAGATTGGCAAGCCATCCCCTAGACTGCTAGAGTTCCTAAATAAAGGCCCAGACATTTGCCCAAGCTGACAACCCTGCTGACATCAAATTAAAGCTTTACTATCTATATCTCCACTGACAATGACACAAACACTACCGACATTCACCTTGGTTGCAAGTTACAGTTTAGAATATATTTTAGAACTTGTATATATTGTATATCTATATATTAGGCAATGGTTGCAAACAAAATGACAGAAAATACAGTATCCAGTCTTCCTTCTGTTTGGGGTTGGTAACATCACAAAGCCTTAAGCTTCAAACAGAGGCATATTTCATATCTTATCTTTGTACAGTGAGCTTTACACACGCACACATGAACACATGAAGAGAAGCACACAAGCAGACAGTTAAGAGTCAGTTAAACAAAACACCATGCCGCTTCTAGCCTTTTCTTGAAGCTCTCCAACCTTGGGTATTTAGGCATCACAAACAAGCGAGCAGTCGGCAAAACGGGGAGGCTGCTCTGGTCTGACCTCACTAGAAATGGGATGACTTTGATATTCCCTGGGCACACGACACAAGGTACTCAGATTAAAAGCCTTTTATTCACCATGACCTTTCCCTTGCCGTCTTCCCTCAGAGAAATCTTCCCTCCTTCTACTGCCATCGCGGTGACAGGCCATCCCCACAAAAACAAAAGGCCAAGTGGTAGGGTGACACAAAGTCAATATGGGTGACTTGTTTGTGTTTGAACACATCACATAATAACCTCTGTGTTATTGTTGTGTATGTATTAAACCTACGGAGGAAAGAAAACAATCTGATAGGAGATGTTGATTAATTACCGTTGTTCAGTGCCTGATGTATTCCCAACTAAGTGTAGATTACCTGTATTCATTTATGTCAGACGTTGTCATACATTTAGTCTTTATCGGACTTTTTATCTGCTCCCTTAAAACTTTAAATTAACATTTTTCAGTCATCGGTTTCTTTTTTTTTTTTTTTTTTTTATCATTTACATTTTACAACAGGTACTCTATCATCCAGTGTTCTGTGGTTGACAAGACTCTGTGTGACACATACCTGATTGAGTTCCAGTTTCCATCTTTGTCCCAAACATTGGTCATTATCACCTTCTCTATGTGGACATGACCTCTCACCCTCATGCCATGTCTGTCGGTGGACATGGAACTGGTGAATTTCTTAATCTTATCTTTTACCACTTTATGGTGCTACTACAGTCCCCATGAGGTTTTGATGGCCTACATTTGTCAAAGGTTTGTAAAATGTGTCATTGTTGTCTTCTGGACAAAAAAAAAAAACAAAAAAACATTTCGAATGTACGTAATATCATGCCTTAGCTTTTTAGAAAGAGTAAAAACTCAGATGCTGTAGTAGAAGTTGCTATATGGACCTAAAACAGAGGCCTGTAAAAATATTGGTGAAATTCTGGCTCTGTAGTTAGTGGTCACAAATATTGCCCAAACTTGTTTACAGAGGTCTTAAAGTTAAATGGTTTGAAAAGGAAAGAAAAATGACAAGAAACCCTGGTAGATGTACCTCTAGACATGTTCATGCCACAAACAAAGGAAATGTTTTGGCAGTCCCCTTCATCTAAAAGTTACTGAGGTCAAACTTGCTTAAGGCATCAGATGAAGAATCATTACCCAACGCAATAACTCTCCATTTTGTGGGGGGGGGGCAAATAGTGAAATGCATAATTTGCTCTGCTTTTACTCGCATTGAATAAATCCCATTAAGTTGGCTTGCACTTCAGCAGTACCTCACATATTTGGAGCTGTGCTGATGACATCTTACACTCATTCTACAACCTAAAATAACCACTTTGACCACATCCAGTGTTCATCTCAGTTTCTTGTTATAATGAAAAATCATATTAATATGAGATCCTTTTCACATTATAACAAGATAGTTTCGTGTTATAATGACATGCTTTTCTTGTCTAAATTATTCAATTTTAACAAGAAACTTTTCTTCTAACAACATACCACTTTATCTTATATCATTATATCGTAAAACTTTCTTATTTCACAAAATGACCGAATGTCATTAACAAATCAACAAACTTTTCTTGTTATAACATGATAAGTTGGTAAGCGGCTATAAAACGTAAACTTCCATGTCGTTCAAACCAGAAAAAGATCGAGTTAGTGCCTGTAGAGACGATAATGTAGCCTACATCGGCTAGAAAAAGTGAAAATTACTGTTTTATATGGTTTGATTAACTTTTATTTCATGCTTATTTCATACTGTAACATATAGCAACCATATATCATGATTGATTAATCATGTAATATGGCTGATCTATGGAGCACAATGTTTTATTGTAGCTGCTTTCCTATATTCTGTGTGCCTATGTGTAATTATGAGTGGATTTGGTGTCATAAGAACATTTTGCATACTACAAAATTAGTACGTTGTTTTTACAATAAATGTTTCTTGTTAAAATGGAATAATGTATCTAGTGGTAAGAAAATGTCACTATGACATGAAACCTTCTTGTTATAACGTGAAAAGGATGTTGTAATTACATGGAAAGGGTTGCGTTAAAATGAGAAAATAATCATGTGATAATAAGAAACGGATCAAATATTTTTTTTGTCATGGTGGCAGGAATACGCTGCCGTATCACTTAACTCAGTACACACAGAACATATTAATGGCTAACAGGGAGTGGCATGTGGCACATTCATGCACATAATGAAAACTGACAAGAGTGAAATAGTACAACAAAAGACTATCATTCCCATGATGCAGTAAATAAAGTTATGAAATGTCTATATAAAGGGCCTGGGCCTTTCTTTAGAGACAGCAGCTGAGGTGTTTGGTGTTTTGATTTGGTAGGCACCTATTTAAATATGTTTAAGGCAAGTTTATTTATATAGAACATTTCAGCAACAAGGCAATTCAAAGTGCTTTACATAAAACATTAAAAGCATCGAGACAATGAAACACACCACAAAAAAGACAACCAAATACAACCAAAAACAGTCATTAAAGGTCCAGTGTGTAGATTTTAGTGTCATCTAGCGGAACGGACTTGGCAGAAATGGAATATAATATTAATAATAATGTATGTTTTAATTAGTGTATAATCCAATGAAAATAAGAATCATTGTGTTTTTGTTACCTTAGAATGAGCCCTTTATATCTACATAGGGAGCGGGTCCTCTTCCACGGAGGTCGCCATGTTGCACCGCCATGTTTCTACAATGGTCCAGAATGGGCAAACCAAACATTGGCTCTAGAGAGGGCCTTTCACGTTTTTTGCAAGTTTTGTGTCCACCGTAGATTCTCCTACACACTTGGAAGGGGAGAGAGGGGGGTGGGGTATTCAGTTGGTTGCAATCTGCAACCTCACCACTAGATGCCACTAAGTTCTACACACTGGAAGAGCCAAGAGAATAGAAAACAAAAACTAGCTAAAATAGAATAAGACAGGTATAAAATACAAGAATAAAAGTTACAGTGCAGTGTAAGAAATGAATAATTATTTGATTTAATAAAAGGCAGCGGCAAACAGAGGACTTCAGCCTTAATTTAAGAGCATGACTTAAATTGTAAAACCAAGAAATATTGAGCTTAGCTCAGTATTAAATGAAATATATGGTACTTTTAGATTCAAAAACTTGTAGTGATTGCTTTGGCACATCAGCCAAGAAATAAGATATAATTGTGATTAAATTGTTTTAGTCACCTTGCTACATTATTAATCTGCTTGTCTCTGACTGGGAATAACTATGTTCCAGTCCAGCAAGGTAGATATTATTATGTGTATTTTTACATTGCATATATTTGGTTAAATGTTTGTTGTAATGTTTATTTTTGTATTTTAATGTGCTTCGTTTTTAGTGCTAGAAAAGACAACCATTAGATTATAGTTGTCCTCTTACCAATTCAATTGTACAAGCCATTTTATTTTTCTTGTTGAGCTTTTTGTGATGATTCTTTGGCCTCCATTGAAGCCTTCTATTGATTTTTCTTGTTATTTAGTTAAAGGAGAAAAGTCTCTTTCATTTTAAAGCATTGTAAATAAAATTGCTGTTTGGTGTAGCAGTTTCTGCATTACATCGGCATTACAAATGATTATGAGCAGCAATCCGTTCCCCTTGCTGTTATGTTTATGTTTATGAAGTGCCTCAGCAGGACTTAAATGCTAAATATTACTCTGCAAAAATAAATCGCAACCACAAATGCGCACTCAGAGACACACAAAACTATCATTTCTCTCACGCACACACACACACACACACACACGTGCTTCATCTCTCTTTGGTGAATAGATAAAATATGGAATATAATCATAATAATTTGATTTGAATGCACATTAACATGTATGTTGTTACTCTAAATTCATTATGGCTGTGCTTTTGGCTGGAGGCTTTATTTGTCATTGTCCAATTGGTCCGTGCCACCCGCTAGTAACTTTATCTCTCAGTCCAGCTTTCCATCCACCATGGCCAATTCCTCTCTCCCTCCACCCACAAAAAAACTGCCCTCTTTGCACAAGGCCCCCTCATTCATTCTAATTAAGCCAACTGAAACTAAATAGCAGAAGCTTTGTTTACAAGGGGCTAGCTGTGCTCAGCATTCTGTGCACGGAGACACTTGTCTTTACAGCCAGTCAGGGGTTTATCTAGAGCTACACTTACTGCTTAGACTAATTTACATTTGTGTTTTCCTCTCCACTTATTTCCATATCTGCCACTGTGGGGCTAGGTTGCCTTCACAGAATAAATTCATCAATCACATTTAAGCTATAACTAACACTGGCCATTTCAGCACCATAAAAAAACGTGGGCACACACTCAGTTTTGAAAAAATGGAATGCTGATGCAATAACATCATCACCAGCAAGGAAAACATTCATGCAAGAGGAGGCTGATAATGATTTTGGTCTAAACAAAAAATAGGAAATATGGCTTTTCTCCAAAAAATAAACAAATTTCATAAAACACCCAGATCCTGAAAATCATCTAGTTGACAAAGTAAGAGTTGACTTTGCAAAGTGTTATAAAAAGACAGAGGATTGAGATGAGTGAGAAGATATCACCATCTCATCATATTTCATTTCACAAACCAGACACAAGCGTGTGTCAAAAGCAAAATGTTTTCACCTACTGTGTAGGGTAAAATTGTGCCAAAGCTCAGTTAAATGTATGTTTATACTTTTCTATTGTAGAAGACTCAGTCACAGGCTATGAAAAGAAACAGCTTTTCATCTTCGCTATTTTTCAATTTTGCTAGCTTAAAATGAGAGTCACAGCTCACAAGTTGATACTGACAGCTGGGATTTATGTCGTTTTGTCTTGTTCTCCATCAGTATTTTTTTCATCTTTTTCTACTTGTATTTTTTTGGTTGTGGACAAATAATGTTTTGTAGCTACTTAAAATTTAGTAACCCACACCTGATAGAGTAGTTTCTCAACTCACCATGATACTTCTCTAGCTTGAGAGAGGCACAAACCTTTTGTCCATCCCACAAGTGTATATTTCAATAACTGAGTCTGTAGGTTTGTTGGGTCACTGGCGCCGTCCCTGCTTCCTATAGCTGTGTAAGCTAATGAGAAATATGGCCGAGGTCGGTTAGCTCAACACTCCGCACAAATGTAACAAATTCATATCAATACATCTCCTGTGTGAACATGCTGTGAGTTGTTAATGCTATTGAAAAGTGTATTGAGTGGATATAGCACATTTTTAAGTGCTAAATGGGTGATATAATGTGAAATAGTGTATCGACAGACAAGCTAGCTAGCCATTGGGTGTGAGCTAACTTTATGACTGACCAGTATATCATATTTCTATCCAGGTGCATATTTTCATGTTGCTGTATTTGTTATATCATTTTGGCTGTGTAACTTTGCCCTCCACCCAACACAACACAGAGTCAAGGGGTTGCTTAACTAGCAAGTTTCAGGGTTGTCTGGCTGAGATTAGTTACATCAGGTTACACACAACATCACCTCAACTGAGCACTTTAGGTCTGGTAGCCTACTTTGTTCAGCCTAGTCTCAGAAAAGGTGGTAAACATGAAAAGTGCTCTCAGAGAGAAACAGCATTAGCGGTTAAAGGAGAGCGCAGTAGGATGAGAAAACCATAATCTGTAGTGGCAGCAAGCAGAGAGCCAACCCTGAAGAGAAGCAAAACCCAATACCTGCAAAGCATTTAGCTGTGGTCAACTAAACATCAGCTGGCTCACCAGGCAAGAAGCTCAAGGACTTCTGCGCTGCTCAAACAATTTTTTAAAGGTAAAATATAACTTGTTTTTTTAATATTGGTAACATATTGAAAACAAAGGTGGGGTGAGGTTGTAGGACAGCAGTGCTTACCTTGCTTATCCCAGCAGGGTAGAATTTGCTACAAAAACTGCTAATACAAAGCTAGACCTAGCAGTTATTAATGCACTGCTTCAGACACTACGTTCAGGTATCCCATTTGAAAGAAGGATGTGAAGCATGCAGTTGGTGCACCACTGACAACCTGGCAATTTTAGATGAGGAGATGAAAAAGGATACGTGGAGGTCCTGTATAAATGCTACAGGAGGGGGACCTGTGCCCCCCCCCCATCCTGTTTGACCTTCTGGTAGGGATAAAAGCAAGATTAAAACACTTACAAAAGGGTTTCTCCTTTCACCAATTACAACCACACAAAAAGCATCTGGACTGAGAATGGAATGGAAAGTTGAAATGTATTTTTCCAAAATACCAAAAATGTACGGGCCTAGTTGGTTTCCGTATTCCCCTCTAGTGTTCACCCTGTTAATTTTCATGTTATTCAGTAATTTCCAAAATTACAAAAAGAAAACAGGCAAGAAAACAATCCACCTGCTGCTCACTTCTCTCGATCTATAAGATCTGTAATTATGTTTTTAATTTTGTGAAAACTGTAACACACTAAATTGTTACTGTCATGACAAATTAGAAAACTGACTAATCAACTTACCCCAATTAGTTGATGGTATTGAACAGGCCCTGTGTCCTGTTACCACATTACAGACAACAGTCACATATTGAGCCTGCAAAATATGCGGCGTTTTATAATAACACAGGCAATTATTATAGTAATTGTAGCCAGTTCCTGTTTTTAAATTGAACATGTCCAATAGTTATTTGCATGTAGAAGAGCAAGAGAGGAGCAAACATAAATTAAGCTTGGACAAAAGCTATGTTCTATCACCTCGGAGGTGTTTGGGCTGCATGTCAGCTCCAGAGGTGTCTGCATTTTGAAGGAATGAGATTTGCTTCAAGCACACAGCCCTGCCTATATGTTAGAGGATTACCCCAGTCCGGGCTGCGGATACTCACTGAAGTGTGTGTATGGCTGCTTTTGTGAGAGAGTGAAAGTCGGAGTGTGAGTGAGTGATGGGGAGAGAGGTTGAGCCCTGTTCACAGTCTTGAAGTGTGTAAACAACCTTGTGTGTCACACAGCGCCTCAGGGTGTGAAAGTTTGAGCGAGAGGCGGCTTACTTCAAGTAGCTTCAGTTATGCTCACGTTTAGCTTCCTGAATTCAATATGCCCTCAAGGCTTTATGGGCTTCATGTCAGGATCAGTCACCAGATTCTTAGAGTAGGTATGAAAATATAGATACATGATAATGTAAAACTCAAACTGTGTATAACAATATAATTGTGCAGTTTACCGCAGAGCAGATCAGTAGCACTGTTTGAATGTGGCTCACATTTTATTTTTTTTATAAAGGCAGCAGCATGATGTCACAGTTCAATCATTAATTTCTTCTACACTGCACAGTTTCATTATTGAAGTATTTCTCAGCAAATGTGTTTGGTCCTTTGCTTGACAATGAATGACTTCTTCTGCTCATAAGCAATACCATCTGTGCATTCAGAGAAAATATAAAAATATAGCACCATCTAGTGGCGGCCAGCATAAATCCATTTATCAGAGTAATTAAATGTAATGGGACGTTTCCCTGCAGCCAACTCATTATGTAGTGTTTCCAGCAAATCTAACACTATAATGAAAGCTATACGAGGATAGTTTCTTTTTAATTTCATCATTGTCGCCGGTCAACTCTACGCAATTGACAGTTTGTTGAGTACTTATGCAGTGCTCAGGGACATACAATTAAACACATGACCTTTGTGTAACCATATTTGGGTCATTGTTAAACTCAGGAAATGTTAAGACGCCTATGGCTCCCATTTCACAGCAGGTTGAAAGATAGAGATTTAACTGATTAATAGTGGAATTTGCTTAATTAATAACAACTGATTTCCTTTTTTTTAAAATTTTTTAGGCCTACTTCTTTAGAATATTTCTCATGATATTAAGTTGGAAAGAAGCCCCAAATCAATATAAATCCCAACAAAGGAAATGTAGTATAGTTAATTAATTAATTCTGTGTTTCTGTCATTTTAATTAACTACTCCTCACAGTGCCTTTAAAGTTGTCCAAAGAGACAACAGACATATTTTTTTTTCTTCTACATATGAGGTTCACTTTAATAAGGGCTAAGGGACAAGACTACGCCTTTGGCTTTCACTTACCTGCCAATGATCTGATTTACACCAGCTCAGCTCATCTCTCCTTGTCTGATCTAGTCTTTCTCTCTCTCTCTCTCTGTGCTTTTCCGTCGTGGCCATTTTAAATGTTTAAGTGTGGTTAGTTAAGTAGATCTATGTATGTTGTCACCCTCTGCAGTGTCGAGAGGTACATCAAATGATGTTAGAACTACAAAAAAAGATGTAAGAACATCCAGAGGTGGTATCTCATTGGCTACTGATTAGAAAACATGTTATTTCATTGTGTTAGTGATGAAACCACATGACTTATAAATGTTATATTACTATTCTATGTGTAGAATATGCTGCACAAGGCATATGAACACTATAACTATGTCCTAATTTCAAACATAATAATTCTAAAATGTAATGTGTTCACACAGAGACAGTGAGGCAAAATTAAGTATAATCTCAGATGTCAGTTTGCATAATACATTTGCAAGATTTTTGAGTGTGATGATGCCCCACAATCCAATACACACAGGACATTTAAAAGCTACTCACAGCTGGAAGAAAAATGTGGAGGGTGTTGAGAAAGAGGGACATTTCAGAAAACAGGAAAAAAATGAGGTATTAAATCTTTGGACAAATGTTTTGCTTTTCCAAGTTCTGTAATTGCAACTTGTCAAGTGATCTCAGTCAACATTATCGCTAATGTTACCCAAACACAATGTAAGCGTTTAGCAAATTGAGTCTTTTTTTTTATCTGATCTGCATCTTCTATACATTACCTTTGTATTGCTATCAGACTAAATTATTAAACTCATCTTCAGTTGACTGAACAAGCAGTTGGATTTCTAATGCTCTATTGCTAAATACTAATGTGACACTGACTCTGCTGTCCTTGGGAGCCTAGCAACACACTGTGATGTATATGGTTGGGAAGCAACTCCTTGGCAACAATATTATATTTTTTTCATTTTTTCTCTTTTACATTCAATTTTCAAAGACTGAAAAGGGGAAAAAGGGGTTTTATAAGAAGTGCCCTTAGAGTTCACAGCTCTATACAATACTGACATCTGTTTCTTTATTCACATACGTATGAACACAAAAACTGCATGACACTGTCAAGAGCAAAGTAAAATTGTTTTTCTCTTACCTTGTCACACCGTAAGTTTTTATAGAACAGAGCTGTGAAGACTGGTTTTGCCCTGAAATCATTGTTGCATGCTTTGGGCAGAGATAACAAACACATTTCAGCAGGCACAATTTTTCAGGAAAAGAAGAAATTTGTCCTGAAACAACCTGAATAGGCAAGCAAGCAAAGGCTCACACACACACACACACACACACACACGGAGACACACGCATCACACAATGTGTCCTGTGCAAGGCCGAATGATTCCATGGTCGTATCAGGAGATGAAGGCTGTCCATAAACATATATTGTATGCCTTGGCTCCAGTCCTGAAAACACGAACAATTTTGTATATAAAAAGGAAGACTTCAAACATCAGGAAGGACCGTAGACAGAAAAAAATCCCCAACTTTATTTTCCTCCTTTTTCCCAACAATAAGGGTTATAGATGACTCATAATGTCATTATAATGATGTTTTAGATTCTTTCAGCTCATTGTGTTTTAGGTCAGTTATGAGTCAAGCTGTCTTGAATCAGATGAAAGACAAAAACATATTTTTCTGCATAATGTGTGTGTGTGTGCCTAGGTAAAATATTTCAATAGTTTTTTTGTTTGTTTGTCTTTTCCAGCACTGATCGAACCTGACTACAAGTTGAAGTTTATACAGTTTACAGCCTGTGTGAAAAATGGTGGATTTCTGATTTAGGGATGGTAATGAGTCCTTATGTTTAAGCACATAAGTTTTAATCATAATTTTGGAGTCCTTGACAAGTGTTTAACATTGCTGTTATTAATACATTTTAGAGCAGAGTGTGTAGTGTTTCTGTCTCTTTATTCCATGTCAGTGCTTCGCTGAGCGTGCTGTGTTATAACTCTCCGATGTTGCTCGTCCTGAGAGATCCCGGGTATCCTGGGAGTTTGTTTTTTTCCCCAACACCACCACTTCGCTAACCCACTTCAATACAACAAAGCTGTAAAACACACACCAGAAAACACTGGTGAATATTTGTCATATTCACTTTATTAAGATAATTTCAGACAAAACATATATTTCTTCAGAGACAACATAGAAATACATGGCATCAGTTGAGTACTGTCTCAACCAATGGACCCATTTTAAAGGGTGAATGGCTGCCCACTCTAGCACAAAAATAACATTGCATTTTATACTCTATAAAACCAAAGCAGACATTCTGACGTGTTGTTAAGACTTCAGATTGTTTGGTAAGAATGCTGAATTTGGACAATACTAAGAATCTGGAGGAAGAATCCGCTCATATAAAGGTAGACATAGTTTCTATTGTACACTTACACAAGCACACACATACACACACACCCACATACACACACATACAGTACATATACTGTAGTATATGCACACCCAGACACACACATATTTTCATTAAACTGTGCAGAGTGTCTGAGGAGGAGGAAGCTGTTGTCAGAGGTAACGAAGGGATCTGCAGGCTTAACAAGTGAATTAACTGACAGCCTGTCCGATTTTACTGTCAGTGCTCCGACAGAACCTGGCAGTCGCCGGGCCTAGTTTAACACAGGTACAGAATACGTGACATTTGGGGGGGGGGGGTTTGTCTGATAATGCAGTCATTTTCTAAAATTAAAAGAAAAATAGCGGCAACGACGAACTGCCACATTTTCAGTGTTTTAAGTTTGAATGTTTCCTGCAAACTGCACATGAGTGTCACAACTGGGATGCTACTGTTTTCATAATGTACTTCCCCATCACACCCACAGAAGATAGTACAATGAACATTATACAATGTCAGGATGTCAGTATCAGAAAAGCAGAGATATGACATGTTTTTGGACAGAAGGGGAATCTTGGGGTTACGGGATAAGTCAAACGTGTAAAACCAACAAACCGAATGTACTGTCTGTAGCTAGTTTTTTAAAAAATGTTGGGGAAAAAAAACTATTCAAATACAGAACAAATGTTGTGCATTTAGTAAGTGCCTTGATTAGGGTTTGTCCCAGTTCTTCAAATGCAGAAAAGAGCAAAGCAGGTTAAGGAAATAGTTCAAAGTAAGATTATCATACAACACTTTTACAAAAAAAAAAAATAGTAAAAAAACTACATATAGACATTACATACAAGTTTACCTCATCATATTGCACAAATACTCAAGTGGCAATTTGTACTGGCCCTCTTTGTTCTCTGTCTCAACACAAATACACAAAGAAAATCAGACGTGCACAGGAAAACGTACATGCACACACCCACTGAGTGAGAGAGAGGGAATAAGCTACTTAGCTCAAATACAGACAATGAGGAAACAAATGCAGTGTTGCTTTGGAAAACATCAATCTTTTTTTTTTTTTTTTTTTTTTTTTTTTTAGATTAAGTTCGAAGGTGAATAAATTATTTTAACAATCCAAATCAGAAAGTGAGTAACTATTGGGAATGTGAATATACAGTATATGTATCAGTAAAAGTACATCAGTGTATCAAATGTATATAAAGAAAACCTTTAACATCAAATTTTGGGTGCTTTTAACACAGCTATGTGGTTACAAATAGTTTTTTTCTTTTTTGAAACATCGCCTGCTTACCTATACCACAAGACTTGACGTGAGATGGGAATATTTTTATAGAGGTGAAAAGAGTGGCAATAAAAAACATCAAATACATTTACATTTGTACATTGAAACAAATGGGTTCACGGATCAACCGTCCATCTACAGTTGTAGCCCTAATGAAAGCCCCCAACATGCATCTATGCAGCTTCTGTCTAGCATTAGCACTGCAATGGCTGATGCAGCCTATCAAATGTAGAAAGCAGAAGTTAATAATTTTAACAAGACACTCATTTCTATATCATAATGTTTGTCATGTGACAGCTGAAAATAAAACTAGTTTTACATTTTAAAAGTATACTTCATGTACAGTACAACTGATTGACTGATGAATTGTAGCAAAAAGTAGCTCTCATACTACTGTTACTATTGATTATACTAAGCAGTCCAGGGCTGTATTCAGAGCTGGTGACTTAAATGGGCAGCTAAAGTTTAATGGTTAGGGGAAAAGTGTCAAAAGTTTAGTGAGGGGAGTTTGCAGTTTTTTAAATTTAGATTATCAAATTTACCAATATAGTCCACACATCTGAGTTTGCCAGGTTTTATCTGGAAATCTCACGTATTTCATTTTCTTCTACATAACAAATACCATTTAAATATGAAATTCAGAATAGAATATTACAGCCTATTGTTAGTACATATACCCACCCACCCACTCACCCCCTCCACCCCCCACCCCCGCCATAAGGAAAAAAATGTCTAGGAGTTTGGTCACATCAGGGTGGCAGCTCCTCAGCATGTAGCAGAGATCAAGGATGGCTTGTTTGCCAAAGCAGAATCTCTGAATGCATCGCTGATCCATAACATCCATTAGAGGTCTAAAAATGATTTCTCTTCTGTACACTCGTCTTCAATCACAAGACAGAGCAGAACATTAGTGGCAGGCTACATTTTGAATGAAAAGACATTAAATATGAGGAAGCAGGGTGGACAGTTTATACTTGCCTAATGTCGAGCCTTGATCTTCTAATGTAGGATGGAATAATACACTGCAGACAGCTGCATCTAGGTCTATAAGGCGATGGATACACCAGCAAAAAACTCTTTAATACAGCACATGAAGGCCTTTTTTATATGTCGGTGTCTGTTACCACATACGCGTTAATTTTATGGAGAAGAATTGTGGTTACAACAAACTGTCAGGCAGTGGTGATGGACTTATTTCAGATTCTGGTGAGGGTTAGTGGAAAAGGAAAAGTACTGGATTCCACCTCCAGACAGACTATTTTAGGGAAACTCCACCCTGTGGGCGTAGCTGTATGAGTGGTGCTTAGGTCGATATGTGAGTCTGAGGTCTGGTGCTAACTCCTCATTACGGGGTATTACTCAGCTCTGAATACAGCCATATATCTCTGCATGCTGTATTGTACATTATAAGAGTGATTATTTCTGAGCTCACATAAATAAAAGTACTTTTTCTTAATGGTTCATAATTTATTTCTACCTTTGGGCCATAAATGCAATTTACGATGATTTGTTGAGTACAGCAAATAGGAAATCAAATACTTGGGAAGGGGGGGGGGTCTTGATATGAAGGCCTTGATATACCTACTGGATAGCACTGAATTGCACCAAAACCTTTTCTTCATGAGCTACAAATGACCTGGAGGGTCAACTACAAGTTTCACCTTAAGTGACACAGAATACAAAATGTAAAAAGGCAGAAAATAACATCAATTCACCAGAGAAATCTAGGTTTAAGTTTAAACTTAGCTCCAGACTTCTAAATAATAGGAGGTAGCTGTTAACCATTGACCTTGAATACCAATTTTGACAAATACCCCTTGGAGTGAGCATTTCATTGAGTTGTTTGAGAGCCTAACATGTTGAGCTTTCCAGTCCCACAGATGTTGATAACTTTTTAGGACTGACCAAGCCAAAAGCCCTTCGTATTTTTGTCGCTTGGATGTGAATGCAAAACAGCTTTTCATCTGTTTTTCAAAGTCGGTCTTTTGACTGGTTTGTCTCCTGTCTAACTATTATTGTGTTGCGATCACACAAGCACAATTCATTGAAAGGAATGCAGTGAATTTCCTGTTAGCTCTTGGGGGATATGGTTTGTTTTTCCTGTTGCTGGGAGCCAATTTTTTCTTCTGTTGCCCTCTTTAACTTCCTGTCTAGGAGCTTGACTTTACAGAGAGGCAGCAGAGGTGAGCGTCAGAAGCCATTGATTAGACTTCTGTTATCCGTCATCCCCCCTCCCACCCACCATTACAAACTCCCAGATCACATCCATTCCAGGCGTGTGTGTCAAAGACGTGGGTTGTGCTTTTTAATGAGAATTTAAAGGGGGGCAAGGGGGGCAAAAATGCCTTTTAAGCATTATTAAAGAATACAAAAGCACAAAACCCATATAGGTGACTTTGAAGGGAGATGGTGGCCCTGCTGGTGTTGGAGATTACCATAATCTCATGCCATGCTGCTGGTCGGTGTGCTCTGGGTGCTTCCAATGCTTGCGTTGGCGCTGCTGTTCTCAGAGGGGGAAGGGTTGGTGGAAACAGGTTGTCGTTTTGCTCCTGAGCAGGGACATCCTGAAGAGGGAAGAGAGAAAAGCCGGTAAGAGCCTGACGAAAAGAAAAGAAACTTGATCAAAGGAAAAGATAAATTCCTCACCGGGAAGATTTGCTGCAGTTGAGCTCATGTCTAGTCCAGTTGGGTACCCTGAATAAAGCAGAATGTGATCAATTCAAATCCAGACAATCCACATCTATATTTAACCAAAAACAGAAAATCAGACAATCACTTACATTTACCTGTTTTAATTTTGATAAACCACAGTGCTCCAATAAGTAAAACTCCAATCAGGAACCCTCCAAATGCGATGCCCAGAACACCACGTAGGCCAAAATCAAAGCACGGTGGGGCTGAAACATACACATGGAAAAAAAACAATGTATGCAAGCTTCAGTTAAACAACAACAATCACAACAACCACAAGTCACACCTCTTTAATCAATCCCACATGTGGTTTTGCATGTTTTACCCCAATAACTACAGTTACAGTTTTACAGCTGTCCAAAGTGTACACCAAGTTATTCATGTATATTCATGATACACAGAACAGTAGGTAGTCAAACACAGTGAATATTCTAAAATAGTTGGGTTGTCTTTGTCAAAGTGCTGTTATTATTGCATGGTGATGCAGTCGCAGAGGTGACATTATACAGTATATTCCAAATATTGTCCAAAAATATGTAATATAATATGTTTCATCTGGATAACAGTAAAAGTTCAAGGATGTCAGAAACCTGATCGTATTGGCTATTTTCTCTGGAGAACCCTTGCAGACATGAAGTCGAAGTGCTGAATTTTCCTGCAGTTCTTAACAGTAGCTGCACTAGTGTGTAGTGCATACAATGTTTTTAGGCAGCTGAATCTCAAATTCAGGCTGTAGGAGCCTCCACTTTAATACTCCCCCCCCTTGTTACCATGACAATACAAGCAAAGTGCATACACTAGATAATAAATTTAGGGTTTGTATTAAATTCATTACTAGTGTGGAGTTAAATCTCAGCCTTACTGAAATAAAAAAGTAAATCATTTTCTCTGTTCTGACTTAATGATACAAATTTCGATTTATAATAAACTCGGACGCTGGTGTTGTTCTTTGGCTGTGTGTTGGCTTGTCCCACACAATGTGCTTCACTGCTAACAAACTTAATAGAAAACATAAAACTGTGAGCCAGCAGCAATAAAAAATCACTGTCCCTCAAAACAGCGCTGAAAGCGTATGAGAACAGGCAAACACTAAAAGACGCTCAAGCCTCTGACATACGGTATTGTTTATATAGCCTGGCAAGGCCACCCCACAGTTTTGCTTCACTCATTGTGGTCTGGCAAGGCCATGAATGAATTACCATGAGACTGATGTCACCTAAATGTCACCTTAAACTCTTCCGACACCTACGCTTTGCTGAAGAAACATGACAAATGTTCTTACATCCTTGAAAAATCTCTTTAAAACATTCCACCAAAATCAGTTTTCTTTAATTATTTTGATATAGAAAGCTGTTTGGGAGCTTGGAAAGTTAACATCGAAATTTTGACCGGTTAAATATGTGTTGTATCTAGCCTGGCTGAACTGAATTGCAAAACTGTTTCCAGACTTAAATTTTGGACCAACATTTGACACAAATTTGACTTTAAACATGCAAGTAAGCTGTCAGAAGTCCCCACATATCAGTAAAACGGTGTGCAAACACACACTTTTCCTTCTCCCCTTCATGTGTTACCTGTAGAGATGCCACAAGTATCCTGAACATTTGGAAGAAACCTATCATCACCTTTGCAGGAGTTTCTCTCACCTACTTCTGCTGCCTCCTGCCTCCTGGTGGAATGTGCTTAGCTATGTGCTACACTGGACTTCATACAATACAGCTCGCCTCTCCTGAAGTACTGTACATTAAAGAGAGGACATGGAGGACAGATGACAGGAAACTTGCCACCAGTCTGTGTATCATGTGCATTTCCATTATTTTTTTTTGTTGCACCTGCCTCTGCAGTGAGCCTTGACGTATGGCCTAACTGTATGGACATTATGGGAGTTGAAAGCCTTATATTGTATGTGTGACTCCATAGGGTTTAATTTAATGTAAACACTATCGTACTGATATTTGGATTAAACAATACCAAATACCAGCTGAGAGCACTGAAATAGCGACATCTTGTGGGCATTTGGGCTGACTGCATCGCAGACAGTTTGTTGATCAGTCAGCGAGGAACATTCTTTGACCCTGAATGGGCCAGAAACATCACAGTCACTCTTGAAGGCTTTCTCTTGAGACATTTTTTTCTGTAATCAGTTGCCGTGTTAGTTTGTATAAGTGTGGCTTTGACAGCAAAGCTGAATAAACAGGAGCAGGAAACAGAAGCTCCAGTGCAGGTGGAGAGGAGGAGGCAGACAGCAGGCCTGTGCTGTGACTCCCTGGAGCCCTCTGTATGGAAACTACCAAACAGGAAGGATTGCTGAATGGAGCACTCAGTGCTGCCCAGTGATGACTCGCAGCTGAATGTAGTCTGCTATTCCTGCTGATATAACCCTTGTATCTCTGACACTAGCTAATGAAAGGAACTACAAAAACAGACCTACCAAAAAAGGATGTTCCTTTACAACTAGTTCCATTCCTGTATTTCAGTGGGTCCTCCAGAGAAAAATTTCCATTTAAGTAAGATAAAGCAAAACAGCAAAGAGGATGACAAACAGGACACAGGAAAACATGGATGAATAGTTTAGTCAGCTTCCCCACCACACATACTGCAACACTAACATACCAATCTTTATCTTTCTCTTCATGACATAAATGGAGGATAAAGGAAGCTTAAGAAATATCCAAATCCTTTATCAAGTAAGTATGATAAACTCCAGGTTCTCCCCCATTTTATCAACATCTATTTCCTTGTGTTGTTTGGCTCTGAAGTCTTCGTCTGAATTTTCCTAGAAATTAATCATCTATCCTTTCTTTGAAGAAATACACTTTTCCTTGTTTGAGTCAACTGTGTTGACTGTTGGTCCGGTAATAGAACCAGACCCAGTGCCTGTGTTTGGACAGCAAGACAGTCAGACCCCCTTGGAAACACAAAGGACTTCAGCCCCCCTCCCTTGAGGGCCATTACTTCTGATTGTGGCCACAAGGTCAGCCTGCAGACCTTCCTAAAGGACGAGGCCCTGCCCCGCACCCACTTACAGCCTTCACTGCATATCCTGAGTTCACTGCTATGACAACCGCCTGCACAGTATTTGTTGTGCACAAAAAGCAACAACAGGAATGAAAATTATATCAGCAAGCTGCAAACACACTAACCAAGAATCCAGACTAGCAATTAAGTCCTCAAGGCAAAAAAGGTAATTTAAAAGTTTGAGTATTTCTTCTGAGAGTTCAGAGAGTTTACTGTTAGATGAGAATTAAATATGAAACATTCATCTTCATAGTAAGGGTTTGTGACAAAAATAAAAAAAATAAACTCAGGCAATTGCTATAGCACCACCATCAGGACAACTGTTCCTACAATTCTGTGTAGATCATCTTTGAGACAGGACCTTTCTACATTTGTTGTGTTTGGTGCATTTTCATTAATGTAAGAGAAACTAAAATTATTTTTAAACGTGATTTATCACAAAATCAAGAAAAAAGAAAACCACACTTAAAATTCAGAGTGTTGCAAATACTGTTTGGAAATTCATTTCTCTACTGAACTGCCACTACATAATGTCACATTTAATTGTGTGTTGTTTTTTTTTAATTAATGGGAAGACAGTTTTAGTACTTAATTTAAAAAAGAAAGAAAAAACAATAAGCTGGGTCCTGGTAGCCTACCAACAAATGGGAATTTGCATGTAGATACTATAATTCTATAAACTGTATGCTTTATAGAAAGGCATTTAAATGATATGTTTAAAAGGGGAGTCAAGAGAACTGTATCATATGTAGAAGATCATAAAAATAAAGAAAATGCAAAATGTGGAAAAAACAGCTGCTGACAATTATATGAAAATACAAATCTGACCTAATGCTAGCTAAAGTAGCATCTGCTTCAAAGTGGACAATTCAAAAAATATATTGATCCATATTTTAATTATTTTTCAGTTTAAACTGAACTCACTTGGTGGTTGCAGACATGGCTGAGTAACCTCCAGATTCCTCTTCACTCTTCCTCCATTACCGCATTTCTAGTCAGTGAGGTCAAAGAAAACAGCTTATCAACAAACCCAAAAGGTCACCATGTATAATATACTGCATTTAAGCCTCAGTATTTTGATTGTGCTGGAAATAAAGGCCAAATCCTGTGCAAACATTTCCACTGCAATAGATCCACATTAACACTACTTTCTCCATGAATATTATACAAATTACACCAGACAATATATTTAAGGCAACCAAAGGAAAGCTGTAACACAGGTTAAATGTTTGAATGCAGAGCCATTGAGCTGTCAAACATATTTAAATTGCCTCAGTAATTTAAATTTACAAATGGGCTTATGAATAAAAGCTTTTTCTCTTGACATATTTATAAAAAAATAGTAGATAAATTCCTACCTCACTGTAACAAAGTTTGACATCACATTCCAGGTCCCACGTGGTGGATGTCAGCTCTTGGAGCTGATCTAAGGAAAAGCTAAGTCGTGTGCTGTCGCGACATGAATTCAAGGAGCAAGCCTCTGGAATGAAGGGTAGCTCTTTCACTACAGGGCAGGAGCCCTTGGAGTGCACAAAGCAGCTCATCACCTTGATGGTCAAAACAATATCTCCGTAAGTGTGCCCTGAAATCTAAAGGAAACAGAGAAAACATTAATCTAGTAGTAGAATCTGTCAAATGGGCATCAGCTGAGCATAACGAGGTATTACACCTGCAAAAAGAGCATAAATAAACCGATATCCAAGCCTTTCAGAGACATCAGATAATTCATTCTCCTCTTACATTGGCTATTTCTGTGTTCCAACCTCTTATATACAACAGTACAATGCGGTGAAATGCTTATAGTGATATTAAAAGCTTCATATGGTCCACAAAACCTTATGTTGTCTTCCTTGGAATTTATGACACTGTCCAGGCACTAAAGGTGCATGTTAAAGATTACACCAACTGACAAGTAATAATGGCATGTTTTTGAAATGTTTGGGACAGAATGACCAAGAAGAACAGAGACATGGATTAAATGTGCTAAATGTAATAAGCCTTTCTACTGCTGTAGGAAAACAGTCACAATGGGCGTCATGCAAGTAATCAGAGGAAAATAAGAAAATCCCACGTGGGATTCAACAAACTCTCTTAACTGCCTGAACTTGTCGTAAATCGCTGTTCATGAGGAGGTGCGCGTTCGTGAGATGTGATCATTAGCATAATCCAAACCCCTAAAATTGCCATATAAGGCTCCATGTTCCGCTCTGTTTGTGGGCAAGTTTCATTTACAAAAAGTTCCCAAAGAGTAAAAACACAGCGCAGATTTAAGTGAGAAAGATTTAAGTCAGAAATCAGAAGATAAACAAATAACAAATTTAGGAGTGATAGTAGGAGACAGTAGGAGACCCGAAACAATTAGAAAATATGAATCCAGCTAACATGTCATCAGAGCAGCTCTGCGCCGTGACATAAATAAAGAGGGAATGCTCTGACATGAAGTTAGATGTTAAAAAAACATCTTTCTAAAGCAAAGCGCTCTGTGAAGGAAGACAGTCAAGGGATGTGACAGTCACAGAGATATTAGAGGAGAATACTATAGCCTACAGGTGATGTTACACTGTCAGCAACAACACAATATGATACCTGACAGAGACCTGCAGAGACACACAGAGGCAGCTGTTGGAGTAAGAAAGTTTCATAGCCAAAATATGCCAATAAAAATCAGAAAATCTGAAAAACCTTTTAAATAAATTGGCAACCATGATAATGAAAATATAGTAAACAGAATATAAATTTTGTTTGTATAAAGTCTGTTTCACTTATATACAGTACATTGATAATAGTGTAAATTAAACCTAAAATAATTCATTGGCCAACTTTCTACTCAAAGCTACTTTCTGGCATTTTTTTAAACGTATCTCTTTGCAGCTTCCTCTCATATGTGGAAAGAGCTGGTGCCTTTCATAATTTATGTGCGCTACAGCTTTTGCAAAAAAGTCAAATCATTTAACTGTGTAACAACATCCACCATATATTCAGCCAGTTCTGAGCAGCAGCTGAGTAAGGAGACATGAGAGGGTGTACAGACTCTTACCTCTGCATAAATTCTCTTGTCACTCTGCACCTTGGTCTTAGGGTCCAGGGGAGAGCGGTAGTCTGGGGAGGTGTATAGCTGCATCAACAGAGGCATCTGATGAGGAGCATTAGTTGTAATGGCAATGACTGGATCTGGTACTGTTTCTGTAACTGAGAGAGAAATAGATCAACAAAAAATGAACCATACATATACATATGTCATCACTGTCTTGAATTTGTACTGTACTTAAGACAGAGTGCTGTCTTTTTCTGTGGACTCTATGCAATTGTACCACTTTTTGGGGCTGACATCAGCTTTAAGACAAAATCTTTTTTTAGTAGATAGCGAAAAAATTTAAGGCTTATTAACTTAAAAAAAAAACAACCTTAATGTCATCATAAGGGCATTTTTAAATTACAGCTTAGCACATTATGCATGCAAAATAATATTTTGAATGTGATAATAATGACAAGGGTGATGACACCCATTATCATTAACAATATTTCTTTTGCTATCATTATTATTACAGCAGTCTCTATCTTGATTTCTCATCTCACTGCTAGCATTGCGTAACCTGTATTGTGTGTGGGCTACACATGCAACACTTTATGTACTCTTTCTGTAGAAAAAGTCTCAAAGTTGAAAACATTGTTTTACCTTTTATCATCTTTCCTCCAGGGGCTTCTTTTTGTTCAAGATCCAGTAAAACAGAGCCCTCTGGTTTGATTTCAGAGTAGCTGGTGAAAGTACTGGCTTTAAAATGATTTAAAGCCATCCTTTGCACATCCTCTGCACTGTCATTGTTCAGTGTAAAAGAAGGTGTGATTTTATGGGGGGGCAGCAGGATCTCATTGTTAGACTGTAGACAAGGCAGACAAGTTGAAATAAATCAGTAATGACTTACAGACTGTCATGTACAAGTACTCAGTCAATAATAGGCATGGGAAAGCTTATTTTGTGTAGGAAATCATTTACTGTAGCCATGTTATTAAGTGAGTTATACTGCACTAATTACAACAATGTAATCACAAAGTGGAGTCTTTATCCTCTTAATAATCTCACATGTAATTGTGGGACAATAAATATGATAACTCTCTTTGCTTTAACAATTGAATTGTGTGTATGTGTAAGCTTACAACAAATGCTGTATGCTGTGGGTTGAGGAAGGTCCATGTGGTGCCCTGAGGACCTCTCAGGAACACGTTGGTCTTCTTTGTGCCCATGCGAAGTGATACGTTGCTGCAACATGAAGAATCAAAAATTACAAGAGAATTTCTTTCCATAAAGATAGCACAATAATGCATAAGATGTTATGTCTTGTAAATCCCAAGGTTTACCAAGCGCTGGCATTCTCTGGGATGTTTATGATATGAAGCTCAGCTTCATCACCAGGGTTCTGTTGCTGTGGGGAGCAAGATTTGAGTGAAGGCGTGCGTGTGCTTTCAATCTTCATAAAGTGTTTCGCTGATGGATCTTCATTTTTAAGTATGCAGTCACGAGAGCCAGGTTTGGTTCCTGTAAAGCCAAAAACGTAAATATAAATAATAATGACAGTGGAATTCATGAATGGATTTCAATGGAAATTATGAGAAAATAAAATTATTTCTGCATGCATAACCTGTATAATAAAGAAGGCATCAACTACCAAAAATGGACTGCCAGCACTTTTGTTTGACTAATTGGGGCAGTGAGGTAGTAGCTGCAATAAGCAATTACAATTAAAGCCTGTTTTCTTATATTTATTTAACAGGTTTGTTTCACTGAGTGTGATGCTCTGGGAGACTATTTCTGTTCAGTATGGCTGGTAACAGAACTGACATTTTAGTATAGTGTTTTACTCAATGGCCAGCACTAGGGAGCCATAGTCCAGTCTACAACATAAGACCAAACTGCTGGGGCAGGCGCTTAAGCACCTTGCCTTTCCCTCTATGGAAGATGTTCCAGGAGCAGCCCCATGTGAGTTCACTATGCTCAGCCTTTGACCAAATAATGGCAACTGATGGTTTACAGGTGCACCCTGGTGCATTGCTCAAATGGCTGCGCACATTTTGTTTGGCTTTAAAATGTTGTGCTGGAAACGGGGATGATATCAGTTTCCCACAGAGAAGCAGTGTGAAACACAGGGCAGCATATTTTTTTCCATTTTGTCACAAATATGTGTTTGGAACATGCTGAGCACATGCATGTACAGTGGAGAGGTGGATTATGATACTGGAGTGGTTTGAGAGATTTTTTTCCTACTGTGAAAATTAGTAAATCGTAAACAGACTTGAATTCAGACTGACTCGATCATAAAGAAACTTACCAACTTTTGACAGCCACTTTTCGAGCCTACAGGGAATGAGTATTTGCAACTACACAGATTTTGAGTACAATGTCACTCGAAGCTATTTTTGGTTTCATGATTGGCTTGTAGCTGGGCAACTACAATTTAAATTTAATTTAATTTAGCTTCCTCAAAACTGCTTATTTTGTGACTACTTTTTTTTCAATAGCACATTAATATATCAAATCACACTGAGACATTAAAGAAACCTCAGGGACATGTGCATAGTTTCTATTCAGCTACTCAGCCAGCCTTCAACTCAACACATTTTTGTGTAGTCATTGCAAGCATTTTTCAAACACCTACGACAAGGCCTACGCATGTTCACCTAGCACCCCAATACAGGCCAAGGGATACAGCTAGCATTGCAAGCTGATCCACTGCTTGAGTGTTTTCAATGCCCTCGTGGAGTGTGAGTCAGTTAAAACACTAACCTAAAACTAAGAGTGGCGGAGCATTTCCTCAAAATTTAAAACATTTAAAATGAGAAAAAGAGAAATATGCCTAAAACCCTAGAGTTCATAGACCTAGAGAAAGTCAGGCAATCATAAAGAGAGCGATTAGAACTAAATTACTCCAAAATACTGTGATTTTTTTTTTTTTACTGGACATAAAAGCAGCCACCACAATTCTAGCATCACCAACGTTAGCTTCTATCTAAACCCATGTCAGAGCTCTGCTTTGGCTCAAACCGCCTTAAGGAGGCTTTGTTGGGAAATAATTGTGCTTGCACTGAGTATCCTGCTGCTACTGCATCTGGAAATAGCAGCCAGTAATATCTTTAAAGTCCAGCCTTCATGCAGCCATGAATGCTCACTTTGGATCGTAGAGTTTCTGTTTTTGTGCCTCCATCTTCAGCATCAGTGGCTATTAGTCGGCAGCTTCCAAATGATTTATCATACGCAAAGACGTCTCGTTAACACTGAGTGTTGAGATGAGTCCCCAGCACTTTGCTTTATCTGAGCTAAGGATTTGCGCTGACTACTTGAGATCTTACCATATGACATGCTTGTCAATATATACGTAGGTATAATTGTGTTTCAAACATGCAGCATTACTCTATGAGAGGTTTACTGAGCTTTACAATCAGTAGTTGTACAGATTATTTTGGAATATACAGAGCAAAACATTCTCTCTGCATGCTTGGTGCTCCATATGTTAATGGTAAAATAACTTTTTCTTCAACTCTGTAAATACCTCTGAGCTTTGTGTACATAGGAGAAAAGTTATAATCTTATATACTTATACTTATATACTATATATAAGTTTTGTGGTTTGGAAAAAAAAAACTTTAAAGCAACTGTGAAGGAAATCGTGATAATTTGTGTACTGTTGAAGAAAACACTGTATTATTATAATATTTTTATGATTATTAATCTAGTATAGAAGTGTATTCAACTGATCAGTTTTTCGTCTTTAAAGAACATGATACACTCTTGACTCTGTCTATTGACCTTTATATGTTGTAATCGCATTGTTCTGTTTTTAAGTAAGACGTCATGATACATGGTGACCCTGATTCTGAGAAGTGGTCATTGGAAAAGGGGAACTAAATGCAAGAACTGGAAGCTGAGTTATTATTGATCAATCATCATGATTGTTGTCTGCAGACAGCAAAGTGTGACTGCACACGAGGCGCTTGTGTTGACGGTTGTGTTGGGCGGAGACTGAAAGTATAAAATGTTTGTGTGAGCTTGCTACAGAGCCTGGGAAACCTATATGCATATATTTGATGATGTATTAAATGCATTGCTTTGTCACCTAACTAGACAGGCTGACTTTTCAGCTGCAACGACACAACATACTTGATTTTTTTTATTTATTTATTATGTATATGTGTAGCTATGGTTGAAAAATTGTCCATGTTGCACTATTATATTATTAAGAATCATTGCATAAGGAGTGTAGTTTTGAGGCTTACTTTCCTTTAAACTGACAGGGTCACATTGGAAATCAATGTGCGGATGGCATACAGTAATATTTTTTTAATCTTATTTATTACTATGAAAATTAAAATGTAAGAGGTAGAAACTTGCAGTATGGACTTTGCAATTTAAGCGCAATGTGGACGTCAAAGCAAATTTTTTTTCTCTGTGATTTCTTCATACACACTTTAGATAAAGAGTTGGTGATGAAGTTTAGAGAGAGAGAGAGAGCTCTGCAAACGACACTGCATCCATTTTTGATTACTGTACCGGTGCCTCGCTGCTGAGTTATGTAAACTGTATGGTGCACTGACTATAATTACTTCTCTGTCAGCAGCGCCAAAAATTTTGTTTTAGACCAAACAAAGGTGCTGATAGCATATTCCAGATTTGAAAAAAAAAAAACATGGGTGCCAAGGTTGACAAATCTAAAATGCTTAGGCAGGCAGAAAGGTCTTTACAATACTATAGAGTATTGTGGTGATCTGATGGAATTCTGTAGTGCTGTGTTACATGTATCCTCCTTTCATATTCATAGCATGTTAACAGACTTTGAAATTAACTATCATCAGCTCACCAAATAAAGCCTACAAGTAACAACATTTAGCAGAAACCCCTTGCAGTGTAAAAATTATGTTCTTAAATTATTACCCAGGTCACGCAAATAATTCTCACCTTCTGTTCCTGTCGAGTTGATTATTCTTGGATTTGTGATTGTGGTGAATGAAGTCACACCCCCAAACTTCTGTGTCACCCACTTGACCAGCTCCTCGTCTTGGGTGGGGAAGTCTAGCTTGTGGACATTGTCGTTATGTTGATTACCATATATTGTCATTGTGGAGCTATTGGTTATCTGGAAAATAGAGAAAAAGTCATTCTAATTAGTTTGACTACATACAATATCCAGAGACGACAGAGTCAGAATCACCTATGTCCTAAAAGGCATGAGTCTGTCTGTTACCCGCTGCAAATGTACCACAGAACTGAATGAGTCAGCTTTGTATTTATTCATATTTACCTCATGTCTGCTCAAATTTTGTCCCTCTCATTCTCTACTATTACTTTTTTTACCCTCCACCCAACTCTCCCTCTATTCTCTTAGCAGGGTCCTGTTAAAAAGAAATGTTTATTATGGTTAAGTGTCCACGAGCCTAGTTGCACAACCCCGTTGGAGCCAAGGTCTTTCCTTTGCTTCCTGAGTGGGGCCAGGAAATGGGACCTTTTTTAGCTTTGTGCGTCACCACAGTCGGCTGGAATCTGGCTCCATACAAGGTATAAATATATACATCGTTCCCCATCGACTAGACTCTGCTGTTTCCTCGTCTGGGCCAATGGGAAATAATGGAGTTTACATTAAGCTTTGCATGAATAAGAAGGCAGGGGTGGGCATTGGGAAAAGAGTAGTGGGGATTGTCTACAGGAGGCTTTTGCACATGTAGACACATGTAAAAATGTACACAATAAATAACAATTCATGAAAGAAAACCTTTTCCCTTTTTTGGGCTCAAACTTCAACAGATTTTTAATCTACACTCATTCGTTCTTCTCTTCTTCAGCGGTCAAGAGGCAGAAGTGGAAAATAAAGTGCTGTACAAGTACTGCACTTCTTCATATTATAAACACTTATGCCCACTGACACTCAAGAACAGCTGAAAGAACTTTACTTAAAGGACAGCGCAATAAGATCATCAACTAAAAGTATCTGTAAGAAATGCTCATGTTTTGTGAGCTTTTTGTGCTTCGTGCTGTTTAAATTATTCGTTTTATCTGTTTTTGAGCTTTCAATTGCACACATGGGCAGTGTGATACATGCTGGATTATGACTCCACAATTCAGCTTCTGTTGTTCCATGCGTCTCATTCATCATCATTCATCATTCTTAACCACAATATGGCAACTACAGATGGACAGTTGGACCTCGGGTGAACACAAACCAAATGTTTTACAGCTCAGCATTTCACCAAAATGAGGTCAAAGTGGAAAAAAGAGAATATATTAGAGTGTACTTGGTCTTCTTAGGAACAAACCTAATTTTCTGTAAACCATCCTGTTAGAGTTAATTAAGTGTGAATGTGTTTGTTTAAGTAACGGAAAGCGCTCTCCTGTGCTGTCCAATACGTGTGCCTATTTGTGTGTGTGTCCTTGTGTCACATAGCGAAACAGGAAAAAAAAAAATGGTGAAAGCCAAGTAAGCCTGAGGGAGTCATCGGCCTTTCTACATGAATATTTGATTGACACCGGATCAAAAATAGCGTGAAGGGAAATCTACAAAAATAACAAGAGGGAAAGCCAGTCACGATAGAACCTGGGTAAGGCCGTGGAAAAGAAGGATGGGAAGAAAACTGGATGTTATTTTAATGATTATAGTAGAATTTAACTCAAATTAGTCTCTGTGCAATCAGCTTGATATTCTGCAGGCTGACAGTAAAGTTCAAGGATCTCAAGGATGTTTTGAGAGAAAAGAGCATCTCTGTTTACTGAAGAGCACAGAAATTTCTATTGATATTCATTACCCATTAGTGTGTCCTGGGATGGATGTATGAGTTTCAGATGCTAAGCCTCATCTTTTCACCTGACATACTGTAATTTTCTATCAATAACCTTGCATAGATGCCTTCATAACAGGCGCCATAACCTTCATGACTGTAAGAACTGTCCAAATTCATCCAAATCCATTTCAAATGTTTTGCTATGGGGGATGATGAGTATGCTTCAGTATTATGCGTGCAATATAGTGAAAAATCTGTTTTAACAACTAACAAACCGTGACATAATTTAATGGGGAAAAAATAATTATCACATGGAATGATAGGGAAATGTAAAATGTCACTGTTCACACGGTTTTTGTTTTTTTTTTGTTTTTTTTTTTTTAAACAACCTTGTGTACTCAACTTTGGGAAGCCAACAAGAGCTGTGATCGTGACAGTGAGCCAAGCTGTCACGCTGATGACGTACTTTCGCAGACGGAGAACAGATGCTGTTTCTCTTACACTGCAATCTGCAGTAAAACACTATTATCCCCCAGTGATACTGCTCATCCCACGAAAACATCCTGTAGTCACAGCCAATGTTGTCCAGGCCCTTAGCAGGACGTTATGCAGGATGTGGTATCACGCTGCTGTCAGCATATCAGTAACTGATGACATTCCTATAAACATTTCATCATTGTAATTGGTCAGCTGTCAGCTTTTATTATTATTATTTTTTTAATCCACATCTGCAAATAGTTTACAATAATGCTGACCATGTGTCGAGCATATCCTAGATTTAAAAAACACTTTTTTTCATTTCAGCAGCCAATAGTTATAATTCATGTCGGTATGAAATTACGTTGACATATGGGTTATCAGCACAGTAAACGTTAATTCATCTTAACTCTTTTGTCAATGTGACATTGTTTTTGTGTTTTGAGCCAGTTAAAAAGGGAAGCCTCTGAAATATCCTCCAACCTCTGACATGTTAGAGTCAGCTGCCAAACAGCTTTGCACTCATATCGTAAACTCTGACATGCAAGACAAATTTCATGAACAGGACTATGTGGATTTAGTAGCTTCTTATAACGAAAAGGTTACTATTTGGCAGCCAACTCTCATATATCAGTATTTAGTGTTCCCCAGATGACTTTTGAAAACTATCCAAGATTGCAAAGGTTTTAACCCGCAAAAGGAGGAGATAAAGATGATAAAATGTTCACTGTGATTTTCATTCTGAAGGAAGTTTCAGTCTAAATTTAACTTTCATGCTGTCCAGCATGCTGATATGGACTGACACCGGTGACTGACTGCGTGGAAGGTAAGAAAAACACATTCATCAGTCAAGAGAACACTAAGCGCTGCAGTCATTTGTACAAAAGTACAACTTTGACAAAGGAAACTGACACTGAAAACTACTATGTGTGCAATATAAAGTTGGCACAATAGTGCAACAAAAGAGCACAAGAGGTTGAAACTATTTACTTCATGGACCTAATAAGCTTTGGAAAATACTCAGCAATAATGTAACCTATAGATGACTGATAGTTTCATTAACAACCCAAGATGCTTAAATGTTTAAATATTTGTTTAATTAAAGTTATTATACATATTCATAATGATAAGATTCCTTATCAACAGATACTAGTTCCAATATTTTTAACCACAACTGAATCTTATAAATGTTATTTATGTATAAATGAGGTGTTGTTTTTCATATACAGAGTTAATAGTTCATCTAGTTTGAGGCAATCTCATTTATTTGAACACCTCAGTCCTTTTTTAACATATTTTCCTGTTTGAAACAAGCCAATTAGTTGATGATAACTGTCTCTGACATATTCTAAGAAGACTTATCTGTCAAATTCAAATTGAGGAACAAGCGTGTTTCAATGTTTGGTTCAACTTATTAGGGTCATTAGTGGTGTCAATTTACATACTTTGTCAATTTACAAAGTAGTCATGACACTCTACAGCGACTAAACTGTGTCAAAAGCTGCATTTTTTTATTATTCCTCTATTTAATTACACACTTAAGCAGCTGAATGAAAGTCATTTTGTGGTCTCCCTGGGTTTAATTCACAGATATAACCTGACAGCAGTGTGTAAAAGTCAAAATCTCCGATTTCACTGGAGCATTAATTTTACAGCAGATGCCATCAGCCCCTCTCGTTGCTGACCACTGTAAACGTCTCTTACTGATTTTATAGTAGGGATAATAAAAACAGAAGCACAAAGCACAGCCTCATGCAGAGCAGCCACTGGGGAATGTCTGCAGAAAACCAACACGGTTCACTGTCTCTTTTAACAGGCCCATAGAGCAGTTTGACTGTACGTAAAACAGCTGGCACTAGACAAGAGCTAAGTACATCTGGAGGAATTTGAAAATTATACATTACTGAAAAAAATAATCACTTACACTGGTGTCCCCACAGCCTGTTAATTTTTTAATGGTTAGTTAGCAAATGTTAAGCAACCTCATATCAGTAGCAGGCCGAGTAATGGAATCAAACAAAAACAAATAATTGTAAATAATGGTGTGTATATTACATGATCCAGATTTATTTCCGTTCACAACAAGTGCTCCAGACAGATGAATCCATTCTGAACCCTGAATAGTACAAGGTGTGAACACAGCCTTGAAAGTTGATAAAGAAAAACAAAGAGACATTACTTACATAAATGTTAACATTGGCGTTGAGGTCGTGCAGACCATAGGCCTTGTTTCGTGATGTGATGATTAGGTTCATTGGCTTGGCGTTGTTCATGTTGACCGCGAACAAAGGTTGATCCTGACAGGGAACAAGAGCAAAACACTTAAAAAATCTCAACCATGTATTGTATTTACACGATTAATTAAGTTCAAACTGCATATGTCACTTATTTAGCTGTACATTCAGCACTGCTGTGAAGCCCAGTAGTTTGGAGTTTATGATTGTGTCGCAGGAAAGTTTGGCAGTGGTGTAAATCTCCAAGTGGAACACTGAGATTGATTAAAAAGAAGAACTCAAGTCGCATAAGTCTTCACTCACACTGTGAAATCATCCATATGGGGAGCTACTGTGTTGTCCATAATGAATTTCTTTGGTAGGTGTACCATGCTGAGTGTATGATGTGTTATACAAACAAAGCAGAAAAAATTAAAAAAAACAAAAAACTTTATGAAACGTTTCAAGTACTTGAAACAAAATTTCTTGGCTCCTATCGCATAGTTGTTAACTGTGTGTTAACTGTCATCTGGATACACAATACTATAATGAAATCCTCTTTGGGTTCTACTACCAAGATTAAAAATGAAAAACATCATAAATATGTTTTATGCACTTTACAAAGTGTGACATAAAGTAACCATCACAAACAAATACAGTTATACAGAGAGAATACAAACAAAATGAACAGTAATTATTATAACCGTTTCATACAGAATCAAAATCAATGTGCCAATTTCAAGCCAGCATCTGTTTTGTGTGTAAAAGGTGATACAGCTATCCTCCAATTCATAAGTCTCCCTATTTGACAGTGTCATCAAATGAACAGACTTCAAGTTGACTGAGCAGAGACATATTTGCCTGAAGCACCAACTTTAAAAAATAGTTCCAAATGCAGTTTAATTCTGTACAAGTCTGATTCCATTTCTACCCTATGACAAGTATCCTCGTTTTTGCAACCATGAAAGGTCAACACATGCATCTCTCCAGAAAAAGCAGTGCCAGTCACTTGAGGAGGGTTTGTAGATAGACAGGAAGGAAGCTGTCTTTGCTGTCTGTCCCTGTATTGACACAGGCATTAATGGGGTAATGGAGCTCGGTTCTATTATTACATCTCTATGCAGCACAAGTCAACACACGAAAAAAAGTCAAAAGCAAATTAAAAGCTATCAAAATTCATTATTTACCTGACATGCAATGAGCTGCATTGTTTAATTTATGCTAATGTATTTTGTAACATTACAACTGTGGGAAACAGTGTGATAATACTGTGAAGTAATGATAAAAATATTTGAACAGTACAATCGTGCTATGACATTAATAATAATAACAACACTAATAATAGGAATTTGGAGAAATCTACAGTGTCACTCAGAACAATTTTAGGTACAGTATTTGTATTATTATTTTATGTATTTCCTACAATTAGCAATCCACTGTCCTCCCACATATGACTGATACTGGGCGTTATATACTGTATAAAAAGCCACATTAACATAATTTAATACATAATGTAATACCTCATTAACCATATTTCAGCTGAGGGTAACACAATGGTGATGTGATTCGCTAATCACCACCACAGTCACTTTATGAATCAGCCTTAATTACCATGCTCTACATTTGCGTGGGGTAAAGCTGGTGCTGCTGAGTCTTATGGATGTAAGTGGTGGTGAGTAAACCTTTTCACTGCAGAATAATAAGTCTGAGTTTAGAGACATTTATTTCAAGACTGACTTAATTCCAATAAATCCTGCTTCTAATTACTTTTACTTCTGTAATAGCCCCAAGATAATTGGGTTTAGAAAAGTGAAAGACTTGCGGATTTGCAATCAGTTCAATTTTATGTCTCAATGCATTAGAAATGAACAACAGCTTTTCAAAGCTTGGAAATATCTCTCCAGTGTGAGGCTTTTGTGGGAATTTAACATTCATAAATAAAAACTTCTGCTTTTCTCTATTTGTGATGCCTTTTGATACCAAATACAGTATTCTGTTTATTTGAACGTAGATTGTTTTCAGAGCTTGCCCTGTTGGGGAGAGAATGAGCATGCTGGGGAAACAGTGTGAAGCCCTGATATTAAATTCATTTACTTGCTACCTGATATTGTTGAGCGTGATCCAAGAGAATTGTGATGAGCCAGGCCTGAGCTATGGAAATTTTTAGATCCATGCAGAACAAATTAGGTCTAAGGAGACCCCCGACAAATTGCCTATGAGCAAAACACAGACGCATTTGGAAAAAGAGAGTCGAATGGACAGAGGATCTGTCATCACACACACAGACACACACCATATCATCAATGTCTTGTACAGAGGGGATTTTGCATAATGGCTACTGCACATCATAAATGTGTTAAGTCCCTGCTTTTTAAAAACTGACCAAAGGGGGAAATGCCATCCCAGGTGAAAAGATGCTGACATTTGTTACTGAATGGACCAGGAGTCAGGATCATCTGTGAAAGAGCCATTGTTCACTGTTGCCTTTTTTCTGAGCATGAAAATAATAATAACTTGCCAAGAGAGCCAGCTGCTGTATACAGTATTTGTGCACTGCACTGTGTCCATCATAACAACATCACGTTCATATCTGTTGCTGTGCTTATGCATTTATAATGTGTGTGATACTGTGTGACTGTGGCAAAGAGAGCTGCAGGTAACCACATTTTGATAAGGCACTTGCCTTCCATCTTCAGCACATAATATATTCATTACAAAATGAATAAAGCCTGATTGCCCTGAAGAGAGAAGGGACATAAGAAGGACTGAATTATTATAACATCAGTGGCCACTTATCACAGACGGAATCTGAGACTTTGAATTGTAATAACACAATGTTTTCCCAGAAATACCACTCAGTTTTTACCTCAATCGCGTTACACGTACATACAGTAAATGAATGAATGACATTTCATTGTGCTTCCTAAAGAGTTAATTCAGTGGTGCTTTCCCTAAATACTCACTTCTAATTAACCTCATTGTCTCTCTGTCAGGTTTTCCTCCCTTCATCCTTTTGTGACTTTCATTCTTTCATTTTGAACTCATGACTGTTGCTGACCCTGATCACTCACCTTTTCTACTTTTGTTCCTGTGCTTTCAAGATACAATTGTTTTCCTTTTCAGACTTTTTTTTTTTTCTCGAGAGAGAGCATTTTTTTGAAGGGCCTTTGCTGATGCAGTTTCCAGTTATTCTTTTGGCTCTCTCCCTTAACTTGAATTGGCTCCGTTGGTCTAGTCTCGGCCTTGTGCCAAGACCCTGACTACCCAAGCCAGTGTGTGACATCAATGGGCTCTGTACAAGCAGCTCCTCCCTATGAATTCTCCTGGCCTGTGCGGCCCCTTGATGCTCCCTCTATAATTCTCTGTGCGGTCAAACTGTAAGAGTCAACGGTCTCTGGCAGACTGTAAATCAGTATGAAAAACAAAGGGATGGGCAAGAAGGTGATAAGAAAATTTAAAGGACAAAGAAAGGGGGAGGCAAGAGCAAAGCTCCCGTCTGACTGGACAGTTTGGCAAGAGATGAAGATGATCCCCTTCCTCTGTGTTTACAAGAAAAATCTGTTCTGAGCAGTCAGTCAAGAGCAGATAAGGAGTCTGTGTTAAAATATCTTATGTCCACTTTCTTCTTAAAATTGATAAAACACCCACTCATAGTCCTACAAAAGAACAGGACATGCTAACTCTGTACATTGTCCGTTGCATTACACAGATCCCAAGCCAAATTCCTTTTGTGAACTCCCACAAACCCCAACTTCTACTATTTTATGAGACAACTTGCAGCACTCGTTGAACAAGCTCTTGCTTCTTTGGCAATGAAATTACTCTTTTAGTCTCCCACACAACATATTATGCCTGGTTTTACTCTTCAGGCCTAATAAGATGAGTGAGAGGAGCATTTCCCTCCTAATATGCTTTAAATCTGTTTTGTCATCAAACAGCTTTTTCTTCTGATTTCCAGTCCATTAAATATGCTATAACACGGCAGTCCATTAAATGAGACTAAAGACTTGGTAAAAGAATTCAACAGCATTTATGCCAATAACCCTGACTTTGAGAAAGACAAAGGCACTCTTATTCAAAACAGCTTAAAACAAGCAACATCTGATATAGCATCTTTCTAAAGTAAGAAAAGTGAGGAATAGATCTTATAGATCTGGGAATTTGTAAAGCCAGACAGCTTCATTGCTTACACACTTATGTTGATGGTAACAGAAAAACTAAACTTCACTATCCTTAAATGTCAAACTCAAAATGATTAATTCTAAAAGAAAAATATGCATACTGTATATCTCAGCTTAGTTTACAGCTGAAGGTTTCCCTTAAGAGAAAAAATACAATAGGACTCTTTATAGCTTTCCAAAAAGCAACTGAAGGAAAGTGTCTTGGCTGTGGTGCACATGGCACATTGGCTTCCCTCATCATAATCGCTAACAAACGAGGGAGAACGACCAGTAGAGTGAAAAATAAAAAGCAGTTGCTTAACACAAGTTATGCGAAAGTAATACACAAAGACCCCTAAGTGAGAACAAACAGAGCACACTGATAAAGAAATGACTAATGTTAGCTGACCAACAATGTTGGACAGTGAAAAATGGAGTCTGGTACAGCAAAAACAACATATAGATTAAAAGTTTTTTGGAGTTACTTTTCTATGTCATTCCCTAAAGCTAAAAGTTTTACAATCAAAATGACCCAATACACAGTCTGCAATTATGGTGTGTGCTTGTTTAGCTGGAAAAAAGGAATTCTTCAAAAAGGCAGCCAAACTTCCACAGCTGGCTTGTTACAAAAGGAAGAGAGGGGGAAAAAAATTGTGACATTGTGGGAAACCCTATATTTCTGTTATGTCTGTCATCTGTTAATGCTTAGCTAGTTATTTTGCTGATAATAGAACTGGAGATGTTTCACATTTTACATTTATGTGGGAAGAAAGTTTGTTTTCCTGGCATAGCTAGTTCAAGGGTTAGGATTAGGGTTTATTATATTATCTACAACAATAATATAAACCAAAATAAAGTTACATATACCAACAAAATCATGTTTAATGTCCTCCCCTCATCCCTCTTCTGCCTCCTTTTTTATCTGATTCATCTCTGTGTTGTATATACAAACCTCTCATTAGGTCATTCTAGACCTGCCATTTTTCTTCTGCCTGCCAACCATCAGTGCTGAGTTTCCCACCACAGCTCATCACATGAGCCACTCACCTTGTTACCCAACTGCTCCTCATTTGCAATCAGCATCAGTATACAGAGGAGAGCTATCAGGTCATCCATATCATTTTAGCATTTCAGCCTATATTGTGTTCAGCTGCTAATCTGTCTATATAAAAGTAATAGTTCAATATTTTGGAAACTACACTTATTTGCTTCCTTTTCTAGAGTTAGATGAGAAGATTGATATCCATTTCACGTCTTTTTTTTAAAAAAGTTCTCCTACCTATGCTTGCTTTAAGAGATGCATAATCTTATTTACATGGGTCAGCCTCCACAGTTGGCTTGGCTAGATTTTAATGCTATGCCACATTTCTTGAAATGTGACAGCGCCTCCAGTTGTGTAAACAAAAGTGAAATTTAAATCAATTTTATGCTCCCAACTGATTCCTTCTATTTGTAACACTGAGTGACAGATTTCATTACCAAAAAGGTGTGACATGCATACAAGGTTTTTGCAATGCATGGACTTGTACACTGCTTCTGGCCCTAACATATTGTACTGTCAACTGAAAAGGATTATTTATTAGCAGATGATGACATACCCATGACAGAACATGGTGTATTGCATTTAAATAGCAAGTAAACTGTGTTTGACAGCTTGACACTTTGTGATAGTGTTGATTGTGCAACATTTTAACTTTCTACATTTTGTTGCAGTTCAGCATTGCAATTATTGCCTGATCTATTGGGAGAGTTTCATTTGCGGGAGTTTACTGCTGCTATACAAGTGAAGTTTGTAAAATTGTTTGGATTGCAGGATGTTTGAGTATTTGCCATTATAAAATTCCTATTTTACAGGCATAAGATCTTACATTATTATCTATCTCATGCAGGTTTGTCACTTGTTCACATTTACATAATTAGCAGCAGTTGCTAAGCTTATTATTTGTATAACCTTGACATGCTTACCGGGAGAGCAAAGTTCAGGTTAAGGATGTGGACCTCTGCCTTGTCCTCTCCAACGAAGCTGGTCCAACAGCCAATTGGCATCTCCCTCATGTCGACCCATGGGTTGTCATTAACCACCACTGGATCACATGTTGGACTTGAGGCTGAAAGAACCAAAGTACAAATGGTTAAACAGTGGCAGCAGCAAATAATCATGTTACAGAAAATTGTCTCTTGCCATGTACTTTAACAGGCAACTTCCTGCATTATCTAGAGTTGTATGTCAAATGCCAAATATTGCAAATCACAGTTTTAATCCAAAACGATCCTGTCATACAGTATAGCCAAAAAGCCATTATATAACAGATAGATGAACCCAGGAATGTTACAGATTCCAGAAGTCTGAAAGGGACTGAATTTGTTAATAGTCATTGTGAAAGCTTTTCCCTGGTCTCAGAATATGGATGTAAAATATGTGGGTAGGACTACATTGTTTAAAAGCGGATCTGCTGGTTCACGTTTATCAGACGTGTCAGGATACCAGGCTGTAGTCATCCATCAAGCCTGCTCATTCTGCTTTCTGCTATGAGCCTGCTGTTTAACCTGGGGATCCATGTCTCTGGAGGCTGAATTAATTGGGCTGAGGCTGTGCGGTCATGGATGAGGTTGGGTATAAATGCCTGGTGTTTGACCTGGGCTGTGTGTGTGTGTGTGGGTGGGTGTTTGTGTGTGTTCTACAGTTTTAGATTAGAGTGAGTATGCGCGTGCACATGCTCACTCTAACCTGCCAGAAGTTGGCAGCGACAAAAATATTCTCAAGCAAACTTCCTCTTTCCTCAAGAAGAACAGAGGAGACAGAAACAGTGTAGAAGGTCAGATGTCTTCTCCAACGCAATCAGGGACCTCTTTCCTGGCCCACCTTTTGCTGATTAAAGATGAAAGGGTCTGACTGGGGCATTATTGAAGGCCTGTGGCTTAACTGTCTCTACTCTGGATTTACTCCTAAGGGCCAAGCTGTAGAAGGCCTCCCAACCTCACAATGTCTCTTATAACTAATGGATTGGGACCTCAGGGGACCCCAGCAGCCAGTTGCACCAGCGCTTCATAAGTTCAAACTTTGCCTTGTCATAACCTAACAAGACTAAGAGCCTACAGCTATGCTAGTGACTTTGGGGCTATACTTAGGTACAGTGGTGCTTTGATCTAAATGCTAACATAGCCATGCTGAAGCTCACGATGACAATGCTAATATGCTGATGTGAAGTAGGTGTCATGTTTACCTTGTTCACCATCTTAGTTTAGCATGTTGCCATGCTAACATTTGCTAATTAGCATAAAACACGAAGCACAGTTGAGCTTGATAGGAAGATCATACATTTTGCAGGTATTTGGTCATACACCAAAGTAATGGACAAATTATAGATTTGATCTGGGCGCACCCCGGTAGCCTAATGGCTAAAGCGTGTGCCATATAACCGCAACATCTGCATTTCAAATCCGGCTGCGGACCTTTATTGCATGTCACCCCCCATCACACTCTCCTTACTGTCATCTCATAATAAAGGCCTAAAATGCCCCCCAAAAAATGACCTGATGTTCAGAGCACCAACACTATTACAATTCATCCTGTAGGGAATTACACTATTAATTAAGTAAACTTTATTTATATAGCATTTTTCAAAATAGCAACGTGCTTCACATTTGATAATAAAAATGCATAATAGTACACAGCATGAAAACGGCAAATAAAAATACATTATGAAACGGAAACAGACACTCAACAATATGGCTTGGCTTTGAATGTTATCAGGAGGATCTTGAACTGAATTCTGAAGCGTACAGGAAGCCAATATAAGTGGGCCAGAATGGGGGTAATATGTTCTTTTCGCTTAGTGTTTGTCAAGCCTGGCTGCCATGTTCTGAACCAGTTGAAGTTGCACAATTGCACACTTGCTTAAACAAGAAATTATGGAGTTATAGTAATTCCAGGAGATTTGCTCTACGATGCTCTGAGGCAATGCTGAACTGATTTTCGCAATATTTCTGAGTTGTAAAAAACAAGACTGAACCAATTTCTTAGTGTGATGGTCAAAGTTTGATCAAACCCAACACCAAGATTTCTAGTTTATGGTTTTCTATTCCCTGCTAAATGCCTGAGATATGGACTAATACTATTTGAAACTTGGTCTGGGCCAATGACCAAGATTTCTGTTTCTTCCATGTTCAGCTGTAAAAAATTTTGCGTCTAGTCTTGATAGCAGTAAGGCAACAGTGTAGAGTATCCAGATTTTTAAGCTCGTCAGATTTAAATAAGACCTAAAGCTGGGTGTCATCTGCATAACAGTGGCAGGCAACAATCTTAAACTGATGAATAATATGACCAAGGGGGAGCATATACAAACTGAACAAAATGGGACCAAGGATTAAACCTTGTGGGACCCTGTAAGATATAAGGAAAACATTTGAGGGCAGTTCCATCTATGCCGACCCAGTGCTTTAGTCTATCCAGCAAGATGGTATGATCTAGTACTTAGACTTTTCTGCCACTTTTGACACTACAGTGTCAAAGGTGGCAGACAACAATAATATTAACAGTACAAACAATATATAATAACAATACTAAAATGGAGTGATGACCAGATTCTGCATTCATAAGCATATGATTAGTGACTTTCAGCAAAGCAGTTTCAGTACTATGCAGCTGGAGAAAATCAGATTGAAATGGGTTGAGAATGTCATTAGCTTCCACTATTTCCAGTAGTTGTTTAGCAACAGCCTTTTCAAGGATTTTTGAGACAAAGGGTCATTTAGAGATTGATCTGTAATTATGAGGGAGTGTCAGATCAAGGCCAGGTTTCTTTAAAAGGGCCTGAATACAGGCTTGTTTGAAATAATCTGGGAACAAACCGGAGGGCAGAGACTGATTTAAAAAAAAGAGAGAAGACAAGGGGCAATGACTTCTTATACCTCTTTGAAAAATCTGGAGGGTAGAGTGTCAAGGCCACAGGAGGATGTGACACAATATCAAGCAGATTATTCAGGGAAATAGGGGTAAATTCACTCAACAATGTGGGGGAGGCATCCGGAGAAGTTATACATGAGGTGGGGGGTGTTATAGAGGCTTTGATATTCCTAACTTTCTCAACAAAAAAAGTTAAGAACTTTTACAATCTTCAACGGACGAGTTTTCTTTCACTTTCGTTCTACTCTTCTACATTCTCTTTTTAGATGGTGAGTATCATCACCCAAGGTGATGGATTTGACTTGCGCCCTGACCTTACCCTAATGGGAGCAATGCAATCTAAAACTGATGAACATAAAACATTAAACTGATCAACCAAGTCATTTACATCATAAAACTGAGTTAAGCTGCTACACTGAGTAGAGAAAACAGAGGAAAAATTATCAGCAGATCTCTCATTAAGGATGTGAGAGTGAACTGTACATTTTGGGGAAGGAGCAGCTACTTGAAGGGCAATATCGAACAAGACAGTTTTGTGAACAGAGACAAAATCTTTCAAGGTAAAGGAGTTAACAGATAAACCCACAGTACAAACTAAATCAAGAGTGTGGCCTCATTCATGTGTGGGATGTGATACATGCTGTTTCAGGTTAAAAGATTCACTAATACTTAAAAATTCAGAGATAGCAAAGCTATTAGTGGGGTTGTCCACATGAATATTAAAATCTCCAATCAATAAGATTTTGTCACCACTAAGAACAACAGAGGACATAAAATCAGAAAAATAAGATGAGAAGCTATTATTGGGTTTAGGGGGACGATAAATAACAATACAGCCAATGGGGGTGTCACAACTGACTTTTCACAACTAACAAATTGACTTTGAACATCAGCATTTCAAAGCTAGGAGGTTTCCCACTGAGATGAGGCTCCAGCTCAAATGCTTTTTAGCAATAAAATCGTTCAAAACAAAAGTCTTATTTGCTAAAGATCTTGCATTTATGAGGGCTAAATTAACAGGCATGGTGAGACTCGTAGGTTGAGGAGCAGCTGTGATTGGCTGGAGATAACGGAACTGATCCTTGTGATTAGTTATCCTTGTGAAGAGTTATTGACAGAAGGTCTCATACTTGTTCATACTTGTGAGAACCGGTATAGTGAAAGCTGTGGTTTGAAAAGGGTGGGATAGGGGATTTATATATATATATATATATATATATATATATATATATATATGGAGAAGGTTGTGTGTTACTTTTGTGTCCTATCCTCCCTACTGGTCAGGGACCTTACAAACTGTAAGTGATGTTTGCATTTAACAGTCTTGTTCCTTTGCAGTTTTGTGGCAGGGGCTTGCAACCATGGGTGCTTGCCCTCTGGAGATATGGGCAAGTGGGTTGGAGAGTTACGACTTGGAGCCGAGCGTTTCTTGACCTGTGGCACAGCTCCAAGTTTATGTGCAGGCGTTGCGTGATGGAGGCTGTGTTATCAGCTAACGTTAACTCAGCTAGTGGTGCAAAAAAGTTTTTCTTTTACTGCGAAAACCCAAGAGAAGGCATCCCCGGGAGCCGAGACTAGGCCGGGTGTCTCCAAAGCAGCTAGCTGCTCTTGGAGCATAGTCTGTTGCTGGAGAAGGTTATTGACGAGGCTTTCAATGGATGAAAGGTCAGACTTAATGCCGGAGATCTCTGTAACGGACTCCATCATTGTGGGTTCCTCAAACCCTCAGCTCAGAAAGCTAATGCTTTTAGCCTGGAGACGGCTAACCAGTTAATATCTGACAGCTAGTAGCAGCTCCGGTGAATGAAAGACAGTCCGGGGCAAATAAAATGCAGATCATGTGAAGGGGGAAAGATCCAGGGACATCCAGCACATGGTAAGTAAAATCCACTTAAAATTGTAATGCTGGTCTTGTTGAAGTAAAAAAAATGAGCAGAGACAGCAGCAGAGTATCAAACAGTGTCGAGGACCTGCTGCATGCCAGGAGCAGATTGAAGGGGTTACGAGATGAATAGACGAAGAGGTATTAAATCTGATATGTACATATTTCTCATGTATGTAGATATGAATAAATCTAAGTCATGCCTACATTTACAAAGGATCAGCAGTTAAGTTTAATATATCATTTATTCCCCTTAAACTTTTTAAAGTTATGCTTCAGCTTGTGATGCTACAGTGACTTCCTGTTTACATTGATTAGGCTACTTTTGATTAGACATCATTGCAGATTTTCCTAGCATCATCTGTTTCCTAGATTTACATATTACTAAAGTCTTTACCAGCTAAGCTATTTCTTAAGTTTAGTGGTGTAATCAGATTTAGTAAATCACTAGTTTGAAATTAACACTAGCCTGTTATTACCAAGAACTTAGGAAGACTTAATACACAAACCTTATGAATGGATGGTGTCAGAACTACTCTGTCCTGCACCAATCACTAGATAGGTATATCTACAGCAAGATGCATACAAGCCATATACACCCAGGAATCCACTATGTATGCCTCAATCACTTGGTAGCTCATATGTTTCAGCAAGAGCTATTTAGCTCTTGCTGAAACATATGAGCAACCAAGTGTGATATCATGACAAAAACAACTAATTTAGTAAGCAATGCTGCATGACATACTGCTCCACTGACTTTTATGATGTATTTGGTCTGTTTACCCAGCAGGCCACAATCCCTCAGAGAGAGGGGATGTGGAGTAAAACAAGTGAGATGAGAAAGAAAGAAAGAGGAATACAGAGGAAAGGGTTAATAGGAAATGGCAAAGTTTGGAAGGTCAACAGGATGTGCCTTGTTTAGAAGCGGCACTAATCAAAGACCTTGGTTAAGGCAATGTTACTATAGCAGTGGAGGAGAATGGACAGAGATAAAGATGTAACAGAATAGAAAGTGATGAATGCAACAAACGACAGCAAAAAAGGGGAGCTAGAACATCTTACATAATCAGCTCTTTCTTTTGTTGTCCCCGAAATTGGGTTGGTATTATGGACTCTTAAATTCATTTATTTGTTCATAACGTCTGTTACCCATTTTAATTTGATTACAATTATCATGTCACTTTTAAAATTTCAGCTCTTAATCAGTTTGTCTCACACAATATCTCAGATGTTGCGTTGTTGAATGTTTTGAAAGTAATCTTTGCTCAGTAATCTGACCACTGCATTTTTGTGCAATTTAATGGTCAAACCAAGGACACATTTGGAACTTATTATGGAATGGGGGCCAGGGGGGCTGTATCATTTGTGGAACAACATCTTCACTGTTTCTTAAGTCTGTTCAGCTTTGGACTCTACAGCTTCTCTTGCAAATCAAGATGGAGAGCCACCCTTGCTCCTTTGCCATCTCTCTTTCCCCCCCTCACCCTGGAGGTCAAGGTTGGTTTCCTGTTATTCTGGCCCTCTGTGTTAATGTCTGTTGCTCAATATCCACATCAATAAAGTTATTTCTCTCTTGTTCTGCTGTGACAGAGTCAACGGCCCGTGACTGTCATCCGAGAGGTCTCGGTATAAATCACATTGATTGCGTAAGAGTGTGAGTGTGTGTGTACATGCATGTGTCACTAGTCTCCTTTTTATGAGTCACCATAGGACATGAAGAACATTCATTTTGCCCTCTTGACCCCGGAAATGCCAATGGCCTCGCTAAGCGGTTTGCTGGTAAATGAGGTATAGAAGGACCATTCCTTTCCCTGTCCTCTTTATCTACTTATATCAGTCCCCTGCATTTTCCATTCCATGAGAAGACATGTTTATGGTTGTTGGTGATTTCCATTTAGATGTTAGGTATGAGGGGGAGATGTAAAAAGAAACCATTAGGGAATTAGGGGGGACAGAAAAAGGACTCAATTCATGAAAAGTGCATATAATCACATCTGATCTTAAAGTTTGTTTTAATTCTTAGTGCAACTCATATTTAATGGGCATCAATTCATTCGTATGGCCAAACAGAATACTTCAATTTATTTTTTATTACATATTAATAACACTATGAATAAATTAATAGACTTATTTGGCACTTTTATTTTACTGGGAACACATTATAGCTAACTGATCGAATGCTTATAGTATTAAGACCAACGAGTGTGCAGCCAAAATCGATAATGGACAATTTGCAACTAGTGAAGCTGCCTTTGGAGAAAGCACATCTTCACGGACTGTGCCAAAATCTAAAAGCGATTAATAAATGACTTACAGTATGATGCAGTATGATTAAAACTGCCCTCGGCAGTTCTCCTGAGTATCTGCAGCACCCTGGAGTCACAACTAACAAGGAGACAAAAACTACCAACTGGTTCCCTCACATGTCCAGCATCCATCTGCTCTTGTGTTTTTAATCTCCTGGGCATTTAAGAAGATTGAAGGCTGGTTCACGAAATCACAGGCATCCGTTTTCCGCATGTGTTAAACTGTGCATAGTACCATTAAGCCAGCACCACTACTGTGACCATTGTAGGACATCTCATGATCAGCTTGACATTAATTATGTTCTGCTTCAGTCACTCTGGTTTAACTCAAACTTAAAAAAGCCTAACCAAGCCTAACCAGGGGCAGTGCTCCCTGTTAAATAAACTAATAAAAAAAAACTTTGTCATCCATTATGCTCAGGTGTATTTAATCAGGGTGCTGCACTTGACAGTTTCAGTTGTACTATATCAGCTTTGGCTTTAATCTGTCAGCTTCTGCTATAAGCAGTGCAGCTCAGACAAATTGAGCCTAAGATGTACGTACATTATTGTTGTATTAATTATATTCATTTCCATATTTTGCTGAACAGAATTGAATAAAAGATTTATACACTACAGCTAGGCTGACCCACAACATCCCAGTAATGGACTGGCCATGAGAGCATCCAAGTATTAACTCCATTGTTTCTAGGTTTAAATTAAAACACTCTGTAAAAATTTTATTAATTCCGGGTGCCAACCTGAACCTCCTAAATTAAGTTTCACTGTCCACAAAGGACCCACATAATTATGTAGAGTGCATCATAGCTGCACTGGGGCCAGTGACTGTGCTTGGGCGTTACTGGAGACTTTGAGGTGATTTATCATTATAGGGATCAAAGTAGCCCTACACACTGCTAACATCCTGTATTTCTCCTTATTCTTCTTTTGCTTTTTCTCAGAAGTAATTCAAGCAAAAGCTGCAAGTCCCAGACCTGTCCTGACCTGTTTGTAGCTGTGGCGACTTGCTAGTTGGTGTACATGCACCACCCAACAAGTATACTAAACTTCTTTACAAGACTTTAACAATGGCCAAAAAATGTAAATGTAAAATGTGTTACAAATGTGAAACAATGGATCCAAAAAAAATGTATATTTCAAAGTTAGGTAGACCAAATGATATTATATTTTTATGAAAAGCTAAGAAGTAAGTTTTCATAATTGGGCACCCATGGAGACATTAGCAAGACCAAAGATGCTTTGCAGGGTATGTGAGCAGTGCACTCACAGGACCATCCCACATTATGCTAACAGCCTATAATCCAACCTCAAGGTAGCATTTACCACATTGTTCCACACTATGTTAACATTATGGTAATAAGAGAAAACGTATCTGTTTCAACCTATGAAGCAAACTGGAATTAGTTTTCTCTTCTCTGGAAGTAGAAAACCATGAGTAGCTGAGAGCAGAGTGATGACAGACGCCTTAAGCAAGGAGATGAAATTGTTGTCAGTCCATCCCATTTACATACTCAGAAGTAGCAAAACAAAATTGGTTTCCTTAAATTCTAAACTATATACAGTACCAGTAAAAGGTTTGGACACACTTTCTCATTCAAGTGAATCGAAATGTGTCTCCAAACCTTTGACCAGTTATTCCCATATGAAGGTTGTTTTACTGTTGTCATTATCCAATGGTTTTTGTCCTGTCCTGCCTCACTCTCTCATTAACAAAGCATCACTCTCATATGGTACAGTGCATCTTAGTATAAATGCTTTGCTTCATCTGTAAATAAGCTACTTATACATGACAAAATTAGACAAAAAATAACTGAGAAGTCATATTGTGTGAAATGAACCACTGTGGCTCCAGACTTTCCATGACAACCCAAAAGCAGAACTATACTCATGCAATGTTCATTTTTAATATCTGACTGATTGTCACTTCTTGTTTTGGACATATTTTTGAGTGTCAGCATCTCATCGGGCAGCAGAAATGAAAATGACCTCAACTAAAATTACAGTGCACAGCATTCTGGTAATAAAAGGGGTGTTTCTTAAGTTTCCAAGAAGTAGTGAAGTACCAAGAAATGTGCTTGAGATTGTTTGATGTGATTTGCTGAGGTTAGGTTTTCCATATTTTGAGTATTTTTAAATGAAGCATAATTGCAAATGGTGAATACATTTATTAATTTGCATTTATCACCATGAATATATGTAATGAGTAAAATTTTGATACATTCAGTTGTAAGTAGTAGTTTGTAGTCAGTGCTGTTTATGTTAGCTAGCCAGTAAACTAAAGATGTCCAGAGCTGCCTGCCTGTGAGAAACACTGTTGCCTCAATTTGAGCATCCATACTATTCCGCAAAGTGAGGACTGCTGACAGGCAGTGGCAAGCCCCTGAATTTAAAATTTCTATCACACCTGAGCTAAATGTTGATTTAGATTCAAGGGAGTGAGTACCTACGGACCAATAACTAGCTGCCTCTTCCCTCACCTCAGGTGAGCAAGCAGGCAGGCTTGATTTCATGCCCTGTCTTTCATGCCCTCCTTCATTGTAAGTCACTGTGGACAAGGGCATCGGCTACTTGCCTTGAGTTTAGATGCAAAATGAAGACTTGTAGAACTTGGAGCCGAAGAGCATGGCTGCATTTGAAAGAGAGAAAGAAAAAAAAAAAACAGGAGGGGAAACCCTGACAGCAGACAACGTCAAGACCAACTGTCTCCCCTGGTCCTTTGGGATAGAGTAAACTGTTTGTGTCCAGGGTCGGGCGACGGAGTCATGATGGGGAGGGGGGAGGGAGGGGTCAGCGGCCCAATCATAGTTAGTCAGACAGGGAAAGGGGAGCTTCAAGGCTGGCTCAAGTCTCTCTCTCCACTCCACACACACACACACACACACACACACACACACACACACACAACTATTGTCCCTAGAGTTTAGATGTAAAACGAAGACTTGTAGAACTTGAAGCCGAAGAGCATGGCTGCATTTGAAAGAGAGAAAGAGAAAGAAAAAAAAAAAACAGGAGGGGAAACCCTGACAGCAGACAACTTCAAGACCAACTGTCTCCCCTGGTCCCTTGGGATAGAGTAAACTGTTTGTGTCCAGGGTCGGGCGACGGAGTCGTGATGGGGAGGGGGGAGGGAGGGGTCAGCGGCCCAATCATAGTTAGTCAGACAGGGAAAGGGGAGCTTCAAGGCTGGCTCAAGTCTCTCTCTCTCGACTCCACAATCACACACACACACACCTATTGTCCCGGCGTTTCCGCAACTGCAGATTGAGGCCTGACCATCCACAGGAAGGTAAACAAGCTCTTATCAGTAGTCTGCAGGGGCCTGCACTGTCCCCTGGCCTCTCACCCCTGCATACTACACATTACACACTCCATACAACACACAAGCTTCCTTACCATCTCACCTCCCTCTCCTAAGTCCTGAAATTCTATCAAAAAAATGTTGTGATTAGTCTTGCCTTAACACTTGTTGTGTGTGTGCCTGTGTGCCAAACTCTGCAAGCTCCAGTGTTTGCTGGAGAGGAACTGAGGCTGTGATAGCGGGTCTGGAGACAGCCTGTCTTCACACTAGCTCTGTTTACACCTCTGGGAGCCATTTGTCCGTCGTCTCATCGTTGTCGGAAGCCAGCGGAACAACAAGTCCAACAGTGGCGTATGGAAGGTCTATGGCTCACTTCCTTCGTTGTTCACTCACTCACTTTATGCCCTTTCTGCTGCTAGTAATTAGTTATTCCGTATTATTTGATGCAGATTATTTGATCGTATGGATAGCAGCTGCTGGCATGAAAGGTATATCATCATATATAGACCCTCAGGTTATCTGTTATATTCCAAACACTATCAGTTATTCGGTTTGCCCCTTCCATTTGCTTATGTGGCTACTTTTCCCCCAGTACACTGAAGGAGCACTAGCAAAACACAATTAATCATCTGAGTGTTAATTGGTGGATAGATAAACTAATCTAGCAAGTTTCATGCTAACTGCGTGCAGCCAAAGCAGATTGAAGTGTTAAGAGTTTCCTTGCACAGTGGTTGCTCCCAATCATTCAAGATTGATGTAGCTTTACACAACATATGCTTCGTGTAGAACCAACAGAGATTAGCTTGTTTTTCTTGACTGATTTTTGCCAGTAAATATTAATGTGTTCTGATATAAGGGCGGCATAGCAATGAAGGCTCTGATTTTTTTTTTTTTTGGCATATTTTAAGTGAGTGAAGTTAGAGTTACAAAGTGTTAACAAAAGGGTTGAAACACCATCATAGTGCAAAATACAGCATTAGAGAGTGCATCACTCATTCAATACTCCTACACCAGACCACAGCCACATCTAACATTTCAATGTTTTCTGATGCTGTCAAAGGTTTTTTGACATCAGTGATACTTATCTGTAGTTCAAAGACTTCAATTATGCTGTATGTGTGAAGAAAACTGTAGTTTATGTGTCTCAAAACAATTGCTGGGCCTCTAAGAACATGACAGTTTTCAAATAAGCAGAATCTCTAAGAGATATATGAGACAGCAAGTGCGAGACTTCATTTTCACTGTTTAACTAATGGAAGTGTCTCAACTAGGGAGAGTTGTTTGACAAATGTAAGTTTATTCCCTCCAGCGTGAAAAGATTATTAAGTATCCCGCGTTTGGTTGGTGGATTTGTTGTAGTTACAGTATGTGAGCAGATTAAAATAATCTGTCAGACGTCTCAAGGCTTTTTCTTTGAGTCACATTCTGCTTTCTGACATATCAGAAATATGAGCAAATGAAAAATCCAATGTCCAAATCCAGTGAGGATTCTCTCTATCACATCAAACATACAGACATCCTGCACACACACACACACACATATACACACAGACATCAGAGAGAGATTTCAGCTCTCTAAATACAGATTGACCAGTGTGGCACCTGAATCAACAGGAAAACTACCCACCCAGTGCTTGAATCAAGAGGCTCTGCCATGAAACAACACTCAACTGAAAGCTGCACATTGTAAAGCACAGATCATTTTAGAAATCAAGTTATGTCTATGCAGAAAGATAGTATGTTCTCTTAAAGAAAATTACCAAGAACTTAGTACAAAGAAATTGCATTAACATTCTCTAAAATGCTATTTGGGGTAAATATTGATTCCACAAATGATGTTTATTGGAATATCCTTTAGGCCAAGAGGAAAAACTCAGAGCAAAAGGCTCTTCGTTCGTGCAAAAACATGACATGAAGCATTTTTAGAACATTTTAGCCGAGAACATTTTGTTCATGATTGTTCTGTCAGGGAAGATTAAGGGGCTGATTCTGCCCAGCATAGTAATATCCTCATCAATTAAAGTCACTAGGTTTTAGTGATATTAATGTATGTTATGGAAAAACATTTCTCATTTAGCCAGATATTCTGATTCGAGAGTTTCTTTGACCCTTGTTTGAGCACCTTTGACTTATCATAGGTGACTAGTCATAGGTAAATCAGCAGACCAACCAAGAGTATGCCCTCCAAATTCCATCCAAATGTACAGGTACATATCCTGTGTTTGTGCAGACCCCAGGGTTGACTGTGGGCAGACAGACCTAGAGATAAGAGTGCATAATGCCATGCCTTATCTCCACAGACAGCAGGCATGTTGACATGGGCAAAAGTGGCCGCCATGCTGACGAGGCGTTTATCTCACCCACTACTAATGAGCCATTCAGTGCTCATGCAACTGCATAATGAAAAGCATTGGTGATGTAAAAGAGAAATTCAGACACACCAAGGAGCCAGTATCTGAAATCTATATCATTAACAGTGGTGATATACCAAACACCGCCTGTACATACATTATTTATAATCAGGCTCGTTGTTCATGTTGGAGATGACAATTAAAGCAATGCTGGAATGCCATTTTAACCCAGATATGTAAATAACCCAAAAATAGTTTTTTTTTGCAAGGGGATACTGCTTAACAGCATTTATAGGGAACTGGATCCTCTCAACACAAGAGCAGGTAATAGATCAGACATATCACCACTCAAAACTGGAAACAGACTTACACTACATGTCATTCTATTGTCACGTTTTTCTTTTAGATTCCTACATATCATCATTTATATAACCAGTAAGTGGAAGTCATGTGGGAACAAACAGAAGAGAGGAACATAGCATTAGTGTGGCTCCCTCGCACTGCATTCTGTGTTCAAACAGAGGAAAAGCAAGGCAGGCAGAAATGGATTGTTATTTGGGAGGGGCATAACATTGAAGGAGATTGAAATCGGTCTGAGGCAGCGACAAGTGGTCGCGTCTCCCTGCCACCCAGTCTGACTGCAGGCTGAGCTGGCTCACTACAGTAAAACAGGGGAAGTGAACTGTTTTGACTCTCAACGCCATTTTTAACATGAGTTGTTTTTTTTTTATTCTACTACAGCATGCCTTCCGAGAAACCTTTGTCATCTCTTTCCATTTTTTTTTGCACACGCCATTTCTGTCAGCCAATAAATTTCTCTTTTTTGGTCTTTTCTTTATGTATTTTTTCGTACTTTCTCTTTTGCCTAATTACTCAAAATCTTATATTTTCACTTTTTCTAACTTATAATTTAACTTGGTCTTCATATCTCCCCCTTTCTTTATCTCTGTCTAGTCCCTTTTCCTATCTCTCTGTCTTTTTAATCCCCTATTTACTTCTCTTTCCCCACATCTTCCTTCTGAAGCAGTTATCTCCCCTTTTACAGTCACATGAATTTGACCCCCCACTTCCTCACTGTCTCTATGAAACACTCTTTATGAATTCTGTTATCTCTGTTTGTCTGTCTGTCTGTCTGTCTGTCTGTCTGTCTGTCTGTCTCGCTTTCTTTCCCTCTTTAAGATCCATTTTCAGACAGCCCTGCCTCCTTCTCCAGGGGCTCGCTAATCACTTTTGTACTTTCCTACAGCCCGTGGCGGGAGACTCTGGGGTAGGCAAAATCCAGCAGGAGGTCTGGCAGTTAACATCATGATGCCTGGCTCCCACTGGGAAAGTTGCTGCAGCAAGGGGCATATTGAACACTATTTCCCTGCCAGGAAATGCCAGGCACACAGTGGATAAAGTCACTAAATACGAAGGCTTCAGTTGGACACATAGATAATTGTTTGAGTCCAACTGCTACAGTCAGTTTAAGTGGTAGCAGTTATTGTGTTTGTCCTTATAAAGAGGTCTGGAAACTAAATTTTGAAAATCTTCTCCTACACAACTACCTCCCATGTAATAAGCAGCTAGAGAGACAGAATCTGAGAGCTTCCATGTCTTGGAAGTCTTTCAGAGGTAGGTCAGCCGAGCAATGCTACCTGGGAAAAATGTGTATGCTCAAAAATTTAAAAGCCTTACAGAAAATAACCCTGATGATGTCATTAGGGGTTATCTCAGTTTGGGCTTGGAGACTACACATTCATAACAGAAAGCCTGTTACAAATTGAGTGTGTGGGCCTGGTGTTTATCAGGCAGAGAAGGTGTAATAAAAGACACTATCGGGTTGTATTGTGAGAAATATACATGTTTTTGGGACGATCTGTCTCTTGTCAGTGTGCCAGTTTTATGGAAGAGCAAATTATGAACTATTAAAACCTAATTATTAACCTCTAAATACACATTTACATGTATTTAGAGGACTAGCACATTGCCTAGTCCAGATGTGGCAGATGTTCTCAGGCCCATAAGGAAAGGTGCCAAATTAAAAACTCCATGAAATGCCTTTAAACAACATGATTGCAAGAAAGTGTTGCACAAGACTGGAATAATCAAGATTAACAAAAGAATAACGTCAAAGCAAAAAATGAAAGCGGGCAATACAACTGAAAGAAAGAAAGAAAGAAAGAGAAGGTAAGACTAAAAGGGGGGACTCAGCTGACTTAACGTAGAGGGAGAACAAATTCCACTTTTGCAAAGGCGTCACCGCCTGCATGATCTTGGCACAAACAAATACCACGACTAAAGGGATTTAGACAAATTGTGGCACCACAGGTGCTCAGAGATAAACCCGTAGGCTGGACCATGTAAGGGCTTCAAAACAAACAGCAAAATTTTAAACACAATTAACCTCACAGGGAGGCAGCGTAGTGAAACTAAGACCAGTATGATGTTGTCTGTTTTACTGGAGCCTGACAGAAACCTGTCAAGAGATTATGGACAGGCTGTAAATAAGAACGAGAGGGCTGACTGATCCCAACACATAGGAAATTTTAATAATCAAGGTGCAAGAGGAAAGCATTTTTTTTTTGGGTTCGAAAGGCAGTGGTTGATTTTATAAATAATCCTGAGCTGATGAAAACAGGATCTCGCAACCGAACTTATCTGTGTTTGTCAAATTTTAGAGTAAGATTAAAAGTTGTGTCTGGGTTCTTTTTCCTGTAGCTTAAGAAAGGCGCACAAAACAAAGTCTTGCAGACTTAACAAGATAAACACATTCTTACTCTGTTTTAGTCAGGGAAGGCTGTGAGCCATCTGGCATTTTACATCAGCAATACAATTTTTAAATTGAGCAGATTGGTCAGATTATTTGATTTTAATGGAAGGTACGGTACCTCAGGCTGCAACAGTGCTGATATTTCCATCGTGTGGTATAAGAACAACCTACAGTAAATATGCCAGTGAAACATCTAGGATTGCACAACAGTGTATAGCCATGGAAGTATTATATTACTGACTAACGGCACAATATCACTCCATCCACGAATCTGACAGTTACCATACTGCATTTGTCCAAAGGTAAATAAATGCATGAAAACAGAACACAGTCCAAGGGGGTAAGCTAAAGAGTAATTAAGTGTCCAGTGTTGGGAAATGAAGTGGATAAGTAAGCATATACATCATTTCATTAGGTACACCTGGGTAACCTAATGCAATCCAATACAACAGCTCTGCCATAAATTCTACATTTACGACACATTTTCAGTTTTTGCTGACATTGTCAGAAAGGTGATAATTCTACTTTATGTTTATTATTGAGGTCGTCGTGGGTGGTGGTGGTGTTCTGCGGTGCATGTATAAGCTTCGGAAATGTAGAATTTGGCGGTGAGTGTAAGTCTCAGAGTTAGACTTCATCAGCTGGCTCTACTGGGTGACTTAGCAAGATTATCTATCTACTGTATATCTATAGATATAGAGTAGATCTGGCCTTGGAGTGTTTGCTTTTTCTTTTACTGTGAGCTTAATAGCTGCTACAGATTCAACGCATGCTCCAGACATCACAAATGATTTAATCGACCTGATATCAAGAAGCTGACGGAAGAGTCAAACATATAAAAAGTTTGAATCAAGCTTAAGAAAAATTGAGCTCAAGTAAAATACAATAAACCGTCGCCTGCAACTAGCCAAGAGTGTCACGGGATTTGTTGCAGGCTGCAGGTTATTTTTGATTTACTTTTACTTTTTCTGTGTTTACTTCGTTGTGGAACTTTCACATTGTGTCTGCTCCCACAGTGACTTCCACCTGGCGAGGATGCTATTAAACAAACAGACTTCAAATCACAGTGAATATATTTATTTTTCACAGCACCTATTCAGCCTGGGAATGTGCTAAATTTTATATTGTATGGAATATAGTGTTGGTCTCAGTGTGCCTGATATTAAGGCTTGATTTGTAACAACAGCGTAGTACCAACCCCAGGAGACAATATCATAGCAACGACCAATTAACATGACAACACTACTATATACTTTATTGATGAATAAACAATGCCTGAGATGGAGGAACCAACACATCATGCCAATGTTTGAGTAATGCTTTAACATTCAGTACAGAGCACTGAGAACAGTGTTGCAGCTCCCTCTAGGTATTCTACTGCAGCTGCTGTAGAAGATGCAAAAATAATTGGAAGAGACAAGGAAAATCCTTGGAACCTCTTTAAGGAAAGAAAAAATTGATAGTGAATACAGGACTATGTGTCACAGTGGCAATTAAGGCTGAGCTAAACAGCTCCTTACAGACTCCACCAGCAGACAGCGAGACTGATCCCCTGCGGTGGAAGCTATGAGGTCAACTCTCCACAGGTTTGCCAGTTGGCCAAAAAATACCTCTGTATCCCTGCCATCAGCACCCCTGCTGAGAGGGTGTTTAGCACTTGTGGCAATATTGTGATTTGTCATACAGTAGGTCAGCACGGAAGCCAGATTCAGTGAACAGGCTTGTTTTTCTGGCACATAATCTTAACAGTGATGTATGCTTGCCAGGGTTGTTTTGCTTTATCTAAAAAGCAAGTTAGAAATGCCAGTTTATTTATTTTATTTTTTTTTTGGTTTAGAGTTTATAGACCCCAGAGTCTGAAAAAGGTTATCTTGCACTGAAGTGTTTATTTCACCTTCAAGTGCTGCATTGAAAAATGAATGAGAACACGCTTGTTTTGCTGACAGTTAATGTTAAAACTGTATTAAATAATGGAAGGTAAAAAAGTTAGCTGTTAAATGATTCTTGTAAGAAAGAGTTTATGGTTTTTGCAGCTCTGAGATGCTGCAATTTAGTACTTAGATAAAGGCACCGTTTTAAATGATGCATTGTGTAAAACTGTGATGTACAATAAGAGATTTAAAACTATGTCTTTACCCGGAAAAATATATGTGTGAAAATACTTTGCTTAACGTGATGCACTTTTGATATTTTTAAATTCAGATCAGGAGATTTGAAACAGTATATTAAAGCTGCACGAAAAGGGAATACTAATCAAATAATAAATTATTTAACATTGTTTTACTAATTAAAAACCATGTGGCCACCCCTAATGCCAGACTGCTGCAGGGAAGTGAGACCCAAACACCTTCAAACAGCAATGCAGAGCACCGAAGTGTGTGGCTGGATTATGGCCTGAGGGCATAGGGAGGGTTTCAGCTCCCTTTGCCACCTTGTAGGGATTACAAGCTTGAATTTGATATGGGCAGCCACAGGCAGCCGGTGGAAGGACTGACAGAAGGTGTCGACAGAGGAGGATCACATAAAATCTATGAATGCCCATGTTTCCTTGTTTCTTGTGCCTGGACTGTCTATAACGAAAATATTCTTTTATCGATAAATCCTGCAAAACTACACAAACAAATTGTTCCCAAGGTGACTTAGCGGTTCAATAGTGTGAATATCAACTGGCGCTACATGGGTTTTAAACTCAGCTCTTGTGTCATTGTATTTATCTCCCTACTCTAATAAAATAGTGTGTAGTGTGTAATCCTTGAGTAAGGAAAATGGTCTTAAGGATAAACAATCATTTAAACTAAGAGAATCGAAACTATTTTGCACATAACCTCTCTATAGACCTGTGGTAAAATCATGATTTACTATGCCAGAAAAACAACAGAGCAAACAGTGCGCTTTTATGTTTTGAGAATGAACTTTTATGTTTTGAGAGTGAAATGACGCCAGAACAAAACCCCCGTGACAGGACAATGTTAATATCTGTCTTTGAACTTTAGGTTGACAGAAATATGCCCTGGAGGCTCAAAATCCACTCAGTGTCCTCAGTTCAGTGTCCTGAGGTCTGTTGTCTAAGGTTATACACTTTTCAATGCATTTTTTTTTTTTTTTTAGCGAGGAAATCCATTCACTTACCAGTGACTGCGACAGTGATACACAGAAGCAGGGCAAACCGCGCCACGTGACCCTCCATCTCTGTTAAGTTTAAGTTTCAGGTGCTGGCAGACGCTGAGAGTCTTGGTCTCTGGAGCGTGAGGATACTCAGGCAGTGGTTGAAGTGTCCTTGTCCAATGGTAGAGCCGCAATGACTGTGGCAGCGGAAGAGCAGACAATTCTAGTCTTAAAAGGTTGAAAGGTCAGAAAAAAAAAAAAAGACGCCAGGAATCAATAAGAAGATGAGAATTTCTGATAAGGACGTGAGCAACGGCCATTCTCGTGCAGGTCACTTTACACTCGGCATACAATGTCAAAACAAGTATTGTATGCAAATCTATCTCCTGTTATCCAAGACAGTGTCATGTAGAGGTTATAAGAAACACATTATCTGCTCCTGCTCAATACACAAGATCAATATTAGCCTATCTGTGATCACAATATTAAAAATGCAGCTCTTTGAATGAATGATGCTACCTCTATGTTACTAGATAACGAAATAAAATCAGTTCAACATGATAAATGAGCCCTCATAAAGGACACCTGTCACTCACACAAATCTGTTCTGTTAGCATAACACTAAGAGTGTTGTTAAAATGTCTTGAATTCCTTCAGTAGGATGACAGGATTTAGACAATCCCACAATATTTCTCTCTGTCTTCCTGGTGCACAATGAGGGTCTGAACCCAAGGGTTATCTGCTGGTCACTAACTTCTGGCCGACTGTTTCAGGAAGCACTACTGCATCGCTTTCTTTAAATAATACCACAATGCCCAGATCAGATAAGCAGGAGACTGCTCTTGTTATATGATTCATATAGAGGGAAAGGAAGAGCCTGTATAAACTGTTTATGCACTTCTAAAGGGAAACAAAAAAAAAAGTCACGTTATTTCCCTGGACTGCAGTTGTTACTATAAGAGAACAACGTTTTAATCTATCAGCATAAATACTAAAAGTGTATTTTAGAGAGAAATTAAATGGGCTTAATCGGTGAAACAAGCATCCATTGATAAACGTTAATAATGAGATTAATGAGACGAAATAGTAACATGGAGAGTAGCCTAAAGATCCCTTACAGGCGCCTCCTTTTTGGCCATAACTACTTTATTTCACAACTGTAATGTTAAGCAACATTACGGTACTTTCTACCGATATCTGACCGCAGCATTGACATACAGAGAATTAAGGAAAGAGTGTGGGCTTATAGGTTATCAAGGAAATACAACTGACCGCGCATAACTAAGGAAATATGGAAGTAAAAACAAAGTTATGAATCTCAAAACTTACTTTTAGAGTAGGGTGGATGTCTTGAATGAGTATCAGGCTTTATAATCCACGAGCAATGTGATGTGGCTGCATTCAAGCGATGTAACGGTGTCAGGACTTTCCAAACTTTTTGTGCCGCCTGCCTGGGCGGTGCAGATTTACTTTGGTACCCCTCCCACCGGCCTTTTCCCCCCTAGCAAGCGCTGGTGGTGTCATACATACATAATACTTATCTGGTCCGCACTGAGTGAAGTGCCAAAATCTCAGTCAAAAGTTTTAGGACGCCTTAGTTTTTCCAGTTTTTATTGAAATTTACATAGTTTCATTTTCTCAACGTATTCTGTTATTAAAGCATTCAACCAATAAGAAAATGGAGATTTAAAAAGAAATAATTGAATCTTTGTTTGACAAATTTAATCTAATTTTTAATATCTAATATAACAGCCGATTCTTCCTATAATGGAAACCTAATATTGTTCTTAAAGTTCTTCCCAACACTGTTGCTAAATAAAATGTTAAATGTGTTGCGCTGTTTTATAACTTTGAAATTAACATTATTTTCAGTTTTTGGTAACCTAACTTTTTTTTTTTTTTTTTTTTATATACCTCTGGCAGTTTACCACTTACCTTTGTACCATTTAAGGTTATTCACTGGACTTGAACTGCTTACATTTGGGGTTTTGTAAAACTTTTGACTGTTAGTGTACATATATACACTAACAGTCAAAATTTTTTCTATTCTGTTTTCAAAGAAATGCTGTCTACAGCAACTGGTAACCTGGCAACCAGGTCTCGGTGTGATATTAAGCTGAAGAAGTATGTTATTTGTAACACTCAATTGTGTCACACAAAGTGCTGCCTTTAAAATACATTTTAGGTGTCCTTAAGAAATAGTTTGACATTTTGGGAATAACTCTAGCAAATATCTCTGTCTTTATTGCTAGCTGTTAGTTAGATGAGATTTGTCCATTAAAGGTGCAGTGTGTAGGATATAGTGACATCTAGCGGTGAGGTTGCAGATTGCAACAAACTGAATACCCCTCCCCCCTAGGAAAACCTGCCGTAGCTGCGAAACTCGTGGAAAACGTGAAAGGCCCTCTCTAGAGCCAGTGTTTGGTTTGTCCGTTCTGGGCTACTGTAGAAACATGGCGGTGCAACATGGTGGGCTCCGTGGAAGAGGACCCGCTCCCTATGTAGATATAGAGGGCTCATTCTAAGATAACAAAAACACAATGATTCTTATTTTCAGGTGATTATACACTAATTAAAACATACTTATGAATATTATATTCCATTTCTGCCAAGTCCGTTCTGTTAGATGCCACTAAATTCTACACACTGCTAAATACTCCTCCAGACATGTTTTATGATATATATAAAATACTCTACTTGAATATTTGGATAATTTCTAGTGTCAAACTCTGCACATACATCATTCTGTTCAAGTTTTGTCGTCTCCATGAGGTTGCCAGGCAACCAGTGGAGATGCCCACAAAACCACAAGGTTTTATAAGGACAAGTTTGTCCTTATAAAAAGTTAGTGATGTTATAACCACTAGGCCTAATTAAGTTTATGTGAGCATAGAGGATGCTGGTAGGTGATTTTTATTTATTTATTTTTTCCATAGATGTATGGTTTCCCCTGCTTCCAGTTTTCCTAAACTTGCTAGGTTAACCATCTCTCCCTGGTTGTTTGGTATGCTACAAACGTGTTGTAATTATTCGCTTAAAATGCTTTTGTAGCATCGTTGAAGTGTAGTCTATATACTGTATGTCTGTTTCTTTTGTGCTGCTCTTTTTGCTCTGCATGTAGACTTTTGTGTGGAGAGTTGATTTGATGGAATGATGACTCCTCTAAGTCTGTTCAGTAGCTACAGAAAGGATGTTGTGTCTGCACCTTGCTCGGGTCTATTTTTCCTCACAAAGTAGTGGTGCTAATGGTGGTATCCAAAGATAAATGCTGTTCCTCCAAGAAGCTTTTGCTTTTTCTCCTTCTTATGTTTGATCAGGATAAACCAGTGGACCCTTTTCGCTACATACATTTTGACTTGTCAAAGCAAGAAAACCACAGGTGGAATTAATGATATTGATGATTTCTGCATTCCATTTTGTTGAGCCAGCTCCAGGGAAATTAATGGAATAGAGCCACAGAATTGCAAAGTGGGAAGTAAAAATGAAATGAAACTCTCCCGGTGAAAAATGAACAGCTGCGTTAGACAATACCTGGTTCTTTAGTAAAATGTTGAAAGTACAAGACTGTGTACATAAAAAATTCGGGATAGAAGTTAACTACAACTCCCAAGGATCATTTCAGTAAGAAACAGCCAATCACCAAGCTTAAAATTCAGGTGGGCAGAAGCTAAAGTTAATGATGTTGAAAAAACAGATTTTACAGTCTCCAGAGTTTACTTTTCATCTCTGTTTACAACTTCAGCAACGAAGATCATCTGATTCGCACCCATGGCTTCTTCTCCATAGCAACGGGGGCCGAGGCTCATGGGTATTGTAGTATTCTTAGCCGTCCGCCATGCCAAAATCACAGACAAAATGTGATTTCTCAGCAATGAAGTTGAAATAATTGAAACTGGTGGTCATATCATTACATTATCCAGGAGAGTCCTGAGTTTCTATGTTCAGTATCATTGAGGAGATTGTTCAAAGAAATGCTTGAAATGGGAATACAGAATGTGGAAAAACAGTTAGTATTATTTATACCTGTGCTTTTCCTCTTAAAATGTCTCTGTGAACAGGGTTCATTGCTCTATAATAATGTCACACTACTTCCTCTTTGCATTATTACTGCGGCCACTAGAGGGCCTTGTTTTTTGGCCATTTACTGAAAGGACTGGTACATTCTCCTTTAATTAAAGGTCCTTCACCCTCACACAGGTGTTTTCAATCATTCTGATGATTAGATCTCAGTCTAGGGTGAAGCTGGGAAAAGCTATGCAGGGAATTGTGTGACATCACCAAGGCTGTGCCTGAAATCGCTCCCTACAGAGTGCTATATTTACTGTCCAGCATTTTATGTGTCTGAATCCAGAGTGTGAAATTCATGCTTTATATAGCGAGTGACCTCAGAAAATCCAACAATGACGTGAATAAAGTAGTGTCCATATCTCACAATGCAAGGGTCTGCATTTCAAAGATTAAAAAATACCATTGTGCAGCTCTACAGCTGTCAGTGATGATGCAAAATAAAAATGAGTCATTGGTGTCTGAATTATTATTATTGTATAGAGTAAACTATTTAGTGTCTATATAGAGAGAGTAGTGCTCTAATAAATTATAAAGGTGTAAATTTGACAACAGGAGAATGAACCAGATTTACAACAACAAACATTTTGACTTGTCATAGTAGGAAAAGCACAGGTGTTACAGATAACATTAACAATGGCTCCATTCTATTCAAATGTCCCAGTAAGGCGTGACAGTGAACCAGCATGTACAATACCAGCACCAGAAGCAGCTAAATGGAATTCAGCCATCATTCATTTTATCATTTACACCTGAGCTTTTCCAACTCGTGTCAAAATATCTTCCGTGAAATAAGCCTGTCAACCTGTACATGCACACACAGTCCTGAGAGGAGGCCTAATCAGCCAAAATAAGATACCTGCGTAGGTGTACCATGGGTGAATAGCCACACAATAACAAAAGATTTTGATTTAGAATTAGGTTTTTTTTGTTTTTCTATTCAGCATATTAAATATCGGATGATCTTTACTTCATCCTGGTCAAAGTTAAGAAGGAGAAAAAGAAAAAGCATCTCATGAAGGAACAGCATTTATCTTTGGCTACTGCACCACTGCTATATTTTGAGAAAAAATAGACCGGAGCAAAGAGTAGACACAACATCCTTTCTGTACTGAACAGACTCAGAGGAGTCATCATCCCATCAAATCAACAACTCTCCACACAAAGTCTTCTGGCAGAGCAGTGAAGCAGCAAAACAGAAAACACTGACATATAGACTGCACTTCAACAATGTCAGAAAAGCATACAGTAGTGCCGAAGAAAGCAAATTTACACAAACAGTTACTCTTTCCGACTATTTTTGTTCCCTCTCTCTGTGTGTGTTTTGGCTCCATATGTGTATCATGTGTTTTAGGTATTAACAGCAACGCTATTACACTAACAGAACAGCAGAAACCGACTATAAGTTATTTTCAGTTAAATTTGTATCCAGATAATTTTTTTTTTAATGAAAGGACTGTTCGAAGTGAAGCGTGTGTCCTTTCCTATATACTGTATACGGAATTTGTGATCCTGGAAAACACTGCACCTGCTCATCATGAGGAAACTGCTTTCACAGATTTTGTGCCTGTAGATCACGAGCATGGCAAATACAAGGTGTTCATGATATAACTGTTGATTTTGATACGTAAGAATATTGATCTGAAACAATGTCACTGCTACTCTGATTTGAACCCCAAATGGCATTCTCAACCAGCGCATGTGTGAATATTTCTTAGTAGCAGAAGTTTGAAAATTTAATTAATATATCTGCCTCAATTATTAGAAATTGAGCTCCATGTGCGCTTTTACTGTAGACATCCAACCGGCCTAATCTAGTTAGTCCATGATTAGAGATCACAAGTGCTTAATGACTAGCTGCGCTAATTGACATGTTAGAGTGCTAAAAACCCTGCAGTCCATTAACAGCAGTCATACATAGAGCCTTGTTTTCTAAGACTAGTTGATATTCTGCTTATTGACACTGTGAACTTGCCTTGACCTCATTCCTTCAGGCAGCATGAACAAAGAAATGCACGTGGGACACTAAACTAAGTAGCGATAATTTCACTCTGCTTGTATTCTGTGTTACTTAAATTATTGCAATCCTCTAGAAGTTGACAGGACTTGGCTGAGGCATATTATGTCACAGTAGGCATTCATTTAAGATACTCTATCACATCTGAGGACACTTCTGCAGTAGCACTCTCTTTCAGTGGCTTTCCTTTTTATTGGAGCCAACTCCCCACGCCCATCCATGAGTAGTGTTTCAATAACAGGAAACAATCGGCCATCGTCTTTCATCACAGGTTGACGTTGGTTCCCGCACGGTGCCACTGGGTCTCTGTGGTGCCAGCCAGCCAGCCTGCCGCAGTACATGGCAGAGGAGAGAGAGAGAGAATAAAGTGTATGCGCCAGCTTGCTCATTTCCTTATCGTCCTCCAAGGGGGGATCTGACGCATGGCCTTGCACTGGTATATCCGAGACTGATACCAGATGACCAGAAGCCTGTCAGCCTTACAGAGTCATTTAATATACATCTACAATCCAAGGCAGCTAATTGACACGGCCGTCATCACAGAAACAACCCATTTGCAAAATCATATTAAACTTTTGAATGTAATTCATGTTTTTTTTTTTTTTTTTTTGCTGGAAGTGCAGTGAGGATTCAGTTAAGTGAGTGGTCTCTCTAATTTTACACTGGAGCCACAAAGCCGCATGTAATTGTCTGTGACGTGCTAAAAAGGGGTTATGGATTGCTGACTGGCAGCCCAGACGATTCCCACGAGATGCATGTCCAGGTTACATTTAGCCTACCAGCCTTCTAATAAAGAGTAATTGTAATTTCTGGGCTATTCATGTAGTTCATTCCTGGGCTATTTGTCTTTCTTATATTAGCGCAGACATTATTATGCAGACAGCAGGAAAAAAAATAACATCTATAATTGTATATACACTGTATGTATCCATACATACATAGAGTGTGCATCATTTTCAGCTGCTTCATGCTATGTTTTCCATCCAATTCTATTTTTTTTTTTTATCACCAGCCTAATTGAAAAATGGCCCCTTTTCCAAGTAGGTGATACCAAACTGGTGTGTGATATTCATAGCTGATTGCACAATATTCTCCTTGCAATTATGTCAGACTCTGCAGCTACAGTAAGTGCACACAATTATATGGTGGGCACATAATTCTTAAGTTCATCTTATCCGCCATTGTGGAAGTGCTACACAGGAGGTTGCTAATTTGCAATTTTCATATTAACCCATCTCTGTGGTTTATAAAGCCTGTCTGAAGGATTTAACCATTAGTTCTGCAGTTACTGTAGATAGAAAATAAATTATTTTGTTGACACCTCTCTCCCTGTTTTGAATGAATAATTGCTAATTCTTCTCACTTGATTGTATGCAGGCTTTTTCAGTGTGGGTCCTATCACATACTACTCCTGTTCTATTAACTGGTCTATTATTAATTTACCAAAAGTTGATGCATTTATCATATATTATATTTGAGAGACTGTCTGTGCCTTTATCGTAAGATCTTTGCAATGCTGCTTTATTTTGATGTGATCTAGATGACTAGGTGAGGATTTTTTTACCAAACTGAGAATGGTGTTCAGCTAATTGCGGTCTGCCACAGTGTCTTTTCTGACACTACCACAGGGGGGCAGTGCTGAAGTCAGACATTTTCAAATCCTAAACATATAAGGGCTTCAAGAAAATTGTCACTTGTCTTGAATGCTAAAATGTTTTGCTCTAAGCAGTTCAAAGGCTGGTCCCCAGGCTTAATTCATAATAGTTTAACTTGGGTCATGATCCTTGAACTGCAGGACAGTACTGTGCTCATAGTTTTGCTCACATTCTCAGACATGTGTCTCTTTCTTTCTCTCTCCGCTGTACGTGATGAACTCCACTGCCACCTCCTGTCTTCCCCTTTGTTTTGTACCTTTATTAGGTGAGAGCAGCATTCCTAGCATTCAGGCAGCATCCTCGATGACTTTATGAAAGTGCTTACAGACGCCTTTTCTTGATTGACTTTCCGATGGGCACATCCTGTCCCCCCTCAGAAGCCGTTTTCCTCTTCCTCATCCCTACAGCGCAGAGTCATGATCAGAGCTCTCCTTTGAGGGTAGTCCGGATACCTGTTGCAGTGTTTGCTTGGCCCGCTGGAAGTATATGTGTGTGTGAGGAAGGTGTGAGGCAAAGGACGACCTCATCATCATGGGCTTAAAGGAAAAGTTACAATAACAGTGGTGAACTATGCCTGAAGCAGCACGATCTGCATCCTGTTGTGTCTACATGCTCCTGCACCTTGACCATGTTGTCTGAACAGAAGAGTGTTTCCTTTATCAACACTGAAGCATTTAAGTCCTTTGTTTAAGTGTGTGTTGAGGTTACAGTACAGTTTGTGTTTGTCCATGATTAATTACAATGTCAGACTTTATACTATTAAATAGCATTGGAAAGTGCATCTTTTGAATCGTCAAATACAGTCATCACTAATAAACTAATCTCAAATGTTAGACATTTTTTCTTATACTTTAATTCAGATTTTTTTTACTTATACCACTTTATAGACATCCATGTTACATGTGTACACCTTGATGAAAAACTAGAATGTTTCTGTACTTTAAATATAGTTGTAAATGGATAAATAGAAATAAATTTTTGAAGTAATTTAAAAGTTTTGTCAATGTACATGTATACAGAGTTTCCCCAGTTAGGCCACAGTGGATCATCTCTGCCATTATCTGATGGCACAACCAAAAATGAGTCTATTATTTTCCCGTGAACTCTGGACTCTCTATGGCAGGATTAAGAAGGGGAAAAAAAAAACATTGTGTAAAGTGCAGGTTTTCCCCCAGAGTGAGCATGTACATTAAAGGTTAGAAGATTGTTCACACCTCCTCTAGCACCCTTATGGAGTAGCTTTTAGGCCGGGTACATCCACATACATGTTCAGCACAGAATGGAAACAAGACTTAAATATAGACAAAAATGGATTTCCAGGTTCCGCTATGTATAAATAGATTAATTGTTGTGTGAGTTTAAAAATGTAGATTCCTATTGCTGGATTAGAAGTAGAGTTAAGGCTTCAGTTTTTTTTTTTTTTTACCAAGATGAGTGGGAAGGGTTCCTCATGTTTCGTCCTTATGAAATAGACACTGACAAAAATAATTCAACAACAACAACAACAACCTCATCTAGTTATGTTGTTTTACTTCAGTGCATCAATAGCCTTGGAGACTTGGCCGAAGACTTCATCCACTGGCAATTCAGAGTCGACCTGGGCAAAGCAAGATCACACCGTGTGTATAAGTTAGATTTCACATAGGATTCATGTTTTGTTGTTAACATATTCACACGCATTGCAGACATACTCACCTTCCTGACAATGCCACGGCCCTCGTAAAAGGCAATGACTGGCTCAGTTGCTTTGTAATACAAGTCCAGGCGCTTCTTGATGGTTTCCTCATTATCATCAGAACGGCCGCTGGTCTCACCACGTTTCATAAGCCTCTTGACCATGGTCTCTGCTTTTGCGTCAACGTACAGCAGCAGGCAGGGTTTGCCGATCTGGGATCAAAGACAGTTTGCTCACTGAAGGTTTTTCCATTATTGTATGAATTGTATGAATTGTAGACCAACATCTCATCTCCTACCTTCTTCTCAAACTCCTCGCCCTGCTTCACCTCACGGGGGTAGCCATCAATAAGGAAGCCCTTGGAGACATCAGCCTTGGCGATCATGGCATCCTTAATCATGTCTAAGACTGTGTCCTGAAAGCGCGTCCAAACATTATGATCAACCTTCACAATGAACTTTTTTATTTCATATGTGCACAAAATGTTTGGTATTGCACAAATGGATAAAGACAGTGCTCCTTATTTATTAGTACCACTCGCAAAAGATGAAATCGATACTTTTTTTAATAAATTAAATTAAGTCCCACTCTCTTACCAGGGGCACAAGCTCTCCCTTTTGCATGATGGCCTGGAGCTGTTTGCCCCTGTCAGAGCCAGAGGCCACCTCAGCACGGAGCAGATCCCCAGATGACAGGTGGGTGTAGCCATACTTTGCAACCACCTTCTCACACTGGGTGCCCTTTCCAGAGCCAGGTCCACCTGAAAAAGAAAGACAAAAGGCATCAGTATAGCATGAAGCATAGCTGTAAGTGCTCAAATGTGTTGCTGCTAAAGATGAGACAAAACTCAGAGTTTGAGTGTACTCACCCACAACAAAGATGATCTTGGAATCTTTAATTTTCTCTGAAATAAGCAGGTACAAATGAGGTTATGAGTCCATACGTGTGATATGCTTTCTTCTAAGCAACAGTTAAATAAACTAGAAAAGGATTTTTTTGAAACAAACCATCTCGGGGGTCAAATTTGGAGGAAAGGCCTACAGTGGAATCAGCGACACAAGTATTTCCCATTATTTAGTTGCAGGACACAGTGTCGCCTGGTCCACTGCACTGTTTTGACCGTGCTTGCTTTGGTGTAGGTTTGTGTTATTGCTCAAACAGTGTCACCGTGGCAACGGTTGTCACTTAATAATGTTATGTCGCCAGGTAGACCTGTTCACAAGATATGGACTTAACTTGACTGTATTGATAATGGGTGTCACTTTATTGTATGATAATTGCAATATCATACAATTTTGTGTTGTTAATTATATATAATATCATAAGAATTTATTAGGCTACTTAATAACAACTGGATATCTAAGTGTGTTAAATGTAAAATAAATCCACTGTATTCTCGAAAATCACCAAAAGAGGGCAGTACAGTCCAAGTAAACAAAACAAGTCTGCTTCTGACTTATATCAATTCTATAAAAATACAAATACAAATCAACAATTTTTCACATCATTAATCATCATTGATATACATTTACAAACTTACTTAAACACACATATTATTTACCTGCCATTGTGTTGCGTTAGTTGAGTGTTTTCTTCAACTAAAAGACAAAAAATGGACACAGAAAAGTAAATTCACTACAGCAGGTATTGTGACAATAGAAGAATGTAAGGTCACACAAGCAGTCCATTGTTGTTTAGTGAACTGACCCTCTTGGTCGACAATGTCTGCGTGTCTGGACACGGGACCATTTTAAAGCAGTGTCACACAGTTAAGACAACAGACACTTAGTTGAGCATGTTATCATTCTATCTACAGACTCTTCGTTAAAATATCCCAAAGATAGCCCCAATAATTACTTATATTTATTTTTGTAGCAGCATAATCAAGGTCATAAAGTTATTTCCCCAAAAGTGCACTCTGGTCTTGTTCACTCCTGCTCTTGATGTGCTTCATATGATCTGCTCAGAGAATCTGTACCACTGTATTTCAAACTTGAAGTTGTCATAGTGAAATAGAAATAATAAGTGTCACTATAACACTAACGCTATATGCAATTACCAAGGAACCCAAATGCTATTGTTTTTTTTTTTTTGGCAGTAGCTCTTAGTACATAGACTGCACTGTGCACTAAGCAATTTCTGTTAATTTACAGCCAATTTTCAACACTAATCTACTGTATTTATGTAATATGGTTGTGTACTGTACTTAGCAATGCACTGTGGGCTGGTCCATTTGAAGCAACAGCACAGAGGCCCTAAACAGTATGTTAATGTTTTATATTACAGTACACTACAGTATTTTTTGGAAATTGGGTGTTGCAGAGAGATACTCCCCCCGATTCGAACGTTATCGCTCGATTGAATGGGCGTTATCAGTGCTTATCAGCCTCATAGATATGGGTTAGAAGGGGCCTGCTACACCTGCTAGTAGGTTGAGAAGGGCATTATCATCCATTGGTATGGTGGTCACCTTTGACTTACAGACGCCATCTAGTGGCCGTAGTAATTATGATAATGGCGTGATAAGATGATTTTTTTCACATCTTGGGTGGGGCTTGGGTGGGTGGATGGATGGTTGGGTGGATGGATAGTTAGCTGGCAACATGTGAAGTTGCAAGCAAGAGATGATAGTTTGAGACCACTGTTCACCTCCGTCGGGACACCCTAACCAAGTGGTTTTTATGCCTACACCTAACCAGACCTTAACCACAGTGTCACATCAAAAAACATAATTATTTTGTAGTGTAACATAGTGGAATATTACCTACTGGTAGGTGCCATGGTCCTATTCCAATGGGTTGATATGCACCTACTAGCAGGTGTAGCAGGCCCCTTCTAACCCATATCTATAAGGCTGATAACCACTGATAACACCCATTCAATCGAGTGATAACAACCGAAATGGGTGCAATATTGGAGCTTGATAAGAAGTTTGATAATAAATTGGCATAATCTTTTAAAGGACCAGTGTGTAGGATTTAGTGGCACCACCCTCCCCTTCCAAGCGTGTAGGAGAAAAAAGTAAAAGGCCCTCTTTAGAGAGCCAGTGTTTGGTTTGTCCATTCTGAGCTACTGTAGAAACATGGTGGTGCAACATGGTGGGCTCCATGGAAGAGGACCCGCTCTCTATGTAGATATAAAGGGCTCATTCTAAGGTAACGATGACTCTTATTTTCAGGTGATTATACATTAATTAAAACATACTTATGAATATTATATTCCATTTTTGCCAAGTCCGATCCACTAGATGCCACTAAATTCTACACACTGCACCTTTAATTCTAAAATTACTGTTTGGCTACACATCAAGGAGAAGTCCTGCTTCCTCTGCATCAATCGGGTTGCGCATTTACAAATGAGACGGTAATTAAAAGCAATCTTATTTTCTTCATCAGTATCTTAGTCATAAATGTAGCAATACCAAAAATAACGTTTGAAAGCAAACTAATGCTCAGCAAGCTGTGTAGCTAGTGACTTAGCTAGCTGACAGCACTCAACTTACTAGCTTCAAAGGGCTCCATAGGGTGTGTGATTTTAAAATGTCACTTATCAGTGAGGCTGAGATTTGAATAGCTCAAACATTTATATTTACATGCATTTTAGAGTCACCGTGTTTTATCAAATGCCAACTGTTTTGGATCATCTGTGAATTTTCTTAAGATTGGTAGCAGATTGATAGCAGTTGGTAGCAGTTGTTGCTAGCTAGCTAGCTGATATCCTTTTGCCCCTTGCAAATGCAAATTGCTGCAAATGCCACAAAAAACTCGGTGGTTGGAATGGCCATATAGCCATGGTTAACATATTTTAGCCTATAATTATCATTGATGCATAAAATGTTTGATTATGCATTTGGTTAGTGTCAGCACTAATTTTGAATGTTGATGAAATGGAATTGACAATCTGGAGTAAAAGTCTGGCAGTTGTGTAGGCTACTTTATTTTTTCCCGCAATGGCAGCAAATGTTCCCGTCAGCTCTGTGGTCATGATATAACATGTCATGTTGACTTCTTGCTCTCTTTTGTTTGTGATTGTTTTAAGTAGTGTGTCTGGGAATGTTTATGATGATTGTTTTGTGATTGTGATGTGAATGAACCGTCTTATCATAATCCTGTGTATATGTAACCGGTTCTCAGGTCTCTCTTGCAAAAGAGATCTGATCTCAATGAGATTACCTAAATGACTAAAGCTTGATAAAATTGTTAAAAAATTCCTACCCCTTTGCCTGAGTACACACACCAATGATAACTGTTCACCATTCTTTACCTTTATTCCAGAATAATGGTCTAAGTACATCAGTTCACACGTGGCATTAGAATGCGTCTCCACGTGCATCTCAAGTGACCACTTGAGATCAGATCTCACTTCCCTGTTCTATGTGCAAATAAACACGTACATCATGTACGTGTTTATTTGAAGAATAAGAAGAAGTTTTCAAAGACCTTGGCGGGCAGGCAGCCAAAATCAAAACAATGCAGACTGGGTCTATTCCTTGGTGTGTTCCAGCGTGTTTCATGTCTACTCCATTCACAAGAATCCATTTCGCCTGTTGTTGTGGCTTCTTCTTGTTGTTCGTACTTTAATATGACGCTGTTGGCACACGAATGAGTACGTAATTCCGCTTATGCAAAGGAGGTCAGTTGAGTTGGCTGTACTCCAATGTGGCCCAGGACACATTTGCATACACACTGCTAAAAGAATGTGGCCTGAGCTATCGGATCTTAGTGTGTCTTCAGTGTGTCTTGGTGCACTCACACCGGTACTTAGGGCTGTCCACTTGTGTTCGGTTCACCCAAGACGCAATTTAATGCCAGGTGTGAACAGGGCCTAAGTTTCAGAGCTCTGGCTTGGAGTCAAAAGAAGATCTAAAATATGTACAGCGTGTCATTCAGCTCTGAAAACTCATGGAGGCATTTATGGTTAATTTTGTGTGGCATCTATTGCCCCATCGGATTACATTGCAGCCTGTATCACGGCTGCCGGCTGCAGCACTCTTGCTCAATACTGGACCAATTTCAAAAATTGTTGTCCCCATTATTAACTTAGACACAAAAAGATGGGAAAATAGAGTCCAGGTTGAAAAATACTGAAGTTTCTCTTTAAGAGGTAAAACACAAGACTACCTCACAGGACTATTTTAAGAAGTAAAAAGAACCCAAACAATTTATTTTCTAAATGTTGCTAGTGATGCATATTTTCAAAATGTTCTTATTTTTCTATATTGTCAAAATGGTCTAAATACTACAGCAGAGAATACATTGCAGTAAATTTAGATATTGTAGATATTTTTAACTGCTTTTTGAGAGAACATAAGCAAACCTAATAGGATTCTTTATAGGTTAAATACTTGTTTCCTCTGTATTAGTTGCCTTGGTATTCAGCCAAGTGGTTTGATCTGAGGTCAAGTTCAAGTTTGGTTACAACTTACAAGTTACAACTTATGTGTCAGGTGTTTTCACATTTGGCAAGGGGCAGTCTCTGACATGCAATGTAAGTTTGTTTGATTTATATCCTTTCTAAATTGTTTATTACTTATTTTGCATAATTTTCATAATAATGCATATTTTTAAGCAGATGTCTGTAGCCCACAGAACAATAAAGTTCTAATGTTATTTGCACTGAAGATTTAGTTATTGTATTATCAATTACGTCTTTCTACAGAAAACAATGAAAATTTAAAGTAATCTCCTGGCAAACTGCTAACCACAATGTTACTGTAAATTCAAATAAACACAGAAATAGACAGCATTTGATTTTTACTGCAATAGACTGTGAAATCGTGGGAAAGTTTGAATACTGTAGAATTACAGTATATTGCTGGCGACTCTTCTGCCAGTATTTTATTGTAAATTGAAAACAATACAGAAATATACTGTATTTCATTTTTACAGTAAAAGTACAGGCTGTATCAATACTGTAGAATTACAGTATATTGCTGGCGACTCTTCTGTCAGTATTTTATTGTAAATTGAAAACAATACAGAAATATACTGTATTTCATTTTTACAGTAAAAGTACAGGCTGTATCAATACTGTAGAATTACAGTATATTGATGGCGACTCTTCTGCCAGTATTTTATTGTAAATTAAAAAACAATACAGAAATATACTGTATTTCATTTTTACAGTAAAAGTATAGGCTGTATCAGTACTGTAGAATTACAGTATATTGCTGCCGTCTCTGCCGCCAGCAGTTTACTGTTATGTAACAGAAAAATTCTTTACAGTGCGGGTACCCTTCAACTCTACCCTTCAATGACTTTTTAACTTATCTCTTGTGCTTCACAACCACCACACAAACAAAAAGTAGTAGCAGTACTGGCAATGTTATTGTCAACATTCTCATATGCATCTCTCTAAATATTTCAGTAATTGTTGCATATTTTTGTAATATGAATATTGATGATGCACAGAGAAAAGTCAATTTTCAATGTCTTTAGTGATAGAGACTGTTTAATGTAGCCACACTAAACTTAAATTGAGCATAACAATACTGAGTAGAACTGTATGTCTCAACTCTGTTAAGTTGTAAGTTAACTCTTATGGCCTTTAAGCTATTTTAAATATATTTTTGAAAACAATGAGAACCTGTGATTCCCTGGAGATCCGGCCTACCTGTGGCAGAACAGTAGAAGCCTCTGTCTGTAGCGTTAATTAATGCTGATTCAAAGACCGCAACAATTTATGGAACAGGAATCCCCATGCAGTAAATTCTGGATTACTGAGCATATCTAAAGAAGACAACAGCCTGATAGTTTCCTGTTTACACTTCTCTTTTAGCTGACTTAAAGACGGACAGAAACGAGGAAGGAGAGATCGGGCAAAGTCATTGGTGCTGGCATGTAGAAACAGATATCTTAGCTCAAGTAGCTGCTTGCCTGTGTCATGCCTTGGGTGCAAAATAAGTGTGTTTGACAGAACTGACTTAATATAACTTCAAGGTTTGGCTCAACAGGTGTTGCCTATGTCAAAATAGCCACCTAGTTTTGCATAGGCTGTAGGGAAGGCCTACAGTCTACAGGCCACATTTCTGATACCTTATTTGAAATTCAACTGTCATTTTCTGTGTTTTTTAAATCTATTTCACCAACACAACTGTTTTCCACTGATGTTTGGAATTAATTTGGAGTCAGAATGCCACATTTATGCCACCTGTAAATGCACAGTATATAGATCATATAACATCTATATATATCATCATATTACAGTAGTTGCCCCCTTTTCATACAATTATGCAAACTCCAGTTTTGACTATTACATTTGCTTGTCACTAGGTTACTTACATCAAACACAAACAGACACACGCTATGGTCATCAAGTAACCTGAGAAGTTGCTGGTCTGAGTTGTATGAAACCAGATTTCTGATAAAAAGGCAAAAGGGCTGATTTCTTAGGTTACTTAAAGCTGCTCATAAATAAAATAGAGGGAGTTCAAGAAGTGTTATATCTCTGTAGGCACACTAAAATATAATATTATATAAGTATAATTCCAGAAATAGAACTTATAGAAAACAGACCAAAGAAACAAAAATAGGATAAGAGATATGAGAGATTAGTGAATTTGTCTCTCTTTGAAGGCACATTCGGCTAGTTTTTGATAGATTATCCCAAACCTTACATTATTTTCCAAACCCTACTTTACAATAGATGCAGTAGAAATAGGTGAAGGTACATAACATTGCATTTAATATTAATAAAGTTTTTAAAGTCAGAGACTTGAACTTGACCTTATGACATTGTGGCTGTTTGCTCACTGCCTGCAAACAAATCTGTTACTATGAGGCCAGAATGATAAATATTAAAGGTGATACTAGTTGTTTAACTGCAGCAACAGCAGATAATCAGATAAATTACAGTTAAACATGGTTCAAATTATTAATTCTAAATGAATTTTATATTTCTGTAGCTAACACGTCTTTCCTGGTTCACTATGAAGGACATACTGTAGCAGAGTATACACCCAAGTTGCCACCAGCTTGTTTTCTGATTCTCATTTGCAATACTACTCTGTCCTAGTGGTGCTGCTTCTCAAGTGTCCAGTTTTATGTCAGCGGCTGTTAACCCTGTGGTCTCTGTAAATGTCACTTGGAGGCTGGCATCTGAGTCAGCACAGTGCCTGTTTAGGAATCCCACTCTGACCTATTATGGTGCCATCTAGAGGGTCTCCTGCCTTTTTGGCATGTCAAACGTGCTCTGGTTCTGCTAAATCGCATGGCTAAAAATGAATTGCATTCAATACTGCATGGAATTATGGAACAGAAACCTACTATGACGAATTTTTTACATAACGTAACTCATACATAAATACATGCAATGCCATAACTAGACAGAATGCAAGAGTAATTCGAAAACCAGATATATCTGTGGAGTTACATTTCAACATGTGGTTTTTTGTAATTCTATCTGGATATTGAAATATTAAACTACTGGCTTCACCACAACCCCCCACCTGATGTCAATCTATCTCACCTGTCCTATCCTCATGTTTTATTACTCCTTTTTAACATGCAGTCCAGCTAAAAAAAGACTCAGTCTGCAGCTGTTAAGGGGTAGCGTGTCAGCCATTCTCAAAAAGCACATGGGGATAAAGCTTTCACTGACCGCCCCTAGAAGCAACAGGAGTGAAAACAAAGAGCTGAGCACATGATCTATTAGTGCATTCTCTCTGTACGGTTGGTTACTAAGGTACGCTACAATTTAATTGAGTGCACTGTCCCTTTAAGGGAGAACAGGGGATCCTTTGACGTCAGTGCAGTGGGAAATTATCCATGTTGTTTGTGAAAGGATGGAACAAGATAATTTCAGTGTTAGCTGCAACTGTCATGGACATGTTTGTTTTCCAAATTGTAAGGATTGGTCCTCTTAATGTGCCATCTACTCACAAGAATCAATAGCACTCAGACCCTAAGCAGCTGTTATTGACCATTAATAGAAACATGGCAGAGGAAGCAAAAGGCGGTATGAAAATGACCTTTAATGGATGTAGGTGGAGGAAAATGTTTACATGTTTTTATAGTCAATGTAAACCAAAAAAAAAAAAAGGGCAAGCAGAATACATATTTTCAGCAGAGTAATTATGCCATCCATTGAGTGGCATCACTGTGGGTGACATACAAGACCTATGTGCCTTTGCACTATGAAGAAATGCCTGATCTTCTGACACTGTCAACCATTTTAAACAGTGTCACTAACCAAAGTGTTAAGACAACGGATGACAGTTTACCATAACAGTCTCTGCTTCTGTAATTCTCACTCTCCATCCCATCAAACAGCCCTGCCCACTCTGCCTGCCCACTCTCTTTCTCTCTGACATCTCTCTCTATTCATGACACATTCTGACAAAGTTCGACCCTTTCCCTGCCATTTCCTGCCTGCTCGTCCTCTATGGAGCCTTTGTCCTCTGTACTGACCTGTCTTTCGCGCTGTGGCTCTAGATCCCAGTGCAAGGGGCTGCCGTCCCTGAATCCCCGTGTGTGAGTGTCTGCACAGTTCCTGCTGCACGGCAGCCCTCCCTCCCCCATGCTATGCCTTTTTATAGCTCAGCTGAGCCTGCTCAGCCTGCGCTGCATTCTGGGTAAGAGGGAACAAGAACAGGCAAGGAGTGTGAGGGAGGGAGAGAAAGGGATATGGACAGGAGGAGGCAGGGGTGAAGTTAGAGGCAGAGAGAGAGAGAGAGAGAGAGGGGAGGGGAGGGCTCTGGCAGTATGCACCACTAAGTATTAGTTCAGGTCACTGGGTGACAAATGGCTGCATGAGAATGTGTCACTGCAGCTTCCTTTTAAACTTAAAATTTATCATAGAGACCATATTTATGAGGAAGTAAGCTAAAAGCTAAAAGCTAAAAATATTAAAAACCAGAAACCATATTGGAGTGTTGTGTAATAATGAAAAGTGATACAAAAAAAGAGGTTGAGGTATATTAAAATATAAATATAAAAATATATTTTAACTGTTCTTATAAGAGAACCGAGACAAATAAAACATAACCAGCATGTACGTGATTTATGTGTTTCAATAAATTCTTTACATTCTATCTTGGTTATGCAACCAAACTGGAAGTTAACCAACACATTTGGTCAGTCCTTTGTGCTTTGTTCCACCAAAGATTAGAGGTTGGGAAATCCAATCCATTGATTGCACTATTCTCGGGACTCTAATGTACTCTAACTGTAATAATATGTCTGTGCTATAGAGGTGAGTGTTAACAATGTCATTTCTTTTAGCTCAGAAAGAGGAATATTGTCTGCAGCACTGGTATATCAAAGCAAAATGTGTTACAAAAACAGACAGAGGCTAAATAAACATCTGAAACATTTTATTAAAAGCATGAGGGGACACATTCATGTCCTCAAATGGAACATAAATACAAAATATATATATATGTACAAATTATGGCATTGACAAATAGAAGCGTACCGGGTACTTTCTAAAAATGTTAATTCACAAAAAATAAACTGAAAAAGAAAATATTTACTGTAGCTCCCAATGTGTTGTTTATCAAAGAGAGATGAATCAAACATAACCACAATGAACATGGTACATGATCCATCAGGGTTCAGAACTCAGTATCTCTAAAGGTTCACAACCTTTGAGGTACAAAAATGAGGTATGCTCTACTGTTAAAGAAAAAGCAAGCCCATAGGTAAGGTCAGATTTTTTTTTGTACCATTATACAGATGCTCTCTACAGCTGAATCTTTTACATTTTTAGCCAATTAAAATTAAAGTTTGTACTGTTGTTGCTGATTTTTTTCTGTACATCAGGGAGTTTTTATGGCAGCATGGATAGAAATGTACACCTGGCCCTGCCTGATTCTCATGATAGACTCTTACTTTTACGAAATGATTTGCAAAACTCTCCACATTTATGGTACAAGTTGCTGAAAGCGCAAAATCATTATTACAACTGTGTCCTACAAATAGTCGAGGAACGGGAATGCCTTTTATCCCCAAAGACTGCACTGTACTTCACAGATGTAATACAAGGTTATGACCACACGGGGGCAGAACACCAGCAGCACAGCCTAGAGTTAGCGCTTCATTATCTTTCGTGGGTTTTAGATTCCTCAAAACATGACACATCCATCTCATCCACCTGCTTCTATTCCTATGCTAAGTAATAAAAATGGCAGTAAGCAGTAGTCTGTTATTAGATGTTCAGAACATTATGGGCAGCAGATATTGCAGCATTGTGGCCACTTTAAAAGCTAAGCAGAAACATTAATTGGAGCTTGAATTATCACACAACTCTAATATTGAATCTATAAAATAAGCAGCTATTTCATATTATTTGCTCAGTAACCTCAGTTACTGCTCACTCTGTGAAGAGACTGAGGCTGATTTCTATATTATTTATTTGGAAAATAATATTTCCGTCAGTCTTTCAATTGAAATGATTCATACTTTGTCCGAGCAAAAGTGAAGCGTGATTATAAATCAGTGGTTTCAAGTTTGAACTGACCAAAGCAGTTAGTTTAACACTGGATGGCCATCCCTAACACTGTTAGTGAACAAAAAACACCAGTTCTCTATGAGCAGTGGGAACCACAAAAATTGAATGCAGCGATGATCAAAATGTAATTGAATTGTCAACATTTTGTCTAAAATTCAACTTGTTTGATAAAGACATTTGGCGTGTACATTATAGTATGTACTTGTTTTAAGAAAAACAAAAATAGATAAATAATATTTGAAGAAAACAGGCATAATTTATGTCAAATCTTAGCAGTTTTAATCATTCATGTCTTTATAAAACCCGTTTAGATTTCAGTGCAAATCGATAATTTCTTGGATGTTTTTATCTGCTGTTTCTGGAATTAAATCTTTGTGATTTCCTCAAGTCATAGGACTTAATTATTAATTGTCCATATTACACTGTATGCCCATCATGTGCTTCTAAAAACACATCTGACACCAGGAAATACAATCTTGAGTCTGAAAAAAAATGCTGATTAAGGCATTAGATTGAGTACATATTTCACGTTTGTTGTGATCATGAAAGCATCTTAAATTTGTGAAAATCCCAACTTGTATCTTCTTCTCCCTCACACAGCCACGCTTAAATTCTGCTTGTTTTCCTGTTATATTTACACACATTTAGGACATAAAACGAGGAGCAACATTTGACAGGGCACCACCCTTTGCACATGGAATCTGTCTTATTAGAAATCTTGTTAGTTCACCCTTCAGTCTCTCTCCCTCTCTTCTAATGTTGGCTCATCCTTCTTTCATTTTCTTCTGGTTTTATTTTCTTTGACATGTAAGTGTGCTGCATTTTTCACCAAGTCCTAGCTGGAGAAACCACCAGGTGGCTCTGGATCAGGGGATGGAGGGCTGTCCTGGTCGTCTGTGGGCAGCTGGACGCGCTGCTCATCCATACGCTTGGCCTGCACCCTCTGGATTAGACTGAAGAAATCTTCGTCAGGCACTGTGGGGGCATGGGGGCCTGCTTCTGGTGGGGAGCACCGCTGATCATCAATCCTGGAGGACTACAGTCAGAAAGATTGATACATTTGTAGAGTGGAAGCAGCTTCCTCTATTACCTACAAAGTCCATCTCCAAAAGGACTAAAGATTAGGAACCTGTTATATATGAATTACGGTCTTACCTGGCATTTGATAAGCATGTTAAAGAAGTCATCGCTGGGTTCTTGATGATCTCCTTCACCCACCAGGTGACCCAGGTTGTTATGGGTAATCCTCAGACCCGGAAGGTTTCCAACATTGACCCGTTGGTCATCGAGACGGCGACTCTGAGAGCTAGCAATCAAATCAAACAGCTCCTCGGTCTGGGGGGAAGTGGTAATTGCAGGATCTAGGGGATTGCATGATTCCATTGAACTTCAAACATCTCAAATCTCACTGTTATTTAAAAAGGAGTTTAGGTATTCCTTAAAAAAAAAGCCTGTACAGGACTGAACAATGTGAACATGTGAATACTCTCAACCAACCTATCATCTCGTTCAGGGACGGCATGGAGTTAGCAGCACCTTCTCCGTTGTCACCGTTCTGTGGCTCATCAAGATGGCAGCGCTGGTCATCCATGCGGCTGCTCTGGAACTTGCTGAGGAGGTCGAAGAAGCAGTCTTCATCGGAGGGGTCACGGCCCAGCTTCTGAAACGAAAAATGACAAATTGGTAAAACACTCATTCTTGTTCAGCACGAACACTAAACCCTTTTATCTCTAGAAATCGTGTCATTTATTTACTGCTTTTACTGGAATCAAGATTTCCTGAACAGTACATCACAAAACTTCAGGACATCATGTAGGTGATTATTTACTAATAATAATAATACAAATCCTGCCCTGTTTCCAAACTAGTCTCTGTTCTACTTCAGTCCATTCCTCAATACATTTTCTCATGGAGGCCTTTATTTCACTTCTTTTGTTGTTTTAGTTTTCACTGGACTACTTTATGTTGAACTGTTCCTCGATCTGCAGATAAAATAATTAAAATCGATGCCAGTATGAGTTACATAATGAGGATTTTCAAGATGAACAGCATGTGGATAAAATATTCTGATTATAGTCACAAGGGATGGTCTTCCTGGTGAGACTACCTTGACCTATATACTAGAGGTGGTACAATACTGTATCATCAAATGTAAAAATAAATAACCCATTTTAATTGAAGTAAAATGGCCCACTTAGCACAAACCTGTAAATCTGATGAAAATATAGACAGGTAGAGCTGTAGCAGCCATAAACCGCCAAGTAACAAGTTATTTTTAATTTAACAATAGTCCTTTGTTTCACATTCAGTCGGCAGTGCTGGAAATATATATGGAGCATATAGCTCCAATCAATGATCACCCGATCAATGATTCGACTGAATACATAACTGATTGGCTGAATGCATTTTATGTGTACTGTACACCCCCACTGCTAGTCAGTAGTTCTCCCATTGTTTGTTTTGAGATAACACCAAGTGGCGCCCACTCATATCATCCTGAAAGATGCTCCTTCACCCAGTGTCACGCTGTGCATTATCCACTTCAGTTTCACAACTGAAGTGGATAATGTATGCGTGAAGTATATTTTAGCTACAAATGCACTTGGCTCGTAAAGCAAATGTGGAATTTATTATGTTTGAGCAGTGCTACTGAAATATTCTGGCAATCAGGCTGTGATGTCATGATACTGAATGAGAGCTGATCAACTGGACAGCAGCAATAAAATGATTGTAGACAACACTGAGCCAAAATAAAAGTTAAGCTGCTAAGCTCACTGAGAAATTATCTAAGAACATCTTAAACTGCCAACAACCTAATTTAACTGTCAGATGAAAGCAAAAACATCATCATAAAACAAGCTTTCAGCTGTGACTTCAAACACAATGATACAGTAAAAGTACTAAAACAGGCGAATTGTACTTCCTCGATCTCATCCAACAAACTTCATACTTACAAATGGGTATGATCTAAGAATCAGGTTTACCGAGTTGCCTGAATAACTTTGCAGGGAAAAAAAAAACCTGGAAACTTGTGAAATCTGGAACATAAACTGTTGCAAAGAGACCTGGTCTGACAGTAAACTTAACCAGATAAATAATTAAAAACAGCCTCTTAGAACAAGTTCCCAATCACCCTTTGCCTCTAACCTGCAGGACTGTGCAAACAGAGTTTCATCTTCAAACACTATGCATCAAAGCATAAGAAGTTAAAATTTCATAATATCAGTTGTAGCCAAAACTAGAACCTTAAAAGTAATTTCCAAAAGTAGTAGCTAAAATTGAGTGATCTTGCTGAAACTGATAAATAATTGATAATCTCAGACAGTTTGGGCAATATTATCAACTAATCAACTGAACAGCTGTTGTATAAAACACTGATGTGAGAAATACATTTTTAAAAATGAATAATAGCTTATTTTGTAGATTCCCCAAAATTTATTGGAAACCACAAAACTGTCTGAATAATTCTGATCAAACCACAGTGATAACCTTTTGTCCCAAAGCAGGTTAATGTAAGACACAGCCAGAGTAATTATTACAGACCAAAACAGGCTGATAGTGTCCCTATTATAAAAGCTCTTTGACTATACCCTCCTCCACCGCCGGAACAAACTACCCCCATTAACAATGTGCAAGTCAACGTTCAGTATAAAAACTATTCTGATTTAGAACCAAAACAGAACAAGATACGATACCTTTAACACCAACTAGTGGTTAAAGTAAATATCCCTATGCCTTACAGCAAGATGTGAAGTAGGTCAGCGTCAGCAGACACCTGATTTCAGTCAGAAGAGTGTTTTCTATTGCAACTTTTATCCTGGAAAATCAAACTATGCTTTAAACGCAACAAACTGTGTTAAATAAAAAGTTTTCCACTGACACTGCATCTACTCCCCGAGAGACAGTAAACAAGTAAAACATCTATACATACAGTGCAAACACACAAACTACAAATACATGAAGAAAAATCAGTGGGATTAGATAGATAATAATATCCTTTACACCATGTCGTTATTCAAGCTGTAAAACATAAATGAAACATCTTACCAGCGGCACTTCTTCCTTGTCCTCTATCTACCCTACTCTCTCTCTCTCATTTCTCTCTGAGCTCTCTTTCCCCTCTTGCTCTGTCCACACTCCTGGCTCACACCTCCTTCTCCCCTACTTTCACCCACCACTTTACATCTCTCTCTCTCTCTCTCTCTTTCTCTCTCTCTGCTGCCCTGCTGTACACGACTCCCTCCCTCTAATTTCCTCTCCTCTTGTATCCCTCTATTCCAGCCTTCTTTTAATCTCTACCACACACTCCGTCCTCCTCTCTGTCTCACACTCTCTCTCTCTCTGTGGCTCTCCTGCAGGCCATTTTTGTCCCGTTCGCCCACTGTGGGAAAACAACTCATTATGGGAGGCAGGGGGGTTGACCCTGTGGGGAGGTTCTGTTCTGTGATCAAGGTCACATTATCAGCAAAGAGGGAGAGCTGGGGGGACAAAGGGAGGGAGGGGAGAAAGGGAGTGGAAAGATGGGTGCAAGGGCACAGTCATGAGTAAATTGCATGCCAGCATTGGCAACCAGCAGAGATCAACTACCCTCGACTGAGAAGAACCACCAATGTCAGCACTCAATTTAGACAAAGCTGTTTATAATATACATATTTTTTCCTAACATGGACATTAAAAAGTCTTCCATGTGAATGTGCATGCTAATCAGCTGTGACTTCTAGCAATTTCTCTCCTCTGTCCTTGGCCCCTTGGTCCCTGTGTGGATCTCCTCACTTCCCTCTCTGCATTGTCCAATTAATCAAGTAGGCCACAGGGACAAAACAAGAGAGAAAGGGACACGTGATGATGATGAGAGAGAACAAAATGAGAGCAAAAGAGAGTGAGAGGAGTAGGGAAATTAAGTGGTGTGAATGTGTGAATGGAGGAGAATAAAAGACAAACAGTCTTCCTAGATTATATCACCAAATTGCTTTCTAACTTCTTATGTTCTTCATATGAGGTTTAATTTATAGATGAAGAATAAAGGGAAATTTACAGTGGGGAAAAAAAGAAATAAAACCTTAAACCAAAATTAAATTAAAAATTAAAAACGCCCATCTTACTTATAATACTAGGGCTAACTAGCTTTACTCCTCAATACAAGAACAATTCTGTTTCTTTTCTTATAAGCGTTTGCTTGACATATGCATCCTTTAGCCTCCGTCTTTTAGCATTATAGCATGTATGTAGTCACCAAGTGCATATTTAAGACCACTATAAGAGTGCTTTTAAAACGAATCAGCTGGAAAATGTTAAAAGTCAGCCGGAGGCACCTTTTCGGACCAACTTGCGGAGCTAATGTTAGCTAGATCAGCTAGCTGCCTACAGCTGATAAAATTTGCTAGCGAAATTTGTCATTTCATCCGACAAAATCAACTGTCGCTGGCAAAAAATGAGAAGCCTGCTTTTGTCTACCTTTGTCAGAAACAACAAGAACCCTTTGTGTCAAAAATTACTGAGAATATGAAATTGTAAATCTTCGGCTGCATATGCCATGTGATAACAGAAAGCTTGATAGGTGTAGTAAAAGTAACTGAGGGGGAACAGGGGTAAGAGAACAGTCGATTGTCAATTAAGCAATATGTCACGACTGGCCGTGGTATATTGTGATTATATCACAGCTAAGGGGCATTGTTTGGCCCAACACGCAGGTTACCAAACGGTTACCAAATATTACAATATAGAAATTATAGACACAATCCAATAAAAACTGTTTCATTAAATAACAATTACATTAAAAGAGTCATTTACAAGAAAGTAGCTCCCGGCTTTCGGAGGTTCCTATGCAACATTAGAAAACTGCTAAACTAACATTCAAGCTAGTCAGTGATCTAACCAGAGTTTATTTATTCACATTAATTTTAACGTTCCCATTAATTGTACACCTATGGGAAAACTGTCTGTCACTGGGGTCACATTGCAAAGTGTTTGCAATAACGTATGGCCTGCTCGTTTTGTTAGGAGATGCATTGCTTGGTGTGGTGGGTGGATGCTGCTCCACCTTCTCCAGACACCGAGCTTCGGTCACCAATAGTTCTGGAGAGAGTTCTCACATTTGTGCTTACGAACATTATCTCTTGCTCCAAGGCCCGCATCCGAAAGCTTTTGCACCATAGTGCTGCGGAGACAGTGGTTGGTGTAGCTCTGCATCGTCCCTGCTTGCTTACAGATTGCGGACAACATTTTAACGGTAGCCGTGGAGTGATAATTAAAAACAGAACCGTAAAACGACATTAAACGTCATAGCTGTAGTATACGCTCATTATACCATGCTTATCAACCAATCAGATTGCAAGATTTTAACTACCCATTTAATACTGAAATATTTATTGGTGCGTCAGATAACGACACACACATTTAATAAATGAAAAAACAGAAATGTTTATATTGTATATGTGATTCGGTCAATAGCTATGGAACAAACACAAGTGTATGGACGTTCCACAATAACGGTGCTAACTCCCTCTGCTGATGAGGACTGGGGTACTGTCAAAAGCAACAAGCAAATGACTACTGACGACTAATACTAATGACATCACAAGGTCAAAAGGTTTCTTTCCGATTTGTATCTTTAAGAAAAAGTGGCTCAAATTCACAGATGAGCAACTGACTTTACAAGATCAGAAGACGTGAAAAGGGTATGCTTCAAAGTCAAGATTTCTAACATTTAGTTCCGAATGCTATTTCTAGCCCCTTGTGATGAACTATCATCATGCAACCCAACAATTTTCACTCTCTTCCAAAGCTTACTGATTACAGCAATTAGCGCTGTCACAGAAACGGGGATAAACGACAGTGGGGACACAAAATTTTAGGGATACAACAGCTGTGAAACGGCATATTCATTAAGAATCTAGTTCACAGGAAATTGAGAACTGTTGGCATTTAATGAGAAGACACCTTTACACTGTAGATGACTGAGGTTATACAATATGATTACATTGTATCGTATAACCTCAAGGGAAATTAAGGGAAATGTTCCCAATTGAATCTCTCTAATTTCTCTAATCTTCTCTTTAAAGTAGAAGCCCTGAAGACATGTTGGACAGGGAATGAACAGACAGGAATGGAAAAAGTAGTTAAGTGAATTCAACAGTCAGCGTTTTAGATCCCCTTGATGCTTTCTATGAGAAAAATTAATCCCATCTTTTCTCAGGTGGGATCGCAAGGATTGAAAGAGGGGAAACCGCTAGCCTGGCTTTGTCTGGATTTAAGCTTATACCTAGCACCACATAAGGAACACAATTGGATATTGGGTCAAGGTTATAAGCTAATATGATAATAAAGCTATAAATACTCACTGGCACTGGAGGTGGGACTTGCACTGTGATGTCATCAGTGTCTACTGGAGAATCCAACCACGGCCTTTCATCTGATGACTGACTGTCAGGATAACCTTTCCTTTTACCTGGCTGTGACAGTTGACTCTTGGATCTCCTGGGTATACTTTCCAGGTCTTGGTTCTCACCGTTCTGTAGTTAAAGGAGATATTGTTAGAGAGGGACTAATTACTGTCTGGGGAGAGGTGTGTGGATCCCTTTTACATGTACCCTTTAGAGTGTCATACTGTAATCACCAGAAATCACCTTATCTGAAGGGTACTTCCACAGTTCTACACTGTCCATGCTGTTTCTCTTGGTGAATTTGGGTCTCGCTCCTACGGAAAAAAAAGCAGAAACAAACCTTACATTACATAACATTAAAACTTTAGAATCATGAGCCACAAGGCATTCCTTGTTTGCCTTTTTTCTGCAGCGTCATATCAGAATTGGTCCCATGATGTTCGGTGTGGATGTGAGGTTTAGGCAGACAACAGGAAAACAATCTGAACTAGAAGAGTGCACTTAGTAGGGAGCAGATCTCTGCCAGGTGTGTCTGGGGGCATGTATAGTCTCAGTTTTCTTTAAGATGCATAGAATAGAGTGATGATATTGTAACCAATCATCCTCCTGGGTTCACCTAACTGTATAAACTTAATAAGGTGAGAATAAACAGGACGATAAGTCCAAACTCCATTTAAATATTGTTATTTCTTGAGAACATTTTGTTATTTCTTGAGAACATTTTGTTGTAACACACCACACAAAATAAAACCCCTCCCTACCTCCAAACAAAAAAAAGTTGAATCTCACTCAGTTGTCCCTCCCGGCTCCCTTACAGTCAAGATGGCGGCGAAGCTAATGGGGATTTATTCATCTCGTATCGTGCTTAACTGTAGTGCATCATAACATATCAGGCATGGAATTAATCTGCAGATGCTCCGGTTCAAGACGAGACCAAACTTTTCTATGGATATCAGTTTTTGAGCCACGACAAAGGCCAAAAGGTGGCCTGCAACAGACTTGTTTTTAGCCTAGCCGATTGCCCGAAATGCCTTTAGCTGCGGTTGTGGATCACTTGCGGCCCGTACTGGCCGGTTAACAGGAGTGAGGAGTCAGTGGTCAATGGCGATATACACGTATACAATAGGTTTTTCAACAATTGTGAATCACTGCAACCACAAGAGGTCCTTGAGCATACACTCATAAATGTGCACAAAAAATATTGGGGTGATGGGTCCAGTAATATGCGAGATTAGATTAGATTACACGGATACACACATGGACACACACGACCAAACACATGAGCTTACGCCTGCCGGAGATAATAAGAGTCTGTTTGCCAGCTCTGCACCAGAGAGGGAAATGTAGGACATGGGTGTGAGTTTCTGCCCACAGGAGGGTTCATGAAAGCAAACATCACACAAAAGCCAGGCTGATTGCAGTTTCTCCACGCTGCCTTACAGGAGTCTCAAATCCTCCCAATTATGTGGGTTGGTGAATCATTTGAGGGTAATCTATCATAATAATCAACTTTGTTATTTGAGGTTAATGTTGAAAACAGACTGTGTTTTAGCAATAGAGATCCTCTTTCCGAGGCTGGGGGTAAAACAAGAATCTTCATTCTAACCGAAAAATATACACTCCCCTTGCTTTTCTCATATTTAGCCTCAGTTCAGACATAACACAGACAACCAGCTTGTTATGTCTGTCTGACCTTTAGTTAGTTTTACATTTGAATGGCCACCTTGTGTACACATACAGTATTCCAGTTAGCTTGCTCAAGCCCACACGTTTTATTTTCGTCAAACATAAAAGGTGAAACAGCGGCATCTATTTGAAAAAACTATTTGAAAATAGATTTTAAAGTCTGTAGTTTAAGGTGACCCCTCGGTGAAGTTTCTACACGATTTAAGCAATTTTCTAGAGCTCAGTGGTCATAATTTTTGTTCCCATTTCTAGGAGAAAGGGAGGGCAAGTACAGCTCAAAGACAGCTTCCCTAAACCACAGTTTGCAGAGTGCAAACAGACTAGTCCCCGTTTTATATACGCATTCAAACACACAAATACACACCCACACACAGAGTTGGGCTTTTTCCTTTGCTGCACTCTTTCCCTTGTCGCGATTAAGGAAACTGAGTAACATGCTTACATGGCGTTTAAGAAATCAAGTTACATAAGTACACGTTAATACACTGGTGGAGAAGACAACAGTGGCCTCAAGTGAACTGAAGTCTTCAGTTCAGCGAGTCAGCTGTTTCATCCACAGGGAGAAGTGACACCACGTGATTCTTTTCTTTGTTTGTTCGTTTTACCAAACCTACAGCTCTATATGAATTCCAACCTTCTATATTTATGCAAATACAGAATATATCATAAAGAGAAATCTGTCATGTGTTATGTACAAAAGATTACTTTAGAAGGACCTGACCACTAGGTGTCATTCCATTTGTACCATTTAATGCAGAGTAAAAATTGAGGACTCTTTTAAATCAGACTCCACTTTGTGAAATCCAGTGTTTGTTACATCCCTCAGAATTCTATGAAATTATTGCATAACACCTTTCCGTACTCTTACTTCCTGCCCTTTACTTTACCAGCCTAAGGACCATATAAAGTCAAGGTCTAGCAGGTAGAAAGAATGATTTGGTGTCACCTTGCATCTCAAACTCTGAACTGGAGGGTGAAAGGTCGCTCTCGTTGACCCCCAGCGCCTCCATCAACTGCTCCACATTCATTCTGGCTGTCAGTTCTCCATTTCTGTCTCCAATCTGAGGACGAAACAACAAACAGAACCAGACATGTGAAGTTCGGTCAAATGCAAGACACCTAAACTTCACCAAAGGTGCATTTTTGTATTTTTGTAAAATGATCTCACTTCTTTAGAGATGTCCAGGTGCTTTCGTGCATAGTGGAGAGCTTGTTTGTGGTTCCCCAAAGACACATATGCATTTCCCAGACTCCAGCAGGCACGGCCCTCTCCAACCCTATTGATTTAAACACACACACACAAGTGTTAAAAAATGTCCTGCACGTGTGTGTGTATGCATTAGAAGGTGCTCACTCTACCTATCAGTGAGCTCCTGGGCGATGTACAGGTGTTTCAGGTGGTAGTCTATGGCCCGCTCATACTGCTGCAAAAGAGTGTAGGTGTTTCCAAGGCTGTAACAGGCCTGAGCCTCCATCACCTGGTCCCTCAGCTGCCTGGACAGTTGCAAGGTTTTCCTATAGAACAAGAAACAGAAGGCTCAATGAGGCGAGTAAAGGAAAAAATGAAGATGTAGAGGGTAACAAAGGGAGAAAGTAAGAGGGCAGTGTGTTGTCAGATGATTAGGAACAGTTGGAATAAGACACAAACCTGAGACAACTACTTTGAAAAAATAAAAATAGATTTTTTAAAATTGATTTGTCATACATTAGAATCATTTTTCATATTTAATTTGTAGTTCAGTCGTATTTCCTCTTTGGCTGAAAACGTTTCACTTCACCTTCCGTCCACTAGATGTCAGACTGCCCTCTTCCCTCACCTGTAGTACTCTGTGGCTGTATTGAACTGGCCCAGGAATATCAGGGCATTGCCTAGATTACTGTAGGCTCGCCGTTCTGCCGCTTTGTCCCCAAATTCTTTGGCAATGGATAGCCGCTGTGAATGACAGAACAGCAAGGTCAAGTCAACCACTGTAGAAATCTGCAAAACACTTTTTAGCTTTTCATTCTGTGTCTTAATTTGTGCAGCAAGTTCAACCAACGGCACAAAAGTTTAATTCTCATGATCATTTTTACTTTACTTGGCCCTATTTTTTTTTTTTTTGGGCTCAATGTACAAGCACAGGCAGTTGCACAAGTTCAAGTTGCAAGCTCTGTCGGGCACATGATGTCATGACCAGGGGGTGCTGCTGCAGCAGTGGTGCATCAAATCGGCTCATCTGATTCCCTTTAAAAGCCGCATGCTCTCCTCCACAGCACACCAATAGATTTGTAATGGGGGAGAGAGGAGAGACTAGCTCCCAAGAGGAAAACAAGTGGTTTACAATGAGAAGTAACAGGGAACACGAGGAGACGGAGCCTGAAGCCGTATTTGCCAGTGATCCACCAAGAAACCAATTTCCTCCACTTTTTTTCTATGAGAGGCCATCAATGTCTGCGCAATATGCTGGTGCAGCGTGAGATCGATCATGACCCACTGAAAAACTCACCAAGATGAAAATTTGCAAAAAAGCTGGTAAGGCTAGCATGACTTGCAATCTCACATTAGCATTCAACGAGCAAAGAACACACATTTTGATCAAACACTCTTTACCCTCTTCCTGTCCTTGCACTCACTGCCAGCCTCGCTGCATCTTTTCTATTAAATGAGGGGTTCAATAAAATGACAATACTTAATACTATTTGAAGGAGAGGTCAGTCCTACCTCCTCTCTGAAACCTGCTGTGCATTGGTGAGTCTAGCTATTTTGCATGTAAAATTTTAGTCAGGCTGAGTTCTGTGCAAGGCAAACAAAGTAAGATGTGTTCCCAACAAGAAGCAAATGCATAAACTGGTTCCTGCTTCCTCGCTGAAATGAAATCTGACTGCACCTATAAGCTAAAAGCTCAAGGCATGCAAGCATGTTTGATGACAACGCAACACTAAATCAAATTTTGTGGAAACCACTTGTTTGCTTATGGTTTGCAAATGACAGAAGCAAAACCAAAAGGCTGAAGTGGATGATGATGAAGGCCAGATTCATCATGTGGTACTGTGGCTTCAGAGAGGACACTCAAAGATCCCTGACTGTGCAGCATGTGCACAAGCCACCAAAACACCCCCAAACCACATTTTAATGTGTATGCCAATGGTTTGTACAAGGCAAACCAAACATACATAAAACATGATTATGTGTTCAGCTTTCTGTACATAGAGTTTGTGAGACCTGATATAAATAGGGGAGATTAAACAATTGTATTCATTTGTATTAATTCTTGACAATAAAGCTGCACTGCGCCCTTTGATTTGTAATTCCTCCATCAAGTGCTGCACATGCTGATGCAGACAACTTCACAGCGAGGCACAAAGCTACCGAATAGCTGCAAGGTGAATGACCTTGTGTCACAAGCAAAGTTAGGCTGCTACAGTACCCTGCTGACGCAAGGTCACCGTTCTGTTCTGGCACAACAACAAGGCTGATAACTCACATCTGCACTAGGAGTATAAATGTGATTCTGGATTTCTCACCTGACGGTGGAACTTGATCGCTTCAACAAAGTTCCCAAGAAGATAGTGAGTGTTACCCAGGTTCCCATAGGCTCTCCCCTGAGCGGCTCGGTCACCAAGTTCTTTGACCAAACATAAGTTCATCCTACAGAGATAAGCGCACATTCAATTAGTATGCATATGATAGTAAAGCAGATTGTAAGTATACATGTTAATAATTAAATAATTTCACTTGTCCTTCAGTAATCCATTTAATTTAACTGCAAGGCGCAAGTAACTTATTATCAATTCATATAGCACCTCAGTTGTAAAATAAGACAGTGGCAGCATGTTGTGAGGTTACTTTCACTATCAGGGACTGAGAGAATTGTGAGATTAAAGACAACAATGAACAGTGGCAAATTCAGGTAAATGTTTGATGAGATTTTGCATATCAGGGTGCAAGATCTTAGCCTAGGGCAGTTAGTATTGATCGAACACGCCGTACATACAGCCAAATCCAGCGGGGACTGCTTTTTGATAGGGACTATGAAAGAGTGGTGCAGCCAAAACCAAGACTGATATATCAGATGCTTTCCAAATAAGTAATAAGTCTAAGAAATATTAAACCTAAGCAAATTTGCAGGTAAATATAAGATAAAAAAAAACACAAATCCAGATGTGCCACGTAGGCACAGATGTATTCAATAGAGATGCAGGTGTAACAACTGCCAGAGATCAAAGCAGCGACACATGCCGATTTCTGTATGTAATTTTGGAAAACCAAATATTCTAAATGTATCAATATTGTGGAGTTTTCTGTGTAGATCAGTAATAAGCTCACTTGTCACTGTCTTTATGATTTTTTTGTGTTGTATACATCCATCTATTGTATGTGATCAGTACACTGTCAACAATACATACTCGTAAAAGCCAGTAGCCCTTTGCAGTGTGTCTCTGACATCAGGAGGCAGGTCTCCTGGTTCCTGGCTGCAGCCCCATAACTGCTGTTTGCCCTTCGCATGAAACACATTCCCGATGTTATACAGCGCTCTGGCCTCTCCAACCTACAGCCAGACAAAAAGAGACACAGAATAGAAAGGTTAGAAAGATCTACAGATATCAAGTGTAAAAAAATATTTAAAAATATTTTTCCAAATAAACATACAGGCAGCAAAGTTCTGCATGTATTGTAGCTTTTTGAAGACTAAAAAAAAACATACCTTGTCGCCCTGCTCTTGAGAAATATCCAGATGTCTTTGGCAGCAGACCACAGCCTCATCAAAGCGGCCCAACACTTTTAATGTGTTACCAAGGTTGCCACTGGCTTTTCCTTCTCCAATTCTGTCTCCTATTGTTCTGAGGTGCAAAGAAACACTTTTTTTGGTGTTCAGTGGTAGGAGGAAAGACTACAGTTTTTCTACTTTCTACATTACTTTTAATTGATTCATAAAACAGCCGTGAAAAGTACTGTAACGTGATGTAATTGGGAGATATAGTACATTTAAATTGGTTGGTTACTTCCTAGGAGCGGCTCCCAGTGGCCCTGGTGAGACTGTAATGTAACAAGGTAAATCTCCCCTGGGTCTTTAATCACTTCCCTGCTGAAATACCAGCTGCACTCATTGCGGGGGACCGGATTACTCATACAAGCTAAATATCCTGCTGGTAGTTGTCAGCTGTTACTATATGGAAGTCCCTTCACTTTTTCTTGGAATGCTTGCCTTAGTGTCAACATATTAAAATTCCTGATGCTCTTAAAGCGTCTGATAAAGTAAACAAAATCTGTTTAGAGATCGTAACCTGAATCTTTTTCTTCTCACAATCTCTGTACGTCAAATAGCAGAATCATCAGCATATCATTCCTACATACTGGTGAGCAGAGCTCTTTCTGCATAAATGAGCTCACTGTAGTGATGTGAATAATTATAACCAATAAACCACCAGTTCAGTGGTGAGATAACAGCTGCTTTTATTAGCTAAAACTATTAACCTATAATGAGCACACAACTAAGAGCATCCCTTATTTTTTGCATCTTCATTAGTTATAAATGGCATTGTTTCACTTGTCATAGATGTATCACACACACATTTAATACAGTGAATCATTTATAAACTTGATTAATCATTGGGCTCTTCACAGTTGATAACTGAATTAGCCTATTTATAAGTTGATATTAATATGATATTGTGCTCTATTTTAGTACCTCCGAGGCTGGAGAATGTGATTTGCCAAAAATACAACTGGATAATGTCGACGGTGTACATTTGAGCAAATATCACACCACTTAATATCTGACTGGATGAATACACCCCTCTCAAATTCAAATGAACACAGTGGTAAGTAAACAGAGTAAGTATATCCAGTATAGGAGTATAGGGCTGCCAATCATTTTCTCAATGAATCATATGAAAATAGTGAAAATTCACAATTTCTCGGAGCCCACGGTGATGTCCTCAATTTGCTTGTTTTGTGCGACTAATGGTTCAAAATTTTTAGATATTCAATTAACCTATATGACAAAGAAAAACAGCTAATTGTCTCATTTGAGAGGCTGGAACCATTTTTGGCATTTTTGCTAAAAAAAAATGACTAATCGATTATCAAAGTAGTTGCCGACTAATTTTCTTTCGACTGACTAATCGATTAATCAACTTAATCATTGCAGCTCTAATCCAGTACTTATTTTCCCAAGCCTTTGGACAGCTCAAAACAAGTAGAGGCAACTTGAGAGCAACTTCTACTATGCAGTGCACAGCACAGCAGCCATTAAGGGATAAACAGCTCACCTGGCCAAGGTAAGGTCATGTTTGTGGTATTCCAGGGCTTTGCCATACTCCTTCAGGTAGAAGTAGGCATTGCCCAGCTGGCTGTAGATGGCACTGAGTGTCTTCAGGTCTTCTGTGCCGACCTGCACGGCCGCCTCAAAAAACGCTGTTCCCCCTTTAAAGTCCCCGGCCTTGCACAGCCGCTCTCCCTCCAAGGCCAACTCCAAGCAAGACGCCTCCATCCTGAAAGGTGCACGCACACAGTCACATACACAAACAGGAAAAGAGAGAAAACCCATATAAACATACTGTGCATGCAGAGATAAAACAATGTACAGTGATATGGACAGTAGTAGTGCAACATCCTCTCACAGTGAGGAACAAATTGGCAGCATCACCATGACAACAAGGTCTGTGGCCACATCTTTGAATTGTTGCCTTAGCAACTGAGTCTAAGGCCCTGAGATGAGCACCTTGAAAAGGTGTTGGCACTTTTCACTTATTACTGCTCATATGAGCCTGATTTATAAAGACACACAGTTGTCTTGTATTGATAGTTGGCTTTATTAAGCTGATAAATGTCTTTCCACAAGTTTTTAAATGTGTATGCAATTATTGTATAGTCATGCTTTCTGTGGAGAAATATTTTGAGTAATTCATTAACTGATAGTCCATGTTGTGAATATAAATAAGCAGTTCAGAAATGTTCAGTCAGTCCCATGACAACCACTTGATCCAAGACTATCTCTGCTACCCTACAGTACTGTATGTTGCTAAGCTGAAATATAATAGAGCCACACATTCCAGACATAACTATCAAAAGCGAAGTCAGGGGGAGTCTTCCGACCACCTCCTCAATGCTTGGCTTATCATGCCAACTGCTGGATCAATGGCACTGACTCAGGGAATGTAAAACAGATGTTAACTTTGTGTCTATTGACAAGTCCCTTATTGTTAAGAGGACAAATCAGATTCAGGTACTTAATTGAACATCTTTCATAATCATTGCACACATAATCATTTGAAAAGTAAGCATTTTACAGCTGTAAGATGTAAGATTGATATATGTATCAAGCCAAAACTGTGTCGTTATGAGAAACATGAGTCAGAGTGTATTACCAACCATAGGACCCTTAAAAATGAGTTTTGCACATAAGGACAGTCATAATAAGCACAACAAGGCCTCATCATTGAGTTGTATCCAGTAGTATACACCCCAGATTCATGGTATAATCCAGGATAAAGTAAAGACTGGCCAAATTGTGTTGCAGCTCTAAATTCCAGATAAGGTACTAAAATGTAGAGTTAAGCAAGGATTATCCTTGAATCTAATCTGTTTTACAAATGGCACCATTCAAAAAGGTATAGTGATTAGATGTGCACCATATGTAGTTTCACCTGCTGGTTTAGCAGAAAACTCAAGGGGACTGGCGGTTTGTTCCACCGGTGCAATCAAGAGATATTTCAGTCATTTACAGGCCTCCTCTCTTGCCAAGTCTATGTCTCAATTTATGCTGATCAGGTTGCCAATCTTTTTTGATGATTATGTTAGGGACAAAGGCATCAATTACGCTCGAAACACTGCTTTGGTTCCTTGTAAGGTACATTTTACTATTTCACTCAGTACAAGCCCTTTTGGATTCTAAGTGTAAGGTGAACATTTAAATGCAAATGTAGCTCTGTAAACCTAGGCCAACAGGATTTATTGCAACTGGTAACTAACAGTAATTTACATTACCAACGTGATCCCATCCAGGCAGGGCTTCAGGCACAATATTAGCATGTCTTCTGTTTAAATTTTCTCAACGTTTGCTTTCCAGGCAACAAAATTAACACAAAAAAACGGTCCTTTTCTGTCTTCTAGCAGTACCTGTGCTTTTGCTTGCTTCGTGTTTTGTCCACATACACCTGCAGCTCCAAGTGTAAAGGCCTTAGCATAGCTTGAGGCCGGGGTCCATGGTGAACCAGTCTACACATAGCTCTCTCTGCCACAGTCAGAGGGCAATGCTCAGATGCCATGAGGGCAAGCTTTACAAGACTACCTACGTCCAAAAAAAATACAGAGTAACTCTTTACACAGAGATTCCGGTTCATTCAAGTAGTGCACTTATCACTGACAATGCAATGAGTCATATCAGCTGATATAACTAATAGAGATGACATATCCAGCCACCAGATTCTTTGTTTTTCTCTGTCAAGTCCATATTGTCCATTGGATTACTCCAGTGGAATCCACAATGTCAGCAAAATTGCAGCGAACCTGGACGCAATCCAACTGAAAGTTCTATGCACTTTCCCAGACCAGCCAAGAATCACATCTGCTTTTCAAGTCCTCTAGAGCCTTCCAAAAACTAAAGGGTGAACTTCTCCTGCAGCAACGACAGTCAGGAGGGAGTAGTAGAAAATCCCACGAAAGAGCAGCTCCGGTTGCATTTGTATTTCTTAGCAAAAACATTTTGATTCAAAAGTCTAAAGGGGCATGTCTCGCTAATCCGACTGAATTTAATCAAGAAGCCGAGAGGCCAGGTGCTGTTATGTCATTCAGATTTTACTATCCCCATTAGAAATGTGTTCTCCTCTCCTTTGATCCTCTTCCACCTATCCTCAGCTGTGACAGCGAGATCCATTGTTCCGCCTAGCAATAACAAGACACGCTTTAAAAACCGAGGGAGGGTATAATGTAGGAAACATTGTGGGTAAGAGCAGGGGGACAATCGGTGACGACAAAGCAAACACAGTACTTTTAAGCTTGACCGATGCCCCAATGAGAAACAGAGAGGAAGGATGAGAGAGAGAGAGACAGAGAGAGAGAGAGAGAGAGAGAATCACTAATCCAGTGACCTGCACCTCCTTGGTAGAGACCACACAGCGCAGTGAGAGGCCCAGACTAATCCAACTATCTGCTGACACTGGCAGAAACATTATTAGGTCACCAGCCAAGACATACTGTATGAGACTGTGAATAAAGAGGAGGTAAGGGACTTATAAATGTCAAGACTTTAAATTACTTTCACTGGAAGCAAACAAATGTATGGATGAGAACTCATAATTTATGTTCAGGTTATTTGTCTGTTATGCCTGGTTAAATTATTTTTATAATGCATTTTACGCATCACATAATGTAATACATCACATTATGACAAGCCGAATGTTGACTCTCAACTAAATTATTATTAGAGACATGCAGATAATGTCTTTAAATAATGACCAGCCTAAAGCTTTTTATTTTCCCATTGCTACTTCTTGGGAATCCCATAATTCCCAAACTGTGTCAAAGACTTTGTATGCAGATTAAATCATTAAATCGGGCATTTATAGCTGGTTCAACTGCCAACCCAATACAGACATTATTTATTATGATCAGCATTAAATTAAATTATGGTCCTCACACTTCACACAGAGTAATGACTTACGTCAAAGAGTCTTTTATTTCAATTCAATAAGGTTGCTTTTCCATGCAATGTTGTACCAAATGAATAAAATTTACTCAAAAAAAAGCTAAATTTGAGGTCATAGCAGCAACATACTAAACTGACAAGATTGTACAAGCTTGAATAAATAAAAAACTGAACTTGTGCGTTAACAAAATCTGAACACACTGACAGCATACATGTGATAAAAAAAACATTTTAATTACAAAAAATGTGAACTCCATAAGATGACTCCAATATGTAAATAACAGGGATAAATGGAGTCGTTTGTCTGTCTTGGAGGAAGAGGAGACCTTCTCTTTCGCCTGTCTCTTGTCATACAATCTCTGCGGCATTTACAGCAAACCAGAACACTCCTTTTGTTGACAGGCAGCACTGCCATCTCCTTTATCTCTGTTACATACAGTACATACACACAGTGTCTCAATACCAGTTACCCATTTAACCACAATGTGACAACCCCGCTCAGACGCTGATGCCTCAGGCTGAGATGATAGCCAGGGAGAAACATGACCTCTTTGATCTGACAAAGAAAATCGTTTGACCGTAGGTGAACTCACCATGGGACCGGAGGGTCTTTAGTTTTTTATTTTTTTCCCCCTTGCTGTTTATATCAGTCTCTGTTAGTGGGAGATATGGAAACCAATCCTCTATCCCTTCTGAAATTGACATGACACAATCAGCTAGGAAGAGCACATATCATTCTTTTGATGTTGTGGGAACAACAGAAACACCATTCATTTTTCCCCAAAGCCAATGTTACGAGCCTACCCACTTCAACAGTTTGGATTGACAAGAAACTCTCCAGGTTGAATCATCAGACCAAAAGATTAACAACTGCATTAGAAAATACCGATCCTTAAGGCAAGAATAAATATGTGGCTATCTGAACCTTTAAGTTTTCATTGCCTCATCACTCAAAGGGTGATCTGAAATGACCAAACCGCCCTCCTTACTCATCGCAAGCAAATCTTGCTGTTGTTGGAGCAACACATCCAAGGCCAAGGGTGAAAAACATATTTTAGGAGGGCTGGCAGCTCTGGAAAGTGGACAGAACTGGTTACCACTGTGGACAACAGTTAATGAGGCTCTTGAAAATGTAAGGTCATCTCCTTGCATTCAAACAAGATGGACTTAAAATAGTAACACCCACTTCTGCAACAGTGGAGGCTTTTATAAAATAAGATACTATTGATCTCAAGGGGGGACATTTGGGTGTGGCCGCCGCAGCAGCAGCACAAAGACAGAGAAGTAAGTACACAGAAATAGAGTAAGAAGTAAAGAAATACATTTTAAAAAGTAAAGATAAGATAGAAATAAAGACAAAAACTATACAAGAGCAATTCAAGTCTAGTGAATATGGGGGGAAACTCTCCAGCTCTGAAATGCTTGAGCAAGAAAAAGCCCTGAATGATAATTGATAATTCCAGCAACCAGATCTGAACAAGTCCCCAAAGGAAGGCCCACAAAGTCGTAGATTAGCCAAGGCTACTCTTCAGCACAAAACAGGAAAGTGGGGCAGTCATTAATAGCAGTAGCCAGAAGGATGAAAAGTAAATAGTCTGTACAGTTACAAACGATCACAGAGGGAATATATTTACATTTGAGCAAGCATATCCGTGATGTAGGAGACACCAAAAGCCAGATGTAGTTCACCAATCAGCTGGAAAGACTCTCCACTGACCCTTCAGCTTACATCAGCAGTATGGCACTGAGCAGGCCGTGATTCTTTCTAATGCTGCACACAAGGTTGTCAGCATGTCCACAGGAAGCAAGAGCTCACACGTGTACTAGAGGCAATGGACATGATTGGCAAGAACTGCGTCTTGGATGTTAGGAGACGGAAGTAGTAGGATAGAAACCTAATATCTATCCAATCAAACGTGGATGCACAGACATCAGTGCGGTGTCTTCACGAGAGCATGTTAGCGATGAGGAGTTAAGTTGAAGCAGGTCACTACAGAGGTGCAGTTACAGAGGAGGGAAAGAAGACGAGAAAAAAAGATGAGTCCAGTTTCAGATGGTGATGGGACCTCTGTAAACCACCAGTGAACTGTAAAACCCTGAATAGTAAAACAGTTTGTGGAAAAAGGGTGTAGCCTAAAGAGCGCCCGGTGGTATGGTTAAAAGTCTTCAGCTGTGAAGTTGTAAAGTTAGAGGCCAATATATAAGAATGCATCTTGATCAAAGTCAAAAAAAGGAGGGATGGCCTGAGAGCTAACAAACAGAGAGAAGGGAAAAAGGTACTTATGGATATGTAAAGAAAGGCAAAACAAAGAGACAACAAAAAAAAAGGGATTAGTCTGCATGAGAGGATTTTCACAAAGTGACTTTCATTCTTGCCATCTTTGTGGTTGGTGTAAGAATGGATGTGTGCGGTACAGTCTGCCATTCTCTCCTCTGATTACTGCTCTAATTGGTCTGTTTGGGAGACACTCATCCCATAATAGCCTGCCTGTGGTCTAAGAGAGACAGTCTCCCAGTGCTGTTACCATGGCAGCACGGAGTACATGTAACATATTAGACAGGTTTCAGGGAGTAAGTTAAGAGAGGTAGAAGTGAAGCTTGTGTGTAAGCTGAACTGTGTCTAAAGGTTTGTCATTTCAGCGGAAAACAGCACGGTGTGAACAATGAACCTTTGTCAAGTTTTCACTGTTGATACTTAAATACGTGAAGATCATGTTCCTCCGCAAGAAGATGGAGGTAAGATTAGGGTTACGTTTGACTATTTAAAAGTTCAGTTAAGATGAAGCAACTAAAGGTTAAGTAAGTTTAGGGAATGGCACAGTAGCAGACACCCATTTAGCTGAAAATAGTATCATGTTTAAGCTTTTCAGAATGACTAGTGAAAGAAACCATCTGTGAAAAATAAACAATGTCAGATAAAGGCTACTGTAAAACAAACTAGCCCCAGTTTAGTCTATATGACGACGTTCTGTCCATACATGGTACTGTACTGCACCTTTTTCACATACTTTCAGTTTTAGAGACACTGCTGTGCCACTGATAAATAAATTTAAGTAGACTCTGCAGCCTCTTCTATACGATGCTTTTACAACCTTAAATACTTGGTAATATGCTGCGATATACACCTGCTAAATGCTGTAAACAACCTCTTCAGTTATGCAGCATTGGCCATTTCCACCGTCTTGAAAATTTCAAAACTCCACTCAGAGTTAAAATCCTGGTCAAACACGGTCAAGTCTAAATGAATCGAATGGCACACAGTGTCAACATAACTGTGCAACGGCCTTAACTAACATAACTGTTCAAACAATTAGCATTTGTGTTAACAGTCAAAAACAAACTTTCTCCTGGGCCACTTACATTTCACAAACATTCATGTGATCAACTGTGTCTAAAGCGTAATATAACCATGACCGTAACTGCACAAACTCAAATCGAATTGAGTCTCTGGTTTGCGTTTCCAGCTGTTCTTGATACGCAGTCGTCACCACAACAGATGTGCTGTAACTGTGTGTCATTCTGATCCCACACTTCCTCCCTCAAACTGCAATCTTTCCACATACAGAACATATTTGGGTTTTTGTTTTTTTATTATTATGATGTATGCACTTCATTAAGTACATATACACTATGCTGCGTATATACAAAAACAAAGCATCCCAGATTACCGTCATATATAATTACGGGAACAGGATAATTAAATCCCATGCTAAAAGAGGTATACCTCCTTAGGCACTGTTTTTCATTTATTTGAAAACATATTATAAAACATTGCTTATAAAAATAGGCAACATTTCTCTTTCTTACTTGGAGCTCTTCCTCTGTTCATATATTCCATATTCAGAGTTCCACATTACTGTCCCCATGATCCTCGGCCGAGCTAAGAAACTGTGCTCAGAGTAGTAATCCAGCCATAATTACAGAGTGCCACGGCTCGTTGTCAGGGCAACCAAAGAGAAACTCTCTAGGAATGTTTTCCCTCTTGCAGTGCATGTCTCTTTCAGTTAGAGCTGTCCACTTCTTTCTTCTTTTGTCCGATTCTCTTGTAAAACTGCATTTTTTTTAAAAAATCTCCATGATTTTGTTTCTCTTCACTCTAAATCACGTTGTCTGTCGCGATATCAATGGGGCAGTGTCACGAAATACGGTCCAAGAAAGGAGCGAGAGAAAATAATATAACATTTAGGGAGGAATAATTGTAATATTCCTACTAATGAGCTTCCAAAATTGACACACTGGAGGTTTGTTGCAGCATTTGGCTCCAAAATGAGTCAATTTAAATTTACATTTGGCTTCAAAATATCTACTGAATAAGAATTATTCATTTATAAGATCCTTGATATGGTTTCTGTTAAGAGCATGACATGGATCTAATGACATAACCACGTCCAGTGTCGGGCATTTATTCTTTCACAATGAGCTGATACTTGAGGACACCTGCTTCTGATGGAAAATGATTGTGTTCTGCAGCCAATTCTGAGTGTGTACTGTAAATATGGAGATAAAGTAAAACTGTTTTGCAAGACAGGACAAAGATGATATGAAGAAGCGAGTCTAACTAAGGTTTCAGTGCAGAGATTACCATCTAACTTAAAAGTATACACATAAGCTTTGAAATACTTCTTTTAGAGTTGCTTCTAGCCTGACACGGTTTTCATTTTGGTAATATCCAATATATAGAATTAATGATTGGAGCCAAAGGCCTCACAAAGCAAAAGCGTGTTATTGTATTTTTGGTTGATAAAGGCGCTGCAGATAATATGCTTTTGTTTCTCACGTGTGTGTCCTTAGAAGCTACAGACAAAAAAAAAAGTGTGCACACACTCAAATATACACAACCCGCATTGTAGAAAGGTTATGTATTGACTTCATTTGTTTGTAAAATAGAGGGAAAGCTATCACAGAGGGTAGAACTGGCCATACGATCATATGTGTGTGTGTGTGTGTGTTTGTCAGGGACATGACAACCTTGCAGGGTTTATGAATGTCACTTCACAACTCAACAGTTATTAACATTCCCAGCAGCCCGCTCTCTGTCACAGTCACTGGGCCTCAAATGAAATGCGGGGGTGTAACGTCAGAATATGGTTTTACAAAAAAACAAAAAGTGTGAAAGTGAAACAAAGTCTGTTTTTCTGTTAAATGTTGGTTAGTTTAGTAATGGTTCAGATTTCAGAGCAGTAAATGTGTTTGCTCAAAGTATATTACGAGCTTTGTGAGCTCAATACCAGGTTTTCACAAAATATCCCTTGAACCATTTCTTTTTAAAAATGTGACCAAGCACTTATTAGATACATAATTTCCCAAAGTTTTTTTCAAAATGCAGTCAGTGGTCTGTGTGATTTATTCTACCTGACCTGTTAACAAAGACTAATCAACCATCTCATTCAAGTTTCACCAAAATCTGATCAGTGGTGTCTGAGATATGACACATGGACAAGTAAACATGAGCTAATCAGTGTCACTGTCAACATACAGTTATAGGTAGAGCTGAAATGATTAGTCCATAAATCAATCAGTCAATCAACAGAAAATTGATCTGCAACTTTTCTGACAACCGCTTAACGGTGTCAGTCTTTTTTTCAAGCAAAAATGCCAACAAAACGTTTGCTTTCAACCTCTCACAATTAAGTGATTGATGCTTTTCTTTATAATATTTGATAGTAAACTGAGTTCTGGACTCTCTGGGCAGATCAGAAATATTCATTTGAATACATCATGATGGTCATTTTCCACCATTTTCAGTTTATCAACAAATAATTAATCAGTTAATCAACAGATTTTTTGATACTGGAAATAATAATAATAATAGTTGCAGTTCTAGTAATAAGTAGGCTAGTAAGCTAGTTTCTGTCTGTCTACAGTATGTTTTCTCACCTGAAGACCATTAGTGGTCGAAATGTTTTCATGTCCATGTAGAATTAGGAATAAGATTAATACCACTCATTACCACAGTGTGAGACATTGCATAACAGACAAACTATTAGATCAACATAGAGGTCTCCATTGGGACCGGTGACACACTGTATTTGGTGACCCATCAGATTCTGTGACCTGCAGTGTTGTTTAGGTTTAGGTTTAGGCATGACAGTCATAGAATCTGATAGGTCACCAAATATGGTGTAACACCAGCATCGAAAGACAGTTAAAAGTGGAAACTAAACCTCTTTTTAGACACGCAAATAGCACAATAACACAGATATTAGTGGGGGGTGGGGGAGTAGAGACGGAAACATTTGCAAATGAGAGGGAACGTGGTATACAAATCTATCTGACAAACGCTTAATGGCTGTCAGTCATTTCTCAATCTGTCTGTGCATCTGTGGGCATGCTCCATCCTGCACATATGGCACGACCCTGCACCTCCGTGGCACGTGCGCGTACTGTCAACCTGGACACGGACGCTCCTTTGCTATTTCCCCTCCTACGTCCACATCTTATGAGGCTCCTCTCAGTCTGTACAAGCCAGCCACAGCAGCTCAATGACCCGAGCCAGGAATGAGGCTTGGAACCTGGTTTTGGCTGCAGCTGGGTCTTGAGCTTTAAATCAGTGAAAGCTGACTGGTTAAATTCACCCCTGCCTAGCTCCTCCTTTAGTGAGCTGGCAGCCTCTTTTATTCTCCTTCCTTTCTGTCCTTTCAGCCGCTCCCTCTTCTTTCTTTTCTCTTTTTCTATATGACAAGCTACGAAGCTGGAGACCCCCCCTGTCTGCTCATATACCCCCTAGGGTCCTTACCTTGAGTGCAGCCGCTTGCTGGCCACATCCTGCTCCACACCGTTAGCAGCCGACTGAGCCATAGAGCCGCTGCTAATCTGCCTTCCTCCTCTCGCTATGAGGCCCCTTCACAATTATTCCCTTCTGAAGCAGCAACCTCCTTTTTTTCCCTTCTTTCTCGAGCCGTCCCCTCCCTCCCTGTTTCTCCTTCGTCCTTTTTTTTTTTTACCGCTGTCTCTTTCCCACCCCCCCGCCCCCAAGCTTGTCCTCTTCCCTCATTCACCACAGACAGCACAGCACGGCACAGCAATGGCAGCTGCTGAGGAAGTGAGGTATTGTGCAAATAGACCATAAAAACACACGGCCCCGCCCCCCCCTCAACATTACGTCACAGCCCGGGGAGTTGCTTATGAAGGAGCTGAGCAGTGAGCAAGGGTGTAAAGTTGTGTATTTCACATGTAGCAACACATAACATGGGCATAAACATACTCAAATAATGTGTTTTCCTCAGTAAGAGCTGTAGCACGAACAATAAACGTTGTCTCTTCTCCAGAATTGAGGTTTTTATTTACAGACACTCCATTAAAACACCACAAGCCTCCCTGTTCCACACTCACATCACATCAGGGATCAGTCATGTAGACATGAGTGATCTGGTGCTTGTCGATTTAACTTTTATTGTATCATTGTTTGCATATTGTTTGTGTCTTGTTCTGTTGTGCTGCGGCAGGCCTACGTGGCATCATGGTGTTCTGTATACGTGTCTCTATAAATAAATAAAAAAAAGATCCTTTCCAGACATGTCAAGACAAAAACGTTTGACTAACGTGTTAAAATGACATCTTCTCCTTCTCCTTCAGAAGCTATGAATGTGCTAATATTTTTCGTTCCAAAGGTTTAATTGCTGGGAACAAGATGGCCTGCTTCTCTGAAAAGTCGATTCTCGGTGTATGTTCACGGGGGGCTTCAAGTTTCCACATCAAACTGTGTGAGCTGCACACTGGACCAGGATTGGCTCCAGACTAGTTGTTGTGTCACAAATATAGATCACAAAGTACTCGTAGGTTAAACTCTGGTTTAAGGTGAGCAAGTGTCAAACAGTGTCCAACTGTGCACAGTGAAGCTCAAACATCTAAATGAAGTGAGAAGATGAAAGATACATTTTTGACTGGAGGGTGATTAAAAAAATAAATATTACAGGGTACTTTTGCTTTACTTTATGTACTTCTCTGTTTAGTTATATTGTCTGTAAATGTCTCTTTCCCAACATGAAGAATGTTGGGAATCTAAATGTTGTTTCAAAGCCTTCTCCACACATTCCAAGGTCATTTACCCTTTAATTTAATTGAAGTAGTCAAATATCAATAGCCTATATTTAGTCTAAAAATACTGGAACCAGTCCATAAAATAATATCACCCAAAGATAACATAATATCAGATTCACAGCAAGACTTTAGTGTCCTTAATGGGAGCTTCGGCTCTGCCCACAATTCTGAATGCTCACCATATGAATGAATGATTCGTTTTTAAACCCCTGAGAACTCAAATTGTATTCTCTATGACAATCAATATTAATGACTAAATAACCAACCATCAAAGTTAAAGTTTGGGAAAAAACATCATTAGTTAATATTTATATTAACACTCCAAAACCCAGCTAATATGCTTGATTGGCAGTGCTGTCATCATGAGCAAACAACCCATCAAATGTTATCACATGTTAATTAAAATGTTGCTAAATCCTGATTGGTGCACAGAAGTACGTCAGCATTTCCCAAATGAGCCCGGGGCCACTTAACCAGTGAGAAAAGCCAAGACAAAAAATATAAATCTGTTGTGTGAAATAACCTAAAATGTTTTAACTTTGGCAGCAACATTTAGTGACCGTGTCAGATCCTCATTTATGATAAGAGGCTGATTGAGACGATACTTTTTTAGGACCTTTAAACAAAATCTGAATGCATTGCTGGTACTATTAATCCCACTGAGAAGCAACCAACCAGTCTGTAGCTCGATGCAGCTTTCAGTACGCTTGCTGTTTAGTTTTTCCGGTCTGTCTGAGTTCACCTCCTCCTCAGGTTGAGTCCCTCCCCTTTCCTGTGAACAAGCTGCTCCAAAATCACTCACACAAATCAGCTGTACACTACATGAGGGTGAATTATGTAACCAATAAAAGCGAAACAAGGCCCCTTAAAAGCTCCTACTTTGCATTAGACAAAATATAGTTGGGGAGAAGTGCTTCTGCGCTACTTTGCTAAGCCTGCTGCTAATGCGACCTGGATAAGGGGCAGGAAATGGAAGGCCAAATATTTGTCTTATAAATTAGTGAACCTACCAGGTCTAAAACAGTAAATATTGGATTGGCACTCAACAGGTGGTGAGGAAGAGGAGTCCAAATGAGGTTGCTCTGTTCCTGCAGGATGTGTCGGTTGGTTAAGGCTGTTTAGCTCAATCATATTTGGTTAAATGGACTGTTGGTGGCGCAGTCAGCTATGCAGAGCCTTCGAACAACCTTTCCCTTAACAGTAGTTTTCTCCTCTCTGAGTTAATATTGTTGTCATTCAGTTTATTTAGTAGCCCTTTCTTACAAGGTGCTGTAGTTGTTACGCAAGGCATGTCGTCCATATGCCCTAATATGTGAAGGCTGTCCACCTTGTTGCCCCTTCACCCCACCACCTGGTTTGATGCCCTCACAATTGCATACTGAAAGATACTGCCCAGCTACAGAACATAACTATGTGTAAAACTCAACACTACTTTAAACTGCAAAGAAATCAAAAGCCTCCCAGAATTCATAATGAAGAACTGTTAGTGAGATAGATGTGCCTGTGCTGCCACAGTAATATAATGAATATAATTGTTCTTCTGTTGTTGTATCAACAGCAACATGTCAGCTTAATAGTAAAATCACTGCTTTGATCCTGTCTCATTCTTATGTTTGTCTTACACGTTTTCTCTTTTTTTTTTTAGAGATGTAAACATGTAACCCCTAAGGTCCATCAATCAATCTATTCATTTATCATTAAATGCCATATGGATTTAGTTACTTACATCTCAGTAGCTAAATGTGTCCTTCATAATACATTATTACATACAGTAATAGTTTAATTTCATGTTAAAAAGATGTTAAGCTATGTTGTGTTCATTGTTTACATATATATATATGAGCAAATTCGTGTCACACTGAGCTTTTGTGGTGAATTGACGTCACATAATTAAGAGGTCTCTGCAGTACCTGAGGTTCACCATAGGAGGGCAGCCTTGCACTAGTGAATGACAAGGAACAGGGTGGGATTCTGCTAGTTCAAGGATCTCAAGGATGCAGGAAACATGAAACGAACAGCAATTGTTGGGAGAAAACAACACAAAAATATCAATATAATGAATAATCCATTTCAAATGCGAAATACTTCTTATAATGTTACATTTTTGTTGAGGCTCCAAAACCAAAAACTGTTGACTCTACATTATTGTGACGTCTTTATATGATCTTTGGCTGTTTATTGTTGTGTTGTGTAATTTAATTCCATCTACCTGCTCAAAACGTTTCTCCTTCTTGAATCCTGGGCATAATTAATTTCATTTCAGTATTTTTATTATTATTATTCATTCACTGACCTCATTAATGTATGTTCAAAACTTGATTACCCTCTATTACGTCTCACATGCATATGGAGCAGTGCTGCACCTACTCTAGATGTTTATACAATAATACATAATTTTAAGTATTTGGCAATAACAAATATAACAATTTTGTTTGTGTCAATTAAACTGTGTGTACAGATTTATATCCTGACAGCAACGTGAACATGCATAATGGGATTCAGATATGTGAAACTAATGTATAGAGCCACACATCCATGCAATTCCCAGCCCTCGTCACCCTCCACAACACACAGTAACACGCTTAAGGCAATCAAGTGTCCCCCGTTAAACAGAGGATAAGACAGAGTAAACATTAAATATGTCTGATAAGCTTAAACGATCATCATCTGTCATGCTGAACGCAGATCTTCTGTGTGTGTTTTATAATTTGAGACTAGAAAATTATGACAGATATTCTTTTAAGGCTAAAATTCATCATATACTGTTCCAAATGACTTTATTATCAATACCACATTATCAGAAAAAAATATAGATATATATCAAATTGCTTTATTATTTAGAACTCCTGATTTAACAAACTGAGGATAATAAGACATACTTATGCTTTATATTTGTTTTTCTCTGCCATTTTTATTATTTCAATTGAAACCACTTATTCTAATGAAGTACCATTTGTACATTCAGAATAATAAGCTCCTCCAGGCAGCTACTTTTTTCTCCTCTCTATCTCTCTGTAAAACGTGTTTTCCCCTTTGCTTTACATTTTTATTTTTTTTCCCCCCTTAATCCTCAAGCCATACAGTATATCAGCAGCGCCAGCGACAGCTCATTACAGACAACAAGGAGCAACAAAAGCAAAATGAGATTGAGGTAAGCTGATTTCAGATTTAAACTGAGCAACTCAAATTTGTTTCTCTTTTGTGAGCCGGCCCATTTTAGAAAAACAAAACCATCTGCCTGCATCTAATAGATACTCTTAAACATATTGTATTGTTTTTCAGAAGGTTGCAGTCAGGGACATACACTTTCCTTACTCCATCTGGATATTACTGCATTTTAGTGGGGAAAGAAACTGTAAAATACTTTACTGTTTCACACTGAGTCACAAGGGTCACATTTTTATTCTCTCTGATAGTTTATCTTGAACCGTTTTGACGCAATAAAAAAGTCACAGTTTATATCTAAAGCAATATGAAACAGTGAGGGAAGCCTCCGTTTTCTTAGTGTCTCCTGTTCACAACAGGAAAATCAGTGTTGTCTCCAAATCACGCCCAGTTCCAGGGTTAGGATTGGGTCAGTGATGCATTTTCCAGATTCCCAGCTTGGCGCCCATTCACTTTCTGTGCTATAAAAATATCTTTCTGTGTATTCCCATCACAAACCTGAAAGAATAGAAATAAGAATTGGACCTATTTCTGATTGGCCTCCTGCTCACATTGACAGACATTCTTTTTGAATAATTGCTGCTTGTGACATTCCCCTTCTGAAAAAAACATCAGAGTTAGTGTGTGGATAGTAGAATTAGAATACTACAGGTGGTCTTTACTGTTGGCATCTCTGCTGCAACCAAGCAGTCACCTAAACCAGCTTAAATCAAGGCTGTGGCTTCAGTACTCCGCGCCTGCTTTTGCCTTGGCATCCTATTTAAATGTGTCTTTTTATATCCGTGTGTTTCTTTTATATCTTGTCTTAATGCCTTTTATGTTTTATGCAAAGCACTTTAAATCGCCTTGTTGTTGAAAGCTGCCATACAAATAAACTTGCCTTGCTTTTGTTTTCCCTGCCAAAGATGAAGCAATGAAAAAGATCCAGCTTTTACAAGAAACAGGTGCACCAGTTAGGGGAGAAATATACCTTACCTGATTAAAAATGTTACATTTCTGGCCACAAAAGAGACAGGGGATGTATCAAGGGAGACTCTTGGTTGTCTCCTGGGAACATGTAGGTTAAAAAGAGGAGGGGGATTCTGTATTAATAGTGATGGGAACTTATGCTTGTTTTGCTTGACAGTTAGATCAGTAAGCAATTGGTAATGTCTTTCTGAAAATCTTTGTGCCTTAAATCCTTACTTGAATGCGTTTCACTGAACGTTAAAATACCACAAACAGGCACCAGTTCCTCATTAATTCTGACCTGTCAGCGGTATGTCAAACGTATAAGGAAGCATTCCCGAATTGCACAAGCTGTGTGCATCATCAGCATCACATGAGAGTTCATACTTCAACTTGTAACCGGTGCTATGTGTTTTCCACTGTACAATATGACACCAGACAAAAGTTATTTATTTATTTTATTTACTTATTCATGAGAAATCTATTACCAGTGGGCTGCATATGCTGTATGTATTTGTTAGGGCTTTGACCAGAGAAATAGAAGACTGAAGTTGTCAGGTGGTTACAAGGCTACAGTATGTGTATGAGAGGAAGTGGTATAACTACAAAAGCCATTGAGTCACAGTACACATGGTAGGATAAATAAAGTAGTGGGAGGGCGAGGTCCATATCAGAGTCAGGATCAGCTTTATTGGCCAAATATGTTTACATGTACTTGGAATTTGACTGTGGTTTCTAGTGTCTCTCAGTGTACTTAAACGCAACAATCTTCAGGAAGATACACATGGGCATACAGCCAAAACAAGGACAACAAAGCCTTAATGAGTGCTGAAGACTGAACACATAAACAAAAACAGAAAAAAGTAGCAGAGAGAGAACAATGAGGCAGCCATGTGCAGCCCCATCTTGCCATGTATGTGACAAATAAAACAGATACAATTGACATGATCACTTAATTTATAAAAAAAAATATAAGGGAAACATATTCTTTCACATTGTTGAGTTGATTCAGCTGTACTTGTAGATTTTCCTCTATTTCAATCGCAAAAGTGAAGTAAATACGGAGTTAGAAAGGGACTTTGTGACAACTTTGTGACAAATAATATGAATCACACATTGGGGCTAAAACTAAATATCAGAAAGCCACTTTAATGAATACTGCAAGATAAATAGATGCCAAGTTTTCCACCTACTGTAAGACAGTGAGGGTGGCACGGTGGTGTAGCGGCTAGCACAGCAAGAGGGTTCTGAGTTTGGGGCCTTTCTGTGTGGAGTTTGCATGTTCTCCCCGTGCCTGCCTGACCTGCAACATGCAGGTGACTCTAAATTGCCCGTAGGTGTGAATGTGAGTGTGAACGGTTGGCTGTCTCTATACTATTTGTTAGCCCTGTGATTGACTGGTGACCTGTCCGTCAACGTCAGCTGAGATTGGCTCCAGCTCCCCTGTTGAGGATAAGTGGTAAAGAAAATGGATGGATGTAAGACAGTGGGTGAAAGGCGGGTTAAATGGACAGAGAAAGATAAAAGCTGATTGTAAACAAGGTGTAAGAAATTTATGGCCGCAAAGGTGCAAAATGACAGCAAAGAACGGAACGGTAGGTATAAAGTAGGCCCTTCAAACTGAAACTGTGCAGCCTGCTTAATATGTAAAGCTTGAGCTTATCATATGGTATATACATAGATTAAGCCTGTTTAAGACCACTTGACCTCTTGTGTGAGGCAGGATGATGATTACCTTCAATCTGTGCCCTCGCTGATTTAATCAGAGGGATTTCTTAACACGTTCTGAACTTTATGTTAATTTACAGATTTTTTTAAATGGTTATCGTTTTACATTTTGTATTCCAAATATTCAAAACTATGTATGTAATCGGCCTCAAAATGTGTCACTATTACTGAATTATAAAATAAAGTAGTGCTGTACATGTATTGAATGTACACTTTATTTTATCACATTCACCCCATTCAGAATTCAGAAGGCATCGTCAAAAAATAAAATGCAAAATATGTAACATTTTATCAAAATGTGTAATAGCAACAGCAACATACCACTCTGGGGAACCCATAGAGCCCAAAAGAGAATCCATGATTTTTTGGCAGGCAATGACAGAAATGTGGCCAAAACATTCACATGACTTTTTAAAATCAGCACTGTAGGTGCAAGATTACCTGCTGAACACCTGATGAATCCATTACAATAACAGATCCTGTGCTGTTTCCCTCTATAATACGATATCCATCAAACATCTGAGCTTTCTGACATCTGAAAGCAGGACAATAGGCCTCTGTAGCTCGTTGTAATGCGCTACATTAAAACCCGGCTATTTTCTGTTGGGTTTGGTACAAATGACAAAGCAATCTCTCAACAAACCTAAATGATGACAGGGGGCTTGGAAGGAGAAAACAATTTGCATAATGGAAAAATCAGACATAATCTTCTCCAGAACTCAGCCTGGGAGCTGCGAGAGAAGATGAAGGAAGGAAGGGAAGGGGGGGAAAGCAATGGATGAGCCTTTAAATCTGAGAGTCCAACTGGAGCTGAAGTCTCTTAGCCCTATCCTTAAACCTCTTAAACCTGTTATCTTGCAGCAATCCCCAAGACAATGCTTTGGCCTCCAACAATCCCCCTTAATACAGAAGCGTAGTTTGCCTCAGTTTCCCATAATGTTATGCGGACATGTTTTCTGCATGTGGTGGGATTTCCAGCAAATCATGTGACTATTTACTGTACCGTCACCATGTGCTTCATATATACTGTGTCTGTGAATTACAGTAAATACAGATTGACAGATTACAAATTTATAATCGCATAATTTAACAATATAATGTTAATTTGTTTTGTTTGCTTTTTAAATTTTACTGTAAATTGTAGATTTTTGTCATATTGTCATACTGTCTATAGGGACATACATTGTTTTTCTTTTTACATATTGTAAACCCAACATGAAAGGGTAGATTTTCTCCTGACAGCCAAAGGGTGGCAGTGTTTACTTCTCTCACACTCAAGACTTGTTGCTGAGGTGAAGATTGTGTGTGTAAAGTACATTAACAGAGCATATGCAAAGGAAATGGTTGCATAGAATTAAGTAGAATATCGTGTAGATTTGATGTTAACAACTAGCAGTATAAAAGCCATTGAGTTACAGAGATTTTGTACTTCAGTTTATGCTTTACATGCTAAGCAACTTGCCACAAATAGGTTTGCAGTTGAAAATAATATCATATTTGCTTGTGTGCAAGTGTTTTATTGATTGATAAAGAATCTAAGAGTGTTTGGAAAGATGTCACCACAATTGACCATTTGATTTGATTTGAAGGGAGGGTGTTTACATCAAGAAAGACTTAATCAATGCTGCCCAAGGCTGACGTGTCTTTAGTTACACTTGTCATTAAACTAAGCGCTGTCAGTATAAGTTTCCATGGAAACTTCACCTCCACCGAGCCTTTTAAAGTTGGCATATCCTGCAGCCTGCCACATATTTTTGATCATCCGCACGAGCTTACAAGTTGCTGAAAACAGCATATGGGGATGTGATTTAGAAAAAATATTGATTTGTGTTCACAGCTTATATTCAGCACCTTCTGTCGTACTGTTAACGGGGTGTTATCTCCGATTGAGCCTCAGTACGTTAATAGAAAGTTATTATCTAATAAGGAGAAACAGAGGCAATACACACTGGAGATGAGCTGATCAGTTTCGCCTTCCACTGGCTGACTGAAACAGTAAAAGGTGACTGTTGAAGGACAGGAAAGGTTGAAGGTTAAAGACAAGTGATGCAGGAGAAAGAGTGTTACTCAGCTTTAGAGAGGAAACGACGGAAGCAAAAGCGTGATTATGATTTTCAGGTTAGCATCTGGGTGTGTCTGGATGTCAGCTTGTCGCATGTTTGCATACTGTACTATACCGTACATCAGCTTATGCATCATCTGTCCATGCGTCCGTCTGTCTGTGTGTATGTGTGTGTGTGTGCCTGTGTCAACGTGTGTTTCATTCTGTCTGTCTGTCTGGCAGCATGATAATGCTGAGCCTCATGAAGCCGCTTGCCTCTCTGTTGTGGCTCCTTGTTCTTGGCCTACTTTGGGAGAGGTGAATTGAGGGCAACTCGAGTCTATGGGTAAGGGGATTAGGTCTCCAAACACGCTCCTCTCCAGTTTGGGATTTTGCCCCAATGCCAGACACTTAAAGTCTGCCAGGGATTAAGATAAAGAGAGAAGTAAGAGCGGCATGTATTGTGGTGTGCGTGGGGAGATGTTTTCAACAACACAAAAAAGGAAGAGGAGGGGCGGGTGGCGGTGGTGGTTAATAAAAAAAAAGTAAGATGTATGGTGTTGATATTATCTAATACATCAATGCAGCATTTGTTGACCTATTTGGCTGTGGCTCGTGCCATGATGTCGGTCAGTATGTTTTCAAGGGATAAGACACAATAATAGAGAAGCTGTTCTTTTGATTTCCTTTGTATTAGTGGCTGATCTCTGCTTAATTCAGTGGTTTAATTAGGAAATGGCTCAGATCCTTGCTCAAATATTGTTGGTCTCACAGTTTCCTGACTTAGGAAACAAAAGCAGAGTCTTTGCATTACATTGGCACAAGATGCTCAGAATCCCAAGAAGATCATGATCCATCTGATATAATGGCCAAGCATATTTGCCACTTTGCTCCACTAAAGGCTTCTCTTCTTCTCTATCTCAGTTTAAATCTTCCAGTAAAATAGAATGTCGTCTGCATAAAATGGCCCCTTCTATCCTTCATTAAGAATCTCAAACACAACAACAGGTGAAATCAAGAATGAAAGAGGGCTCCAACTAATAATTATCTTGCGCCAAGAACAAAGTGGCACGTTCTCTGAGTTATTTATTAGAATGATAAAAGCATCAGGTTGAGGTATTAGTGTTCCTGAACCTCTTATTTGGCTTTCAAGAGTCTTCTGCAAGAGTCTGTCTTTTCCTTTGTCTTGACAGAGTGTGTTGGGGGGGTCCCTCCTCCCCTCCACCCTGCGTCTGGAGGCTCCTCCTGGGTAAGAGGCCGCTGCTCCATCACGCTTCTCCAAGAAAGTGGGTCATGAGTCTGAGACTGTGGGATTACGACCGTCAGGCAGGCGTGTGCCGGGCCACCTCTTATCCGTAATGTTTAGACCCACCCTCCCCTCAATGGTAAAGAAAGGAAAAAAAACACACACACACATGCCCCCCCACCACACGCGGGTACACAAACATCCATCTTTAGCTTGTTAGTCATAAGACAATTCAGAGATGACTTCCAATTTAACCATTGTCAGCTCACGTAATGAAGAAAAAAACTAATTGTTGAAAAAAGGTACATCATGTTGCATCTGCTCAACTTCTTAAAAGTCATGGAAATACATAATCAGAGCAAAAAACATGGTATTGTTAGTGTAAAATTAAACAAACATTAAAAAACTGTTGGCATGTCAGCCTGGGATGTGTGATTTGCACGATGTTCCCAACGAATTGTTTTCTAATTCACTGAATCCTGGCCAGCTCAGCAATAATGACATGTAATAGCGACACAATGATAAATGCTGGGTTTTAAACAGCTGACCCCAGTGATACTAATGGCAGGCCGGTTGTCTGATATGCTCTGACATCGAGTATGATTAATCCGCAAATAAATTACTAATAATAAATACGTTCATTTTGCAGCAGAATGATTACATCCATCACTCGAGGTCACTGTTGCCTTGTGCACTCACCAATCAGTGGCCCTCTCTCTGCTTTCCACCTACTAACGGCGAAAGAAAGGGATACATGAAGGAGGGACAGTGGGGAAGCTGTATAGAAAGTAAAAAGAAAGATGGGGTGTAAGTGTTTGCTGTGTTTTAGAGCTACGGCTGTTTAATGCTGCAAAGAAGGAACTATAATTCATTTGATCATCTCATTGTTTTGGACCAGATTGGGGGACTATAGCTGACTCTGTTTCTAGGGGGGCTCATTAGAGAGAGAGAGGGGCGCAACACAGATTTCAATTAGAGTTCAATTATAAGCAGTCACTGCCGCACATGACCTCCTTACAATCCTCAAAAACATTGAAATTAAATTAAGCCACTGTTTCTTATTCACATTATTTAGCATTTTGTCATATTGGCAGTTCTTTTGTAGGCCTTATGAAGGTATAAACATTACATAAATTAAAGTATTTATCTACATTATGACATGATAATAAACAGCAAGTTACATGAAAATTATTGTTTTGTCAATGTTTTCAAGATATTGTGCCATGCCTGCTTTTTTCTTCTTGCCTTACCTTTCTGTCATTTGGAGCCACAGGTAATATATCACATTTCAGTGCCCTCTAAAGAGTACACACTTATGGATATGCTTGATAAATGTAAAACTTGTTTTTCATCCATAGGACTGTAGGACTATAGGACTAATAGGACTGCTGAGCTTTTGAATTTGGGTTTTGACTTGTAAAACATACTAATAATATTAATAATGCTTTCCTGCTTTGAATGCCAGGGCCATAGTATTATGCAAGCTGACTAGTGGGGATTACTGACACACCTAAATGGAACAGAGTCATCATCAATGTAATTAGATACACCTGCGCCTCTCCATCTATGACAAGTCATATCAGCTTTTTAAGCCGTGGACTAATTAGTATTCATAAATGATGTTGGACATTGTGGACATTAATATTATGATAGTAAAAGCACACCGACTGGGTTTTAATGGTCCTGAACAGAAGTCTTCTGTTAAATTAACAAGAGTCTACAGCCACGTTAGCAGCTCTGTGAGGCCAGGCACACTGATGCTTTGAGCTGAATGCTAATATCAACGTGCTGACACACGCACAGTGACAATGCTAACATGCTAATGTTTAGCCGGTATAGTGTTAACCATGTTCACCATTTTAGTTTTGCATGTTAGCAACTAACATTTGCTAATTAGCACTAAATACAGCTGAGGCTGATCAGAATGTCACTAGTTTTGCAGGTATTTGGTCCTAAACTATATTTTATGACAATCCATACAGTAATTGTGGAAATTTTTCGCTAAAAAACAAAAAATGTCAAGGTCATGGTGGCGCATGAGGAAAAGTAAGATTTAGTGGCATCTAGTGGTGAGGTTGCAGATTGCAACCAACTAAATTCCCTCCCTTCCTCCTCCCCCTTCAAGTGTGTAGGAGAACCTATGGTGGCTGCAAAATTCATGAAAAATGTGAAAGTCCCTCTCTAGAGCCAGTGTTTGGTTTGTCGGTTCTGGGCTACTGTAGAAACATGGCAGTGCAACATGGTGGGCACTGTGGAAGAGGACCCACTTTGTATGTAGATATAAAGGGCTCATTCTAAGGTAACGAAAACACAACGATTCTTATTTTCAAGGGATTATACATTAGGGATTAAAACATACTTAAAACATAGGGATTAAAACATACTTATGAATATTATATTACATTTCTGCCAATAGATTCCCCTACATCTTACACACTGGTCCTTTAAGTCAGTAGTATACGTCATCTGCAGACCAGGAATGTCTGTACAAAATTTCTTGGGAATCCATCCAATAGTTGTTGAGATATTTCAGTCTGGACCAAAGTGGCAGCCTGACTGACCTGTGGAAATGTTCAATTGGCGATTTGTGTTTGCTGACATTTTAAAAACAGCTAAAAATCATATTTTTTTTCTGAAATAGAACAACATTTTGTCATATAATAAATCTATAAATAATGCATCACTTCTTATGTATTTGATTCTGTTAAATATTGATTCTGTTAAATGATCTACCACAGACCCTGAGCCATCCACATCCATCTGTGGCTGCATGGATGCCTATTTTTGACCAAAACATGTCACTGTGCAGCACAATAAGAAAATCCTATCAAAACTTCCAAAGCTGATTAACTTACTTTAAACCAGCTGAAAGATGTAAAGTTCAGATTACCGCTAAGCTCTTTAGAATTCCTTATCTTCTCTTTTTAGTTTTCCTATCAAAATACACCACATACAAGCCAGAGAGACCCCACAGCAGACCAACATCTGTAATGACAAGCCAGGTCAAGCCTCAGCTCTGCCTGAAAGGTTTGAACTCTGACCTCCCGGGCATTATGTCAGCCTCTGGGGTGGGTTATCATTGCTCTAAAAAGCTGATATTTCCCACCCTGGACAAAGACAAGCGAAACACAACGTAACCAGCCAGGCCCCCAGACGGTGCGTCGGAACTGAGCAACAGCATCACCCATATGAATGGATGGACAGTTGTTGGCCTTTTTTGTCTGAGCATGAAACTGAGGACACATGTTGGGTGGTAAAAGTGTCAAGGCCTGACTGAAGGGCCATTGTATTGGTTTCCAGTGGTAGCAGTCAGGCTTTGTTCCCTGTGTTGTTCATCATTAGCATATCAATATTCAAAGGGGCTGATGCCGGGCAGAGGTGGCAGCCTTTTTAGCCTAGAGTAGACCCTCATGAACAAATAATGCAACCTGCATTGAACTCTTAAGGGCCAGCTGTTGAGTTAAGCCCATAATGATAGTGTGATGAATCATAACTGATTTAAAAGTGAAGCTGACTATCACAGCTAGGAGCTTTCGTCCAAATTTTGAAAGATCATAAAAATAAAATATGTTACAGTGCACATGAAACACTTCTGACCCATTTCTCCAGTTAGCTATCCTCGGGATGTCTTAGGGTGAATAACAAAGGGCTAAATGGTGTCACCCATTCTGCCCCACACCACCCCTCCGTCCCTCCCCTTCCTCGACTCAAGCCAGCTGACCCCAAGACTGGCAGGCCGGGGGACAGTTAGCCTCGTGTGTTATTGTGTGCGTGTGTGTTTGAGAGGCAAAGCCACCAAAGAGTGTCGGTTACTCCGAGGGCCAAGCGGAAAAGCGGTTGGGCAGTTTAGCCAGCTGCTGGGGGAGCGAGCCACGGCTGGCCTGGTCAGTGAAACCTTGCCAGATGGAGCCATTTCAAAACAATGAGAGCTGCTCACTATGGTTGAAAACTAGATGATGGTTGCTCAGGGGACTGAGAGGGTGGACCTTTATCTACAGTAAATGAGAAGGTGCCTGGAGTTCACCATATCTAGAAATATCATTTGGCTCAACTTTGATTTCCTTAAAGTTTTCCAGTTGACTTTTCCATCTTAAACTAGCCGCAGCTATCCTTTGACTTTCTATTCTTTTGTGCATCCACTGTTTGTTTTTCTCATTCAAACATTCTCCAGCCATCTTTGACTCTTAGTCACAGTTACATTATCTCGCTAAGTATTCATCTCTTAACCCTCATCTCTCTCTCTTTCACACACACACTTGCTCTCTTCCTCTTTTTCTCTCCAGACAGCAACAGGCTGAGGTGTCCTGGGACTACTCCGCTTAGGAGTAACCAAGCCTGGGTAATGAGGCGTGTGATTGGTCCCCTCCCTCCTGGACAAGGCCAGCCTTTGGAGGACATGATTGATCATGACAGGATCACAATGGCAGCCTGGTGTCAGAGGGGTGGCATGGGTGCACATGGACCCCACGCAGTAACACTGGAGTGTCCCACCTCAGCTGTTACACACACACACAAGACATGCATGCACATATATGTACACAATTCAGGACAGCGCAGCACGGCATGCAGAGACACTTGTGGACATACACAAGCATGTGAAATGGCACATACAAACAAAGCAAGATCATGTGCTCAACAATGTGCATGCAAAAACAGCCAGTACTTCAATAGTCAGTTTTTAGTATTTAAACAAGAAATAAACTCAACTTCTAAGAAAATCTGTGAAATCTCCTTTGAGTCACTGGTTCTGTAGACCAAAGGAGTTTATTCTCAAAACATTCTTCTAATTGTACTTTTGTCATTAAGTCAAATTAAGGCAATCATTATTATATATATATATATATATATATACAGTTTTATCACCTAGAAAACTGCTCCTGATTTATACTTTTGGCTGATTTAACAAAAATATTGTGTTTAAAAGCTGTCCAAATTTGATATTTAGGTACAGTTGATGCATACATCTTTTTTGCAAAAACACTGTTGAAGCAGTGTCCAAATTCCAAACTAAAATAGTGTTTTTTTAAAGTACATTCTGCATCCACAAAAACCTATTTTATACAATATTATAGACAAAAATATACTGTTTCAAATACAGTATTAGCAGCAGGGGAAAAAATTAATTCTGGACATTTTTGTTGAAATATAGCTTGGCTCAGACACTATAAAGTAAAAATCTACTCTGATGTTTTATTTTAATTTACACCTGTAATAAAAAAGTTTTCCTTTTTTCTCTCGGACTGAAATCCTTTTTTATTGCAAAACTACAAATATAAGCTAAGATAATTTTCTATCGTACATGAAACACAACTGATCTGAGTAAAGATTTGTATTCATGAAACTATTTCAGTCTCTTTTCAGGTATTGTAAGTGACCCCACTTGAAGGCAAACAGAGGATTCATATGCAGCATATTGTTTGTTCTTTTGAAGTAATCCTTAAGGGCCCAGAGGCACTTGTGAGCCTGTTGAACTCGCACATACTCAAGGTCAAAAATCAAAAGTTCTAATAGATGCAAAGGACCGAATCTTTATGGAGGACCATTAACGGTTGATTGCAGCCGCTATCTCAAGAAGGACCCAGGTGTATTAACACTTTACCAATTTTCTGTGATGATGCTCATAGGCTTCACAGAGGACAAACACAACAAGATGAAAGCCTCTGCATGGTTTAAGATGTTTTGGCGGCTCAACATAATATTCATGCAAGAGAGATGAAGGTACCAGAAAACAAAAGAAAAATAGTTCATAGAAGAAATGAAAGTCATTATAGAAAAGTAATAGTATAGTTTTTCATACGTTTATAATTTTTATTTCTGATTTTTGCTCTGTGTTTACTTCCAGTTTGTCACTTTCTGCATCATTAAACAAACATTAACAGCATACATTGCTTAATAGTAGCAACAATTTTGTTGTTATAGGATACCAAAGCATATAATAAAGACAAGAAAATGGTTCACTCATGATTCGCCTTTATTAGTAAGAGCGCTCTTTGAGGTCTGAATTACATAGATCTTTTAGTAAAACATGTATTAGTATCTACACATCTTCACCTTGCACAGAGTTACAGAGGAACAGCAAAGACCTCAGTGGAGAAAGGAAAGGAGAGCAGTCCTGTTGTTGTGCTTGTAGTCTAAAGCTCCTTTGATGCTGCGTTGGCTTTAGGATCCTAGTTACTGTGTACAGCTCCTTCCAGATTTACAAACAGTTCTCCCTTAATCTGCGTAAAGATCCAGACTGACTTGTTGACCAGAGATTACCGCCTATGCACAAAAACACAAAAACTTGTTTCTCATCCTTGAAAACAAGCATCCACTGACTGGTTTTTGTTTGGGTTTTTTTGTTTTTATTTTTTGTTTGTTTGGTTGGTTTTTTTGTTTTTGTTTTTTTTAATCTTGATATTGTGAATGTATAGTGGAATTGCTGAGTGGACAGAAAGAGGGTGTGAAGTAGTTTAGACATAATGATGGAAGGAAAAAAAGCCAGTTGATTTCTTTCCAAGTTTGGGAGGCTAATTGCCCTGAGTGGGCTAATGAAGAGCATATAGGTCTAATTGGCTTACACCACTTGCGGGCTGGCGTGCTGGGAGAGTAAAATTGAATCAAAGCTGTAGGACTACGTCAGAGTAGTTTTGTGCGTTTATGGTGATAATTGGCACGGTGTCAAAAGCATGAGGCATGGCGCTCAGCCAAATAGTGGCGCAGCTCTGCGCAAGCGCGTACTTTAACTGAAATTTTACAGGAAAGCATAAAATTAGCTAAGATATTAGTAAGAGAGAACGATTTTAGTGATCTGAATTGATGTATTTTAAGATTCAAACTAATTATTCCACATCTAACCATAATTTCTGTCTCTACAGTGTCCATATTTCTCATTAAATGAAACATTTGCAGATGAGACAAACTTTATCACTGCTTTTCTCAGAACTCGTGTTTTCTTTCAAACTTAATACAGATGTCAACCATCTTAATCAAATCCCAACAGTAAGTTTGAGCATGTCGTAGCAGCATATAGACTAACATAACGGTATGACGTCCACTTGTATCATTAATGCGATGCAGTCTATTTTTAACCAAACAAAAGAGAGACGCAGCGATGGAAACGCTTGACAACAATTGTCCTGAGCAATGCCCAATTGCCCCATTGTGCGCCTTGAAAGACAGACACGTGCAACACAACATAGATAAGGAGAGAGAAGGGAGGGCAAGTGTGTGTGTGTGTGTGTGTGTGTGTGTGTGTGTGTGTGTGTGTGTGTGTGTGTGTGTGTGTGTGTGTGTGTGTGTGTGTGTGTGTGTGTGTCCACGGGGATATAGGAGCACCACACACGCCTCCAGCCCGTTTAGAGAAACTCCCCTTTCAGCACCCTGGACAGAGACAGCGCTGACCGCCGCTTTCTTTAGTTGAAGTCAAGTCGCAGGCAGCCGGGCTCTCAGTCAGGTCAGCTGACGCTCGCTAATGGTCAGACACTTCTCCACTGCCACCCGCCCCATCATCTCCACCTCATCTCGAGCTTATCAACGCGGAATCAAAGAGCAACTTGATGAATATTCAAAGTTTCCGTTCTCGGCGGTTGACGAAAGGACAAAGGTCGACGGACGCCCTTTTTAACACTTTTCAGAAACCAAGCTGCCATCGAACAGAGCTGAACTCGCTCTTGGGAGGATACATCGCCGGGAAAGTGCGGCTTTAAATCCACCGGGCACACTCACGAGCTTGTAAGGCTCTTTTAAAATCACAGGCGTGCGTCTTTTGGCGCTGCTGCTTTCCTTCGTCGGAGCGTCGAAGCATCTTCAAAATGTTGCTTGAACACCCGGGGTCAAGTTGTCAGAACACCGGAAATTTCTCCCGGTACAGTGCAGGCCAAGGTAAGAGCCACTCTAATTTTTGTTACACTGTGAGTATGCTATGCCTCGTATTTTCTGGTTTGGGAAAGAGCATCTATCAAATACAGGAAGTACTGAGTTTTAATTGATGTCCTGGGGTCCGTTAATGGGTCATAATTAGGCGTGAAATGGGGGATAATACAGGAAATCAGCCCTTGTATTGTTGAGTGAACTCTGACAAGCATGAAAGAGACTGTTAACTTCTAAAAAAAAATGTTTTTAAATATGATTTATGTTAAATAATTTGCGGTTTGGATACATTCAAATGAGACATGCGCACAAAAAAGTGATATTACAGTTGCAGAAAACGCTCCGTTATTCAGGGACCCATGTTGATGTATACAGACTGTTTAGAGGCGCTTTTTTTTGCGCTGCGTGCAGGAGACGTTATGAATCCGTAATGAGCCTTCATTGTTGGGGAGAATCACACGAACAGATGTTATGCGCGTGCTGTCATTTCACACCGCCGCCTGCGGTTGTCACGGGAGCGCAGGGTGCAGATATAGCGGATAGGGAGAGACCACCGGACCCACTGCTGGCGACAGCAGCCTTTTGCGGCTGTGGCTATACGACAGACTGCCAGCAGACGCGGAGCTGCTCCCACCCGCAGCCCACCGGCGCAAAAGGGCTCAACAGGTGTCACATTCCTGCCCTGACAGGTGGGACACCTGAGGTTGCCAGGGGGGGAGGTGGAGCACAGTGGTGGTCGCATTCAAAGGGTCTCCAGTAGGAATAACTAAATTATTAGTGGGTTGAACAAAATGCCTCCAAAAGCCTTGAAAATGCATGTTTGGCCTGTGAATAAGCCCTGATTTTTCTATATTTGTTCTAGCAAGACATCATTTTGTCTAAGTTAGTCATTAAACGCAAAAAATATACATATTATATATTTATAAATGATTTGTTTGTAAAGGCAATTTGAAAGAGAATTTAAAATCATATTTACAATCAAGTCGCCATTCTTATTTTTTAACCAAATTTCAAATTGACGCAAAAAGCTTAAACGAAAAACGGGAATTTCTTTTTTTTCGTCATCCTTGCGGCTTTCTCTGACTGACTGACCATTACGCTGATGGCCATTTTATCGCGTTGTTGTCACATTACTGTCGGACTCACCCCTCAAAACTGAGCGATCAATATGACATAAAGAAATATTACAAAGCTTAAAAGTAAGAAGGGCACCCATGAACTACACACCTTTTCTCCAAAACGTCTTTCATATACTTCTGAAATGCAGGCAAATAGGACATTGATTTTAGATTCATCAGCGGCCCGGGCGTGCTGTGGCACTACCCGTGATTTCCCCAGGCGCTCTTTTGTGCCAAAGATCAGTGTCAATAAAATTCATTGGGGTGTTGGCCCGATCAACATGTTATTGAACAGCCAATCTCTCCCCTAAATAAACACTTGTCTTTGAGCACTCAACGCACATGAGATGAAGATTGTGCGCCTGTGTGTGTGTGTGGGTGTGTGGGTGTGTGTGTGTAAGACTACATCAGATATTTAAAATCACTTATTTCAAATCTGATATCGAATACAAAGCAATAGATACACATTGCCATAAGAAAGTTAAAATAAGTGTGTTAAATTCATTAAAAATGCATTGTTTATTTATAATAATAAGAATAATACAGTGATATTCTTTTCAAGTGTGAAAATACGGTAATTTTGCATTTTTCTGGGCAAATGCTATTTTTATTTTAGCTGTTTTAATAAACAATGTAGCCATATATGCTTTGCAGAAAAAAAATACATCAATTAATTGAAAAAACAGGCCAATGCAAGGGTCTAAATTCAGCTGCCGTGTTCCCCCCGGGGGCCCAATCTCTCCTTTACGCATGGCAGTACCGGAATCTGAATTAAAAACGGATTCCCAAGGCGTGTCCTCGCGAGAAACTACTTTGGTCGATTTACATAATAAATCTACAACATAATGGTGCTCAGTTGTCTGGATTTTTGAGGCTGTACATCTACTTCTTGTTGACCCCCACACAGGGATCATTAACATCTGTTGATCTAATAATGTTCTTCCTTTGGCTTCTAATTCAAAACAGTTAAGAGAAGTGAGAAAACTGTGATGTCCTGACTTGTTAAAGCAATGAAGAGGCTGTTGCTAAAATCTGTTGCATAATATTTGCTGTAGTTATTTTTTAAAGGCGGCGTTTATAACCCTCTTAGCATGGACTCGTCTTTTTCTTTCCTTTTTTTTTTGAATGAACTGGTCAACCCAAAAAGCTTAACATCCTATCGTTCAGTGTGATGGTGGTTATACGTAGAGAAATAAAATATAATGGAACAAAGTAATTTCAGAGTTGGAGAAAAGTGGATTTGAATTTGTTCGAATTAAAAGTTGAGGTAAGAAAATAAATTGTTGTCTTCTTGTTTAAAGTAATAGGCTACAATATTGTGACGCGTCTCTGAGTAACGTTACCACCCAACACTGTAACTCTATTGGCTTTTTCCCCCCCTCACCTCCTGTTTTTTTTTTTCTCCTTCCGGGTAAGGTACTAGGTAGGTGATGTTAATCTATCTCCCTGTCGCCCAGGAAACGGCGCAGCGTAATCCTGCACAGGCTTCAACACGGTGAAGCATAAAAGCAAAACTCCGCCGCACACTAGCGCCCTTGTGCTCACATTGGGGGCTCACTGCTGCACAAATTTGACAAACTCTGCCCGGATAGATCACACACGGGACAGATTTGCATTAATGTAAGCGTAAATCATGAACAATGGATGGACATGGTGAGCGCAACTCTCCAAAAGAGGCACCAAATAACACGGAGATGCTCCTTGCGTTGCTGTCACACAGTGACGAACTACGGAAAGGTAACCGCGAGCCAAAAATATGATGTTTTTTTCGTTTTTACACTGTTTATACTACACAAATTTGTGTCTACAGCCTGCATGTGATCATACATACTGGACTTTAGCGTCTTTATTAACCTAACCTCTAAAATAGGCCTGAAAGGAGTAATTGTGGTCTGCTGATGCTATTTCCAATAGTGAGAGGCTACTTCATATACTCAAACTGGTAAATGGATAATGGATGCTACACCTCTGCAGTCTTTTTAATTTTGGCAAAAAATATCCGTTTTAAAGCACTTGAGGCAGAGGAAATGTGCCATTTTTCGTTGCACCAGATCTCGGCATTGCAACTTTTACGCACCAGACTTTAACCTTTGATTTATCTGAGTGATTGTTCGACTGTCGCTATAACGGCCTAACGTGAGCAGATCTACACTTGAGTCCACAGTTTTGGAGGATGAACGAGGCGTAACTCAGTTTATCAACCTTTTTTTTTATTTGGAGGATCGTTTTTACGTTTTTTTCACAGTCTGTTGTAAAGATTCAGAAGGTTGCACATGTGGAAGAACACAGTATCAAACAGATGCTATGTTTTTTTTTCTATTACCTCTTGTTGAATGGTTGCAGTTCCACCTCACCTGCTCCAAACACATTGTGGATACGTCAGATATGTCGATGGGGATTTGCAAGAATCTATAATTGTAATATTCCGAGTGGGCCTACAAGGTGTGCAAATTGCTTGGACACCTTATTGGTTTGCACGGTGAGACTATAGGCCGCAGCTTTCTAGTTTTACAGAGCGCATTGAATTAATGATGACTTGGATACACCTGTTCTTGACGTGGCTCCCACCGCACTTGTGCTGGGCTCGCTGCTGATGCCAGAAGAAATGGCTCGTTAATGTTTTATGAATTGTCACAACAGAACAATAGGAATGCGATTCCTTGCACGGATGGAATATGAAGTGGCTTCTTTTAATAAGTAATAAAGTGGCCGGATAACGTCTTGCTTGGCATTTTAGTTGTCTTTGTTACTACTTTAGCTGTGTTTGGGTTTTTTTGATAATATAACGCCACAGAAAGCTGCGTCGTTTTTTGTTTTTTTGTTTTTTTGATTGAGGGAACATTGTTAAAATAGCTCTGATGGGGTTTTAGGTTGTTCTGCAGGCCTGTGTATCTGAAACTGACCCAGTGTTGGCTGCAGCTTTTTAAAAGGGATTACGCTGACAAAATAATAACCAACTAACCACTATTCGTTAATGAGCTATTCATTCTAAGCTGATGCTGCCATATAAGGATTTGAAATGTTTTTTTTTTCTGCAGGATTTTCCATGTAGCTTTTTTCATTATAATGTATAGACAGAATAAAGGTGTGAATTTTCCTGTTTTTTATCATGATATATAAGTAAGGATATATATCTATTTATTTATAGTATATTTTTTTAAACACTTGACATATTGTGAGTCGTTTAATTATGTATAGTTTTACTTAAATGCAGGCGTTAATGAATGAGGAAGCCCCTCTGGGTCTGATTTCTAAAATGTACGTAAAATCCTCCTCTTCACCCCGAGGACACCCCGAAATGTAAAATGTAAAATAAAATATTTGAGGCCTGTGTTGATTAGGAGGCTGAGCTTGGACTATGGACTAATATTTTTTTTCCCTCTATCACATGAAGCTAAGGCCGACTTGCTGGAAATGGATATCCTTAATATCATGAGGAAATATTTAGTTTGCACCAAAACTAGTAAATGTGGGGACACCACTTAGTAATGTCAGGTCCTCCTATTTTATTTATTTATAAGCAGTATACAAACATTTAATAGATGGTTTATCACGCACTATAATGCAGTTATTAACAGATATAAGTGTTTATTAATGTATAAATCAACAACAACTATAACTCTTCATGTGGGCGCCTAAAAGTGGAGGCTGGTGTATAAACAGATAATGAATGACAATATATTAAAACACAGTTGTAATAATATAAAACATGTCTTCATAGGAGAAGTTATAATTGCTAAAAATAGACTCTTTACATGTCCTTATATCTCCTTATAGCTACATTACAGTGTATTACAAAGCATTTATTAAATGTTGGCTTATAAATGCTAAATAAAAGGATCGAAGGTAAAGTTTTACCTTCCAGTTTATTTAATCATGCCTTGTTTTTTAAAACACCCGATCCTATCTAGGTTCATATGGGTTCATATGGGTGCACGCTACTATCATGCTCATTTAATTTTATTCTTTCTTTCTTTATTTTTTCGTCTCTTTTCCATCATCGACATTGTGCTGTTTATGCAATTAGGAAAACAGTGGTGTTACTGTATGTGGACAACACATTTAGACAGAAACTGGATTAATGACATTCATAAGTTTCTTTCTGGACATGTGATACAAAAAGAGTGATGGTGGCGATGATGATGATGATGATGATGATGATGATAATGTAGTGATTAGTAAATATATATGACAATTATATTCTATTGAACACAACTCAATGTAATTTGATCTCCTAATAGAATTGGTGAATTATTTTATAGACTGTTTTATAAAATCATTAAAAAAAAAAAATGAAACCAAATAAATGCGAAAAAAAGTAAAGAGAGCTAAAATGGGAGGAAACATAAATATCACTGACAATGAAATATTTCCCGTCAATGAGTCTTGCATAATTAAACAGGTGTATTAATATATAATTACTCAGGTATTTACAATAAGCAGGTTCAGTTGTCCTCCAGCCTGTTTTATGGACAATGTTTTTTTAACATATCTAATAGATATTGAATTGACTAAAACGTTATTGGGTATTATGTCTCCTGCAGAGATCCCAGTATGTGCAGGCTGCAATCAACACATCGTGGACCGCTTTATCCTCAAAGTGCTGGATCGCCACTGGCACAGCAAGTGCCTGAAATGCAGCGACTGCCAGGCACAGCTGGCGGACAAGTGCTTCAGCAGGGGCGACAGCGTCTACTGCAAAGACGATTTCTTCAAGTGAGTAGCTTTCAAAAAAAATATCTTTTTCGTTGATTTGTTTTGCTCTTTGTTGTTACTAATTATATTTAGACACTGATGTGTGGAAAGTTATTATGTATTGATGGCGACCTTCTAAATTCCCAAAAGGAGATTCGGGACCAAATGCGCAGCCTGTCAGCAGGGGATACCGCCCACACAGGTGGTGAGGAGAGCGCAGGACTTTGTCTACCACCTGCACTGTTTTGCCTGCATCGTGTGCAAGAGGCAGCTGGCCACAGGTGACGAGTACTATCTGATGGAGGACAGCAGGCTGGTCTGCAAGGCCGACTACGAGACCGCCAAGCAGAGAGGTGAGGTTCAACTTGAAACGACCGTCCCAACATTTCTGTTCTTGGCTTGGATGACAACATTATTTACGATTTTACACAGACCTGTTTTTAAGTACCTGCTCTGAGTTGTGGGTTTGGCGTGACAATGAGGTCACCCATAAACTCTGACCCACCTGCGCTAATTGCGTCGTTGCCCGCAACCCAATCGATAGTGAACTGCGTAAAGCGGAGGCCTGGAGGCTTACACGTGCACTTTGCACTTGAAGGAATCAGCTTTCAATAACTCCTGTTATTGTGCTGCGCATGTGTGCATGCGCGTCGTGGAGAGACACAAGAGAGAGAGACCTGTGTGTGTGTGTGTGTGTGTGTGTGTGTGTGTGTGTGTGTGTGTGTGTGTGTGTGTGTGTGTGTGTGTGTGTGTGTGTGTGTGTGTGTGCGCGAGAGAAGATGGAAGCCCAAGAACTCATGTGGATAAAAGAATAACATGTTTGTCCCATTATGTGCAGAGGTCTATATTATATATAACATGGGAAAAAACTATTATGTTTATCTATATTAGCTGTACAAAAGCTGTTCAGCTGTAATGATTTAAATGTCCAAATGTTTTGTCTGATATTTGGAATTAACATTTGGAATTAATTCAAATTTTGGTAGTTTTTTAGTACATGTTTCAAGGTTTATTTAGCCTGTATTTATTAGTTAGTTAGCAGCAATAAACTCTGAACACAAAGAGAGATTTTTCATGTCTGACTCAAAATACACAGAATACATGTAAGGTTATTCAGACACATAATAAATAAACATAATAAACATGATAAAAGTAAATAAATTTACTAAAAAAAAACAATGTAAATGCATTAGAACAATAATGCTCATGCCTCTGTGTTAGTCATTATTATAAGTATTTTTAAAAAGTTACCAAATGAGAATTAATGTTATTATCTGTTATCTGTAATGATTTTTCTTTCTTTTCTGTTTATACAGAAAATATACATTTGAGATCATTTCCTATAGACATTTAATCAGTATTTTATTCATACTACTGTTCATGTTGTAAAATGTTACATTTTTACAATTTTTTAAAATAAATTAACTTTTATCACATGTATCATGTATCACATCTATTTTTACAACTAGATAATGAGTATTACTATAGATATTTACTATAGAATTACTATAGATATTTATATTCACTATTTATAAGTTGATGCAGGTGTACTGCTTTTAAATATATAGTTAGCTTGTAGTAAATATACTTTAACATCTGTCATTAATAGGTTTTCAGATTTCCTCTAAACACTGTTGATCTGCTTTAAAGCCAACAGCCCAAAGCATTTTCATTAGATACCCAGTTTATATCAGTAAAGAGTCTACTAACACCACATCTACTATACTGGAATCCCAGCAGACTGTTTCCTCACAGAGCAGCCTGGACATGGTCAAGTTTTATCTCCCCATCTGTTTGTTTGAATTTACTGCCCTGCACCAAGTGCTGATTTATGCAACGAGTTAACGCAAGTTTTCGCAAAAAACACACACGTTTATTTTACTAATGAGAGGGCGCAATTACTTGGGTGGCATCCATTTGGATGATGTGCCTCGTGTTGTGCTGTGCTGGCCAGCAGATGTGCAGGCATGATGCAATTATGCACAGGATGCCAGATTTTGGTTTATAGGCAGAAGAGAATTTATCCATTCATGTTAAATTAGGACGGTGTATATTATACAAGCTGTTTTATGCTATTACTTCTATGAATGTGTGTTTTTATCAACAATTTTCATGTATGCAAAGGAAGAATTTATCCAGAAAGATTTCTCTTATTGATGGTAACATTTGTATTATCATAATTCATTATTTGTATTAGAGAGCAATGAAATGAATCAAGTATTATGGCAGGCAGAGGGAAAAACACTACCAGGCTTTTACTGTCTTACCATATACATCCTCTAATTTGTCTTATTTCTTGTGAATTGAACTATTATAAAATTGATCTACTCACATTTTTTTTTCTTGAGAAACCTTGAAAATGTCCACATATCAACAGAATAATGTCTGTCCCAGCATTGGTTTACATTGTGTGTCGTCTGTTCCATCTTTCAGAAGCGGATTCGACTGCGAAAAGGCCACGAACAACCATCACGGCTAAACAACTGGAAACGCTGAAGAACGCTTACAATAACTCTCCCAAACCTGCCCGCCACGTCCGGGAGCAGCTATCGTCAGAGACAGGCCTGGATATGCGGGTTGTGCAGGTAAAGTATATTATTATCCATTAAGGGCTATTCCATTAGTGTCCTGACTTCATTATCAAGGGACAATTGTGGCTGAACTGGCACAAGCCTACTGTACGAACATGTGTGTGTGTGTGTGAGTTTGGGGGGAATTTATGGCTAGATGGAGTAAAATGAAGTCCATGTGAAAGTCAGCGTGGTTTAAGTGCAAGCTCGTTAACAATGCTAAGAGGGGCCCCCTCGCATATTGTCTGCCGCTGAGGAGCCTCACGCCGGTTGCTAGGTGGTGGTCATATATATTGTTTTATTTGCAAGGACAAAAGTAGAGACGGAAGCCACTAAAATGCTCCTCATTATTCAGTGAAAGGAAAGAGGTGAAGAGGGTTCATCCAGGGCGGAATATCATTAAGAAGCATGTAAAACTGCTTTTTGTGCTCGTGAGAAATAGATTCATTTTGTGTGTGAGATCAGATTAATAAGAAAATTCATTTTGTATCAGAATTCATAGATATATTTTCGAGCAGAGAAGTGACAGGCTGTTGAGATCTAGACGTGTTATGTACGTTTTCCTCAAGTGCAACACAAATCCATGGATCAGATCAAAAGCGGTTACAGAAAAATTTGAGTAATTTAAGTCAGTGGCATGTTAACCTGTCTGCTCCCTGGGGTGAGGACAACTTGTAGCTGTCGTAAAGTTAATTAAAAGCATGATAAATCTGGTGTAGGGGGACGCCGGTCTTAGGGTTACTGTCCAGAGTCACTGTTTCCGTCAAGTGGTGTCCAGACAGTCCTTGAAAATTAATTTTGTTTTAATGCGTAAGAGCATGATATGTGCATTAGGGTGGTTTTTGCATGTAGAGGACTTTGTGACGCACGATTACTAAAACAGGCTTTTTGTTTAGAATATATAGAATAGTGTAAATACATTTAAATTAAATTGCAGAAAGCATTTTTGCTGCAACTGACTCTTTTTTCAGTAATTAAGAAATATAGATCAAGTTAAGGCCATAGATTTCAAACGTAACAAATATAAATGCTTTTTATTGATTACATTTTCTCTATTTATAATAAATCACCCAAACCTTTGCTGAATACAACATCTCTTCTTTTTCTCCTTCAGGTTTGGTTTCAGAACAGGCGAGCTAAAGAGAAAAGGCTGAAGAAAGACGCCGGGCGGCAGAGGTGGGGGCAGTACTTTCGCAACATGAAGAGGTCGCGGGGTAGCTCCAAATCGGACAAGGACAGCATCCAGGAGGAGGGCATGGACAGCGACGCCGAGGTGTCTTTTACAGGTAGAGTCAACCGCACAAAAATGAGACAAATAGGCCTTCGACATGGCATAGCAGGACAAGAACAGGTGTTACTAATAAAATTAACAATGTTATTCAGGTGTCCCAGTAAGCCTTGATAGTGTGACAGTGAGCCACCATGCACAATACCAGCTCAGCTCTGACAGAAGTTTGAAATGTTCTGCTATCTCTTACTATCCATCTGTTATCTTTACCCATTTATCATTAGCTATTTATTCAAAATTGCATTATTTGTTTAATTTCTTGTTGTGGTGATATTCAATTAAGAATTATTTGACTGGTGCTAGAAGCTTGGTGACAAGTTGATTTAACTGGCAACAATTTTGATAATCAAATAATGGCTAAAGGCTAAAAATTAGCTGGTTGCAGATTCACACATGTGAGGATTTGAAGCTTTTCTTTGCCAGATGATAGTAAATTGAATATCTTTGGATTTTAGATTGTTGATCAGACAAAACATTTGATGACGTCACTGTGAGCGCTAAGAAATTAAAACAATTAATAGAGAAAATAATCAGCAGATTAATAAATAATGAACATAATCGTTAGTTGCAGTCCTACTTGTTTGCTTGGTCATTCTGGTAAATATCACCCAACCACAATAACAAATACCACCTCTGTCTACTTGTCCTTGTTGCACAGATGAACCGCCGATGTCAGATCTTGGCCACACTAACGGCATCTACAGCAGCCTGAGTGAGTCCTCCCCAGCCATGGGCGCCCGCCAAGGGGGCAACAACCACGGCTCCTTCCCCCTGGAGCACGGCGTCCTCCCCTCTCAAGACCAGTTCCACGATATCCGCTCCAACAGCCCCTACGGCCTCCCGCAGTCGCCGGGCTCACTCCAGGCGCTACCCAGACACCAGCCTCTCATCACCAGCCTGGTCTACCCCGACTCCGGCCTTTCTATCATGACCCAGGGCGGCGGGCCCGGGATCAACCCTGCCGTGAGGGTCTCCATGGGGACAGCCAACGGCCCTAGCTCGGACCTCTCCACTGGAAGCAGTGGAGGATACCCAGACTTCCCTGCCAGTCCTGCCTCCTGGTTGGATGAAGTGGACCACGGGCAGTTTTGATCGGTCAACAACAAGAAATTGGACATGTTCTTTTTTTTTTTTTTAATTTTGTTTGTTTTCTGTGTCTTCTGTTGGATTTTTAGAAATTGGAAAGTAGTCACACAGGACAGACTGGACAGTTAATGTGACGCTGTCCGTGGATCTCACTAACATCTGATTATCAAGTCCATTTAATATCTGTGATCTGGATGGAAAGAAAGGAGGAAAAGGTCCTTCATTAAAAGCACTTGGCCTAGTCATTGTACTTCAGTAGTAAAAAACTGTATGTAAAGCAAAGAATATCTCAAAAAGTTCTGTTTTCAGGTACCACTATTAGCTTTTTCAGAACAATGTAGAGACCACAGACTCAGAAAGTTCAATCATTTTCAATTTTCACCGACTCTCGTCCCGTTTTATTCTCATCTCCTCCCACTGCTTTTTGTTATCTACAGTGTGTTCAGGTGCAGAATTCAGTTCAAAGTTTAAAGAGTCTTTAAATGTCTGGTTGTTGCCAAATGTCTATATATATATATATACTAATGGTTTATCATTGTGGAGACTTTATTTTTATACAAAACCCCTTCTTGGTCATGAATCAGAACCCAGATATGAGGACTTTGTACATTCTTTAACAGGGATATAGGCAAAAATGTAGATGTTGTCTTAAATGGTACCTAGGGGTCCAATTACTTCTATGCATTTGTGTGTTCTCGGATGTATCTCGTTCGTTTTGTTCTACTGAAAAACGACCCCCGAGGAGGAACTGCTGTAGCACCCGGGGTCTGATGTATATGTTTGTTTATGTGGAAAATGTTTTATGTCTTATTTATTCCTTCTGGTAATGACAATGATGATGATGATGATTCCTGATTAATGACACAGGACTTTAATAAATTTGTCACCTAAAGCAAAACGGAGCACTGTCTCGTGAGTGGAAATTTCTTGTCAAAGCTGAGAAACATGAACCAACAAACTCAATCGATCTTATATCTTACGTGCAGCATCTACTCTATACATTTATCTCGCATATCTATGGCATATCACAACACTGATAATGAAACCGTGTGCAAATTGAGTATCTGGCTAACTACCAACACTGTATCAGGGGTTCAACAGCTCTTTAGTGGAGAAATTTGATGCAGACAGAGACTCAACTCATCAATTCAGAGATTACTGGGTCTTGTTTGCCCAAATGCCCCTATGGGAAAGGAATCTCCAATCCATTAGCCGAGAAGGGATCAGGTGCCCCTTGTGAATTTCCTCATTTGTTTAGTTATTCAAAGTCGGGTTCAATTAAATAGATTAAACAGCGTGAGTGTGCGCGGGCACACGTGTGAGTGTGTGTGCAAATGCATGTTTATGTATTTGCGTCTATAATGGCTTGATATTTGTGTGCATGTGTGCGTGCGTGCGTGTGCAAACACTCCTGCATGGTTTGTAGGTGACTTAATGATACAGTTTTTTTTTTTAGCTGTATCTTAGATGATTTGTCACATTTATATTTATTTATTTATTTATTTACAGATGTACCCCTTTACCATCTCTAAGTAATCTGTGGACTGTAACTGTTTAACCAAAAAAATATTATTTATGGGGCTCCATATTTCAATTTACAGTAATTTCAACTGAATCATCCTAAATATGTAGATCATAAAAATAATTTACCTAAGTACATTACGTAAGCACAGTTTTGAAGTACTTACGCATTACATTTACTGCATTTCTGGGGGAACTTTTTACACCACTACATTTATCTGACAGTTACTTTGCAGTTTAAAATTGTACATACAAACATATGATAAGCCAAAAATACATCACAAAAAAAGCTATTCTATCATTGGTATAGATTAAAGTGTCAAGCAGAATGTAAAGTAGTTCAAATTAGTCCCACCTCGTCCAGCTACAATATCAAAATTCATCAATCCACCAACAATTATAATCAAATTATATAACATATAATAATCTAACATGCTGAAGTTCTACATTAAGAGTAGTTTTGCTCACTTTTTACTTTTGACGCTTTAACTATATGTTGCTGATATAGTGATACATTACTTGGTACTACTTACAAATTTAGTATTTTTACACTGAGGTATTGTTACTTTTACAACAGTAAAAGTACTTTTTCCACCACTAAAAATAACTAGTCATACTGTCAAATGATTTATGCTGCATTTAATTCATGTATTATCAGACAATTGTGATCAAAATAATTTATGTGTTTAGATGAAGCATTAAGTAAATACTGTATGGACGGAGAAGGTTGTTTATTGTGTGCTTATTGTGTTTGCGTATGCATGTGTGAGTGTCTTTCTGCAGCTTTGTGAGTGTGCAGATCTGTAAATGACGTGCAATAATGTGATCGCCAGCTGTCCTCAAACCCTTTGTTTTGAAACCTCCAACTTCCTCCGCCATTAATGGCTGCCTGCTCTGCTCCTCGGGTTCCCAGAACAAGAAAAGGAACACCAGACAGGATATTCAGCTGAATCCTTCCAGCTGAGTGGCAGGTATCATTGTTGCCTCGCAAAAAAAAAAAAAAAAAAAAAACGACAGGTGTGTAACTTGACCCAAAGAGTGTTTGGCAACGACAGTAAGGGGGTGAGAGTGAAGTGTCAAAGGCTGTGTTAATCTCATACGATAGCCGCCTTGGTCAGTTTACTGGGTTGTTTGTGTTTGGGGTTAGACAGGCTGCTTTGTCGCAGACTCGGAGCAACCAGGGAGTACTTTGCATAGAAGTAAGCTGTTCATTGTGGTTCGTTCTGTAAAGAGAGCATGGCGACAGGTTACCCATGCTTAAACTCCACGCACTCTAAGAATTTGAATTAGCATTTTTAAAATGCTGCATGTTGGGCAAATTATTCCTCTACGAATGGTCATACCTTCCTTCACCTTAACTTCCCAGCTTCAGAATAGCCCCTTCACACAGCAGGTGTGAGATGTTGGTGACCATGAGATGAACTCCCCTAAACAAATAACTGGGATTATCCCAATCCACTCTTTCAGATTGAGTTGGAAATCCACTGTTTTCTGAGTAAAGAATTAGATTACGTTGGGTATGCAATTTGTTAGATGAGTTGTAAGAGACGGGCAGAAGGTGGGAAAAAAAAAGAGTTTTCAGTCAGGTGTTAGTGTCAACAATATAAATGCAGGTGAGAAAGTAAATGGTGGGAAAACAGAGATTGAGGGAAAGAGAAGTTGAGGGTTTGTGAGTGAAAGCATGACTGGGATGACAGTTAATTAAAACTCATTTTTTGGCAGACAAAGGCTCGCCGTGTTAACCCTCCTTCCTGTCGTTGAAGTGTAAAGCTGCTGAAGATGATGATGCTGAGAGATACAAGATACAACGGTGTCACTTCTCTTGTATCTATTACAATGACATTTGCGAAAGTAATTGGCGGCTACTACGTGTTCAGGGAACAAGTCAAAACACTGACAAAGAAATCAAAAATAAAACTAAGATGCTGTTAAAGATAACTGGGCCTTGTTGTGTATGTGTTTAGTTTTGTTTGAAAGCCATTTGAAGGCCAAATGATTCTTAACTTCAAGTATGGTGTGATTTCTATAAACAGCAGTCTTTAGATATAAGTGTGAAAGTCTTGACATCCCAGTTTGTAGTCCCATTGTGCTCCGGCTGGAAAATATCCAAATCCTTGGTAAAAAAAAAGAGACAGGATTCTTTTAAAACGCCCACACAGATCAATAATCTTTTAATTAAGTCAGCCTGGATTGGATCCTCTACGGTGTTACCTACCTGTTTACAATGACATGACCTCAGTTTCAGTGGGAAACTCAATGAAAATGATTTAACAATAAATTTAATCAGATGTGAAGCACATAATTATTGTAAAATGGTATTTGTTAATGTCACACCAATCGTTTGTCACTTTCAGATTGATTTAACACTTCTTCCAACCCTAAACCATTCAAACAATTTGCAGAAAAACATACAAATTCACTTTTATACTAAGTAGTGTGTCAATACAAGCACATATGCTTTTACTCACCCCTCAGTTGAATTGATCTTAATGGTTTGCTCATATTTTGTTGGCACTTTACACAAAGATGATGGGAATATCTTCTTCCGGACCCATTGTGTCCTTATACCTTGAGGACAGCTGCTGGAATGTTTTAACAGTCTTTAACTATCACAAAAATAAGAACATAGTGCCTGGTTATTGAAATAAAGTGTATTTGTACAGTGCATTTCTCTGCACAGTTTTTACTTATTGTATACTTTAACTGAATTTGTCACAAAAATCTTGAGATCTCATAATTTAAAGTCTCATACATTATCATCTCACTATGGTGCATCAGAAAAAAAAAAGTTTTGACATCCTAGTTAGCAAAATAACAGACAGCCTTAATGTATTTTAAATATGAAATATGGAGTTTTTGAGATCAGGTGATTTTCAGATAGAACCTTCTAACTGTGAGAACTTTTCGTTTGGGATTATAAGTTCCTATCTGTGAAAGCTTCACAGAAAACAATGATTTTTTTTGAAAAAAGACAGATTTGTCTTATTTTGTTTTAATACACAAAATCATTGTATGAACTGTATGAAGGGAGTTATGTTTTAAGATATTTGGGCTCAGACAACAATTTAGCTGCATGTTTTCACTGACAGATCTGAACTGATAATACAGTTGATCAAATTTTACCAACAACAAAATTCAAGACAATTAGAAAGAAAAACATTCGAAAATATTTCTCCATTTATTTCCTGATATTTTCTCTCCTTGTTTTACTTTGTTTTGTTTTGTTTGTTTTTTCGGCTGTGTCTGTCTATTCTTCTTCATTTCAGAAACTTTCTTCTTTTTTTTCTTTTTTTTCTTTTTTTAACTTCTTTTTGACAAACTGGGGTCTCTGTCAGGGTCTGAGCTCTGAATGTCATCACTGTATCTGCTGCAGGACTCAAGTTATAACATTAAACACACACAAAGTAGTCAAAGTCACTGATAATAACAGTGATTATTGCTAACAGCTGCGCTAACTGTGTAATTAAACTCAGCAAGCTAGCTGACTAGCATGGCAACTAAAAATCTGCTTTTCGCAAAGTTCAAACAAGATAAAACTCTGACCTTAACTCAGCTGGTGTTTGTATCAAAATCATTCATAATGATATTGAATAATCCATTTGAAGCTTTCGAAAACCTTAAGATTGAGCAACATTTCATGATTTTTTTAGCTCCTTTAACCACAGTCACAGAGCAGTGAGGTCACATGGTAAAGAGGCAGAACCTGATTGGTCCTCCTGTCTATTTTCCGAGCACTGATTGGTGATTTGCAGATGATGGAACTTTATTGCACCAAGTTTCAGATTGAATTTTCAGATAGAACCTTTTTTAAATTTTAGGGTCAATAATGCAGAAAAACAAAAAATAAACCTACACAAAACATAACTTGTCAAAGAATAGTTTCATATGAATAACTCATTTTTGACAAAAATGTCAGATAGAACCTTATAATTGTAGGTCACGACCTGACTGAAATATTGTGAACTTATCCTTTAAGAACATGTGAATAACATGACATTTAACGTTTTACTAAAACTAATTATACTAATTATATATTTTATGCAGCATAGATAAGAGCTTTGCTTAAATACTCAGTATATTTTAGGATAAAATGGGATGTAGTATCAGTATATTTTGAGTTTTTAAATATCTTATTATTGCGTTTAAAGGCTACTGTGAGATTTCAAATTCAGCACTTGTAACAAGAGTGTATTCATGACATTAAAAGTTTGGAAAAAAATCTCATTTTTTTTCTGTTTCTAATCAAAATTGCAACACAAAAAGAAAAAAAAAAATCTTCCTCACAGAGTCACCTGTGCCAACAGTATAAAAATTATAAAATATAAATTACAAGGTATAATAATAAATTCATATTGCAATGACTGTTATGGTTGCCTATTGCTTTGCAGCTACTGTTAAACTGTTGCTTTTGACTGTTCTTTCTGTAAAGGACTCTGCCTGGCAGTACGCCTGTCGTCTCTTTCTCTCTCTCTCTCTCTCACACACACACACACACACACACACACACACACACACACAAGCCCCCCCCCCAGCCCTGTGTCAGATGGTGCTGAGTAAATCAGGTCTGACAATAACACCTCCCTTGGGTCCCACACATCACAGCAACAATTCAGACCTAATGGAGCAGCAACGGAGGGGAGGCCGCTCGGTGCGTGCATGTGTGTGTGTGTGTGTCTGTATGTGTGTGTGTGTGTGCAAATGTATGCATGGATGCATGGAAGTAGCGGTGTGCTCTTTTTTTTTTCATTTTGGGACCTCTGTTACAATTGGAGGGGGGAGGGATGATGGGATGTGGGGGAGAGAGGAAAAGGAGGAGCACAGTGGATTATCCGTGGTACAGATATCAATCAATTAAGGCAAAGTGTTAATGAATAAGATCCTGCAGTGGTCTGGGCTTTGTGGTTGTGTGGAGGCAGAGATACAGGGACAGGGAAAAAAGTGCTGGGAAGTAAAGGTAGATATGGAAAACTAGGAGGGAAGAAAGATGAGTCTTTTCCAAGTAGAATTTTTGTTTTTTCAAAAAATGTTCAGGAATGACTTTATTTCCATGCATTAAACATATTTGAACAAGAAAATAAGGTTTTGTACAATATGACTATTTTTCCTCTTTAGAAATAACAACACAAAAACACCAAGCATTTGAAAAAAAATGGTTTAAACTTAATGCAAAGTACTGGAGAGTGTCTTCATGAGGGTGCACACACAGAGGCACACAAACTGCAAACACTGCACTGACCACCGGGATACTTTTGTTTATGCCGTAGATTAATGGCGGCTGCAGCATTAAAGCAATCTAACTAATCAACACGGTCATTAGTGTGTGTTTTCACTGACAACTTTCATTAAAATCTATCACGGCTCCACCTCTCCATTACCCTGCCGGATGCATAATTATCTCTTCATTTCATTCTCAGACGGGAATGCAATATCTGGTAATCTGTCTGCAACGGTTGACTGAAATGCATTCAGGAACATTCATATTAGAAACGTATTGGCTATGTATCACTCAGCTCTTCTTCTCACTGCTGGCATTTAGATTGTTTGTCATTTTTTACGCAATCGTCAAAGCACTTTATATCGGCATTAAGCAGGGAGTGTGTACATGAGAAACATACTGATTTGCAGCAAGTATGTTTGCTCGAGTGTCATTACTAACAACTGCCTGACGGTTTCATTTGAGCTGTAGTTGAACTTTAGTTTTTGCACAAAAAGTTGACACAATTCTAATTATTAATGCTTTAAAAAAAAATATTATCAGTCTATCTTTCTACAAATATTCAGTTAAAGCATGTGGACAGAAAGGCCTTTTACTGCTTCTGATGAAATTTACTTATTCTGATCAACATTGGAAAAAAACATTCAATTTTTAATAATAGAAAACAAAGAAAAGCATCCAGCTTTTTTGCAGTTGAAGCAAGAATTTGATGAATGACTAAAACAAATAATTAAAGAATCTGGATTTAATTAATTTTCCATGGATACATTGAATAATTGAGTAATAGTTTCTGCATTAATTGATTTTTTTTAAGGTAATTAATCTTCCATTCACAATTCTGTTGGTTTATCACAATCAAAATTTCTGCTGGAGTTTAACAGTTGTTGTGGAAAACCTGTGTTTGTACGGGCGCTAGCAGCCATTTTTTGATCATTTTTAAAAACTGATGCATATTTCTGCTGGATTTTACCTCCTCCTTACTGTTGTCAGGATCCATAACGGCGCATGCTTATATTTGCCACACAGTGGGATAATCACCCTTTTTCTCATTAGGACTCTTGGCTCTGCGAAGGGCCATCTCGAGGCCTTTGGCACCTACGAGGTGTTAACAGCTCCCCACGGGAGGCTGTCTGGCTCTCACATAACCCTCGACCTCCCCGCCCACGAACGCAACACTCACCAAACCACTCAGACTCACAGATGGTCGCTGCACCAGCAGCCAGCCATCACGCTTTTCAATTACCACCACGCACAGGGAAGGCCATTGCTCAACTGTCACCGCTCAGTCAGGAGAGAGGAGAAAGAGAGGGATGGGAGGCAGAGAAATTCCTGCATCCAAAACTTGGAAAAACTGTTCAAGGAAACACACACACACACACACACACTAATAGCAATACACTGCATGATGGGAAAGCAGCTGTAAAGCGTCTGCAGTAACCATCAAAGAGGATCCTCCTGGTACTACATGAGTCTGCGTTGATCTCTGGCTGGAGGAGGCGATAAATCACTTAGTATAATTGTTGTTTTTGAAGCCAGCAGTTGAAGTGGCAGAGGAAGAGAGGATATAGCTGAAGCACTCACCGCTCACATTTGTTGCCTGCATGAGATGGAGGGAGGGGAGGAGAGACCAGGAGGGCAAGACCTGCATTTTTACTTGTTAGTGTTTTAATTTGAATATTGCTTCAGACTGTAGGGGGAAGGAGGGAAGGGAGAGAGGATATTGAGGATGTGGAGAAGGCTGTTTCCAGTGGGCTGTTTTCTGACAAAATATCTAAATATTCTGACATATTACAGTATTCACTGTACTGTTATAACATAATTGTTCTGACCTGTATGTACTTTTTCATACCTGTAATCTAGCATATCACCAGCTACCATTTGAATTTAGATCTGAATTTTCTGAGTAAGCTTCTGATGAGCTTCTGTGGAGTCTACCAGCTGTCAAACACATTTTTGAGATAGTTAGCTTAGCTTAGCATAAAAACACTTACAAGCACCTCTAAAGTTTACTAATTGACACGTTACATTTAGTTTGTTTAATCCGTACAAAAAACAAAGTGTAAAAATAAGACAAGAAATAGTTTAGCACATTATCCCACAATTTTTACACTTATGCTAAGCTAAGCTAATCAGCTACTGGCTGTAGATTCAAATTTAACAGATATGAGAGTGGCATAATTCTCCTTATAAAACGGGTAGTTAAAATATCGCAATCTAATTGGTTGATAGCCGTGGTATAATGAGCGTATACTACGGCCATAATGTTTAATGTCCTTTTACAGTTCTGTTTTTAATTATCACTCCGCGGCTACCATTAAAATGTTGCCCGCAATCTGTAAGCAAGCGGGGACGACGCGGAGCTACGCCAACCACTGTCTCCGCAGCACCGTGGTGCAAAAGCTTTGAAGGCCTTGAAGCAAGAGAGATAATGTTTGTTTAATTCAGAGCTCACTTTATACCCCCCTGCTTGTTCCTGTTGAGTGCTGCATCTGGGGGGCAACAGGTAATCAATGTGGCCAGAAGCATCTTCTCTCATTAGGCCTGACAAAACAGGGAGATATTTACCACACAGTTTAACATTGTACAGGTCAGCACAATGATGTTTCTATTTTAATATAGTTATAGTTATGTACTGTATATACAGTGGGGTCCAAAAGTCTGAGACCACTAATGAAGATACTTCTATTGTAGTGTATCTGTGATGAAGTTGCTTTTCTATCTCTCAGGGAACTAAGCTTAATATATTGATCTTCTGTGGCCATTTTTGGTCTGCCTGATCGCGCTTTGGATGCAACTGATCCAGTTTCTGCAAAGCGTTTTAGAGTTTCATGCACTGCCCTCTTAGAAACCTTTAGTCTTGCCATGATTTGATGCTGAGAAAGCTCCTGTTTGCTTAGAATAACAATTTGACTTCTGACACTTTCACTTAGTTCTGATGCCAGGTTTCCAAACTATCACAATGCTACTTAGTAAGCAAAGATCTGCTGGCAACTTGAGGCACTGCCATATTTATAACAGGTGAACACTGACTGCAAGCTGAGTTACCTGAATAAGCCTCTGATGAGTAGATCAAATCCACCTGAGTGTCATCTGAACACATGCTTCAATGGACGGGACACAACTGGAGGAAACCGGACCTTTTGTACAAAGGAGTTAAGTTGTTTAATGCCACAATCTTCATTTTACACATCATAGCTTCTTGTGTTTTTAAATGCTTCTGAATCCTCAAATTTTTCTGATTATTTCCAGGTTTATGTGAAAATATTAAAGATTTTCAATGTAGTGTCAGACTTTTGGACCTATATATTAATGTACTGTAATGAATTGTTTTATTTTGAATAAGGTCCTAATATAATAAATTCTAGATTTTTCTAGATATTATATTTTTCTACATTTCTGAGATATGAGCATCTTGTAACCATCTGAAAAACAGCATGTCTGTACATCCATTCATTGTATCTATCCTGAACATGAGTGCCCGTGTTTCGATTTGACTGTTTCCAGACATGCTATTTGTCTTCACCAGAGAGAAGAAGTAATCCCGCTTCAGCCCGAGGACCCCCCAAGGTCGCTGCCATCAGCCGCCAACACTCAATCCAGGTTGGAACATTTGTTCCAGCCCCTCTCTCCCTCAACCCTTGGTTGTTGTTTTCTTTCTTTCTTTTTTTTCATAATTCATGTCAAAGGATCTCTGATGAGTGAGGGTGGTGTGTGTGCTGGGGTAGGAGGGGGGGGGCGCTGGGTGGAGAGGACAAGGGGGTGGAGAGGGCATACACTTAATCCCTGGGTCAAGATGTATTTATTGAAGATTAATAACCGAGCAGCAATCTCATCATGCTCTCGATGATTTTATAATTTGGTTTCTGGGGGTAGGGAGGGTGGGGAGAGATCAGGGACAAAGACAAGAGGGAGACGCTGAACTATTGTTCACAGGAGCAGAATCCAGTACAGTGCACGACTTTCATGTTGTGTGTTTTTAAGCTTAAATACTGTATTTGAAAAGAATAACGTGATTCACAGGGCGCATTTTACACACACATACAGACAAACACGCACATATAAACATTAATGCAAAGCTGATCTCATCTCCCTGTTGTATACTCTTTTCAGACACCATCCTACCATACATGTTTCATCAGCACTGAAAGGAATCTGCAGCAACATCTCATTTGACATGTTGTAACTAAACCTTGATGATGTAGGACAGCATTATTTGCTCTCACCTTTTCTCCAGTGTTTGTGGTGTTATGTTAACCAGTTCAGCTGATGGATTATGGATTTAGCACAGTGGCAACCTGGTTGTGTTGTTTTCTTTATTTCATAAAAATCACAAAACATATCCTGTAAATGACCACAAATAACCTTAAATGTCTTCCTCTAAAGCCGGAGAGGTTATGGGGTTTGAAGATTCATATTGATATTTTTTTGGATATAATATTTGATCAAGAGTAAGAATGAGAATTTAATGAGAATTTAATTTTAAATGTAGATGCAATGCAAAATATTAGTGCATACATGCATTAGTATCTAACTCTATAGTGGAAAAAGATATTTTCAATCTGTATCTCTGAATATTGCATATGCAGAATGGCAGCATCTCATTCAGTTAATGGATTTGTTGCACACTCGGACCACAAGAACTAGGGAGACAGATAGAGAGGTTGAGAAAGACACACCTTTTTGTCACCAAGCAACAGGGGAAAAATGGCAAAAAAAAGATAAATTTCAGCTGAGGGTATAAAGGTTCAAAGTTCAAGGTGCAGTCTCCCAACCAAATTTATTTATACCCCTAATAATAATGAGTGGATTGAATAGATTGTCCGTCCCTGACCTTGGTGATCAGGCAAAACCTTATGCCACTATATCAAAGCAGACAGGCAGACATGTCTGCGCGGCGTGACGGGTGCCACAGTCTGCTCAGAGATGGAAGGAAGGAAGGAGGGAGAGGTGGAGGGAGGTATGTAGAGCAGAAGCGATGGGAGGTGAAGGGGCACCATGTTTGCATTTTATATGGAATAAGGAGCAAGCTGAAGGATGTGCGAAGGACACCGTGGAAGGGCAAATGTGCTGTGTGTTTTTATTTTTGCATGTGTGTACCTGCTTGTGGATGTGCGTAAATGTGTGTGTGTGTGTGTGTGTGTGTGTGTGTGTGTGTGTGTGTGTGTGTGTGTGTGTGTGTGTGTGTGTGTGTGTATTTGGCGGTTTTAAAAAGACAGATTAAAAAGAGGCCTGGAACAGGCTTTTACTGGTCTGTGCATCAGCCTATTGCCATTAACTTTATTTCAAACATATGCAAATAAAAATACAAATGTTAGGATCACATCCTATGTAAAGTTACAGTCAAACGTTTGTTACAATATTAAAATTTGAATTGGATCAAATAGCAAAAGTTAGAAGTTAGATTTTCGTTTATTTTGTAGGGGTTCAATGTTACGTTATGTTAGATTATTTAGGTTAAGGTTAGTGTAAAGTATGTTGGAGTAAATAGCCCAACATACCTTATAAGGTGGTTTTGGTCATATTTTAGTGTAAAAGATTATTTTTTTTGTGTATGTCAGTATTCATACTGAGATTAGGCTCATACTGTACTGCACACCACCCCACTTAGGCCTATTTATACATCAAAACCCTTTTCCAACTTTCTACCCGGTCAAAGTGAGTCATCATCAGACAAGGAACTCAAAATCCCTTCCTCAGCACATCCCTCCTGAGACAACACTTGAGTCTCGGAGCACTAGCCATCAAACAGCCATCCCCAGCTACATTAAATGTATTTAGATCTTACAAAGTGCTCCCCCTTGACTCCATCACTTCTTTAAATGACTTAAGAAGCAAAAAAAAAAAAAAAAAAAGGAGGAGGATGAGGAGGAGGGGGTGGCGAACAGGAGAAAAAGGGAGCTCTGGGATTTACGGTGACAAAATGCCGGGGTCAGGCAGGGTGTGTGGCAGTGGTATTGATCAGTGAGGCATGCAGCGCACACGTGGCCCGAACCCTGACCCTTAAATAGCGAATGAATCTCAATCCAATAGACTGGAGTGTCTGGTACAGCTTATACACACACACACAGACGCATAAAAACACACTCGCACCACACAAATGTATATGTACAAATACACTCACGTCCTCGCTGCCTTCTCTACCACACAGCACACCACCCGCCCCTGCCTCCCACGATCAATATCAGCAGAGCATGATTTCCACATTATAGATTGGCAGCTCCTTAATAAAAGAAAAGGTGTGCATCTGTGTAAGAGCATCGATGTTTACACACAGTTATATGAAGATAGAGAAAGGAGGTGAAAGGCACTGAGATTAGGTTTTACAAAGCTTTTTTTTCACCCTCTAAGAAGATATGTTCTTAATACACGAGAAAATCCAGAAAGGACACATGAGCACAACTTGTGTCCTTCCTGGATTATCCGGTTTTGTAAATCAGCCTGTTAAACATGCAAGCCCTGACTGGGTCTTTATTTCTTCGCAAAAAGGAAAAAAACATTCTGTTCTTTCAATCCTCACACAGCTGGGCTGCTTCACGCACATGGATGGGAAGACATAGAGTTGGTGGGGAAAAAAGGTTAAAGATGGAATGCCCAGTTCAACTCAGCCTCTAATTACACTAATTGAATGAAAGGACACATATATGAGAATTATGGCATAAGCAAAGCAGCATAGGGAATATCACGCACCCACAAAGACAGGCAGACAGATAAACATTCATGAACTAAATGAACTTTTTACGCATTTAATTGCTGGAGACTTCTAGGTTTTGAGCTGAAATATTGCAAATGCTGAAGTAACAATCCATGCAAGATTTATTTCCCCTATAATTATGAACATTTTAAAAGATTTCTTACAACGTTATACTTTGTATTTTGCTAGTACCACTTCATTATACTGCATCTTTGTTTTCTTTATGACATACATGTCATATACAAAATACATAGTATGAGGTTTAAATCTTCAAGACAGCATAATCACGCTAAACAAAACACACAAACATGTTGACAAAGTATAACGGTGCATTTTTTTTTTTAACTTGTATGATTGTATCAGATTCCTGGAATATGGAAGTGCTGTGTTGAAATCCCATAATAAAACATACTTAAAATAATAAAGCAGATTTCTATACGTCATTTATGCTTCTCATAAAGTTGAGATCAGACTGTGTTTCACATTACTTAGAATATTAGAAATTATTGGGATTGGACCTTTTCAATTCAGTCTTATATGTAGATTGCCTACCTACATAAGTGCATGGTAAAATCTCCAAACAAAAAAACTGCTCGGATTATTCTAATGTCAATGAAAGGCTCTCCTCTTTATTTAATGCCTCTGCCCACTTTGCATTTCCGTGATCTTGACGTTGACACACATTCACCATCGACCCTACGCAGTACGCACAGGCATGACACAAACATAAGGCTTTATTAATAATCACTTCTTCTATCTTCTTAACCCCCCCCCCCACCACCACATACACGTGCCCACACACACACACACACACACACACACACACATATATATACCTCTCACTCTCTAACAAACACAAAACCCTTTTTACGTAATGAAATTACATAGAGTCATATGTTACATCGTCGACTAGAGTTATGGGTACGTTTTACATAAAATTCACATCGGGGCCATTGTCCAGGATGCATGTGTGCATACGGATTTACATTTTAGAGGGTATTAAAGAAATGAGCGGGGTGCAGTAAAATAGGAAGGGGAAAAAATGAAAAAGCGGCCCAATTTCCTGTTCTATCATCTCAAATCCTGGCAGCCATAAATAACACGAACACACACATCCACGAACACGCTCTCTCTCGATCACCCTTATACACGCACACACATGCATGCACAGAAAAAAAAAAACATCAAAAACACATCTGTGCACAAGGTAATTTCCTCTCTGTTTTTTTTACATGACGTACAAAAACACATTTGTATTTCTGAACCAAATCATTTGCAAAAAATGATGTTTATGTACAGATTTTTGCCAGAATCTGATCACTGCTGAAGCTAAAGAAACATTTTTATTTTGATTTCTGTACGGCTTCACCAACTGGAACTATTACACCATCCAAACTTGTGCTTCTCACACTTTCCTATAACTGTCTTCCCGTCCATCCAGCAGAAACCTGGCCTGATAGTCACCAGGGGGCACAGAGCCACCGTCTCTGGGCTAGGCTAGGCCACCCTTAATCCAACATGGCTCGCCGGATTCCAACAAGCAAATCTCATATTTCTAAACACTGGATTATGCTTTTCTTTTATTACTGCTGGAGCCGGAGGAGAGTTGTGGGGTTAGGGGGTAAGGCCGAACTGATAGGATTACCAGAAAAGCCTGTGGACTTAAATATGAAGGGAGGAAGAATAATAAAAAAAAATACATATATTTTTTCATTAAGAAGATGACTGAATGAAAAACCTGAACAAAAGACAGGCTAAAAATACTGATAAAAGGTAAAAGTAGGTCTGACACAGGATAATAATCCCAAGATAAGCTGAAAAGCAGTTCAACAATGACACAGAAGATGGTTGCGCAAACACACTTGATTACATACACTGAGCAGAAACTTAGTGCACACATCTCACATAAGCTCCCCAACAAAGAAATGTGCATATCGGCTGAACCAAAGGAAAAAAAAAATGTATACGCAGACAGCACACAAACACAGACACACAGATAAATCTTCGCTTGGGAATGTGGGGCAGATGCTGTGATGCTACCAATAACCTTGTCATGATGCAGCCCTCTGTTATGCCTACATGTGTATATTTTCCTTCACACCTTTATGAGTATAATAATACTACCATGCCTCGGTGTCAGCAACAGCAACGAGGAGAAACTGAGCGAGAGGGAGAGAGACAGTGATGCAGGGTTGCGGGACGAGACGAGGAAGAGGGTAAAAATGACCTTGCTGGAAATAACAACAGCAACCCCTTAATGTGTTGCATTACATGATATGTGATAAAACACTTTTATGGGGAGGGCTGTAAATGCTCCGGTCTCATCCCACACTGTGCCCACTCAGCGGCCCATTTCGTCTGTGTGGATGTGTGTGCGTGTGTGTGGAACTGGGGAGGGGTGGTGTCCAGTGTCCAGATCCAGTGATCCTACAGTAAGTGGGGAGCAGCAGCACTGACTAATTGTCTTTGTTCTCACCTTGGTCCAGGTTTCTTCTGGGGCGAATGAATTTGTTCCCTTCCCCAAACCATGCAAACACTTCTTATCTTATGTGGACCTTTCTTGCTGCTGACAGCTGAGCATCTTTACTTTTATGAGTATCTGTTTTCTCTTGAGGCATTTTATCATAATGGGGCCTTCATTTTACTGTACAGACAGATAATACATATATCACTTTCTCAAGTTGGCCTGAAGAGGTGTTTTCATGGGGTTTTTCCAGTGCTGTGTTTGTGTGGAGAATAGAAAATCATTTGGATTTAAACTCAGCATTGCCCCCTGATGGATGTGTCACAGAATAACAACTCCCCAACCTGAGGTATAATAGGTGTTACATAACTAAAATCATGTTTTATACATTTTGTGTAACACTTTATCTCATGTCCCCCTAGTTATCATTTATTAGCAGTACATAAACATTTAATACATGGCTTATAATACAGTATAATGTATTTATAAGCAGATATAAGTGTTTATTAATGTATATACTCTAATTCCTCCTGGTGTATAAACAGTAAAACACAGTTGTAATAATATTAAAATATGTCTAATAATAAAATAATTGCTGATGAATACTGTACATTAATAAACACTTAAAAATGTCTTTATATCTGCTTACGACTACATTATACTGTGTTATAAACCATTTATTAAATGCTAATACACAGCTTATGAATGCTAAATAGGGGGATTTAAATTAAAGTGTTACCACATTTTGCATGTAGATAGATAGATATGTTACCTCGTTTAAACACATAGCAACAATATTCAGTGTTCAAACTTACTATATAGCCTCATGGATTTAAAACATATGGTGGTTTTATTTATCCCAAAAGCTTCTGCACAACAGTGATTAATTGTGTCTCCTTTTGGCATTTTGTTCACGTAATATTCTCCACGGAAACGTTTTCATATCATGTGTTTAGAGGATATTGTACAAATATTGCATAAAGCATTTGGTGGTGTATGTGCAAAGATTAGTGCTAATCTAATCTCACCTCTGCCCCTCTTTCACTCACTTAGTCATGATTGTGCTTTTGATTTGATTTTGCACGCTTTACTGGTTAGTTAAAGATCCCCTCCAGACATGTTTTAAGATGTATATAAAATAGTCTACTTTGAATAATAATTTGTGTCTGATATGGTTTTTCCACAGAAAAAAGTTCCATTTTCTCTTTAAAATTCTTTAAATTATATCTACTCCTTCTCCCTCATGAAAAATCCACAAAATGTGTTGCAGGATACTTCAAGTTTCAACATCACACTTGTGTAACTTGCATACTGGGCCACGATTGGCTCCAATCTAGTTGTGATGTCACAAATCATGCCCAGAGCTTTTAACTAAGATTTAAGGTGAGCACAGAGAAACTTTCCCCCTTCAGCAGATGAATGTGAAAACAGCCTTCTAGTGTCAAACTCTGCACATACATCATTCTGCACAATGAAGCTCAAACATCCAACTGAAGTAACAATAAACAAAACATACAGTATTTTTTGAGCGGAGGGGGACTTTAATGCTCTTGACCATGTCCTCTACTCTCCTCCTTCTTCTACAACAGTGTAATGCCTGGTGCACTATTCTTTTGGCATTCAAGTCGTCCCTCATTCTTTGATACCAGACACAACTTAACTTAAGCTACATGTCCTGAATGACATTATACATCTTTTTTTCTCCTTTATTATAGTTTGAACATGTTGTGGCTTTCCAGTCTCATTCTACATTCTCAGAAAATACGGTTTCCATATTGCTCGCTCGTTGTCTCCATATTTGTCTCCGCCTGCCTCTATCAGTCTTCCTCTCCCTGTCACTCTTTCCTTTTTCAGCATTCACCTTCCTCCCCGGTTGTGGACCCTGACAGTCCTTCCGGCCCTCATATCCAGGCAGTGTGGATGTTAGGCTAGGACTTATCGATCAGACTATAAATTACCCATGCATCACCTCTCCTCTCCTCATTGCATGTCTCACAAGCCTTTGGAGACCTTATAGAGAGAAGAAGAGAGGGGGTTGGATGGGGAGTAGAGCGGGAGGGAGAGAGAGTCTCCAGCAAATTGTTAATTAAATACGAATCAATCCTCTGCCATTTATCAGGCCATGCGTCCACCTCACCTTTAAGAGGGGGGTTGAGAAAGGTGGTGGTGGTGGTGGTGGGGAGAGGGACAGGGAAAATCAATAAGGCGGACTGAGGGGAGGGATAAGTGTTTAATCCACCAATCAAACTATATCATGGCCATTATGGAGAGACAACTGGACATTATGGGGTGAACAGGGTGAGTTCACGTTTTAGCATCTCTTAGCTTACTACAGTATGTACAGTAGCAGCCAGTAAGTGTTGCCCAGGCTTGCTGGATTGTGGCATGTAAAAATCAAACTGATCAATAAACATACTATGGAATCATGATATTGCCAAAAGTAAAGAAATGTACAGTAAACAAAGAACAAACAGACACAGAAGGGAGCTATGAGCATTTACTGTAATACTGTTGGTGACTTTATAAGCTCAAAGAAATACACCACTGATGAATTTATAACCAAAATTTCATAAGATCTGTAAATGGAGGATCTGTGATCAGAGACATTTCCCAGCACTGGATTAATAAAGTACTAATACTACTTCTTGCAGACTTGTACTGTGACCAATTTTAAACTGTATTTGATGCTGTACATCATTTCAGCTGTAAAACACACAAAACACTCCTGTGGTTGCACACCTCACTGTATTTAAATTAGAAACGATAGCACCGTGAAAAGACAAATATATTCAGTTCATATTGTATTTATATCTATGTCATGCTACTTTGCAGTTTAGTAAACCACAGTGACATTTGCAGTATTTTTGGGTGTGCACAGTTACATTCGTGACTGAGCACACTTGCATGTTTTTTGCACAAACACTCATATTTACTGCATTTATGTCTTGTTGTGTGTGTGTGTGGTAGTCTGCATGCGCATAGGTGTGTACCTCGCCATTTCATTTTTATTAATTACATAAGCACAATTTATTGTTATTAATTGCCCGTGTGGGTGTGTGATATGTGTGTGTGCGATGTGTTAATTCATTCAGTACTGGCTGACCAGAGAGACTCCACTCCATAAATCTGCACAGACTGAGAATAACAAGGGATCTGACCCCTTCAATTGTAAATCTGGTGAGTTAGCAGAGGCAGGAAAACGATCCTGATAGTAGTTTTAGCACGTTTACATTGACTAGATGTCTTACACAGTAGGTCATTCTGTTGTTAGAAAGCAGCCGACTAATGTTAAGTTGGATTTGGTGACGCAGCAGAGAAGGTTTTCCTTACCTAAACTCATGTGTGACCTTCAGTGGACAAAAATCATATTCTGAACGGATTTAAACAAGATGAGAAGATGTAGAAACAAGATGCTAGCCCGCTCTGTAATTAGGCACAGTGGTGCTTTGAGCTAAACGCTAATGTCAGCATGTTAACATGTTAACATGCTCACAAGAATGTTAACATAATGTTTACCACTTAGCTGAGCGTGTTATCATGCTAACATTTGCTAAACACAAAGCACAGATGAGACTGATGAGAATGTGAATAGTTTAGCATGTATTTAGTCATAAACCAAATTTGACCTGATGATAGAGGCGAAAAGATGATAGACAGAGATTGTGACTAAGGTGTCCAAAAAGAAGCTGGGCAAGCATGTGAAAGCCCTGGTGTTTGAGTTATGCTGTAACGACCTGTCAGATGAAGACGTGACAGGCGAAAAGACGGGATTGTCAGCTAATTTCATGACAATGTACCCAAAAGTTGTTGAGAACACAAAAATGATGTCAACTTCATGGTGGAAAAGTTAGAGACATAGGATACAACATACTGTACAAACATTAAATTGCATTAATCCATTCAGTAGATTTTGAGATATGATGACGTTATGTGATGATGTTAGGTGTTTCCCCACGACGATGGTGATGGACAGTCAATAATCAGATGCCACAAATGAAATTTCCTCAGACAAGTTTAATAACGAGCCAGTTCAATATAGAGACAAAGCAATACAATGAACAGACAAAGGATGATTACACTTCATTCCCCTATATAGTCACTGAGTTTCATAATAATTACATAATGTTCATCTGTCGTGTTCTGTCATGTTCATGAACGTTGACATGTGTCCAAAGTACATATGTTCTTCTACAGCTTGTGTCAACATGGTCCCAGGCTTTCTGGCTCCCACCTAGTACAACTTTGACCTGCTGGTGGCGCCAGACGAAAAATCAGGGGTGCAAAGTCACTAGGATTCATCCTCCTGGGACCATGGATATCTGTACCAATTTCATGGCAATCCATCTAAAAGTTGTTGAGATATTTCAGTCTGGACCAAATCGTTGGACCAACCAACCGTCCAACTGGCCACGTCACTTTTCGGTGGTTGCAATACATCATTAAAATAGGGCAGATGAAGACTTAACAGTGTAGGTTACATGTGTCCAACTTTTAAAAAACCATCACCAACTTTCATAGGTAAATTTGAAATGAACTTTAGTATGACCTCAGTGCCCTCAATAGAGGCTGTAGCCCATAACTCAGCACCTTATAGAATAACAGTTAGGCAACAATTTTAGGGTCCAAAGGGTCCAAAACCAAAATCACCACATGATAAGCAGGCTTTCAATACACATCCTCATTTGTTGCATTCCTCTCCTATTCCTAAAAACATTTTATCATTCTTGACACTACACACAGCTATTTTATAACTACTGTCAAACCACAGGCAACTCTTACTTCTCCTTCCCTAAGAACCCTGGGAGCTTAACAATCATCCAACATCTGTCTGAAGCCCAGAGAAAGGCAGAGGCCCAGATGTCAGAGAGATTGGTCTTATGGGAGTAGGCTTCTTGGCCCCTTCACTGGGCAGCCCAGTTAGTGAACTAGGATTAGAGTTACGCCATATCCTGGAGCCAAACATAGCCATATTCTAACCACAGATTTAGAATATGCGACTATGAGGGAACTTCTGCTGTTCTTAATTTTTCTCTGGTTTTAAAAAATTGGAAAGATAGATAAACCATTTTATTTGGACAGTTCAGATGTGCAAATCTAAAATGTTTTCGTATAATCTCGGAAGTCTTTCAAAGTATAAATGCATTTGGTGAAGATTTAGCACCTTTTAACACATTTATTGATAATCCAGTCAGTGTTCAGTGATGACAGCATTATGACAATGTCCACAAAATAAAAGACAAATTAACAAGGTGTCCCAGGTACAGAACAGTCTGGCTGAGAAATAATGAGTCTGATTTATGATGTCTGCACCGATAAATATTTATCACTTGTCTACCAAATATTGCTCTTGGCTCATTGCCTCATTGCTGCTGATCAGAAGAATACTAACCAAACCCACTTTTAATGTATGTGTGTTTTTCTACTGTGTATTTTTACTTTCTGTCTTCTTCTGTTTTTTTATTTTTTGCTTGTGTGTCCTGGGTGGGTGGCAGAGCTCAGTCCAGGCAGCTGGATTGTCCTCTATTAGTGTTGCTTCTGTTTCGCAGCTGTAATCCTCTCCACTGGAGCCTCGCCTCACTCCTAATCTGAGGCACAATCTCTCCTGCAGATGGTTCTCTCCTTAAGCACAGCAAAAGAAGTTAGCTCATCCCTATCCCTCCTGTTATCCCCCTGTTATCTTTCGACTCCCTCATCCCTTTCCCCCAGCATTACTCTCTCATTTCTCATCCCGAACACTTGATTTCCCCCAGAACCATAAAGTATAGACCGCTTTCAAATATCTCATCCAACAGTGTGAATGCGCCGACCTTACTGTACTTCCTGCATTCCTTTAAATCCACAAAAATGTGGAATAATAAGGGATCCAGCACACATGTAAAGCTTAAACAGACTATTAAAAGAAAATTCTGGTTTCATACAGCCAAGGTATTATCTTTGTAGGTGCGTCCATCATTACAATCAGTAGTAACAGCACTGTACTCACCAAGTTAATTTTTGAGATCTACAGCAAAGTCCGACAGTGGTCAGATAATCAGACAGGTTGCAAACAAGTCAGTTTAGTCAGATTATAGTTACCACTTAAGAAGGTCAAAGCTGAACGAGGAAGTCAGTCTTACAACAGACATTTCGGGCAATCATTTACCCTTCTCCTTAGTTTTCTCTTCCAAATAAGTTTAAAATTTTAATTTTCTTGCTCTGTTAGACTTTTCTCTCTAGTGATGCCTCCTCGTTCCCTGATCTCAGCAACTAATTTGGTGAGTACAATGTTATTATTACTCATACCAATGATGGCAAAAACTACAGCTACACAACTACAGCACAGGTTGTAATGAACCAGAAATTTCTATTTAATATTTAAATATTAGATATTCCATGATATATTTTGATTATATTTATAGGAAGGAAAGTCAATCCTGGTAGCATTTCCTTAGTGTGTTTAATGCCTTCACTGTCCTGTGGGTCTTTCTTCTAAACAAGGACCAACAGCTGTTAAGTTGTTGATAACCTAAATCTCCATTTGCTTGTTTTGTATTCAAGGTGCACAATTTTTGTTTCTTACATCAGATCAAAAAAATTAAAGGACCCTACCAGTGGTTTTGCATTCAATTTACTATGAATAATATAGACTTTACTGTAAATCACAGCTAATCCTTTTGTAAATCATGCTTCTGATCTAAATGTACTTTTTCTGTGCATCCATTGGTTTCCATTCAGTCACTTATAAAATAAAAATGAAGCAGCAAACTCAAACTGCATGCTTGAGTTGTTTAATTATAGTGAAATTTTTGTCACAGTAACATTGTTGTGATGTTCACTGTGATGGATTACACAACTTGAGTTTTATAAGTCCGCTAATTGATTTTCACACTGTACAGAAATGAATGGAAGACAATGTCTGTCAGAAATGGTGGGAAAAATACATCTAAAAATCTAGAACTGTTGTCAAAAATGGCAAAAAACAAATGTATATATATAGTTAAAGAGCTAAAACTGGCACTAGTATGGTCCTTTAAATGATATAAATGACCTTCCTGCATTTTTGTCAGTGGTTATATATATTTCATTACAATTCACACTTGATATTTTGTAATTTAGATCAGACAATTCAATGGTTAAGCTAAAAAAATTGTCTCCTCAGTCTAGTATTTTAGTTTTTTCTATTCTGAACAATCTACTTTAGTCACAAATGTGTTATATTCTCTAATATAATTTAAAATATATAAAAGGTGTTTGATAATCTGAACAGCATAGCCTTTCTAAACTGTGTGGCTCAAACTTCCACAACATCCCACTCAATTAGAGCGTCAGCCGCCCTCTCCCTGGAGGACTTTTCCTTTTTCTTCCACTCCACCCCCAACAGCTACAGTAATAGCCAACAATTGATAGTCCACTCTGATAGGTAGTTTTCTCTAAATGCGGTGCCAGTGAGGGCATGGCAGAGAAAGGGATAAAGGATCTAGGGCATCTAGGGTTTCTATGGCAACAAGGAAATGAGAACCAGGTATACAATGTGAGCAGAAAGCCAGGAGGTCGGTGCCGTGATCAGATTCTGTCAGAATACAGGGGAGCGGGAAGTAAAGCACGGGGTGTTAGAAATGGATTGCAGGGCATGATTCACTGCAGAGAGAGAAGCCCGAAGAGAGAGACGAGAGGGCGGGGGGGAGGAGGCAGAGAAGGGATGGGGGTGGGGGGGTGGGCATTGGAGATGAGAGTTGCGGCACCATTTTTCACAGCAGACAAAAACATTTGCTGGGATATCAATTTGGAGCTGCGGAGCAGTCTTCCCCCCCTGCCCCATCATCCATCATCTTTCCGTACTAACTACCACTTGGGCACTACACCCCCCCACCACCACCACCACCACCCCTTCACCACCCACTCACATGCACCCACAGCCTTACCCTCCATTTTTCTCCCACACTCATGGTCATACATATATGAACACACGAACACTTTCTGCAACCTCACACATACGAAACGTAGATGCACAAACACACACATGCAATGCAATGGCTTTCTCAAACGGGACATAAAAGTGTGACCCATAGGTGCTGCGTGTGGGAAGAAAATGCAAAACAGAGCTGAAACGCGTGGTTGGGGTTTAAAAGGCGGGGCTGAGCAGTTGCCACGGTGGCCGTCTCCCCTAGTCTTCTCCCATTAGCGCCAGTATGGGAGACCCCACCCTCGGGTAGCCCCCTTATTGGCACCTTTGCCTGCACCCCATCACTCATCTCCCAGCCATCATCCATCACCCATCGCGATCAATAGGAGGCCACGCATTCATCAGCCCCTGGGTACTGATGGGAAAGAGGAGGGTCAGGGAAGGCGGGGGAGGCAGGGGGCAGGGATCACATGGTACAGAGAGGGAGTGGAAAAAGAGGGGAGAATATCTGAAAGTAAGAAGAACTGAGCAAAAAAGGAGAAATGAAGGAGGAGGAGTCATGTAGGAGAAAATCAGAGAATCAGAGCTACATTTAGAAGCAAAGAGACAGAAGAAAACGAATATTCACTTGTTTACAGTTTTTGGTGCCACCAAGAGGGAAATGAATATGTATGAAAATGTATGAAGATACATTAAAATGGAAAAAAAGTGTCTTGCGAAAGAATGAATGTCATTACTGTAGCAATGAGCAAAGAAGGCTTGTCTAATTTGTGACAGTCACATTCCCAGGTGATGAAGTGACAGTGATGAAGCCATCTTAGTGACAAGTGGTGATTCTGTGCATCGCTTCACCAGAAAGATCCTTTAGAGCAAAGAGAGAAATATAACTGAGGGGAGGTTTAATGTGCACGATTATACACACAAACATGCACACGCACATATATAGAGAACATAATGGTGCAATGTCACTGTCAGTCATTCAGTGGTTGTCAGTTTCCGGCAAGGCTCTGCACTTTGTGCTGACAGCCCATAAGTTGTGGTGACACACACACACACACACAGGTTCAGTCCCCCCCTATGCCCCCCCAACTGAAGGTGGACCGGAATAGATCGCACTTTAAGATGATGGATGCTCCCTCTGCCCAGAAAGGTTAGGGACGGGGTGATAAGTTACTGAGCAACGCGCTCAGGGTGAGTCGTAGAGGTGGCCAACAAATATACAGTAATTGTGATTGCTTGACAGCTGGGACATGAACCTCTGAGACAGCTGAACCGTACCATGACGTACTTTGGTGGAAAATGTGTGAAAAAAAGTGCAACATTGCATTTCTCAAACGCCTGTGTGGATTCATTTATTGTATATTTTATTAGTTTTCTCAACAGCAATTTACAAATATTGAAAGTGAAATTGAAATTCACCTCCTCCTCCAGCGTCTCTTTATTCTCTGCAAAACCAAATACAAACGCAGACGCACACTGGAGGAAAAATATCAAGCCAGGCCACAGACAGACATCCAAACCGGACTCTCCGGTGCAAATGCACTCTCCCTTCAAGGCCAAGTGAGAGAGTGTGTTTATTCCAACCGCTACCCGCTCTGCCCCATTTAGGCATCAACAAGGGAGCAGAGGGAGGGGGCAGAGAGAGCTATGGGTTAGGTGACATGTCCAGAAGCCACACCGCCACCACCCAAAGTCATCCAGTCCCTAGATCCCCTCTGTGTGTATGTGTCAGATGTCGCTCTCAGGTTTCGAACCCCGGGTCCCCATCTGCCGGATGCTCTCATTGGATTATTCAGGAGAGGCTAAACGCTCTTTGTAGAGAGCTGACTGGGACGAAACCCCACCTGGGCAGGATAAGCCACCACAAGCTCTGCAGCAAGTCTGCTCTTGTAGTATGAAAATGTTGTGACATGCTAGGAATCAATGGAGGAAATAATTTATCCTAGTAGGAATCATGTCTTGGCATGGAAATGCTGTTTTTGGGGAAAAATCGACCTTTTATAATAGAGAGGGACACTGAGTTTGAGTTTAGAAATTCCTAAGATGCAGCTTTATCAAGGAATATATCTATTTGTTATGGATTTAAGAAGCATAATTGAATATCTCAACCTGAGGAAACAAGCGAAACAATAATTGATTTCCTGAACGTGCTTTTTTTAAAACAATAAATTAAAAAGCACTTCAACTAAAGATAGGTTTCTCACAAAGGTATTAAGAAATTAAGAACACATACGTGAAATTGGGAGAGAATAAACATAAATATCAAGTTAAAGTAGTTGTGCTAAAAGCTGAAGCTACCACCAGGGTGGTCCAGAGGAGCAGAAAACATCTGACATTGTTTTAGGCACATAACAACAAAGTTTGATGTTACCTGTTTCTTCCTCTTTCTCCTGACGATGTGACCTTTAACACCTTACGGGCTATGTGCTGCTCTTTCTTAAATATTTCATCGTGAGCCCATCCATTGTCCTTAGTTCACACACATACACAGACGCACAGGCACAAAACACAACCAAAGAAAACACGAGTGCACATTCAAAGGCGAACTCTTGTGTGTGTGTGTGCGTGCACGTGTGTCTCTGCGTGTGTCCCCGTGTAAAGGGAGACCAGTTGCAGATAATAGACGTCTGTGTTTAATATTGGAGGAGTTTGAGGTAACCGCAAACCTGGGGTCACCGTGTGTGAAGCTGGACACCTGATCTCCAGCACCACTGAACACAGCTATTGTTAAAAGAAACGACAGCCTGGACGATTGAAATCCTTAACCTGATTTTTCTTTCATTTGCTACACTCATTTTTACATGTTTAAAGTTTTTGTAATGGTAGCTTATTTTTCCAAAGTGCTAATGTAAAGGACGAAAGAAGCAAATAAATATCTTTCTTCCAATAAGAGGCAGGTAGTTAAGCGTATTTCGGGAATCCCATAAACACAAATTGACACTGGTAATCTCCCGTCAGCCAGCAAAGAAATATGAGGTACAAGAGCAATCAATCAGATACTTAAAGCTCCCTGCTGACGTCTGGAAGAAGGGATGGGGAGGGGAAATGTAGAAGTGTGGACAGCTAAGCAAAGAAGGCAGAACATATGACTATGGAGGCTTTAAAATTGCTTAAAGGGCAACTTTGACGGAGCTGGGCTGAACAAAAGTGAAGTCACGAGTAATGTATTTGCTGTAATTAGTCAAATAATGCAATTACTTTTTTAAGGAGTAATATGCAATGTGCAAATTTTTCAAGTATCTTGCCCAACACTGCTAGAGCGCCAGGTATTTTTGCTCAAGATTCAGTGGAGACCAGACAGAAGCTAGCAGGAAATTGAATATTTGATTTACATTCATCAGGTGGACACAAGCAAGACTCTAAATGAATGTTGTGCTGTATCTGCTGGTTACATAAATAGGCAAGAGTGTGCTAATATTTGCCATATTGACTCTATAAAGTGATAATACGTTGTCGTGTTTACAGCTTGTTGTGCCCAAAGTAGGCAAAAAAATTATTATTTTTGATAGCATACAAAAAAGCTTCCATGAAAATATACCCCGGTGCAATGTACATACTTATCATCATCATAACTTGGTTTCTTCTATATACATTATATCAACCAACTCTCTCTACTAATGTCGTTTGAGCCACATTTCAGCTCTATTCTGCTGTTACTTACATTTCAGAACAACATACTGTTGGGGAAACCGTAACGTCCGTGGTTCGAGTCTGGCAGCGGACCATCATTCTCTGTCTCACGCTCCCCTTGTTTCCTGTCATCTCTCAACTGTCACTATCCAGTAAAGACATAAAATGTCCAATATATATATTTAAAAAAAAACTATTGAGTAAGATTATGTTTCAAGGCTGGGTTTTTGGTCATTTGTGATATTACAAATGTCAGTGTGATTTTCAGAGCCTGGAAATTCCGGTTTTACTTCTGCTGTCTATGCAGGCAGAAAATAAGAAAAAAGAGCAGATTACTAAAACAAAAAAGGAGGAGAAATTTCAGTAAACACAGTGACTGTTTCCCCCCCTTTAATCCTTTCTTTACTGTGTTGGTGGCAATGATGTAATGAGGTTAGGTCACCTGCTTTCCTGACCCCCATAACCTCTTGACCCCTGACATCATGCAGCGTGTGGAGGTATTTCTTTTTGGTGGCTGAGGTGGAGCTGGATTTGGCAGGTTAAAGGAAGAGTGGTATCCGAGCTGGGGTACGTTTGTACTTGCTGTATCATTAATGGGACACCGATAAAGATACGCAGATCCCCTGGCACTTTGCTACAGATTAGGAGACAGGCTCCGAAAACTGATGCGTTTATCTTGTGTTTGCTATCTAGGCCACGTTTTGGTTCAAATAACATGTAGGTCTGGCTTTTTTAAAATTAATGGCCGTACTTGATACGAGAGTGAAAAGATGTTAAGTGACAATATTTGTATGTTTTTTTTTTTAAGTAAGAGAAATTGTTTTTAAAAAGAGATTTTAAAAACATCGCGCAAAATATAAGATTTTATTTGTGATTTCTATGTGCAGTCTTGTTTCAAAAAAATCCAGCACAAACATATCATTCCAATGCCACATCTCATGCACTCATATTTCACCACTGTGAAGTAATTTGCAGCATAAATCTTCTTGCATTAAAAATGTTCTCTTGAGCTGGTCAAGAGGGTTGACGGGGCAGTGCAGTCCAAACGTAAATCAGCATAAGTGATCGGATAGATTTTTCTGTGTTAATGTAACGTAGCCATGGAATGCACAATAACTCAGACGAAGGGAGGGTGAGCGAGTGTGTCCGGCGTCCAGCCTACTATTTGCCAAACCAGTGTGGCTGGGTCATCAAATCGACAATGTGATTGACCCATCAACTGACCCCTGCTGACCTCTCAGGCCAATCAGGCTAATGGTGACTAGTGGTTCGAGCTTTACCTCACTTGTATCCTTTCACTTGCACTCCTTATTTGTGGGTGCAGCTACATCCACACACACACACACACACACAAACATAAACACAGACTGACATCCAGCTCTATCTCACCCTAGGTTTCTAACGTGTCTCAATTTTAACGGCCTGTATTGGCACGCCCTTCACTGAGTGACTCTCGTTAGCATTGACCTTTCTCTCTCTGCATGCTTGTTAAAATCAACAGTCCATAGATCAGTTCACTTTATAATACAATAACTCAGTGGGCTCGCTGGCCTCCACCTGCTTTAGAACTACGAGTAACTTTCTGAGTTACTGTCAGAGTGTAAAATGTTCAAAATATTACATTTGGGACCACTTATTCATATTAATCATAAAAATGTTTCTGAGTGTGTGAAGTGTGTGTGTACGCATGTGTGTGTGTGTGATGGGAAGCGGCAGTGGGAGCTGTATTGACCAGATCCAGTATGTGGTAACTGTATCATGTTTCCACTTATTTGATGTAATGGTAGTGTATGGATCCTTAAATGACAAGAGGGTTTACATCAGGGGTGTCGGTCCAGACACCATGTGCTGGATTTCACTTGGTGGGTATCTGCTCTCTGCCATGGTCAAACTTGATCGCAGCCTTTGCGGTTTACGTACACCTTGTCTTACCAGTTCTCTTGTCTTTTTGCCTTTCAGTGTTTAAAGGATATGTTCCGTTTACAGTCCTCCGCTAGCTTGCTGTGCTACATCACAACTGTTTGACTTTGTACTAAAGTTCTTTGAGAAATGTATAATGTACAATGTAGTATAAAGTCAAGAGGTTGTGATATGTAGCACAACAAGCTAACGAAGCTCTGCAAACAGAACTGCATTCCTGCACAAGCGCAGTAGCCTTACACAGAACTACTCTCCTGAGGCTGAAAATGTGATCGCTGTTATTAGTCCTTGGAGCCATTTCTAGAAAAACTACCACACTCAGACTCTTTGTAATGAAGGAACATGTCACCCTGTGCTGTGTTTTTAATAGATTTCGGACAACAATGGAGGTCTACAGCACAGAGGAATAAAGATATATCAAGCTTTGGTTACACACACAATAGTAGGACTGGTTTGATTCTACACATGAGATTTATTGACAATAAGGAAATTACCAGCTATGTCCTTTAAAACTGATTGTCCAACAAGAAATGTCAAAAAACGTCTAATTCATAGTGTAGACCAATTTTTACTGAACAAAGACGTAGCAGTCAGTTGCTAACATTGGCAAGTATGTCAACTCTATATGTCCCTGCTTCACAGTGAAAGGTCTGCGATGCTGCTGTTGGAAGGCAACACGGCAACAGACCTTACAGCTCTGACAGAACAGTCATTTTTATCCCTTATATTGAGACGATGTCCCACATTATGATTGGCTCCAGTTTTCAAAAGTCAAACCACTGCAGGACAGACGCTTTTCTAAAATCTGGCTTTTATCCAGCGGCTGTGAAGAAAGCATTGAAGGCCGTCATCACGGGGCTGTGTTTGATGTCAATCAAACTGCACACACGTGGGTCAAGTGCAGGTTAACCTGTCACCATCTTTGCTGCCTATGGGGAAAATCATGAGTTTTAATTTTTCTAATGCATAGAAAAGTTCTTTGATCTAAATGTATTACTTTTCTTTTTTGGATATACTACCCTGGGCTCGCCCCCAATTTTAAAGCCATGACTTGAATCCCATGTCAGCAACCTGTCTGCTCTGTTTTATCGTACACAATTTAGTCAGATTCAGTGTTGATAAGAAGCACTGTACTTTTAGCAGTTATTGGGATATAAAAAGGGAGTACATGAGTGCAAGCAGACGAATAAAACCATAAGAACCGTGAAACTTTAGCCTCCTTTTATGCTTCCTGTATTTACTTAGCGTGGTAGTTGGGAAAGTTGCTTTCAAAAAATATATATATTTGTTAAGTCCTTCACATGCTAAAGGCCTAACCTGTAACCTGCATAGTCTATTCTGTGCCACTGACTCAACCGGAGGGCAAAACATAGAAATGCTACAAGCTAAGGGGCAGAATAGAAATGTTTATTTTTTAAGTAAGTTAGACATTATATCAAAATTTTAGACGACCTCTCAGCATTGCTAACATCTTCTACATTTGGTTTGTGGGGATCTGCTCGCCCTATGTGTGAATGTTGTGGGGTGCATGTGAGCAAAGTAAAGAAAAGAACCGAAGAAAGACTGACACTGCAACATAACCAAATGGGTGCCTGCAGGGAAGGCGAGAGAGTGTTAGTAGCAGCCTCAACTTTATAGACTGGGAACACCAGGCCCAGGTGTTCCCAGTAAGCACTGATGACCCATCTGTGGACCAAATCAAGCTGTGAGGTGAATCATAAGAGCACTACTGACCGGGAAACAGTAGGGGTCGCCACACCTGGTCTATCGCAATTGATGTCTTTTTTTTAGCCCTGCCCAATACTTTAGAAACGCTTCCAGTTTCACCTATTTTCACCGTACAGTGAGAATGATGTTGCCAGTTGTAGAGTAACCACATCTTAGCCCTCTTCTCTCTGCAACAATCAATTCTCTCTCTCTCTCTCTCTCTCTCTCTCTCTCTCCACAATATCAACTGAAATAAATTGCACATAATTTCCAAACAGAGCAATTTCTCCGCCATCTGTTCACCAACGTAAATCAGGGCTTGTTGATGTAAACCTCCTCCTCCTTCAAACTCCCCCCAGTGAGGACTGAAGCAGGCCTAATCCCCCAGTCTCCCCTGCCCTCTAAATCATCCCTGCATATTAATGGCCTGATGCATCACTTCCAGATAGAAATGGGTCTATGTACAAAATATGCAAAACACAAAAACCCGGGCCTTTGACTCATTGGAGCCCTGTGATGAGCAAGAAGAGAAAGGAAGTATACTCATTTTTAAGCAGTTATGTGTGCTGGCAAACTGATTACCTCTTGTTCAAAATTTGTGAAAGTTAAATTCAAATCTGAATGTTTATTGTATAGCTGTCTAAAGACCTGGTGATGTTTTTCATGATATTTGAACACGACACACATTTTTTATTCATTCCTTCTTTTTTGTGCCAGTGCTAATATTTACAGTAATTTAAGAAACCAAGGACATGTCTCTTGTCTCCCGCCATAACGTTGCAGCTTCACCACTACTGGAGCCTCAATGTGCCCCCCATGCAGGTCACAGTCCGCCCTAAACACCCCTTCTTCCATTTCTAGGTCCGAGCTTCACAACCCTCTCATCCGCACATACAGATGTTTCCACATCAGCCGATAATCCAGCCTATGCCCCCTTATGCCAAGGATTAACACTAGTCAGGCCCAATCCAGACACATGTGGCTGGGGACAGAGGGAAGACGGGAGAGACTGACCATCAGTCATCAATGACATCAGTGAACTTTTCTATATTTCATTCAATAATAGCTTTGCAGGCAAATTTTGCAGGGGAAAAATTAATATTGTGTATATAACTTCTATAACTTTATTTATAACATTTCCCCCAAATTAAACTCCTCTCAAAGCAACACAGAAAGCACTTCTGACTGAATTTATGTTTTTTCCAAACATTCACATATTTGGCTGCGACTGTGTCGAGGCTGCGCAAAACAACTGGGAAAACTTAGAGAAACAATATTTCAAAGTAGCATCTGGCCAAATGAATACTTTGGATCTATGGTGCAACAGGAGCGGGTTTTAATGACAACAGATGGCTTGACAGGATTATGAAACACACACAGATGCGTGCACTTAACAAACACAGACACACATGAGATGATGAAACCAAAAAAAACACTGAGGATTGAAAGTGTTTGAACAGCCTTGAAGCTATTTCCTTAATAATTCAAATTTATGTACCAAAGAAACTTGGAAGCAACTGTCTGACCCGACTGCCTGCATCATGCTTTATTTTAATTAGTTTAATTGGGTGCTTAATTTGTTCTCCCAGGCTTGGCATCCTCTGCACACCAACTGTCCTGGAAGTGGATCAGTGTTAGACCCTTTACTCATCTTTTAATTTTATTTATTTTACTTTTTTTTTTTTTTTTTAAATGTCTTTCATGAACATTATCAGACCGAGAGAAAGACCGGAAACTTCATGCACTAAATTCCTCAGAAACAAATAAAAGTGGAAAGAAAGTCCTACTAAAATGAAAATGAAACTATGAGCCCATAAAAGCACTTCACACACAGATTTTTAAATATGTGGCCAAAGTTTTGCACGACAGGCCTAATGGATCTTTCAATAGGAGATCCATTGAGCTGCTTCATAACACAGCACAGCACAAACACGGCTTTGATTAAACTTTCACTAATTAAAGTCTCCCTCATCTTATTAGCCCGACTAATTGATTTAATTTGTCTTAGCTCAACTACTGGCTGTGACCTCTACTTAGTTAATGAATTAATTGATTTAGCCCAAGTGTATGTGGAGGAGTCAAAGAGGATTTTGACATGTTGTCCCTTTAATCTTGCTTACTCTAGACACTCTTTGGGTCATGATGGCAATGTATTGGCAAAGGTTTTTTGGGGGTGGGCAGGGGGTGGAGCGCTTTATCCATGGATTGCAATTGCCACTTCACAAGGCTACAAGCACAGAGTAGATTTGGTCTCTGCAGTTTGTCAGCGAGTGAACGAGTGGCCTTGGCAATGACATTTTAAAAGCACCATTCTTCAGATACTTTCAAACTTGGAAAGAAACTTAAAACCTACACACTTTTCCTCAACAACCTCCACCTTCAGGAAGTTGAGGCAGTGCTCTAAAGGTCTTCATGTTTTGGAAGAGAAAAATATGAGTCAATAATATTGCCATAATGCATGATTAGAACCAGTATACATCCTTTCCAAGGGCGCTTGGATGTCTAAATCACTGGCGTCTACTTTATCGACATCGTTTTTCTTGATAATGGTACGAGAGGAGCTTCCTCAGCTTGGGCGCAGTTATTAACCAGATGCAGGCGAAAGGCAACATCTAAACTTGGCACCATTTAGTGGCAGTTGCAGCTGTAATGGTGCCATATCTGTCCATTTATCAAAGAAGGCAATAATGTAGGAGCTGGATTTTGTTCAAATAAGCCTATATAGGAAGGAGGAGAGATAGCCCGGTGCCATGCCCTTGAATGTGCTGTTCCATACTAGACTTGGAAAGCACTGGTATGTGCAGCGAAACCTGGATAAACAGCACCCTCCAGTGGTACAAAATCAAAATGTTTTTACTCTTTTATGCTCATCTCCAGGCCAACATCCAACGAGGAAAGTCTCATCAACTGTTTCTCGTGAATGAATGACAATACAATGAAACGTTTTAGAAAACATGATAAATCTTTTATGTAAATAAATTAGAAAAACTTCTCTCCTATTGTAGGAATGCGTTCCTGTGTGCAGAATTGATCAGATTTCCCGTTGTAAAACGCCAATTTGGGACTTGGCATCATAACAAATTTCAAACATTGCTTTGTTCTGTTTGATCAGTGAGCCTTGTAAATAGGTCAGCTCATGTGATTACAGCTAATTGAAAACAAGCAGCTGATCCCTGGTGGACAACAGGACCTGTCCTACAGTCTGTGCTTAACAATATGAAAGAGACAATCAAAGTGTAACCAAATTAACTGCACGTGAATTACAACCAATCTTTTGCTTTTTCTTCTGGTCTTTTTTTTTTTTTTTTTTTTTACAAATTTGCTAGAAGTAACCCAGTGACCAAGTCTTGTTTGCATGTTTTGAATCTTCATGTTTGCATATCACTTGTGAGCTCCCATTCTGACTCCTTCTCATCTACATGTGTCCTTTCCGTCCACGCTGACTTTATTCATCCCTGAGAGAGGAATCTGCTTCTTCACTACCTGACAAGCAAGGATAACTTTCCAGACATTTTTTTTCCCCTAAATGACCACCATTTATCTTCTACCCAGAAAATAGTACAACCCATTATAGGTACACCTCTCAAGGGAGTTACAGAGGAAGATAGGCGGGAAGGTTTCTTGCCAAATGGAATTAATTCAGCTGGGACGAGGAGTGCAAAGACCTGTAAAGCAGGGTTTGCTCTCAAAGTGATCCAAAGATCTAAAACCTAATTCAGAACAAAAATAGTTCTAAACTCTTCCTGTTGAAAGTGTCTGAACCAAGTCACTGACAAACTGGTGCGATATGTGACAACTTCTGCCGTCAAGGTAGTTTGTGAGCTTTTCCGCATCGACTGATCCACTGATTTTGAAATCGCAGTCTCAGAAGTCATTCTTTTAAAATTAAACATCGTACATAGATTTGAGACTACAGGTGAACTATTAGGTATGTTAACTCGTAGTCCATAAATAATCTTTGAAGGAATAACATATAGATGCTTTTTCAGCTTACAAAATCAGATTAAGCACCTTTAACTGTACAACATATGGGTGAGGCCTCGAGGTCATTACCACCATGTTTCCTATGAAAAATAATCTGATGCAACATTTGACTATCAATATGGAAAGTGAAGACTTCTCGTTTTTTGAGGCAAAACTTCAGCGCCTTGGTTTTTTTTTTTTGCCACTGTTATGACATTGAAAAGACAAAGATCAAATTCACAGAGAAGCAATAAGATTACATGATCGGATGATTATAAAAGTAAACACTAAAAGCAGCTCTTCCAATGAATTCAACTCAGTCAGTGCATGTACAGACACTCTAGCATGACCCTGAGCTTGAAAAGCTCTTTACAAGAAAGCCTTCATGGAAAATGCTTCAGAATACCAAGCTAAATAGGTAAATGGAACATGCAACAATGCTGTCTAGAAGTCAGTGAATATGGGTGGTGTAAGTGGATTTCAAGTCAGTTTACTGTCTGGTCACCACAAACTTCTTATCAAAAGTTTGATGTTGGAGTCTTGACTGAGGTGGAACAATTTTAAGAACATTAGAATCTATTGATAAGGGTGTAATAAGTGGGAACTTATTGCTAGTATGTCCGTTTTTGATGTATTGAAAGAAAATGGTTTGTCAAGTACTGGACCAGTACTACATCTCTTCACACACTTATGATAAAAAGTACTTTGAAGACATTCAGTGACAGTGAGCGCTCTCTTATGGACTGAGGAAATACGCTCCATTTTCATAAATAAAGCCATTTTAATTTGTATGGCCAAAGCTGACTTCAGACTTTGGCTGCTACTCAAATTATTATGCTATGGATTTCATTACTAAACTCAATCATAATATTAAAGCAAAGTACATGGATTAATATATTCAGCACTCAGTGACAGCTTTATATGTGTTTGATTAAATATTATAAGGTTTGTTTTTCTAATTTTGCATAATACACCTTTAAATTCTCAGCAAAGTGATCCAGCGCACTATTAACAACTGTAATAAACTCTTTTTCCAAAAGAAAGCCTTTATTTATGATTTATAGTCACCTGCTGCCATCTGGCTTGCTGTCAGATAGTTGAGATGTAATCATTCGGCCAACCCATAAATCTGCCCAATGAAGGTTACTTGATATACAGAGTGAGACCATGGTTAGAGGCCGCAACACGTTTACTGTATGTGGCTCACACATTCCTGAGGATGCACGTGCTCTGTGTAACCTTGTGTGAGGTTCAAAGACACATGAATACCAATGTACACGTACAGTACAGACGGGTCACGGGTGTGGCAATAATCCTGCAGGTAGATAGATGATAAATACTGATTAACCTTAATCCTGCCGAATGGGGTACCCGCAGACCCCAGAGGGATACTTTTTGTCATATCTCACGGTTGCTTTATTCTATCATTCCAAATTTTCATGACTTTGTCAATTAATTTGTTCCTAATGACTTCATATCATTGTTTTCTGTTTCTGTTTTAATTAGTGCTTTTTAATATTACCAATGTACTGGGGTCCTGGGGGGCCCCAGTCAAAAGCACCCAATTCTGCCCATGCAGCTTTAATTGAGTTTTTAATTGAGTTCATGTCTGCCATGGGTCCTAATTTTGTGGAAAGCTTGTACTTGGGATAAAAACTGTAATTTGTATTAAAGAAAAGTATATATTTTCGTTTTACACAATTTGCAAATTAACTGTAACTTTACATTTGCTATGATGGTTGTTTCTTACAGTTTATTCGGGACTCCAGTCGATAGTCCTCGGATGTTAAATATGTTGGTAGGATGAGGGTTAAAACCAAAATAATGTGATAAACATTTACTTATAATTGGAATTAATCAACAATTGATCAAGTGTCTTTTGTCACTTGAACACATTTTTTTTTCATAAGATCTCTTTGATGTTCTCGTCCCTACAACAGAGGCCTATTTGTGGTGTTGATTTGAATGTCCCTCAGATCTTGTGACATATTTTATATATAATGTATGCGGCTTCCCTTTGCGTCACTGAATTTTCCAGTGCAGTTTGAAACCTGAAAGCAACACACACACACACACACACACACACACACACACACACACACACACACACACATTTACACACTTACATTAATTTCCTAGAAACTTACCCTAACCCTGACCACTACTTGCCGTTGTTGTAGTAACCACTGACCCAAAAATCAGCGTTTTACCAATTGTAAACCAACACACACACACACACACACACACACACACACACACACACACACACACACACACACACACACACACACACACACACACACACACACATAATCCCTGCGTACTGTTTGCTGAATATGTGGTTGCTGAGGGAATAATTATGCATATTCAGCTCCAACAGATATGCTGAAATCTAAAGCGAGCATCCTCTCATGAGGAGCACTTCCCCTTTAACTCCGGCAGCTGTCGTCACAGCAGGATGACTCGTAAATTTTGCGACAGGACGTACAACCACCGGCTTGCCGTCGCTGCTGCCTCATCTCCGCTGGAAAAAAAAAACTGTGCATCGGGGAGGAAAAAGAAAACAAATGCAGTGTGTTTATGTTACAGGCAGTTGTTTATAATGTGATAAAATGCTCCAGTCATCCGAGAATCAAACACCAGCTTTGTTGGTAAGGAGGAAGACGTCGTAGTGTTGCATGTAAGAATGCCATTTATTCTGCACGATCACTTATTTCTTGACTAGCATATGGATGAAAGGCCTGTTTATTTTTATTTTTTTGGTAGGAGATACTGTGTGCCAGCTATTTGTTTGACATTTCAAATACATTTCATATAGGCTTAATCCTACTGCTTAACATTTAGATATACTTTCTTCTTAATAACATGAATTATGCATAGGCCTGCATTTCAACGATAACAGTAACAATACGTGCATGTGCAATTTGAAAAACGAATCAATAAAACATACAGTAACAATGTTCTTTCTCCACAGAGTCTTGTTGCATTTGAAGAAGAAACTCTTTCTGAGCATGACAGACACAACCAGCAGCCACATCTCAATCCCGAGAGCTCGTCTTAGCTCAACTACCAAATGATGCAAACAACCCCCCCAGAAGCAGCACTCACAGAGGACTCGACGTGTACCTGGGACTCCTGTGCACAGTGCTGGGCTCCTGTAGCCCACCCATGCCTGTGATCCCCATCCCTCGGCGGGTGCGCAGCTTCCATGGCCCCCACACCACCTGCATGCACTCGGCCTGCGGGTCGACGCACGCTACCAAGCTAGTGCGCACCAAATACAATAACTTTGACCTCTACCTGCGCTCACGCTGCATGTACAGCTTCCTCCGTTTCCTCCTCTACTTTGGCTGCAGTCTGCTGACCTCTCTGCTGTGGGTGGCGCTCTCTACTCTCTTCTTTCTGCAGTACGTCAGCGTGCGCGTACTCCTGCGCTTGCAGTACAAGCTTTCTGTCATTCTGCTTTTGTTAGGGCACCGGCGCCTGGACTTTGGGGTGCTTAACGACCTGATCATCTACAGCATGCAGATCACCATGTTTCTGGTGGGGGGGCTCGGCTGGTGCTTCATGGTGTTTGTGGACATGTAGCTGCGATTGTGATCGACACGGGAAGTGTAGTGTGTGATGTAGATGCTTCACATTGTAACTTAAGCCTTGTGTGGTGTTATGGGACAACATCCACCTTTAGTACGTCCTGTAGGACTGCCCTGTATGACACTTGGCTCTAGTCAAAAAGACCCTTTTGATGTCAACTCATAAAACCTTATTGGTTTAGTGTCAGGTATGATAGAATCCAATAGGAATTTGTGTAACATTTGTGTGATCTTTAAGCCACTGTGTGTGGCCTAAAGATCACAGTGGACAGTCCTCTAAAACCAGTTTTTAAGAGCTATGAAGTCAGTCTGACCGTGTGAGTCAGACTTGAGTCATCATGTTGGACTCTCAGAGGACCAAAAGGGTCAAAGTTTCTGACATTTATATTGTATTCATGCCATTTGTAAACCGTTTTCATACAGGCTGAGGGGCATCTTGACTAGAAACTCTAAAAGTCGGAAAAGTGACCTAACATATGACTGATGTGCATCATGGCTGTGTGATGCAAGACAGTCATTTGTGCCAAAATAACACAGGTTGGACTCCAAAAAGCGAAACCGTACCACGATTCCAAGGTTTAGACAAGCCTTATTCGGAGGATGTTGTCTCTAAACACAATGTCATGTAAAACCGCACGCAGATGCAGATGATATACAGTAACTTATGGTGGATGAAGTGACCAAAAACGTGTCAACAGTGTGTGTGTAATGTTGTTCTGTGGAAAGGGTGGGGCAGAATTGGGTGGGGGGTGGCGGGTGGCGGGCATTGTACAAGTGACAAACATCAACTTTTTTTGTAAAGTTATTTAATAAATTTTCTGTTGATGAAATGGGCTTTGAAATACATGGCCATGTGAATGTGTTTACTGTGTTGTCTAACACCCATGATGGCACGCCTCGAGCTGTGTCATAAGAGTGTGTGACAGTTCAAATTGAGAACGGCTTTGGGTCAAGTGTTCCATCAGTCGCTCTTCACATGGTTTTCAGAGCTGCTCTGACAGACTTCTCTGTTTAGCTTCCCCCGGCACACAAACGCCAACCACAACTAGACTCTGCTGTTTCTGCCAAGCATAACAATGGAAATGGCTGTGTCCCAATCACCTTATATAGCCTCATTTCCACATGGCATGAAGTATGCGTACAGGATCTAACGGGGGCACAACAGGTTGAAGCACAGAAATAAGCCTTTTAACACTTACGTGGTACAAATTTTAGGTTTTGAGCCGTGCGCATTTGACATTTGCTGTCATGTACAAGCAAAACCTTAAATTTTGTATGTTTATCATTGGCTAGCACAAGCAAAAGCGGCAGGAAACTCCATCTTTAGATTTGAACTTTCGACACAGTGGCTGGTGGCCTGACTGAGACATGCCTGAGGCTGGTATGGCCTCAGGCCGTAAATGGATAATCGGGGGGGGCAACAATGAGCTTTTGTTCTGAGGATCAACACATCATATGCCTCATACTCTGAGCTGGCTCGATCTGACAGCCCAGTTAGACCAGAGGAGAACTAAAGAACATGAATTGTCTTGTGATGTCAGTGTGTAGATAGGCTCGATGATTAAGTCACTTGTTACTCATTTTCATTTCTTCTTTTTGGTTAAAAAAACTGAAGTTGCTTAGTCTTAATGACTTGCCAGTTTTCTTTTTTGTGTGTCTGTTAATTGGTTGACGCCTCTTCTGTGTTTGATTACAATCTTCCAGCTCAGATTTTTAGCCCTTGAGGGCCATGTTTGTGAAAATATGGAATACAGGATGATATATGATAAATCTATGCATAATATTAAAAATGTAAGTATATACTAGAGCACTCAGAATGAATGAGAAATAGATGATTTCAGTACCAACTTTATTCACACAGGCATTCAATATCGTCCCATTGTTGCATAAGTTTAATTGTAAAGTCTGATATATTGTTATTATTAGAAGCCTGCAGTTCACTGTTGGAGCTATCAGCTGCCATTTTATTAGGATACAGTTACAGTTTTTACTAGTTTAGCTGAACAATAAGCCATAATGAAAAAGTCTTTAATTTCCATGAAACATTAATAAGAATATAATCGTACTAACGGCATTGCACTAATGTACTATAATTGGTCTAATGGAATTCTCAATAGTGAGTTTATAATGAGATCATTATAAACTCACTGTTTAGTACCGCAGACATATGATAGTCCCTATAGAAATATTATAGTGGTAACATACACTTTTTTTTAAAGTACCATGAGGTACAATAAGGGCTCTGTAAACTCTATTAAATGCCCCTTCTATCACACTACCGTGTTAAATCAACCCAGTGTGAGCTTGAATAGAAATATCACAGGACTATCAGACTGATCTCTCATCATGGTACCAATAAATACATGGAACTTTATTCAACCCTGAAGGAACCTTGATATCATGCTGAAGTACTTTCAAACACTAAGAGAAAGGAGGCAACATGAGAAGTTACAAATGAAAAATAATAAGAGATTAAAAAAAAAAAAAGATAATTCAGTTTCATCGTGCAGTGAAGAGATGAAAAGCAATGGGATATGGCCTACACAGATAATCATATACAGGTGGAGACAGGAAGTAACTAAACAGATTTACTAAATTGGTTTAATGAGGTACAGTTTCTGGGTAATGGTACTTAATGGTACTTAAATACTTAAATAACCAGTATTTCCAATTATAATCGGTATGATTATACTCAACTACATTTACGTGATGGCTTAAGATGCAACTTACTTTTCAGAGTCACTTGCAAAACAAATAACAAAATAGTCAAAATGATGGATTGCTGTAGTTTAACCTGGGCCACCACAGTGGTTCCTTAACCTGGGGGTCACCGGATCAATTTATCACAAGATGATCAGCAGGTTAGGAAAAAACAAAAACATTTCTGCCTCATAAACATGACATTATCTTTTTACATGCTTCATGGGCTGTTATAGCTCTCTAGACCTCTGAAATAATCACAATCTGAAAAAGTATAAATATTTGCTTGAACAGTTTACACCTCATAGAAATATGTAAACTTTGACGAAAGCTCATGATTTGATTTGTTTTAGAGGGTCACAAGCCAAAAAAGTCCCATCCCACTGACTTAAAACATTAAAATACAATATACAATAATAATACATATAATACTAATAATATAATAATTTAAAAAATAAAGAAGCCATAGATAATAAACTAAATGTAAGATTAGATATTAGTGATGAATCATAATTCAATACAAGCTAGAAGTGTCATATATAGATGATTCTGTTTATCTTGACCACGGTAGCATGTAGCAGGGATTTAGTGTGCTGTGCCACTGTGATATTATATTGCATGCCTCCTGCAGTAAAGAAAAGTTGACTTCAGGTCACACCCACACCGCCAGCAGTTGGCGCTTATAATTTAGCTGAGCAGCACACATGCGCATCATGTAGCCTGAGCTGTCATCACATAAGGACACGTGAGGAAACCACACATGTAAATTTTTACTAAGGAGCACAAGGAGCCCATGTACGCGAAATATGCTCCCATGTTGCCTTTAAAAAAAAAAAAATAATACGACATTACACCCAGAGTTGGTACGTGCTATCACTCGTCCCCTGGACTGGTAATACAGTAGGCTGCACCTTTAAGCCTGCAGAGTGCACCGAGTTCATGTGTCCATAAAGGCGCACGATATGACCGTACACACTGCTGACAGTCCATTTGCCGCGTAGACTACAGTAGAGTAGTGTACCTACAGTAACCTGGCAGGTCCTACCGAAATGTCTGTGTCTTTAAAAAGAACTCTTTACCGACTGGTGCATGATGTCAGGCTGCTTGCAGTCCGTATACTGTTCATGTGAGCGGCGTTCACTTCCTGCAAAGGGACAGAAGCGGGCAGAGAGAGAAAGAGAGAGTGGGATAGATAGAGAGATGGGGGACGAGCGGCCAAGATAGGACGAGAGTGATAGAGTAGAGCCAGCGGACGAGAGAGAAAACCGGGGCCTGCTTTTTTTTTTTTTCCTCTCTCTCTACACCCCGCAAACTTTATAGGTTATCCGAAGAGAAAGCGTGTGCCACATCTGCAGCTGCAGTTTATGGAATAGCGACGAATCGGGTAAATATATCCCCCTCTGTCTTGGTTTGATGTTTACAGTGCCTGATATGTATGACGCATAGGTTTTACCATGCATTACTCCCCTCGCTTCTGCCTCTTTATGTGTACAGTAGGCATCTGCATACCCCTGCAATCTGCTGACAGTACAGTATGATCATTCATTTTGATTAAAAAAAAAAACCAACAACTACCTCTTAAACTTAAGCTAGACCCTTAAACTTTCATAGTAAATATAACTTTCAAGTAATATCACGAAATGTGAAGGTTTTTTACGCGGAGGATGATAAGTGATTCCCACAGCGTCACTAAGAAGAATTTAATCAGACTGACAGTATTTGTAGTTTTTTCCTCGCCAGATTGTAGTTTGATGATAATTTGGGCAGCACTTTTGAAACCACAGGAAATAGTGTTGTCATAGTTTCAACTGTATGAGTGGAGAAAGTGGCATATTATCGGTCTTGCGTCACGATGAAGTCAACCCCCCCCCCCCCAAAAAAAAATCTCCACCCATAATGCATCTATTGTAGTCCTATATGTTGCATGATTGCGATAGCTTACAAAACAAAAAAGTTATTGCTGTTGTCATGGGCCATTATTTCACAATTGGAGGATTTTTAATGTGATCCAATACGATTGGATGTCACAGGCATTATTTCTTGCATTAAAATTGCACTTAGTTCAAAGTGTTCTTTAAATTTTGCCTTTAATAATTTGCCTCATAGTTACAAGAGATGTCATATAACTGAATTCTGTCTTCGGGCAGAACATGATTGTGGACCGAAACACTTTGATTCATTATGTTTGTAAGTTCATCAGGGTCAGAAATCGACTGCAATGTTAAGGATAAATGTGAAAAGTTGAAAAATAAGTGTCATACATTCACTTGACTGTTGCCTGTCAAAAGTTGTCAGTTGAGGCAGTGTTAACCTCATCTGAACCCTGTAGCCAGCTGACTATATACAGTACATATAACACCTCCCCTCCTCCTTTGTGTACATGTAGTGTGTGTGGCTAGCCGGTGTGTCGCTTGTGGCAATTTTTCTTCATTTCCTGTCACTTTCCCTCCCTCTTGCACAAGCTCTTTCTTTCCATCACCTTGCTCTCATTCTTGTTTTCTAGTCCGCCGTCGAGCCGTGTGTTTGCTCTCAAGATGAGTATTTTAAAAAAATCCCAAATATTTGCAAGTTTGTTATGGTTTATAGCTTCTCTTTGTCATGTGGTCACAAAACCCCGAACTAAAGTGTGTAACTTTCAGTATATCTAGCATCACGGTCCCAGATTGATGTTGCACAGGTTAGATGCTGAAAGCTTATAGAGTCGCATGAATCATTCAACTAGTGTGAAGTTCACAGCTTCTTTAAAAAGACGCCCCTCACCATTTTGCAGTTCTGAATCCCACATGAGAGGAGTGTTTTTGTTCTGTTTCTGCTTCTCCCATGCAAAATTATCATAGCGAATGAGACTGTACTTTCCTTTTGAATATCTAAATGAGTATGTATCCATACTGTAGGTGTGCTTGCCAACCCTAAGGCAACACAAAGCTTTTATCTAGTTTATGATATTCCTTCCCGCCCCCCACTATGGGGAAATCAGTTTGGGGGTAATGTGGCTTTGCACTGTCAAGTTTCTATCTTCAGTGTTTAACACAACATACATGGAAAATGTGAGACTTTTTTGTCTCTTTCTCTCTAAACGGAGGCCTTCCAACACCACTCGTCTTTGACTTGGGCGTCTGCCAAAGGGTTGTGATGGCTCTCAACAGCTGTATTTGTCTGTGTGTGCGTGTTTGCGTGTGTTGGTGAGTGTGTTTGCTTGTGTGTGCACGCGCGTGTGTGTTTGTGTGTGTGTGTGTGTGTGTGTGTGTGTGTGTGTGTGTGTGTTCTTGCTGTGTCCCAGGATGCCCTTCCTCCATAGGCCTCACAGTATACGGCATTCCACAAGGGGGCCCGGGGCTGTGTGCAAGTGGGGAGTGTCAAGGAGAGAAAACGACAAGCACGGTTTCAAATATAACTGATGCGGATGGTGACAGAAGGGGCGAGAGAGGGAGAAAAAAACACAAAGACCAATGAGGTTCTTGCCTCATCTCTTGTTTAAATGAACAAGAGTTGGTGTTGTCTCACACACGGGTTACAACCTCTATGAAATTCCCTCAGAGCTTTGCAGGAGATACAGAGGTAGCATTAACCATCACTTGATCAACATGTCCAACAGTTGGAAAAAAACTGCCTCAAGGTGATTTCAAGGTGCCTCAAGGTGACCTCAAGGTGTCCAGTGTTTGAAGTGTTTTTTTTTTAACCTAACTGTATTTTACAAAAAACACACTCAGAAGAAGAGTAAAACTGCTTGCTATCATATTAAAAAATCATCTTAATCAGAGGTTTGTTTTTGCAAGAGCTTTAGGGGAAGTAAAAGACATTTATTGATCCAAATTACTTTAAAAAAAAGCCCCCCTGAAAGTACCACACCACACAGAGCCAGTATGAAATTCATTTGCTGTGTGTGTGTGTGTGTGCCTTCGTGCTTGGTGCACTTTTCTCTGTATGTGTGTATACTTGTGTGGGGAGTGTGTTTATATGTGTGTGATTTTCCCTTCCTGAGACAGTGATGAGTCATTGCTGATGGTATGCGATACAGGGCACTAGTCATACATCATATTCTCATACATACACACGCCTTGCATTTTCTATGTAGCGCAGGGGTTGTTCTAGTTAAACCCTGATGGATGGACTACTGCTGCTGGTGTGTGTGTGTGTGTGTGTGCGTGCGTGTGTGTTGAGGCTTGTTGATTGCTGTTCATGGAATTGAAATCCACACAGTTAAGATTAACTGTTAAGAAATGTCTTTCTACTGTATTGTGTGTTAAGCCAGTTTGGTTTAAATGCTGAATGAGATCCAGTACAGATATTCATCAACATAGCCTGATCACATAATGTCACAGCTGTTAAAAAAATACAAATAATATTTTTAAGGTGAAGTTTGTTCTAGCTTTTGCTACATTTTTTTTTTTTTTTTTGCCAAATCAGTTGGTCTGTACTCCAGCACACAGTAGTTTCTTGTGTAGGTGTCAAGTTGTTTTTTTCCTTGAAGTGGCAACAATTAAAATGTGCTCGCAAATCATACTGAACTAGTTCCAGGTCTGTATGACACTGGCTCTGTTTGGTCAATACGCACATTTTTTGTCAAGTAGTTTTTCCTGTTAAGGCATGTTTTTTTTGTTTTTTTTGGCAGAAAACTAACCTAATTGAAAGGAAAGGAAAGTACAGTATTGTGGTTCTTCTTTCTGATGAGCAGCCTAGCTTCAGGTCTGACAATGTGAGACTAGATCAGTATAAACGCCTGTACATTCCTGTAAACCTGAGATGACTTTGGTGTTCACCATCCAAAGGGTTTGAAAGATACAAATATTACTCAGTTACCTGTACAGGAAGGGTATCCACTCAACTGTATGAGTGGGTTTATAGGGGTATAACCTCTCATGAACTCATGAAATGCAGATGAATAGAAAGCAAAATTGGAGGCCCCATTGACCTGCCCTTGTCCACATATTTCCTTATCAAAGCCAAAATTAAGTTGGGAGTCACATCAAATCAGATTGAATGCCAAATGGGCTAATTTGGCAACGCAGCTGAAAGATAAATTTACTTAGATAAACTAAATTACATCCAAATGACCAATGTTCCACTGGTCTGTCTGCTAACTCATGTACAGAAGCTACCCGGATGGCTAACATTGCTTACCTGAATCACTAGTGAAAATGTTTGGTCAGGAAGAGGAAAAGAATAAAAGAAAATATAGATAAGCTGTTTAGTCGTCCTGATAATACGTGTATGACTTAATCTGTGAAGTTGGGACCGCAAGATAAGCCTTTCTCATGTTATTTTATCTGACAAGATGCTATTGCTTAGTAGACACACTGTTTGTACGCTGTGTGTGTAAGGCGTTAAAGGTGATTACCAAAGCCGCAAAAAAAGGGTAGGGCAGTTCCTCGAATTCCTTGAATCTATGCTCATTTAATATTTAGCTAATGTGCCAGAATTTTTTTCTAGGAACTGTACTACATGCTGTCGTCGGTGCCTCCTACTTTCAGCTTCACTCACGGAAAACATATTTGAGGATGAGATAAAGACGTAAGCATTTACAGTATGTTTGTCTTTCTGTTTATATTGCGCCCTCATTTCTTATTCCCGCTGTGGTTTGAAGCACACACAGAGATAATAAAGCAGCTATGGATCTAAGCTTGTGAAAGTCTAAAATTGTCTGCTTTATTGTCGTGTACTGCGCGCAAACACACACAGCTACAGTCCATCTATGTACTGTGCTGAAATGCAAAAAAAAGTGGAAAAAGAGTGAGGGAGCAAGTGAGAGAAACAGAGGATCAGCAAAAGCCATTAGGAGTCTTGCAAAGTAACTGATTTGTGTAGCTTTGGCTCGCTACGTGCTTTTCAGGAAGCCCTCCAAGAATTTAGACAATGAACAGTAAACATGGCATGTTTCTCAGAACAATTCCACATTAGATCTCAAAGATCACGTGTCTCTTTTTTTCTCAGAACTGACTGCCCCCACACCACAGTACATTGCAAATGACTATAGCAGCTAAATTTCATGTTCCCAGTGTATGTACTGTATTTACACTTGACAAGGAGCTCTCACAAACTGACAAATGTGCAGAATCCACTCTCTCCCTCTCTGTCTCTCTCTCTGTGTGTGTGTCTGTCTTTCCCCCTTTCTCTGTCTCACTCTCTCACTCTGTCTCAGAGATTTCTGGTAAGTGACATGTTTGGCCGTTGGCATAATGCCTAGCAAGATCACATGGCATGAATGTCGTGCCTGTGTTGCGTGAGCGTGTGTGTGTGTGTGTGTGTGTGTGTGATTGTGATTGTGTGTGTGATTGTGCATGTCTGTGCATTTGTGCCTGAGTAGAAAAAAGAAAAGAAAGGGAGCATGTGCACATTTGATTGTTCCAAGTATTTTCAGCTTGAATAGGAGCACGTAACCATAGCAGAGAATTATAGTGCTGAGAAGTATGACAGGGATGTGTTTCTGATACAGTCATGAGATTGCGTTCTCAAACAGGATGGAGAATTAGATTTTGCACTTAATGATACTTCATAGTCAAAGCAATTTTGCCTTATTTGACGGTATTTGTGGCATCAGCACATTAAAAATTCATGAAGGTTATGTAGCCGTACAGAGAGAGAGAGCTTATTTCACTTGTAATATACATTAGGAGCAATTGTGAAAAGCTCAAAACATTTGCAAGTCTTGCTTGTGCGATCATGCTTAGTATTACCTGGCACTTGATTTCCATTTCTGGGAACCTGTGTTGAACTCTCTTTGTATATTTGATTCACAGTACATCAGGGCTCATCATAACAACTCTGGCATTCGTGTAAATATCTCTTGAGAAAATGTGTGGGCTTAGATCAACTTTTTAATTCCTCCTATCTTTGCGACGGCTTCATTGTAACTGAAGACAGTGGCCTGAATAGGTTTAGAACAATTTTCTCAGATCCTCAGAGTTACAGTGAGGGGACATGAGGCTTACTGTGAAAGTCAAACCTATAATTCGGGGGATGACACACGCAGACATGCACAAACACACACGCGGAATCGTGCAGAGACACACACTCACACAGAAGTAGACAGAGAGAGAGAGAGAGAGCACTGTGGATGGCATTTATGCTTGCAGCCCACCTCAATTTTCCATGCTCTTGCCGTATGCTGTACATAATTAAATTGCTGCAAACTTCAAGCCTCTCTTAAGACTCCTGCCAGTAAACAAAGCTCGCAAATTAGCGCTTAAGGTAATAAGTGAGGAAGGGAAATAGGCTGACCCCCCTCTCTGTGGCGATGACCTGTCCTGTATGTACTCTTCATGTACTGAGAGGCTGGCAGAATGCTGGTGGGGGCCAGTGGAAAAAGACAGGAATCTGAGGCGGGTAGTTTTCAGTACACAGCCCCCCTCCCATTTCCACAGCTAACATGCGTTAGCAATTACTGCTAAATAACAGCACTACCTACCTGATGCACATCATTACAGTTGTGTTCCCTGCAGAAGGTGAAAGACACTTTCGCTTGACATTTATAGGTTCATAATATGTTTTATTTCTGGAAATTTAATTTGTTTTATGGTTATTCTGATGACAACACTTAATTCTATAATCCCTTGATCTAACCTGTAGTTGTAAACTTATTTCTAAATATTAAAGGAATTATTCCACAATTTTTGGAAATAAACATATTTGCTTTCTTGCTGAGAGAAGATTGATACCACTCTCACATCAGTACATTAAATATTAAGCGACAGCCAGTAGCCAGTTAGCTTACGGGAAACGGGGGGGAAAGCTAGGCTGGTTCTGACAGATGGTTAAAATAAATCCACCCACCAGCACCTCTAAAGCCCACTAATTAACAGTTTATATCGTGTTTGTGTCATGGGAAAAAAAAAAATTTAAAATTGTTTTAAAAAAATTAAAAAACCCAGCTGGTTTCCTGGCAACCTCACACAACAAGACTCTAGGAAGTGACTGCTTCTGTCCAAGAAATAGTCCAGTTCATAACCTCCCATTAAACCACAACTTGTCGTTTCTACACTCAGGTTTTTGTACAGATTAAACAAATTGGATATTATATCATGTGTTCATGAGTGAGCTTTAGAGGTACTGGACAGACCACTTTGGTCTAGACTGAAATATTTCAACAAATATTGGAGGGACTTCCATCAAATTTTGTACAGACATTTATGGTCCCCAGAGGATGAATCATACTGACTTTGGTGATCCCCTGACTTTTCCTCTTGTACCACTATTAGATCTACATTTGTGGTTCAGAGTGACAACTGTTTGATTAATATTGCCATTACATTTGCTACAGATCTTCAGGTTCCCTAGAAGATAAATTCTTATGACTTTTGTAATCCTCTGACTTTTCCCTTGGCGCCACCAACAGGTCAGAGTTTTCACTAATCCAGTGAAATATCTCAACATCTACCTGATGGATTGGCACCAGATTTTGTACAGATATTCATGGTTTTTTAATTGAAATATCTATTACTATTGGCAATGAAAGTTGGCGCAGACATTTGTGGTCCCCAGAGGATGAATTACAAAAACTTTAATCCCCTGATGTTTTATCTGGCGCCATGATCAGGTCAAAAATGTAGTTTGTCCAAAACTAACTTCAGTATGCATGTGAGCATATTAGTATGCTGATGTAAGCATTTAGCTCAAAGCAGCACTGTTAAGTAGATCCTCAAAACCGCTAGCATGGCTAGCTTACCTTTATGCTATGCTAAGATAATGGGCTGTTGGGTGTAGCTTCATATTTACGATATATATAGATACGAAAGTGGTATTGATCTTCTCATCAAGTCTCAGCAAGAAAGCAAATAAGTGAATTTTTCAAAATATCAAACTATGCTTCAAGATAAATAATTATATTTTTATTGATAAAAAGCCCCTTTGTAGCTAGGACATGAAAACAGCAGGCCGCATTGCCCCATATTGCAAGCTGATCATTTCCTGCAACACATAGAAATATGTGTCGTAAGCATTCCTTTTATATGTGCGTATTCATTTTTGTGAAAGTAGCAATCATAATTTTCACATCCCCAACTGCTTGAACAACATCTATACAGTACATTTGTATATGTATGGAAAAATACATGGGATTTTTAGCTGTGTGAGCATGCTGCCCTTTTCTATGTTGTTTACCCAACTCCGACTTGAGACAGAGATAAAAAAGCTGTGCTCACACAGGGCAGCTAGGGCCCTTTCAGTGTTTTACCAGTGTAATGAGGTTATCCAAGGTGACATGTTATTTGAGCACATGTATGCTAGCTTAGTCTGGTGCTGACTGGAAGATTCTTAGGTCACAGTAAAGTGTGTGTGAGTGTTTGGAGGTAGGGGAGGGTGAGTTCATGCACTCCAAATAAATGTGTATGTATTGCTGCGCACTTGAACAAACCGTCTTTTATGATACATTTTTAACACTAGACAACATTGTGGTTTTTATCAAGGGAAATCTTTGCTGCATGTCATGAGACATTCTTTTGATTCACCTACCATGATCATGATATCAAACAACATTTCGTTCTCCTGCTTCTTTTTTTTTTTTTCATGGAAGAGAATGAATTACAGCATTCTCTTTGCTCTAATTGAAAAATGTACATGGGGAACTCGTTGTGGGCACCGCTCTCTCTGTATGTCTTTGTCTGTGTGGGTGTGTGTGTGTGTTTGTGTATGCCTGTCTGTAGACAGTGGGGCACTGATGCTGAAAGATGTGTCCTCATTTTTGCATTGCACTGGGCTCCTCTGGCGGACATGTTGGGCTGCTCTGATGTCACGCATGTGTCACTGTAGAACACTCAGCTCAGGAACAACAGCGCGGGGTGATCAAAATGGCATGTTTATGCTCTCGATATCTCCCTCCTCACTTTACTTCTGTGTCACTCTCATTTACTCACTCTCTGTGTTATACACACAGGAAACCTAAATATACAGCTTGCCATTCAAGTTGTTTTTTCTTTTTTTTGTCATCATGGCCCCTCTGCTACAATCTAATTTTTTTAAAATTCAGATTGCTAAATGCCACCATTTTTAATTGTTCTTGGATGTAAATACACTGACTTGTCACAACACATGAATACCTATTCACCTTTTCATTGAAACTGAATTGCAAATGTCACGTGTTCCCAGCAGTCAAAAAACCTATAGACCTGCTAACATTACTGCAACAGGAAATAAACTTAGACCGGTTTAGACACTTGAAGCCCTGAAATGGTCAATTATTAGAGCTAAATAAGGGCCATAGCAGAAGGTAATAAAATCTTTGCTATAATTTTTCAATATTTTGCTGGAAAGCCATTACAGTAAGACAGAGTATGTAGTTTTTTCAAAGGAATGCCCATGAATTATTAATCCATGTTGGAGTTATTTAATTTTCAGAAGGCTCAAATCTTGCTGATTAAGAGGGCTGAGATCAATGAGGCCGTGAAATTGCTAAGAAGTAAGATAGCTTATCATTTTTTGCTTTTTTTCACTGTCACTTAACACTCAGACTGAAACCACATTTCAACAATTTTATTTGTCGCTGTTATTGACTTGAAACTTGATTTGAGTTGTTCGATTTTAGTTAATTAGTTGTTAAAACCCCAAAGATTTTTAAAAACCTGGTCACTCCCCACTGGTCACTAAGACCAATGAATTTCCTTGGATCAGTCTTGGAAAACATCAAATCCAGCTTGCTTTGACTTCTTATTATTTGACCTGGATAACTGAATCTTCATAGACAACGATCACAATGTTGATATAAAAAACAGAAGCACAAAATGACCACCGACCATAAAAGACTGCAACGGTTAGAAGTGAAAGAGATGAGTGGTAGAAGAATATTAATGGTATGGTAAACACCTCAAAATTAAATATGTTGCTCATTTAGTAGCATCATGAAAGGTTCCCTGTAGAGTTTTTGACCACTACTCCTGAGGGGCAGCTCTATAGTGTTATAGAGCAGTGTTTTATGAGTAGGTCCTGGTTTTGTTTGTATTGTGCATGAGGACTCACATAAATGCACGTGGGTGATGTGATATACATATTCCGTACGCCGGTTTCACACTATCTGGCTGTTTGACAGTTGGTGGCAGTAACACACAAAGAAATGTAGCAATGCGCCAACACGGCAGTGAAGAAGACTGCAAGCTAGCAAACATGGATGTAAACAATTCAGGATTTTTTTTTTTTACATTTTCTGAGCAAGAAAATGCACTTTATTCCGCCTCAAGGATATGCACAGTGTGTTTTATTGAGTAACACTGAATATAAACAAAATGTGTTTTGTTTGTTAAACTCCACGTGGTAAATTTAAAGGGTTCATATGATGCTTTTTGTGATTTTCTGTTATTTTTATACAGTTGTGATGTTGGATGTGTATGTTAAACCTAAAACTTGAGGTGAACGCATGTAAAATGCTCCCTGCAAGTCAGGAGTTTAGGCTTCAGCCTGCTCTGAATTTGCATTTGTAATGTTACCTCTACTTCCTCTTCGTGATAACATCAGATTGTTCGCGCATGCCCACAAATGGCCGTCCACTTGCATACTTCAGATCGGATTCTGACTCAAACATGTACCGATATATTTGGGAAGTTTCCCGTTTCAATTAAAGAATGAGAAAAAGAAGTGAAATCTGACTACTACCGTTGGTAGTAGTGGGCTCATCGGGGGGGGCTTAAAGAGACAGAATCTAAAACGGCCTGTTTCAGACAGAGGCTGAACTGAGGGGCCGTGTAAAGGGCCAGTATAACATAGATAAGGAGCTTTTCTTAACCGGGAATTAATGCAAAGCTATTCCGGTAGAGTCCCAGAATTTAAATATAGACCTCGAAATTTGTATATATCCCCTTTAAATAGGACTGGGACAATAGCACATCATGAACAGAAACTGTTGTTGTTTGTTTTAACTCTAAGTCAATCTACTCAACAGATCGTATGTAGATGAAAGTAAACCAACAAATACAAATACATAACATGTATTTTATCTCACCACTCCATTCACTTGGTATCTCTTTTCTGTAAAGCATATGTCTGTACAGGATCACAGCTGATAAGCTTTCATTTTATGCTGATTCACCCTATTTCCTTCATGTTTCACTGTCTCATGCACCATGAAAATTAAATCATGTTTGGAACAAATGCCTAGGGTGTGTCACCACTGATACACATACACTCACAAACATAGAGACCTCCTGTGAAATCTAACCTAATTGTAGTCCTTGTGTGACAGTCAGTGACACTCAGCAGGCCATCTCATGGCCCCTGTTGTCCCCAGATGAAGGTCATGTTAAAGAGGATATCAATGAAGTTTTAGGAACCTGTGCTTGTGAATCCAAGCGCAATCAACTGCACAAACCCACTGAGTTTTAGCATACTTGATTATCAGATGTCTTGTGGCCAGGAGCACTAGCGCAGCAGTGACACACCTGATTTGTAATTGTACTTGCAAGAATAAATTATCAAGGTGCTCTAGAGGCAGACAACTGCAGCCAATTAGCTCCTTTTTAAACTGGTACACTCCCTGCTATGTCACAATCACAGTTTGGAAATGAAGGAGCACATTCGAGATGCCACAAAAGCTTCTCCTGAGAGTAAACCGATGTCCTTGTCAAAGCAAAGTCAAGACAAGGCAGGAGTACAACACCTCAAGCGTGATGCCAAGGGCAAATGATGTCTGTTTCAAGTGGAGTTCACTTTTCTGACAGCTATCTGTGCACATACAGCTAACATCGTACGTGATAAAAATTTCTTTCTTTACATTCAGTTACTCAGCTGCCAGTTTATTTGGTACACCTAGCTAAAATTAATACAGTCTAATTGCACAGCCCTACAATAAATTTTACCTTCATGAAGGTTATAATGTCCAGCTTTATTTGAAACTGTTTAAGAGAGGTGTGGATTCAACTTTACGGCCATTTTGGAGTTTGGAGTCTGTGATGCTGTTCAATATTACATTATACTGAGAGGTGTCTCTAATATTTAGTCTACCACAGTCGATATAAATTGATATGAATTGCTTTTCAAACAAGACTAGAGTCTTAAGCTGTGCTAGTGGCTTTGTGAGGCTTTGCTTGAGCTAAATGCTAAGGACAGCACGCTAACATCAATCTTACATTTACATTTTGTCATTTGGCAGACACTTTTATCCAAAGCGTCTTACAAGCGAGGCAAGACAATCAAGCATTAGAGGACAGTGACTCAAAGGGCCGTGGTACAAATTCTCAAGTAGCTGACTATGTACAAGTGCAGTAAGAAAGAGCCCTAGACAGATTTTTTTTTTATTAAAGTAAGTAACATGAAGTAGACAAGGGCATAAGGAATACCATAAACAACAAGAAAGTAATGCAACAATCATCAATGTGCTAAAAAAGTTAAAGGGGCTCTTAAAGTTACACCCTTTTCTGACCCTCCCTCCCAATAATTTTCATACAGTCCCTAATGGTGCAATTAAAGATCCCATGCATACCAAAATTGACACCGCTGTCAGTTTGCCCTCCATCAACTATTTCTTTACTTAACCACAATTCATAAAATTACCAACCAGGCAAAGGTGGGAAAAAAATCAGCTTGATCCCATCAAAATTTATATTTTTCTGGCAGAGGATCAGTGCGTGGCAGCATGAAATTGGGGCCCTTAGGCGCATGGAAAATGTACAGTTCTGTGTTATATTTTGGACATCCGCTAAGTCACATGGTGGCTGTGTGCAGATGCCCATGCAAATGATTTATTAGTTAGAAACTGTCCCAAAAAAAGACATATCACATGATAGTACACATACTGTATCCTTGTGTACACAAATGTTGCTGCCTAACATAGACACATTCATTCTGTTCAAGCCTGCTGAATCATTTCTTGAAACGGTACACTCTCTCTTCCCTCCTTTTCTTCCTGTGCTGCTTATGTAGCTTCCTTTTAAGTTAGAAAATGGGGGAATTTTCAGTCTTGTGTCAGTGTTTGTTCAAAATATCTGTCTTGCGTGAGTCCTAGTTTCCTCGCTGCTCTAACGTCACACTTAAGTGTTGCTATAAACTGGAACGACCTGTAGGCCCCCGTGGTTCTGCAATACGAGCTTAGTGTTGCCGAAAAATCCAAATGCCCTTATCCTTTAATACTTTCCCATGTTTGTTCTCATGTTATACTGCATTCTCTTCCCTTTTCTTTTGTCATTTGTTTCCCCAGAAGACAGTCTGGGAAGCCTTTTTGATGGAACTGACATTTTGGAGTCAGTAATGTGGAGGTGGAATCTCTTCTGACTTTTTTTTTTTTTAAACCCTATTAGCATGTTTTCTTTTCTGGGCTGTTTTTCTGTTTTTCTTATGGTTTCTCTCCTCACTTATAACTCTTTCTGAGTTTTACCTTTGTATGTCGTGGAAACCTTAACAATCATTCTGCCTCATTTTCCTACTCCTCTCTTACTTTCCCTGTGACTGTGCTTTGTCAACTTCTCTCGTTCTTTTCTATTTGCATCTTTCACACACACACACACACACACTCTCTCTGTCCTCTCTCTGTTTGTTCTCCTATCTGCTCTCCATCGTTTCACTTCTCTCATTTTAATCTCCCTTCATGTACCTTCAATCTTTACTCTAATTCTGCCTCTTCAGCTCTCAACTGTGTGCCCAAAAGTCATCATGTATATTCAAGGGTATGTAGGATGATAGGTTTGTGTGTATGGGTGTATGCAGCCTTCATGATGTCCTAGCCACTGGAGTTTGGTGTGATAGTAGCCGCTGCTACTGTTTGTTTGTTTACCTCCCACAGCCACTTGGAGTCCATTAGCAATGCCTTTGCCTCAGGAGGATCACTCTCGCTCTCACACACACACAAATGCGCACACACAGATGCACAAATACGTGCTCATCCTCTGTCTTTCCCTCTGTCTGGTTTCCGCTCACGCACATCATTGCAACTACAAGCTACACTGACAGGTAGCCCACTGTTACAGGAGTTTTGTGTCACAACTTGGTGTTTGATACAGTCCCCGAACACGTTGGACTTTTAGGCGCAATAAGTTTGTCTTCCACCTCAGAGCTGCTGCACAATTATATGATATAAATATTTGTGTATACGTGTGAGTGTGTTTTCCTTTTGTCTCTGCACCGGATTAGCAGCGATGTTATTCTTCATTATCACAAATGACAATTGAGCATTTATCTGTTTGATTCAATATAAGGGGAAAACATAAAAAAACACAGTAGCAGCAGGCGATACGTATGTGATAGGGCTGGGCAATAAACCAAATTAACAAAATTATGAATCTCTTACCAGTCCAACTGTAATATCCTATCATTTAATTGTCTGAATTACATAATTTAATTTAGAATAGCTACAACAACTCCAGGGCTGTCACTTTTTCAAAATATCAAACAATTAAGGACTAGCGCAATATTCCAATACATTTGAACACAACCAACATAGCCTAATAACCCTGAAGTACATTGTAGGATTGATTCTGTTCAGTCTATTTGTGGTACATCCCTTGTCTCAATAAAACTTTTTGAGTGTGCAAGCTATGAACACAACACTGACGTATTATCACTTTTTATAGGGGACATATTATGCACCTTTACAGGATTATATTTTAATCTGTGGCTTTACTGGTATAACTTTAAATGATTTACAGTTCAAAAAACTCCTTATCTATCTCATACTGACACTTTATACAGCCTCTCAGTTCAGCCTCTGTCTGAAACAGGCCATTTTAGCTCCTGTCCCTTTAAGGACCCTCTCCTGATGAGCCCACTGTGTTGGCCAGCTCTTGCAGGCTGCCCCTCAGGAGACTTCCGCCGGCTCCTGAGGCTACGTCAACAAACCATGCAACAAACTATAATAATAGGATTTCGCTACTTTTTCTCATTCTTTACTCGAAATGCCAACTTCTCAAATACATCCGTACACGAGCCAAAATCCAATCCGAAATGTGAGAGGGGACAACGCAAACAACACATGGGAAAAACTTAGCAACAACCTTAGCAACAACCTTAGCAACAAAGGCTACGGAACAGGCAGCCATTTAGGGTTGATGGTTGAAGCCCGGGCTTTTGACTTGCAGGGAGCATTTCTACATACGTTAACCTAAAGTTTGGGGACTTTGACCATGTTTAGCATAGATATCCAACATCATAATAGTATATAAATAACAGAAAATCACAAAAAGCATAATATGTCCCCTTTAAGTAGATATGGCTAACGTGTTAGCATCCAGATGCCTGTTTACACATCCAGCAGATTCAGAGTAGCATTAGCGTTCATTCGGAGTTGTGTTTCTGGCCACATGGCGAATGTGAGTCCAACATTCACTCTTCTTTTAGCTCTGTTTTGGTCTCCACTCACTCTTGACAAAAATATTGCGGCTAAATGTAGCGCTTTGTTCCCCAGCCTGTCTGCTGTTTCGTCCTGGGCAGTTGGTGTACAGTGGATTTATTAGAGCCTTTTTGCTGAAAACAGCTGCCTGCCGCAGCCAAATGTGAATAGTGGGAATGAATCAAAACAGTGAAGATGCAGGCCGGAAAATCAAAACAATGAGAGAGCTGAGGGGAACTGTAGAGTGGAGTGATAATTCCCTTTGGGTTCATTGCTATGATTTTCCCCATTACACATAATCATTTGATCAATTGTTATTATAAAATATTGATAGCTGCTTTAAATGACAACCAGTGACTTCAGATTTGTTGTCATATATAACCAGAAGTTCAACGAGTCCAGAAAAATGTTCATATTCTATTAGTAAAGACAAACAAATCAGAAGTTAGCCAGCACAAGAAGTTAATTATCAGGCACTGATGTGTTTAAAAAATACTTATTATTACTTTTGTCAAACTAATTATACAGGTTGTAGGTCATGTTGTCCATTTGTCATGTTGTATTTGATTTTGTACATGACTTTATACTCACTTTGTCATTTTTGTATTGCCACAGACAACATTGTGCCATTAGTTAAACCTGGAATTCAGGCTTTTTTTTTATCGGTGCATATTGAGTGAATACAAATGGAAAGATACCAGACAATATTCAGCCCACAACAAATCATTTCATAGTTGTCTGTTTGTTACATAACTGTGTGAATCATAGGGAGACTGTTTTTTTTTTTGTTTGTTTGTTTTTTTAAAGAAAAGATGATTTTGATCCTGACTATGTGCAGACAACTTTACCCAGCGGGGCTATACACAGAGAATGATGTTGCATTATAAGCAGTGATAAGCAGCCTCTCTCACTCTCTCTCTCTCCCTCTCGACATCCCATAATGATACTCAGACAGACTCAGGCAGACACCCGCTCGGTCCCGATTGGTAGAACTGTTGCCAGGGAGCGTTGCTGTCTCAACGTGGATAGAATCTGTTGTCTGGTACACTTTAGACATGAGAACAACTGCAGGATCTGAATATTTATAACGAGGGGACTGTTCATATTGAGATTGTATAGAGGCAACATAAGCAAGATGGGAAGGATCTGGTCCTATTCGCCTCACTTTGAAATTTTCTTTCAGTTTGCTGCTCTTTTCGTGGATTGCTGTAATTTAACTGAGATATTAATCAATGTCATAAATTTTATCTGCATTTCTCTCCTTTAATATATGTTTAGCTTTAAGTTTTTGTTGTTTGCATCTTGAATAAAAGTTGACGCCAACTTTACTTCAAGATTGAACTTATGTGAACTATTCCATTAAGTGTTAAATGAAGCACATGCATCATAATTGTGTATGACTTTTATGGTTTTATGTTTAAATGTTACCCTATTGTCATTTGGTAGGTAGCTACAGTATAACTAGTAATTAAAATCTGTGTGTATGTGTGTGTGTGTGTGTGTGCCATCTGGCGAATCGTCTCATTTCTTCACATTATTCAAATATGCCTGGACCTGCTGCTACAGTTAATAACACTGTGCGTAGGTATGAATCCTTGATTAAAATGGATGTAACACATTCCAACAAAGCAGACAACAGCAATCAGAACAGCATTCAAATCTCATATCTCGACTCACCGGCAATGACACCGGCGCACACACACACACACACACACACACACACACACTTGACATACAGTGCCAAAAGTCAGAGCCGGGTATATAACAATGATTATAAAAACACGCCTTGGTATGTGAGCAACTTTGACATGGAAATGCAAACACACGCATTAAGAAATGAGGACACCAGCAGCAGAGAGGCACACATACGCACACATATGATCACTCATTAGGCTAACAAGTTGAGGGAGTTCATGCCTTATATTTTTTATCAGGGATGTGCAACGTCTATATTTAATGCAGGCAGGAGGAGGTTGCAATTTACATGTGCATGTTTGTGCGTGTGTGTGTGTGTATAGGTGCGCTTTTTTTAGCGTGTGTGACTGAGCGTGTCTATGCACTTAACCCTCATCATGTAAATGCACATGCATATTAGTTTCATATTCATTCGTGCATACATTTCCATGAACCTGCGGCTGTGTGTCTGTGTATATGTGCAGTGTGGCACTCCGCCGTCCTGTCTGCTTGACTCAACATATTCTCCGTTCACTCTCCTCTGCTCTTTCTCTCCCCCCCTCCCTCTTCCTACTTTTCCCTCCCTCCTCCCCCTCTCACTCTGCCCGGCTGGCACGTACATGCATGTCTGTAGACTCTGTACTGTGCTTGCTGCCGTGGCACGCGCCAACCTCACTGCAATGCAGCCCTGTGTGCATTAATTGGCAGAGAGACAGTGGGTACGTGGTATGCAGGGCGGGAAGGATAGAGAAAAGGGAGAGGGGAGAAGCAAGAAGAGGCGATGTAAGGACACAATAGTCACAATAACTGATGGACGGACCGATGGACAAGCAGTCTGGCAGGTTCACAGAGGGACAGACAGACAAACAAACAGAATGTGTATTGCTGAGTGTGCACAGGGAGATTACCTGACTGTGTGTTGGAAAGAACAGGGGGGGAGTGTGTATATGTCTGTTTGTATTAGTGTGTTTGTGGATTTGTGTCTCCTGCATTTGACTGTGCTTTTTGTGTGTGCTCACTCATGTGTGCCTATATGTGCCGTGCAGATATCACACCGCTGGGGCAAAGCTCGCTAAACCAAAGTCTGACTCACTACATTGAACGCTTTGTGATATACTCTCTTTCATATTTCCGCTGTGACTGAAGAGTAAAAGTTTGCTCAGTTTAGCACAACTTTCTCCACTTGAGGTTTCTTTGGCAAAAAAATAAATAAAAAAAATGAAGCACAATATGTCTGGATACTTTCTGGGGACACGCTCAAATATAAAATTGCTCTGCATCAGCTTTTTATTTTTCTAAACAGGGAGGTGAAAAGATGGAATGAGATTCTGAAATCATCCACCTGTCCTCATCCGAAAATGCAGCGTAGAAGTCAGAGAGTTTTTACTCTGACATGCACGAATCACACTGCAATTACATGTGTAAGTGTGTGTATATTATGTCCTCACATAATGTAAAAAAGCACTTAGGCCTACACATCATTCACAGCAATTTTGCATTCATATCCTCCCACACACACTTCTCGCTGGAAGTTATCCTCCCTGTTAGCCGTTGTCTTTTGTCTTGGTTTGCCTGACACAGGCTGTGACATCTGTCTCCTGTCCTCCCTCATCCACATCAAGACAACATTTAGGGAGGACTTCCACGTGCTGGGAAAGAAAAAGTAACAACTGAAAACACAGAAATGTCACCTGAATAAGCCAAAACCGCCAAACTGGAGGCGTAAATTAATCATTTAATTTATCAATTCATGCAGAAATACAAAACAGTCTTGCGTGAAGACAGTACTTCTCTCCGCTTGTGTGTAGGTGGTTTGGCAGAGAGGTCCGTGCATGATTCAGAGAAAACATACAACACTTGCTCAAAAGTAAAACCTCTTTTTTTAAACTATTGTCTTCCAAAGACTGTAAGAAAACGGGAAAATACCTTCAAATGACGGGTTGTGTTTTTGAGGAACCTTTTAAATTCTACAATGGGAAGGATTAGAGGATTACTGCATTGTCTACAGTATATTAAAGCTTCCGTCTAGTTTGGTAAACCTTTTCTTTACCAAGATGTGACGCATTCTCTCCTGACTTGCATCAAACAGGGATTTCAGAAGTTTCACTATTCGATGTCTAATTAATTAATGGTGGCTGTGACCTCTGAGAGCTTTTCTCATTTCTCTTTTGTCTTAGTCATTCTCCTCCTCTTTCTGTTAAACCATATAGGCGTCTGTGTCCAGGGGCAAGTGGCAGAAGTTGCTTCAACCTAATTGTCTTTCTCTACTCGTACTGTCCTCAAATGACTTTCTCTCTGTCTCAACTCTCTCCTCCCTCCCTCCCTCCCTCCTTTGCTTCTCTCTAGCTCTGCCCAGTCTCTGTCTCTGTCTGTAACTGTAGCCTGTGTGTTTCTCTCCCTCCCACTCCCTGCGACGTATAGATACTGCATTGATCAGACACACGCGCGCAGACACATGCACACACACGCACACACTGAGCCTCCCACTCCTTTCATCATTGATTCGCTCTGCTCTGCTCTGCTCTCTCTTTCTCTCTCTCTCTCTCTCTCTCTCTCTTTCTCTCACACTCTTTCTCTATCCCTCTACACTGGCACTTGTTGAATTCAACCCTTGGAGAATAGAGAGAGGGGAGAGAAACAGAGAGAGATAATGACAGGGAGGCAGAGGGAGGCTTTGAGACAGCGCTAGAACCGACAGCAAGCAGAGAAAATGGGGCTTTGGAAGATATAGAGATAGAAGATATGCTGGGGAAGACAGACAGAGAAAAGTCGGGCAGACAGCAGAGAGAATCATTTTTCAGACAGTGGGAATGACACTTTAAGTGAAAGAGAGTGTCGACCAGACGGAGTACATCAGACTGCTCTCCTTCCATCTCCAACTACTCCTCTTCTGTCCCGGTCCTGACTTGCTGGTGGTGTGTTTGTGTGTGTCAAGGCTCCATGGTGTGTCTCAACCAGAGGACTGGCTTACACAGGTCAGAACTGTCTGGGATAACAGTGAGCACATATTTTCTGCATTTGTGCATGTGAGAGAGACTGTTAGCGGGGGGAAAAGTTGTGTGCCGCTTTCTCCAGGTGAGTGCTTGCATGCCAGAGTACACAGTAATTTCCCTATGCAAGCCTATGCTGTGTGTGTGTGTGCGTGCGTGTGTTTAGGCATGCACACTTTTATGTAAGTAAGCCAAAGTGCATGTCTGTTTGTATGGAGTGCATGAAGTGGGAGAGAGAGAGAGAGAGAGAGTGTGAGAGAGGCGGTGACATTTTTTTCAGTTTGTATTCCTGGAAACTGTTCTGCAGCATTGCTCAATAATGAAACTAGTGCGTATATGTATGTGTGTCTGTGTATGTGTGTGGGTTGGTGGGGAGAAGAAAAAAAACAATGACACAAGGTTCAGGGAAGGAGAGAAGGTGCAAATATGCCTGGAGAATGTTACTGAGAAGGAGTGAAGATAGCTATCAAAGTTAATATGAAATTGTGTGTAAGACATTAGTTTTGTTGTTATGAGTTTTAAAAAGGGGACAAATGCTAGCAAAGGTATGTTGTTGGCAAAAAATCAGGGAGAATCTTGAAAACTGTGACATGAAAAAAACTGGTTGAATTCAGTGTGTTTTCATCCATGGGAAAAGTTGTTGTCAAGGCTGATTTACAGGTTGGTATTGTTGATGCGCTGAGTGCAATACATGGAACGAGTCCATGGTTCTTGGAATTTAAGTCATGTTAAACAACATAGCCTTAAGGTATTTCACAGTGTTATCATGTACTGTACAGTAGGCACGGCAATGTATTCTTTTTTTTTTTTTTGACTCCTCCTTTTTCTCTCCTGCCTCTACTCTCTCACCCACTATCTGCTTATATCCATCTCTCTTTCACACACCTCTCACTTCTCCCTCAACTGTATTCATTTTCTCACTTCATTTCAACTCTATTTTCATTCTTGCTCTCTCCTTCCTTTAAGGTTCGCTCAATTTTCCCTTTCTCGCCTCTCTACCTCCCTCTGGCATGTCTTTTTATCTTTCACGCATTTTCTATTCACTCCTTCTTTATCACTGTATATCAAGTTCTCCAATGCGTTCTCCATACCTTCTTTTTTTACAGATGCCTCTCTCGCTGGCGGTGTCTGCAGTGAATATCTGAAACCCCATCTTCCTCTTTGTCTGCGTCCAACATGTCGCAGCTGCTCCATGTGGAGATCCCGAACTTTGGAGCCACAGTTCTGGGCTCCCTTAATGAGCAGCGCTTGCTGGGACACTACTGCGATGTATCCATCCTGGTCAAAGGTTGGTTTGTTGGAAATCTGGAGATTTTATTTCAGTGACAGAACTTTGAAACAACACTTGAATTTTTAATTAATATCAACTTGTCTCTCTGTTCTCTGTTATTTCTATCAACCAGGTCAGGCGTTCAAAGCCCACCGGGCCGTTTTGGCTGCCAGCAGCCTCTACTTTCGTGACCTCTTCAGCACCTCCACCAAGACCCAATTTGAGTTGCCCTCCTCAGTCACACCTGCTTGCTTTGAGCAGATCCTCACTTTCTGCTATACAGGGAAGCTAACCATGGCAGCTAGTGAACAGCTGGTGGTCATGTACACAGCTGGCTACCTCCAAATCCAGCATATAGTTGAAAGAGGCATGGACCTAATGTTCAAGGCGAACTCACCTCACTGTGACTCGCAAACAGCAGGGTCCTTAGAGGAAACGGGATCCGAGCCGCAGAGTCCTTGTAATAATGGTAACGGCCTAGCGGTGGCTGCCCTTTTGGCAACCCCCGGTTGGTCTCCATCCTTAATCATGCCGCACCGTAAGATTAAACTAGAGGGGGCTGACCCAACACCCCTGACAATACCTTCGACACAAAGCAAGATTTCGTCTTCGGAGTTGGGGAGGGCGAGGGCCAGTTCACTGTTCTACACAACGGCTGGAGGGACCCCCATCCCTGGTATGCCTTCTTACCACGTACAAGGGGCCAGTGGAGGTGGAGCAGGAGGAGGAGCTGGAGTGGAAAGGTCCAGTCCTGGATCGTCCAGCCTGCCCACCACTGACAGTCCCACGTCCTACCAGAATGAGGATGAGGAGTTTGAGGAAGAGCCATATGACGGAATCACAGAGGATGCCTATAGTCATCTCTATGGACGTTCAGCTAACCCCTACGGGAGTGAGTATTATGTTATATTGATCCTTTTATAAAATCTTTGTAAAGTGTTGCAGTGCTTAGTGGTATTTCAATCACTAATGTCATATTTGGCTGAGAGCACTTATCACTGAAGCTTTACTCTGGAATACTTTTCACATTTCACATACTTTTGAAAACTATAGTGAACAACTTTGGCAAAAAACTCAATAATATTTTATATCGTGTTCCAGTACACAAACTATTTCAGCATTTACTTCTTAACTCCAAACAAATTGAAGTGGTTTAAAGGAAAAAAGGGGTCAAATGAGCAGATGCTATCAAGCTATCCTGCATCAATTTTATTATCGTATTTACTTTCTATCCATGTAAGATCTGACTAAGTGCATTACTTTTTCCATTGCCCTTGGCTCAGATGGAGGATTTACATTTGATATCAGACCGATCTGAAAGTAAAACTAGGTATGACTTGCAAAAATATATAACCATAAATGTAGGGTTTTGGGAACATAGTTGCTCCTTGTCCTGACTTTTATGTATTGTGCGAAAAAACAAACAAACAACTGATGCACATTCATTTCATCCTAGTTACATTATTTAATCTTTCATAAATCATGTATTCTGCACATCTTGAAAAAGCAGGATGTTGAGCCTCCAGTGTGTGTGTGGGTTCTCTCAGCATAAAGATAGCTTTATGGAGTTATGATTGGAGTGCATCGTGACCAACAACAGACTCCTTATCACAGCTACAACTGCTGTTCTGTACTGCTTTTGGTTATGGTTTTCTTCCGCACTTTCATACTGGTGCACATTTGCCTACACATGCGGGCATAGGTGCTATATTCACTCGTGTTTGCATTCACACACACACACACACACACACTTTCCATTATTCTCAGCATCCTGCAGCTCAAAGGCATCGCGCAGGTTTGTCGAATTCTAGAGTTTCAGATATTTATGAAATCCACTCTATCTGCAATCAGTCAGAGCACCCCAGGGTGACATTGTGGGATATTTGAGAACCATGCGCATCTTTCCTGCTTGTGTGTGTTTGTGTGTATGTGTGTGTGTGTAGGCATAAGTGTGTACGCACATGCAAATGCATTAATCCACACTTTTTGGTATAGAATATGTGCATGTGTGTGTGCCAATTAATGGACTTAATTTTTCCTGTCGTCTGTGTGTGCATGTTTGCACATGCATACACTCACAAGTCCTCTCAGAGGTTAGGGGGAAACAGTTTTGTGAGTAAGAACCTAACACCCAGCTTTGGATCTGTCCCCCTCCAAAACTCAAGTTGCTGATGCAGCATCACAACTTATCTGGGATACATCTGCAATGCTCTAAAACATTTATGAAACACAACAAACTTGTATGAGAATACCCTAAACTGCTTTACTAATTCAATTTTGTAGGCTCTCTTTAAATATGGGGCACGAGAGATGTAGGTGATCATATAGCTTTGCTTTTGTAGTTTATAGTCTGGTAAATGGATGGATGCATGCATACACATTTATCTATTTCTGCTTTGCTGTGTAACACAAAACCCCTTTGGTTTTTGGAGTATTTTGAGACCTTTTTTTGTGCTTGCTTTCATCAGTCCAGGACAAGCCAGAGATGGCAGCAGTGCCCTTGGCCTTGGAGAACCGCAACTGTGTGCTGATCCGCAGGGACCTGGTGGCACTGCCTGCAAGCCTCATCAGCCAGATAGGCTACCGCTGCCACCCTAAGCTCTACACTGAGGGTGACCCTGGGGAGAAGCTGGAATTGGTAGCTGGTAGGAATGCGCATACAAACACATACATCCTGTCACATGTACTCATAACATGTACTTGAAAGTATTCTCCACCTCTTCCCCTTCAATATTTTAAAATACAATGGTTGAAATTAAATGTAACCGATTAAATTAGTTTCAGGTAATAATTCAGAAGCTTTGAGAACTGAAATAGAAAATCTTTAAAATTATTAAGACTTGATTTGATTCGGGAGGTAACCCAAAACCCAGTGACTTCTCTAATGCTCCTTTCATACTGATGTATTCAATGCACATTCAACCAATATGAGGCTGCTGTCAGAGATTAATCTCTGGTTATCACCACTGAGAGTGACTTGAGTCTGCAATATACATTAGTGCTCAACCATATAATTAAGACATTTGCGTTAAATTATGTTTAAGTGTCAATAACATTAAATTAAATTGTCATCCTTAATTAAAACGTCTGCCCACCAAAGAAGCATCTGAGGTCAGGAGGAGGGTCATGAAGCCATTTCGGACGATGTGCGTTGAGTCATTCAGATCAACCACCTTAGTGGGTTTGACCAAAAATCACTGTGTCGGTCTGAAAGGGATAAAAACAAAGCTGCAGAGTTTCTCTGCAGAGATGGAAGACCGTGAGAGAAGGACAACCATCTCTGCAGTCCTCATCAATCAGGCATTTATGGTAGAGTGACTAGACAGAAGTCACTCCGGAGTAAAAAACATATGACAGCCTGCCAGGACTTTGCCAAATGGCACTTAAAGGGCTCCAAGAGCATGAGGAAAGAGATTTTTTGGTATGATGAGACTGCCAGATATTGCTCTTGGCTGTCAGACCAGAGACTTTCAAAGAAACTGGTATCACTCAACTTGTAGCCAATATCGTCCCTACAATGGAGCATGGCAGAAACCGTTTTAAGATTCTCTCTGATGAATATGAGTTTGAAAAAGTTACCACATGGTCAGATTTAATCACATTGTGATGTAACTGAATTAAGTTTAAAACAGACACAAAGGAAATATGTAATGCATGAATATGAAAGAGATAGCGTTGAAAAGAAATAAATCATTTAAATAGTGTCCTGTTTTTATGTCCTTCAACTTCGATTCCTCTCCCAATTTCTAATTCCACTTTGAACAGCTGAAACTTTGTTAAACTCCATTTAAGATCTCCTTGAACATGAATTTTAAATGTGGCAAAAGAATAAAAGATGAACTACTAATGGGGGGGAAGAGAGAGTCTTCAAAGACAAAGTGATGGGTTGTAATATGATTCCAGCAAATATCCTTTTTTTTTTCATGCCACACAGGTACACAGGTGTTCATGACTCGAGGCCAGCTGATGAATTGTCATCTATGTGCTGGTATCAAACACAAAGTCTTGCTCCGGCGTCTGCTAGCCACGTTCTTTGATAGGTGAGTATTAAGACATGTGAAACAAAGCAGAACAGTTTGTATTAGTCCTTAAGGGCCTACTGTAAGGCTTGACTTCTGTGCATGACTTCAACACTACCGCTATTTGTCACAAACCAACTTTCACACCCCATCTGTGGCCATGTTGTGCAGTGCGGTTAGTTAAATGTGTTCCCATGTTTATGCACTGTACTGTATGTGCCTGTTGCTGACTCTGCCCCCTGGTGTTGACTCTGTTGCCTTACAGAAACACTTTAGCCAATAGCTGTGGGACAGGTATCCGTTCTTCTACTAGTGACCCAAGTAGGAAACCCCTGGACAGCAGGGTCCTCAACGCTGTCAAACGTGAGTTTATTTGCCCGAAACATCCAATATATGTGATGGATTTCTCAAAGATTACAATTTGTATACGTGAACTTTGCTGTTTTCCCTCTTTTACAGTCTACTGTCAAAATTTCAACCCTAACTTCAAGGAGAGTGAAATGAATGTGATTGCTGCTGACATGTGCACAAATGCAAGGCGTGTCCGCAAGCGATGGTTGCCCAAGATCAAGTCCATGCTGCCTGATGGCATGGAAGTGTACCGTGCAGGAATGGGCATGGGTGCTGCTGTGGGCCTGGGCCTGGCACTGGGTGCCCCTCAAGCAGGGGTACACCTCCCCTTTGAGCCTGACTTCAAGACCCTAGAGCAAAGGTTGTATCCAGACCGCAAGGACCCTCTCAGGACTCACCCACCGCTGACAGAGGGCAGCCCCGGGTCTGGGGCAGCCGGAGCAGAGGCTGAAGGTGAAGGTGAAGGAGTAGTCCAGGAGGAACAGGAGGAGGATGAGGATGAAGCTGGGTTAGAGGGTGTAGACGGATCACTGGGGGCGCCATCTTTGATCCCAGGGGCTGAGGCGGGTGATTGTGGTGACACGCCGCCTGAGCAGGAAGCGGAAAGTTTTGGACAAGGTCTGAGGGTGAATGGACAGTGAATGTCCTTTTGGGCGGCCACTCACATTGTGAAATCTGTTTAACGCTGCATTTTCTTTTGCTTGCTCTCTTACTCTAACATCTCCACCACTCTTTCTTCTCCTCCGTGCTTCCTCAACAGAAATTATTCAGCACAAAAAGCTGCGCTCGTAGATCTTACTATACAGGAATTTGTCACACATGCATGCGCACACATGTGCTTGTGGACACGCATACTTACTGATAGTGGAAGTAAAACACCGATAGTAGAAGCAGACACAGGCATGGCATTACTACATTCAGAAAATCAACCCTCCACCGTTTCCTTGGTATATACAGTATTTACTCAGTATTTCGGCACCAGCAGCAATATTATAAAGGCCTGATAGCAAAACAAATGGCTGTAATGATTCATCATTTCTGTGCAATACAAAAGCAACAGCGGCTTTGCTGGCAGTTTATGGAATGTGGTATAATGGTTTGGAAAAAGATTCAGTTTTCTTCGAAAGCTGCATCTTGAAATAACCCGAGTAACTTTGGGAAAAACAGATCGGAGAAACACACTCCCTGAAAAAGCAGCTTATTTTGCAGTGTTTGGACACTTTACATCATATTATTGTAGGTTAAATATTTATAAATATATGACAAGTTTTTTTTTTTTAATAATTAAAGGTCAAGTACTGTATGTTACCACCATTAAACAGTAAGTTTTTTCTGTTTTTATTATCATTTTTATTTTAAAAAAAAAGCAAAGGAGTTCTCCACAATCTAACAAAAATGTATCACATGAAGTTGTTTTTTTAAACGCATATTTGCCCGTGACATATTAAATTAGACTGTCAATGTGATGCCTGTGTCTGCTCCAGACCGGCCCTCCCAACCACACACACACACACACATACACACGTGCGCAAAATTTACCACCTTATGATACTAGCCTTCAATATCTGCACCGATGCGTTAAAAAGAAACCACAGTCCAAAAAAAATGCAACAATGCTTTTTTTTTTTTTTGACCTTGAAAAATCCTTTTTTAAATTGCAACAATCTGTCTTGGAGATACAGAGAGAGAGAGAGACATGAACAAGAACATGCACTAAATCCAAGCTTGCATGCATGAGTACAAACAATGGATACAGAGAATTATAGAAAACAACAACGAAGCCACAAACCTGCATCGAATTAAGAAAACAGCAACGTTTGCCTCGAGATATGCCATTAATACGCAAAATGACTTTTTTTCCATTTGTCAGTGGGATCTGACCTCAGTCTGACACGTTAGAACTGACCTGGGTGTGAACCAGGAATGACTGTGTTTGACACAGTATCAATTTGATTTTCTTTTTCTTTTTTCTTTTCTTTTTTTTTTTTTACTACGGAGTGTGCTGACACCATGGGTAGAGGAGTATATGGAGTAATAAGATGAAGTGCACTACATTGAGTGGTAGAAGAAAAAATGCCAGAGAGAAGCACTGTTTTACCTTGATGTGGTGGTGTGATTGGCACCAAGACTACATAGTCCTGCTTCCATCCTGTTTTTTTCCCTGGGGGGGAGGGGGGGTAAATTATTGAATAAAACTTATACGAGCAATTTCTGCTGGATTATTGCATTTGCACTCAAAAAAGTCTGTAGGGTGGGAAACAAAGAATTTTTTGGCAAGATGTGACTGTACTAAAGACGGAGAATTTCCTTCATATCACCCTGATAAATTCTTTGATTAGGGGATTGTGGATTTGGAAAGAAACAAATGGTCTTTCTGACGATGACTATTTCGATATTTTGGAAGGGGGACAGAGTGAGGCGAACGTCGAACAGGGAATTAAACCTGTATTTGTCATTCGCATTTTCTTTTTTTAATGTCTGTTTTCATGCTTTCTGCCACACACGGACGCAGTCCGAACAGTCTTTCTTTGTTTTTTTGTGCATTGATTTTAAAATATACTGTTCTATGTTTTCTGGGTATTTTTCCTGATCAGCCGTCAAATCGCATTTAATCACATTTAGTAAAGGAATGAGCCCCAAAGTTATTTTAAGCCACCAACATTTTCGGAAAAGCTTCCCTGTTTGTGAGGTGGTTGAAAAATAAAATGAATCAAATTCATTCTCCTGCAGAAATTAGCATATAGCATAAACTAACAGCAAGAAATACAGTATATGCCTCTGATATATTTGATCTCGTTGTTTATGCTTCAGTGCTGTGCCACTTAAAAGGTTGGGTCAGATTATTTTATACTGTGCTCTACATATCTTGTTTCTTTGGGGGAAGCTTTAAAATGGTCCTGCACATAGAGCGCAGGGTTATAATTGCACTAGGTAATAATAATGACGTTTACAGTATCTTTTTTTTTTTTTTTCTTTTGGAAGAAATGTGATCTGTCATAGAAAATAGGGCCGTGATAGAATGGCTGAGATCATGGATGAATGTAAACCGCTTTGGCGAGGGGGTCCAAGCCTTGAATATGATAAAATACTGAAAATCTTTTTAATAAGACTCACTTTTTTCCTCAGTTGTATACTATCAAAATGGGCCATAATATGACATTAATTTGACTGTGAGTATGGGTGATGTTCTAACCTAAAAGGTTTAGGGATTTTGTGATTTTTAAACTGTTGTGAACAGGTCTTCCAATGTGGTGAACACCAAGGAGCATTTCCCTAATAAATAGAAAACTGAGCGAGGTTCAAGTACGGGCTTTTATTACTCTATTATTTATTCTATCTTTATTGCACCAAGCTCCTCATTTTTAAACTACTTTGATAATTATGTATGTCCTTTAATGTTGAGATGACATGTATTCACAAAGAGAGAAGTTTACTGTATAAATATACAAGATTTAGCCAATTATGTCTTTATCTGATTTTTAATTTATTCAGCTTTAGTTCCTAAAATTGCTCCTGTAAAGAAAATAAAGATATTAATTTGTTTACTGGAGCCACTACCTTACTTGTAAAATTTGACTATTGAATGAATCACTTCTGATTTTGTCCCTCCCAAATAAAACTTTATATATAACACAATTCTTAAATTACATAAATAGCTTGCGACACACTCTGCTTGCCACCCAAAAGGATTGAAACCCATGTACTCCCCTGTTAAACTGCTTTAAATATACATTTAATCTATTTTCCTCTCTGTGTATTTTCATACACAATAAATCTACCATTTGGTTTTATTCTATTCTAAAATCTATCTTTAACAAGCAGAATTTTGCATGGCCACTACTTTATCTATAAAGTAAGTAAAGTAAGAAATAAATTCAAATTAAAATAAAGCAGTAAATACAATTGGGTGGGGAATATTGGTGTATTCCAGTGTAGTGATTAAGGGGTGTGGAGCAGTGCCTTAGACTGTGATTGTGCGGGTGTGGATGTTGTAATATGCACCATAACTGCATGTTCAGAGATGAACAAGACAAAGGACCTGTGGTGGAATGCAGACTTTGACATTTTTTTGGCTTTACTAAAGTTATAATTTTACTAAAATTGGCTTCCAAGAACCTTTGCTCAGTGTATTTTATGTAATATTTTATCCTCCTATTTTCTTACTTTATGTTTGCCATCTTTTCACTCTTTAAGGAGAAAGTATACGAGATCACTAGCCCGATTTACTCTACAGCTGATCAACAACAATTGGATCTCCTGGACTGACATCCTCACATTATTTATTATTTAAGATTGACAGACCAGCCCAAAAAAGTGAAATAAAATCATATATATCTACTGTAATCAAACCTGTTCATTGCCTCGCTCACATTTCGGATAGGGCTTTTGAGGGGTTTCATTTTGGACTAGTCTTTCTTACAAAACAGTCACACATACATAAACATGTTTTCATGTATTTCTCTTTATGCATTCAGGTTTCATCTTGTTTTCAATCAGCTTGTCACTGTTGACTCTGTTCCAGCCAAAAAACCCTTTTGTAGAAAAAATGTTGCTTGCCACTCTTTTACTTTGGGTGTTTTTTTCCTTTTTTTTTTTGCTTGTGCAGGGTGAATTTAAACAACAACAATGTTGCACTATTAACTGAGAAATTCTCAGAGAATGTCATGGCTAGACCCTTGGGGGAATAAGCTTTCGCTTAGGTGGCTGAAAGAAAAAAAAAATCCTGCGCAATGTATGTGATGTTATGTCTCTTTGATTGAAATCAGTATCTCCTCCAAACTCTGTAGTTAAAGACTTCTTTTTTTCATGTGACAGAAATTTTGTCTTTTGCAGTATCCGTCATTCACCTGGATGATCACTGAAAATTTTACGAAATAAGCGTCAGGACAGGACTGTTGGTTGAAAAGACCCGATTTTCACAAACCTTTCTTTGCAAATAAATTGTTACCCACTTTTTAAAACCTTACATCGTGCTCTGTTCACCCCCCCTCCCATTACTGTAAAACCAATGGGCACAGTAGTTTTTGTTCAAGTGAGTGGTTTATGCTGAAAACAATACATTTATATGCAAAGAGACGCTTGTATCATAAAATGCATGCCACTCAGACACTCACTCTAACCCAATGAAACCTCTGATCTTTATGCACCATGTATTTTATGCTGAATAACTTTTGTCACAGTTAGCAAACAAAAACTGTGGAGTCTTGCAGCGGGTAGGGTTGTATTTTTATCACACACCCTGGCCTTTTAATGAATGTTTGTGTAAAGTTTAACCTATTGTAATAATGAGCAGCAGAGCAGCGATTAAGAGTGGAATACATAGACTAACTACCCAGTTGAGTGTGCATTTGAACCTTCAGCAGACTCAGAACAAAATGCACTAAAAGTTTGTATGTGTACGTAACTGTCCTTGAACATAATGCCAGCACTTTAGAGCAACTTAGAAAAATGAAAGAAAAGAGAAAAACACCAGGAGTGAGCGAGGGGAAAACGCAACTTTTAAAGCCATGTGTTCAGAGCGCTGACAATCAGAATAGGGATGAGACCCAAAGTGCACTATGGGAGATCTGACATGAATTGCTGTGCTCTTGCTATTTGCTTTGTCATTCTCCAGCTTGCTTTGGTCTTTGCTAGCTTACTTGGGAGGGACATGGTGATGTCAACTCCAGCCTTCTTGGTTATAAGTGTGTGTCTCTGCAACAAGGACTGACTGATATTTGACTGATACCTTGGTGCTTTGTGAACAGAGCTGTCCCATATTGACTTGGACAATATCTGTGATGCTCTGGTAAACATGGGCCGGACTTGGTCCTAAGTCTAGGCTTATTGGTAACCTCTTGATGGACAACAGTCCATACGATAAAAGAGGAACTTATCATGCAACCCTGCACTTCGATCATGGAAATGTTCTTCACCATCAACAGGGCTTGGACCAGGCTAACTGGGATGGGACAATTTCAGTGTTGATACTGCTTTATGTTTCAAACGAGAAATGTTAAAATGTTTATGCGCCTTCTGACTCGAGCATCAATAATATATACAACAGAAATGCAAGTTGCCACTTTTGATGTTGCATAAAAATCTACCTTTCATTCCCATCTTGGTATTTGCCATCACCAGTTTCAGTTGTGTAGTCCAAGAGTACCTGATTTCTTTAAATGCAATACGGAAAAATCTGCTTTCTAATAAAAATCCTTACTTCACCATATACTCTCTTGTCTCTGTTTGTATGTTATCAAGTAATTTCTTTGTGATAGCTGTGTTTTGAGAGCGGAATGATGACCTTCAGGGATTTGCCCAGTGCTCATTCCCAAATACCTGTTACACAAGAGGATCCCATTTGAAAAGATTTCAGCCCAAGGACCTCTAAGACGTTTTTTAGTAGTTGTGATGTGTTGTAGAAATGCATAGCTCCAAAATGTTGGTAACTGTGTGCGCCATTGTATAGGCAAATGCTTGTGAAATTAAACTATATCACATTTTGTTGAATTATTCACTAGAATTCCCTCAAAACCAATTGGAGCATCCAGTTTACTGTCAGTTTAGGGCTATCTCATAGACAGCATGTGCCAAAGTATTATTATTATATATTATGCAGAAACTGCAGACTTAATGGTTTAACTGGAGGTATGAAAACCTTTGGGAAGATGCATGGAAAACTGAAAATGTCTAACTTGATGTCAGATCAATCTAAATAGTATGAGATTATTTTAAAAGTGGTTTTCACTAAATGGTAAAAGATTAAATGCATTTTTCAAAACACACAGGAGTGTGATATGAGCAACTGTTACTGTTACTGTCTACCTTCATTTACTTTCTTACTTTTTAATGTAAAATATAGCAGGACATTGTCAAGAAGCAAGGCAATCACACCTCATGATGACAGAGGTTTGTAAATCAGTCTAACACATTTACATTTTCTCTAAAAGCGACAATAATAATTCAAAGTCATTTTCACAAAAGGAATAAAGATTGCCAACATCTACAGCTGGAGATATTAATATAGGCTTCTGAAAAGACCTATTAATAAACTTTTGCCGATACTTATTAAGAACTTTCTTTTATTTATTTTATTGATATATCAGGCGAGCAGCCACACTTTTATAATTTGGGTTATGAGGCCTATGTGCTACCACTCTATTTGTTAAATGCTATAGGATTGACAGTTTCATTCCTCAGTCAGATTTAATCCCAACAGGATGGAGAAGCGTAGTTATGGTTTAGTTTGTGTGAATTGGTAAATGGTGTTTCTTCAAATACGTCATTTATTTATGTTTTTATCTACCTGAGAGTTTCACATTTTTAAAATATTAAAAATATTGTCCCCAAAATTAGATTGGACGCATATTGCCCCTCTCCAGAGAAATCTTTAGTAAAAGGCTAAAGATTTATACCATCTGAAGAGAAATATAAGCGTACTCGGATGGACGCTCTGGTTTCGATTTGACGTCCTACGTCGCCATGACGTATCTTTCCGCTGTGAAATCGCGCGGTGTGTTTTCATCTTGGTCCTGGCAGACTAAATGTGGCACACTAGAAATTTCGCTCAGATAAAGACTAAGTTGGAGGAAACTAAAACAGCAGTTCTGCTGGAAAAAAGCATCAGCTTCTGTCCTTCAAAATGAGTGACGACACAGACTCCCCTCCTGAAAGGGAGATGAAGGTAGGCTCTGTTCTCCATGAGTTGTGTTGACAGGTTAGCATGTGTAAGCTAATGTTTGCTAGCGCTGTGTCAATTCATCTTCAATGGTTTAGGTTTTCCGTTTAGTTAACCCTAACCCAAAAGTATTTACGCAGTATTTACGCATAAATAACGTTAGACATGATTAACATCTAAAGTACAACAGTCTCACAAGAAGAAGCTGTTGCGGCAACTTTTAGTTTGTGGCTAACGTTAGCTACTAGCACGCTAGCTATTAACATGTTAACATGCTTCTGGAGATGTGATTTCTGCTTCAATGTGAGTGAAATTAAATCATCAAATACTACACACATTCAATACATTTTGCTGTTACGTTACCAAAACGGCTTATTAACTTTGCGAAGGCTACCTGTGTTGTCAATAAAGTAGTTGAAAGCGAGCTAATACTTAAAAAGTTAAAAAGACAAGTAGCTTATGCCGTTTCACTTTGTTTAAGAAATTTGGCTGTCAGGCAGTCCTATAAACACACATGCCTCGTTGTCAAGCATGTTTAGCTATATTGTCTTCGAAGGTAGTAAGTCTGCAGTTATCCAAGTGGGACCACATGTTTACCACCCATCACTGGCCACAAACATTGCTTTTCTTTTCTTTTCCAGGATTTTCAATTTCGTCAGATGAAGAAAGCGAGAGTATTTGAGCCTGCCGAAGATTTACCTAAAGAAAGATCTAGTCTGCTTACCATCTCAAACAAATTTGGTTTAACTTTTGTTGGGCTGGACAGAACATTCAAAGTTTACCTAACGCAAGACATTCTGGCTGCTGATAAAGTTGACGGTAACGCCAATGAAACAGGTATGAATGTGACCATACTGTTACTTAGAACACATGTTTCTCTTAATTTCCGTTCATATCTTATTCACAATTTACTCAAACTTTCCTCTTTGTTCTAGTTGATGGAATAGCAGCATTGGCGGAGGTGACTGTGGAACTGGCTCTGCACCACTTGGCTCTCAGTTGTGATGAACTTACTCTGTCAGTTTGTGGCATGTCTGAGGTGACGGGTTTGTCCCTCACATTCTATGATGTCCGCACCTTCATGAACAAGGTAAACTACTTTATTCAGTTTACTTATTGTGCCTGTGTATTAGACACACATCATGTGTCTCAAGTGCTGCCAGGAGAGACACATGAAGATGGATTTGTCAGTTTTGCCTTTTCCAAATGATTAAGCTACCTTTTCTTTAAATCTTGGCCTTTATAAATATGCATGTAACTAACACTTATGATATGAAAATGTTGTTCATGATAACATATTTTTTGGAAATTGGAGCAAGATTTCCATATCCACCAATTTCAGTTTAATTTGGGTGACTTTGATGCCCAGGTATTTGGTAATTAAATGTCATAGAGTCTGCCAAATTCAGTCACTTTAAACATTTGGTATGTTGATTTTTTTTTCTTTTTAACTTCATAATTTGTTTTTGCCTTTCCAGGCGAGACCACAGAAGTTACCTTTTGCATCACTGCGGCCAGCAGTACCCTTAGGAACCTTAGTGCAGGACCTGAAGTGGAGTCCTACTCAAGCATCCATGTTGGCTGCCTGTCTGTCTGATGGCAGTATGATGATTTTAGATGTTACTGACAGTGCCAAAGTGCTGTCCAGCCTACCTGCTTCAAATGGCATCACATGCAGTGAGTGAGACACTGAGCACAATATTTATCTCTATAAACGAGAGATTCTGTGTTCAGTTTACATGTACTGCACATCTCCATTTTGCCATGTGGTTCAAATGTAGTGAATGTCCTCTGTTTCACACAGTTAGCTGGAGCCCAAAAGGAAAACAAGTGGCTGCAGGGAAAATGAATGGCACAGTCATTCAGTATACACCAGTAAGTAAGCCTAATTCATAATTGAAAATACAACCTTTATTGCACCTTGAGAGGTTCAGCACACAATGACTGACAAGATGAAAACTGATTTCCTCCTTTGTTGAAAAGGGACTAGAAGAAAAGAAAGTCATACAATGTCCACACTTCTACACCTCTGACGAACCTGTTAAAGGTAAGACGGACTCTCCCGTATTTATGTGTTTTATTGATGCCATATAATGGCAGGGTTTATCGGTCACCAATATGTTACATATTCTCATTTACTTGAGTCTTACTTTGATCACCATGTTTAAATCTTTATTTTGGCTAATGCCTCTCTTTCCTTTTTCTCACAGTTCTGGACGTGCTGTGGCTGAAAACCCTTGTGTTTGCAGTGGTATATGCTGCCGCAGATGGGTCCCCTGAGACCCCTCCTGAGCTCGTGTTGATCTCCCTCCCTGTGAGTATGCCCTACATCCATAGTCACATTGCTTCAGTAGATACATTTTACCATATATTTCTTGTGAAATTCACGTTAATTTCAATGTTTCGTCAAGGATATTTTCTCCACATGGCCGCAACAACAAGGCGAATAAACAAGTGTGGTATTTTATGCTCTGCCAGATTATGTACTGTAGCTTTGAAGGCAAAATTCTGCCTCTTGTTGGTTTTGCAGAGCCAGTTGGCAGCTTATCACACATGTGCTTGTTTATATCAACTGTGTCTCAGAATCTGAAATTGCAAATCGCAGTTGGATGTCATTGGACAGCGTGATAATGCATATCTCTCAGTATTTGTAGTGGGATTCTTATTCTGGTCAAATGCTAAATTATCAAGCAGCTAAAATATGCTTCCACAGTACCGAACTTTCATCAGTTGCTCTAACTTGTTAATGTACCGTAAGCAAGTTTGATTTTCTTTCTTTTTTTTTTTTTAACAGAAAAAGGATGAGAAGGTGGAAACAAAGTATCTGAACTTTAGTGACACGGTGTATGGCAGCTGCACTGAGCGACAACACCATTACTTCCTTAGCCACATAGAGGACTGGTAAGAATCATCACAATTTATAGGCATGGACGATAGCCACCGAAAATCATGTTCACTGTTCATATTCCCCGAAACTCTTTATTTTGTTTTATTTTAATGTCATGTTAAAACGGAGTGAAATTTATTTTGCTTTTCCTTGTTTATTTCACCCAGGGACCTTGTTTTTGCGGCATCAGCAGCTTCCATTGAAGTCAGCGTCATAGCCAGACAAGATGACAAGGTACCTACTGTAATTAAGTGAAAAGCTGAATGTTTAGCACTTTTTTAACTACTGTATTTAGTTTCCACTATAAAAAAATAGTGTTTTCTTGGGTCTTAAGGGTTTAAGCGCCTGAGAACTTCTTTTCTTTACTAAACTTTAATTAAAATTGATTTGATCATAACTACAACTGATTACACAAAGTTCAGATGCACTTTTGTTTTATATAAAAACTTTTATTCTTTTATTTTGCTTTAATTTACAGTTTGTTTGATGCTTTCTGAATAGTGTGAGGAAAACAAAGCAAATGTCTGTAGACTGTGATGACGATGAACTGTTGTTGTCCTTTCTAGATCTGGGAGCTTTGGCTCCTGGAAGATGCCAGTAGAGCCGAGCTTCCAGTGTCTGAGACCAGTGATGACACTCTGCCCCTTGGCTTAGCTATAGACTACACCAGCCAGCAGGAGATCCACATCAGTAAGTGAATTTGGCTTTCTGTGTACCTCTTTTCTTCACCTGTCAGACCAGTTTGCACTTCTACACAATGGGACAACATCTACCTTTCTGAGCCAGAGGTCTGTTGAATGTTAAAGGTAATTTCTCTGCAGCAAAGCTGGCTCTCAGAGATGGTTGTTGGTAGGCAAATCAACACCAATATTTTTTAGTAATGTTCAATAACAAGTTAAGCTATACTTTCTCATGAAGGATTTTTGGGAAGGCTTACAGTTTAAAGAGCCTCTTTATTTAAAAATGTTTTAAGACGTACAAAAATACTCTGATTAATCATTTGTGTTTGATACGGTTTTTACACAACAAAACTCAGTTTCCAAGTTAAAGATTCTACTTCTTTTTCATTGAAAAATCCAGATTGTATGAATATGCAAATATTTTTCATTTCAAAAGTTAAGATGTCTCCTACTTCACTAAAAAGCCAGTGTATGTGCACTGGAGGCTTTAAGTTTCTACATCACACTTTTGTAATTTTCATACACCAAACTAGTTGTGATGTCACAAATCCTGCTTGTACATACACACGTTAAACAAAGATTAAAGGCGAGTTCAGAGACCCTTTCTAACTTCAGCAGATGAATGTTAAAACAGCCTTTTAGTGTCGAACTCAAAGCCATTATCCGGATGGCTGTATGGAATTATTGGAATAACAGGATTTATGCATCAGTGTGGTGAAGTACTTTAATTTGTCACCTTAGAAGCCAAACAACAGACATTACCATCAGGTTATTTATTTTTGAATTAATTAATTAATTCAAAAATCAGAAAGTTGACTATATCCTAATATACATATAATTGCTATGGTAATCAAAAATGTGGTGATAGATTTTTACACTTATATTACATATTATATAAGTGCCCACTCTTATTCTCAGCCATAATTGCAGAAATTGCAACCTCTCCCTACAAGATTTAGAAGACATTACATTCATTCCCTCCCAGTTGAAACACCTATTTATTTGGGTTTTTTTTGGGTGTCACTTTTGTTAATCATGAATGTTGCTGAATGCACTGGGTTTTTCAGAAAATACTAGAATGACTGTATGGACAGAGTAGAGAAAATTAAATCAGTTTAGACATGTTTGTACACCATCTGCCACCAGCGATACCGCCCACCCCAGTAAGGCTGTTTTAATCAACACAAATGTTTTATGCTATGAATTTTGAAATATTTCATACTGAAACTAAAAAATGGTCTTAGGGCTCTGTGGCTTTCTCAGTTTGTGTCTCCAGATTCCTACAAACTAGTGATCTTATTGGTATAAAGTTGTCTGTAGGCATATTTAAGATCCTCTCTAATGGATGGAGGACCAGGGGGGGTTTCTGTCGTATTTAATTTAACTGTAATTTCATAATAGCTAGTGGTTTCTCCTATACTTCATTCTGTTATCTTTGTTTAAGCTTCAAAACATTTTATGTTCAACACTCCCCTAACGATTAGATGAAGCTGAAATCCTTCAGGCTTCTTTGTGCATACAGCATCCACTGCAGTGCTCTATTGCAGCTTGTGTAAAGAATAGTAATAAGCTACCGTCTCATTACACTGTTTTATCTTAACTGGCCCAGTCTGCCAGACATTCACGTAGAGCTGCTGCTGCTGTCTAGTCACATCTCTCCCTGCTCACTCTAAGAACTTGCTCCCTAGCAAGAAAAAAAACCTGCAATTTGAGCAACGTTTTGACATGATTGTAGTCTGATCAAAACCTTTATCTGAAGTGAGACATTCACTTCACTGGAGAAAGTGAAGGGAGTGTAACGAGAGAGTCGTCTGTGGAGTAAAAATGCACTCATTAAAATGTCTCAGACAAGCTAGAGGACCGCAACAAACAACAAAGCTCTGACAGTCCTGTTGCAGAATGCTGATGAGGTTTACCGTGTGCCTCTCCCTCCTGTTTACTTTCTCTTTCACCCTTTATCTCTTTGCTTCTCACTATCTTTAAAACTTTAGTTTCATAACTGAGATTAAACTAAGCATACTGTTTTTTTTTTGTGTCTCTCTTCTCTGCACAGTGTGCTTATGTTGTAGAGAACTCAATATCACATTGTTATTGAATCATAACACTTGACATTTTCTGTTTGCTTGATATTTGTATATGTATATTGAATATTTGTATGTAATTCTGTGCGTGGCTGTATGTGTCTGTAGTAGATGTAGGTGTGAATGTATACAGACTATACAATGCTGATCTACTGGAATGAATACAAATGAAAAATACAGGATAATAGTCAAGAGAGGTGAGTCAGTGGTGATTGATCAAACACTGAGACTTGCTGACAAGGAGCAACATTGCAGTCATCGTCGGTGACTATTAAAGTTATACTTGAAGAACGTTTTCAGATATGAGACACTGCTGTAGAGCGACAAAAAGGACACAGTGTTCAGTGTACTTTTTTGATGTATCTGAAATGACTATTGGCTCTGACTAATGCATTTTAAATTTGAGGAATGAATACTCACTTTCATCATTTAAATGTCGGTTTAGACTGGATTTGCCTTTTTTTTCTTCTACAGTGCACTGTGATTTTTGGAAAGTGCTGAAAAGTGGGTGTGAAGTGCAGGAAAGAGTTCAGGGGGTTTGGCAAGAAGAGGAATGCGGTGCACTGGGTTCTTATTTTAACCCCTGGAGGGAGAAATTAGCCAAGGTCAATGAGATAACTACAGCTCTAACCCACTGTCTTTGTGCTCAAATGCCATCACCCATTTCATGATTAAAGTGACAGACAGCATTGTGTCATCACGAACAGAGCAGACATAGTGTGCAGACAACACTTGCTCTTAAAGGGGACACATCATGCTTTTTGTTATTTTTATACTGTTGTGATGTCGGATGTCTATGTTGATCGTGGTCAAACGCCCAAAACTTGAGGTGAACGTATGTCAAAAATGCTCCCTGCAAGTCAAAAGCTTGGGCTTCAGTCCGCTCTGAACACTTTCAACATTTTCAATGTTACCTCTACTTCCTCCTCATGATGATACCTCCTCATGTGCATTCCCACAAACGGCTGTCCGTTCCGTAGTCTTTGTTGTTGTTTCACAGGTTGCGTTTTCCGCTCACATATTTTGGATCGTATTCCGGCTCAAACATGTACAGATGTATTGAACAAGTTTCCATTTTGAATAAAGAAAAACGAGAAAAAGAATTAAAATGCTACTACAATTGTTTGTTTACGTAGCCTCCCAAGCTGACAAGCTGGCCGAGACGCAGCTTCTGGAAGCTAATCGATCAGAACAGATTTGGGGGCCTTAAAGAGACAGGAGCTAAAACAGCCTAAGGCTGAACTGAGGGGCTGCATAAAGGGCCAATATAAGATGAATAAGGAGATTTGAGCTGTATATCATGCAAACATATATATACGGATAGAGCCTGAGAATATAAATATAGATCTGAAAACGTGCATGATACGTCTCTTTTAATCGTCACCCTTCTGCTGTGGTGTGAGATGGCAGCACAGAGCTGTGCAGAATGCTAAATCATTTCTCATAGATTGGTCTTTTACTGACCAATCTATATGACGCATGCATGTGGATCTCAATTAATAGACTCTACAAAGTTATATAAAGTTTCCTACCAGAGAGCAATAGAGATTTTCCCTGGCTCTCTGATCTGTGGGTATCAGAGAGGGAGGAAATGTGGGAGTTGGCTTAGAGGGAGACTGAGTAAATTTGACTGGAGAGTTATGTGTCGGTATGTTCTGTGTAATTATAGCAAACACATTTTTGTGTCTTGTATTTAGCGTAATGTAGGCAATTTCTCTGTCTGAATGTCTTTTGTCTGACTCTGTCTGTATCCGATCTCTCCATTCTCTCAAAGCTGATGAGAAGACCTTGCCCCCAGTGCCCACTATGCTGATGCTGTCCACAGAAGGATTACTCTGCCCATTTGCTCTGCTTAACCTCAATCCTGGGGTTAAACAGCTGGTCTCAGCACCCAACCCCCTCACCTTGGAGGGAGAGAGACTGCCCAAGCCAGGTGAGAATGCCAGTGATGCCAAAATTTTTGCCAGATTTTTAATTTCCTGGTGTGGTGACATTATAGGCTGCTAACAAAGATGGACACATTATTTGACAATGTCACCCACTGGTTTCTAAAGGGACATTTCGTGTACTTTAGTTTGGTAGTTTTGGTGAAAGCCAGTTTCTTTTCTGTTCATAGGTTCTTTGGCAACCCAACCACCCAGAGCTGCTGTCTCAACCCCATCTGCCCCAGCAGCATTCTCAAACCTCGGTCTCACCTCAGCAGCTGCTTCCACTCCTCCAGCCCCTGCTGCCTCTTCCTCTGCTGCCCCATTCAGCATTGTTCCCACAGGGCCTGTGTCGTCGTCATCATCATCATCAGGCTTCACTTTCTCGGTGCCATCTACCTGTGCCACCTCTGCTCCTTCAGTATTCTCCCTTGGGGGAACCACACCTTTTGGATCGGGATCCTCAAGCTTCTTTGCCTCTAAACCACCCTCTGACACCCCCTCTGCACCTTCAGCGTTTTCTTTCAGCACCCCTTCCATCAAACCATCACCAGTGGCAGCTCCGGCTCCGGCTCCGGCTCCAGCTCCAGCTCCCGCTCCCGCTCCAACACCCCAGAGTATTGCCACTGCCTCCACACTTACAGTGAAATCGAATCTAAATGAGAGGTAAATTATATTTCTGAGCTATTATATCTTAGGGTATTCAGACTGAGACATTGAGGTTTGTATACATACACACAAAGACTTAGAAAATTTGTCTGTTCTTTCCCAAGGTTTTCAGCACTGGAGACCCCAGCACCAGCCTCACAGTCTTTCTCTTTCAATTCCTCTCTGCCCAAAAGTGTTGTGTCCAACTCAAGTGGCTTGACCGCCCCTCTACCCACTGCCACTAAGCCACCAGCCTTGTTAGGTGAGAAAGACGCCAATTACCTTGACTGTTACACTTTGCACAAGCATGTTATTTCATTTTACTCAATGAATACTTGATTCAATTAAGTCTTAAGCACCTATGGCTCGGGTTGTGATTGTATTACTGTTGGTTGTGTCTCAGTCCCAGTGCGTCCAGTTCAAACCAGCACGCCACCCACAGTCGTCCAGAAACCTGCTCCTGCTGCCCAGGGCCGTGTCCAAACCCCACAGGTCTCTTTTTCTGTAAACATATTAACCTGACTTTTATGGTTTTGTTGATATTTTGCTCAAAAATCTGTTAAAAGACACACACATGCACTATATAGACACTGAATTTCTCCTAAATTTTAGTTAAACTTCCTGCTATGGAACTGTGTAGTGGTTGCTACTAGCAACAGAACACCCAACTGAAACCAGCTGCTAGTGGCAGGAGAATAGTGTATATTAGGTAACATAAAGTCATCAATTTTTTCTTTTAAGTAAGCGTATATGTGTTGTGTGTGCGCATTCGTTTGCGTTTTTTCTTGTAATTATAGGTTTTGATGTACTTAATCACTTCTTGTTACAGGCAGCTGTTAGTGTGAAGGCTCTGGAGAAGCAGCTACAGCAAAAGAAAGACTCCGATCCCATTATGGCTGGTATATTGGAGGAGGTGAGACATATCAATTAAGTCAACTCTTGACACTTTTAATTGGTGAACTTTGTGGCTTGAACCATATTTTGGGGGGTGGGAGGAGGGTTGGTTACTTGCCAGATGCTAGTGGTCATGACTACACACAGCAGATTTCCTCAAATAAGTTTTCCTCTTAATTAAAATGTAAATCTGTAAAATATCTTTTTAAGTAATTGTGCTATTTGTTTTGATTAAGGTATGCTTCATATAATTAAGCATCATTTCAGATGGAATTATTATGTACAGAGATTATATCAGAAATTATGGTCAAGGCAGTTTAGTTCCTTCGGTTGCACCAGCTTTTCCAAAGTTCAGACTTGGCGTAGTCATAATGTAGCGTTAAGTGTTGACTAAGTGAGGATTTAATTATCCCTAAATTAAAAGGGTTTGCACCGCACAAACTAGTTCTTACATAGTCGATGTAAGATATTTTGTAAAAACAACTTGCTTACTGGCAGGTGTAACTGTTGCATAGCTAACTGCATGCTAATATATGACCTGTTTTAGAATGAAGAGTAAAAGGGGTAATGGGATATGGTCAAAATATCTGGCCTGGCACTCTGTCAAAATGTTGTTTAATATTGATGCAAACTGTGTAGACTTAGAAATAAATTTCACAAAAAACACCATGTAGCAAAACATTATCTAATAACATCAGACTAAGAGACTATATAATGTTGGCTAGGTTAGCTTAATCAGTATGTATATATAAGTAAAGAAAAGTCATACCCAAATTTACAAAGGATTGCCAGTCAAGTTTAAAATATGATTTGGCCTTTTAAAAGTGTCATTTTTGGAAGTTATGTTACAGCGTGTGATGTTAGTGACTTCCTATTTACATAGTTGAGTAGCTGCATAAGACATTTCTTAGCTTTAATAGTGTATATTTAGTAAATTGCTAGTTTGAAACTCGCTAGTAGTTACTAACAATTTAGGAAGGACTTTACATACAAACTTATTGAAGAAATTATGAATAGCTGCTGCAACTCAGTCCTGGTCACCAATTTTTCTTGATATTGTTTCACAACTAAGCATGTCTTTGACTTGTCACCAGATCGCACACTTCCAGAAGGAGCTAGATGATCTGAAGGCACGAAGCGCAAAGGCTGACTTCAAGGTTGGCCCCAATGAGGAGATGAAGGAGTTGAGGAAGGAGTCAGAGGACCTCCATATTTTCACTCTGGAGATAAAGGAAACTACAGAGGTATGACCATAGTAAAAAAAACAAAAAAAAACAAAATGTGCAATAATAATACACTCACCAGGCAGAACCTAGCCGTTGTAGCTGCAAAAGTGCACTGTCATACATATTTAGCTGTTGTGTCAATTTAGTTTAATAGCTGATAGTCTTCTTGTTAAATAAAGCCTATTAGAGCATTGATATGCTCTTCAAACCTGTTTTTAAAACTATTATGTTTGTTAGTCTCTCCATGGAGACATTGGCACACTGAAGACCACCTTACTGGAGGGCTTTGCTGGGGCAGAAGAAGCCAAGACCCAGAGTGAGCTCAGCAAAGACAGAAATTACAGGCAGCTGTTATACAAAAAACCTCTGGATCCGCGCAGTGAGGAACAGCTCAAGGTGAGACGCAGAAGTTCAAATGAATGGATACTTTTTGTAAAGCCTTTAAATGAAACGCCTACATACTTTTTTTTTTTTTTTTCTTCACCTTAATTCAGGAGATTCGCAGGCTGTACCAGTATGTCATGTTTGCTGTGGAGGATGTCAATGATGTCTTGGATGTGGAATGGGAGAAACACCTAGAGAAGAAGAAAAAACAGAGGTAAGCTCAAAATATGAACGCTATTTGAGCTATTTGACATTTTGTGTTGAGTAGGACTAAAATAATTCTCTTCTTCACAGACACATGGTCGTGCCAGGGCGTGAGGGTCTGTTCACTACACTGGCCAACAACCTGTACATCATCAACCAGCAGAAGAACAGGCTGGACCAGCTGGTGAAAGAACTCACTTCACTGCACCTCTACAACAAGACTACCACTCCACCTATAAACGACAACACTACTGCAGCAACAACTGCCGGGTAGGAGCTGACAAAGAGCAAGAAAATAGGAGTGGAGGAATGTGAAAATCTCTGGGAAATGACTATTTAATTTTGTAATTTTGCTGTGAGAAGGGAGGCTCTGTGGAGTAGGTTTCGTAATTAGAGACCTCATATTTCAAGTTAAATTCCACTCAAATGAGCTACAATTTGAATCTAGAAAAGTTTTTAATAATAAAAATGGAATAAGTTCAACTTAGCAGGTGATTGGTTTTCATAACTGAATGGCATAATGGCTTACTATATAATCACCAATAAAGATTGCACACATTTCTTTCAGTGTAGCAGGGTATAAACACTGCATATGCTTACATTTCCTTCATTACATGTCATTCCTAATTATGTGCATCAGTACACTGCAAATAGCTGTTAGAAAATGTGTTGTTGTTTGTAACTTACAGCAACTTGTTTCTGTGTTTTTGACAGTTTGGAAAGCGAGCTTGAGAGTTTAAGGGATGCATTCCTGAAAGCCAGATTGGACACTACCCCTCCTAAGACCAAATCCAAATCTCCAGGTTTTAATCTTTTAATTTTTGATATATAGTCCAGTAAGTATTTGGTAAGTTACACATTTTTTTGTTCTTCAGGCTCTGTGCTTCAGCACATTCAATTTGAAATAAAGTAGTGGCTACTACATGAAAGTGCCAAGTCTCAGCTTTAATTTGAGCAGGTTTACGTCAGTATAGGAAGAACTGTGTGAGGGATATAGCCCTTTTAACATGCACAAAGTTGAGATATTAAGGTAGTTTGTTTGCCAAAATCAACAGTTGGGTACATTCTAAAAAAGCAGGCGCACACAGGAAAACTAGAAAATGACAAACAACCTGGTAGACTGAGGAGCAGTCTTGTTTTAAAGCTGAGAATTGGCATTTTAATGTGTCGTCTTTCATCTGTCATCCATTCCTTTACTTCAAATTGAATGTGCTGAAGAACAAAAAGTGTTGTAACTGTCTAAATACTTTGACTGTAAATAATAAAGGATAGCACATTTCTTAATTTCAACAAATACTAACTTGTAGATGTTTCTCCAGCAGTCAAGATATCACCTGTTAAACAGTCCCAGCTGCGTAACTTCCTGTCAAAGAGGCAGATGCCTCCTGTCCGTTCAACTGCACCAGGTACACACCTCCTGGAATCTTTGATTTTTTTTTTTAATTTTTTTTTGTAAATTTGTTTTACTGAAATTTGTGGTTGTGTGAAAGTTACAAATGTATTTTAGCTTATCAGCTCTCAAGTAAAAGAGGGGACTCAAATAATTGTCAAACACAGAAAATGTTTAAACAAATAAGCCTTTTCTGTGCATTTAAAAGAAGATAGTATAAAATAAAAAGGTCTGAGAGATAGTTCACTTGCAATTTGAACAAAACTGCAAATACCTCCTCAAAATTCAACATTTGAGGAATTCCATGCTGAAAATTAGATTTATGTTGAAATCCTTATGTTGAGCACTCGGTGCGTAAAAATATTACCATAATGCAGCTATACGACAGGCGTTGGTTATCTTGATGTTCTTCATCTGTTCTCTTCTAGCCAACCTGTCTCGCTCGGCCTTCCTCTCACCAAAATACTATGAGGATTTGGATGATGTGAGCTCCACCTCCTCCCTGTCCCAGTCGATGGAGCCTCACCTGCCTCACTTGGAGCTGGAAGAGGAGGAACTTCAGCAAGAGCCCCCTCCCATGGCTGTCATACCCCCAGCTTTGTCCACCCCACGCCACCCCACTGTGGTGAGGACCCCCTCTATCCAACCAGGCTTCGGAGCCATCCAGTCCACCCCTCTAAACAAAGCCCACTCAGTACAGGGCATGGGCTTTGGACTCAGCCCTATTGCCAGTCCTGGTAAGTAATCAGCTATAGAGTCCATCAAAGATGTGATGCAACACAGAGTAAGAATACAGCTGCTAAACACTACTAGACATGCTTTTCATAAATGTTGCTCACTGTGTTGACATTTCAGTTCCAACCAATAAGATCAACCTCAGCGGGGCTGATAGCACTGCTCTTGCCACAAAGACAGTAAAACATGGAGCTCCACCAACTGAGAGGACCATACCTGTCACCATTCCTGCCCAGCAGGCTGCAGCCACTGCTGCTCTCCGAAGGCAGATGGCCAATCAGAAGACAGGTAGGAAATGCATGTTACAGTTACCAGCTTTTGACTGCAAGTGGAAACAATTATGTGTTTATTTTGAAATGGTAATGAAGATCTATTAACTCATTTTGAGCTATGTTATGTGTATAAGAAGCTGTTTAGTATCATATTGCTATGTCAACTGTAATTCACCAGGTGGAGACACAGACCTCCAGACAAAGCCATGTGAAATTGGCAGCTTTATGCCTCAGCTCAGTGCCCCATCATTTTTGAGTTGTTAGTTTCATTATAATTCAAACCACACCTAAATCACCATGGAAACATTATTCAGTTCATTTAATTACACCTGTCTGGTCTGCTCTATTTTTTTTTTTTTTTATATATAAACATTGTTTGTGTGTGTATGCACATCTCTGTGTGTGAATTGCTCACATTTGTGTGTGTGTTACAGCTGTCGTCAGTGCTTCCTTGACAGAGTCCACTTTGAAGACTGTTCCTCAGGTGGTCAATGTTCAGGAGCTTAAGGACAGAGGACCTCCTGTGCCAGTTTCCACTATTATAAGGTAAAACACAAAAAGAATTGATTTTTTTTTTTTTTTTTTTTTTTGATTTTCAAAAGTTTGGATGTGCTTAAAAGCTTTAAACCCAACATTTACGCATCAGTGAGCTAAAACAAGTTTTATCTATTAGAGGATGACAAGGTAATAATGGTGCTTTTATGATACTCTATATGGAAATATATGGAAATGATTGATAGCATGAAGTCATACTTTCTGTTTTAAACTGCTCTTAACTGGGATCCATGCATTTGACTTTGAAATGAAACTGATTTTTTTTAGATTATGTATTAATTGACATGGTAGATAAAGTTAATTTTTAAAGGATTTTGATATTTCCCTTTTTTTTGCAATTGCCATCCCATTGGGATTTATAAAGTAATCTGTTTTGCCTATCTAATCTGTTCTCCTGTTTTTATTTTAAGCATGTTATGTAATATTTATGGCATTGCATCATTAGCATTGTGTGCATTAGCCAATGCACACAACTGGCAGAGGACAGCACTTTTTGAGGACATTGTACACTTGCATCCCAGCTTGTTTTCCCCAAGCTTTGCATATCTTCTATATTGTCTTTGTACTCATCATTAATATATACATAATGAGTATAAAAGGGGGTGCAGCAGAAAGTCAGCACTATAACCTAATAGCCACCAATATGCTGGAGAATGGAGCAAAAATGAAACTGTGTGAATACTTACAGACTGCACTGTATGCACACTGTACAATGGTATCATTCCATACCATCCACCTCCCTTTTATTCATGTTTTTCATTTGGCTCTTCGGCTCCATTCACTCCATGATTCACACTTACCTTTTTTTTTTTTTTTTTTTTTTTTACCCGCACCTTACTCGTTCTGCCTCACTGGGCTGTGCTCCACTTCTGTGCTTAATATTTTGGCAGGTCATCCCTCCTTAGGGCTTTTTTCCATTTAAAGCCTGCTCACAATAACAAATAGGCAAAGTAAGGCATTGTGAGAGTAAGATGATTACGAAAGTGGGCTGTTTCCCAATTCTGCACCAACATACTATTTCCCACTGTCATGCAGTAAGGGTTCAGACATTTCTTCAAATTATTCCCAGCCCCATATAGAGAAACAATATGCATACCTTACTACAACAGAATCTTAAAATTTACACAAAAAAATACACCGATTTGGGTGAAGTTTAAGTTATCAATAGTTTAGATGTGACGTGTTAACCAAGCAATCAGAATGAAAATGTTGTCACAACATGATTATATGGAGAGATCATAAACATTAATGTTGAATTATTGTCCAGCCTGACACAAAGGCAAAATTTGGTAGCAGAGACCAGGTTTTTGATCATCCAAATACAGAATGTAGACAGGACAAAATTGTAAGATGGCTGTTATATTTAGTTCTTAATGGACAGAAGAACAAAAACATTGGAAGACTCACTTCTTCCTGTTCTGATCTCTTCCCCAGCTCATCAGTACCAGATACAGCAGCTCTGACAATTCAGCAGGTTATCGCAACAGTATCTTCCAACCAGGCCAAACGAGTGAGTACTATATGTTACTGCAACAGCTGTCATTCATCTTTTCACATATTTCTTCATCCACACATCTGTGTCACTGTATTACTGACACTTGGGTGATGCATAATCCTAAAATTTAAATTGCTTATAAAATACAGAATTTATGAATATCAGCCACCCTCACCACATATGCTTTAAAAAAGAGCCAATATGCTTTTCTCAGAAACAGATTAATTGGTTGAAAGAAATGTGAAAATATTGACTTTTTACAGTGGTTGAGATTTCCATGTAGAACTGCACAATGCAGCCACAAATACATTTTTTCAATATATGTTTGTATCCGTTTACATGTTATTACTTAAGTACTCAAAAATCAAGCAAGCAGGCATTTTATATACCTCTCCACACATCCTTAAAGACCATTCAACTTGTGAAAATTCACAGATTGCTGACAGTTATGCATGTGAATACAAACCATTAACTGCAAGGGTGAGAAATGTCCCAGCTCCCTCCCACGTTGATGTTACAAATTGCAGTGGGGTGACGGGGGAACTCCTCACATAAATCGTCATCACAGTTCAGGCCCGGGGTCAATTTAATGGGAATGACCCGAACATACTGATCTCCTGCCACATGTGTACATATACTCTTGCTTTTTTTTCTATATCTCTCTCAAGATTACAGTTTATTGCACCTGTGCTGTAACCTGCAGCGGTGTGTTCAAAGGAACCTGCATAATCATTTTTAAAACTCATAAGCACAGTAGATGTATACTGTTCATTTTCTGCATTACAGTTTTGCTTAATTAAGATATAATAATCACTGCCCTTTTAAAACTGTCTGCAGAATTCTACCCAAGGTATCCAGAAACTGTCCACTGAAAGTACAACCACCCCACAGGCAGGCTTCATGTTTGGTAAGCACTGTTACATATACATGCATAAATGCTCTTATATATTGCCCCAATTTGGTGACATTTAATAAACAAAATGGCAATGCAGGTATGCAAAATCCTTACATTTCATTTAGCATACGCTTTATGTCAAAATAAGGTAATGCTGTTACTTTGATAATAGATTTTGACTGACTTCAAACACTTCTGTGTCCTTCAGGTCAATTGCCCAAAACAGACATTTCTGTGGCTCCTGTTAGCTCATCGGAACAAAGCACCAGCAAAGGTTTCTCCTTCTCTTCAGCGTGAGTCAATTTATAAAAATCAGATTAAGGAAGCATTCTGAAGTAAATAGAGGGCTTTACATTGTTTATAATGTGCAATGTTTGATTTATTTAAAGATGGAGTCAGTGATTCTGGAGAAACGTTGTTCAGTACACTTTTTGTCACATTCAGCAGATGTCTCCTCATGGTCCACTAGTTGTCCGTTCTGTGTGTGCGTTGAAAATCTGGTGTTCATACACAGCACTGGCTCTGTAAATGGGAAACAAACAATGTGACTCAGAGTGAGCCACACAACACTATTTCAGCCAATCAGCAGGGGGCGTTCATGCTCATGCACAGGACGGGGAAGTCATCAGAGCAGCTGTCTGTGTGAGGACATGACATCTCCAGCAGCCCTTGAATGGTGGGACAGAGAGGTCATGGCCAATTCACATAGAAATGTTTTCTCATGGAATAGAAACGTTTCCATTTTATTAAATGTATCAATCCACACTGAATCTGAGACAGTCCCACAGAGACACCCCCCCACACACACACACACACACGTTTTTTTTACACTTCAAGTCTGTTTCTGTCGCGTTTAGTGAAGAATAATCTGAGCAGGCAGCTGTTTAAATCACACAAATATCCGGCTGTATATGTTGAACTTATTAACTGTATCAATGAATCAATAACTACAAACACTGTCGATTTCTTCCTGTGGAGGCGACATGCAAACTATTTTGGTTCAGTAAATTTATGCTGTCAGTCAGCCTGATGAAGGCAGTTTGGCTGGCCGCTGCTCCTGGGGAGCTGAGAGGCAGAGGCGCTGAATGCAGGTCAAGTCAGAAGTGGGGAGGCCACAGAGAGGCTGAGAGTGTGCTCACATGAGATGATATTTTTTTTCCGCTTGTGATAATGTGTGCGAGAAACAGAAGAGACTTTACAGCTGACGTATCACTCTGGATTCTGCCATATTTCTCTTTTGGTCATTGCACGTGAGGAGCGGAGCTTCAGAAGGAGCACGAAGGGAGAGGGTTTGGGTGTTTAGTTCAAATATCAACAATCTTTCTCCAGAATGACTGACTCTACCTTTAAAGACCCAGTGAAATAGAGAAGAAAGATGAAGTTCTAATCAAGTTAATTGTTGTTATCCCTTGATATATGCCAAATATATGTAAAAAAAAAAAAAAAAAAAAAAAATCATAATAATTCTTTTCTTTTCCTGTGAAATATTTTTGTTTACCCATCCTGCACTTTGAGAATTTAACATAAATATATCCAATCAAAGGTGATTTGGACAACCAACTAACCTCTATCATATAAAACTGCACTCGTCTGTTAGGTTATGGATCATAGTAGCTTGTAGAGCAATATCAGGGGTCACATACCTTTCCAAAAATAATGTGGTTGCGGTCTAATTTAGTAATTTCTCCCTCAGCCCCCACCTCCTAATCTAACCACTTGGGTTTGGGAGGTGCGGCTGGAGGCGTCCAGCTCTGCATTTCTGTGATTCTCCAAAGACTCATACAATTTGATCAAATCCCTCTCAAAATGACACCTTGCCCAAGTATCTATTCTGTTTGATTTGGAAATGTGTCACAATGCAGAAGCTAAATATGCTCTCATTGTTGTTTCATTTTGACTTAAACGATTTCTTTTACAGGTCCACAAACTTCAGTTTTACTTCAGTAACACCAGGAGCTGGAATGTCACAAGGTAAAAACAATACAACAGCTTGGTTTCGGATAGTTGTAGGATGATGTCAAGCTTACATGCCCCCCTCATTTTCTGTTTTTTTCCTCCTTATGTCTCTCCAGTGAAGGATGTGAATAAATTTTCATTTGGTGGAAATGGCAAGATGTTTGGTCAGACTGGAGAGGAGCCACTCTCCTCCACCTCCCCTGCTCTTGGCACTGGGTCCCCCACCCTTCCTCCAAACACATCAGGAGAAGCAGCCAAACCCACCTCCACCACAGCTGCCCTCAGGATAGAGCCACAGCCCCCGAAGACAATTGGAGGAGAGACTCTGGGAAGTTTCTCTGGACTACGTGTGGGTCAGGGAGAAGAAGCTAAAGATTCCTCCACCAAACCCACTGCCGCCTCATTTACCTTTGGGGACTCTGGACTTGGTATGGGCAAGGCAGCATCACAGTTTAGCTTTGGTACAGATGTCCCAAAGTCTGCAGAAGATTCTACAGGAGCAGACTTGTCCAAGGGGGCAGCGTCGGGCAGTTTGTTCAAGCCTCCTGAATCAAACACCAAGCTGGCCTTCTCTGTTCCCCAGTCTAGCTCAACTGCCTCAGCTTTACGTACGTCTTTCAGTAGTCTCCTTGCAGCCCCTTCAGAAGCATCAGAGGAACCAAAAGCTCCCCCACAACCTTCAGAACCCACACCGCCCCCTGAAAAGGAACCTGTTACTGAACCCCCTGTAGAGAGCGCCAGCCCCTCTGTAATACCTGAGCCTGCAGCGGATACAGCCACCACAGAAACCACAACAACAGTTAAAGCACCAACACCTCCTTTGGCCGCAACTGCCCCTATCCTAGACCCTCCTTCCTCCAGCACCGCACCAGCTAAAGCAACCCCTCCAGCACCAGCCAGTGCTGCTCCCACAATAGAAGCCACACCAGACTCCACCACCACCACCACCGATCCTGTGCCCACTTCAGAGGCTGCCGCTCCTGCGGTCGTGCCTGTCTCTCAGGTAGCTCCAGCAGCATTCCAGGTGTCCACGTCTGACAAGCCAGGTTCCATTTTTACTCAGCCTCCTCCCGCAACAACAGACAGCAGTTCCCTTGGAGTTACACCAGTAATAAACACAGTTGCCACTGCAGGCACCACTCCCACCGCTACAGTTGCTAACAGCGCAACAACTACTGCTCCTAGCACTGTGTTTGGGCAACCTGCTGCACCTTCAGCCTCCTCAGCCCCCACAGCACCAGCATCCACAGGATTTGGCTCAGCTGGGTTTGGTACATCAGCTGGAACTGGTTTTGGCAAGTCAGTATTTGGCCAGGTAAGTGGCTTCGGCCAGCCTGCCAGCAACACCGGAACATCCAGTGGCTTTTCATTTGGACAATCGGCATTTGGAGCAAGTTCTAGCAGTGCCACCACTGGAGGAGGTCTTTTTGGTGCTCCTACTGCGAGCAATGCAAGTTCCTTCTCCTTTGGCACAAGCAGTGCCAACACAGCCAGCAGCACTGGCACAGGGCTGTTCGGACAAAGCACAACCCCAGCATTTGGGCAGAGCTCTGGATTTGGGCAAGGATCTGTGTTTGGGAGTAACACCACCACATCCTCATCTACAGGATTCAGCTTTGGACAACAGTCAGGTAAGAGTTTGTGGTTAATGGTTTTATGTATTAGCACTGAGTAAGGAAACATAGCATTTCTTTGGGATACATTAGTAAAGCTATAGAAGCCTCATATCATTTGAATAGAATAATTTTAAGTACAAATGCTGGAATACTTGCCACAGATCATATAGGTGGCTATGCAGATCTGTACTTTGTAAGTACAGATGTCATATGACACCTATCTTTTGGCCAGGTCTCTCTTGTAGGGTCTCTCTTGTAAAAGAGGTAATTTATCTCAAGACACTTACTCATTAAATGAATAAAAAAAGATAAATAAGTCTTATGACGTCAGTGCCATTTAATGATGAAAAAGGCTGAAAAGCTCCTTGTTCCTGAGAATGTAGTGGGCGGGTTGAAAAGTTGTGAAAGATTATGTTTTCACTTTTTTACTTTACTTTTTGTTTATCACCTTTTGTTTATCTTCCTCTGCTTAATCACCTTAATGATGTTTCTACTTCTCTCACCTTTGTCATATGAGCTAAATCTAAAATGTTCCCTTACATGTGCTATGTCATATGTAAATTGTGGCACTAAGTGGCTAGTACCACCTTCAACCTGACTTACCCAAGTGAATCTGTGCAATACATTATATCACCTCAGCACATCTTCAGCTCACAAAATTTATAGTGGAAGTAAGTCTCTTGCTGTTTATAAATTGGAAAGATGACACCTTCAGACTATCAAAATAATGGGGCATACAAGGTTCTCAATTTCAAATCAGTCAGCTAAAAACTAAGACTGCCAGCGATGTCGTCGTCACTCAAAGTGGTGTTATATTTACTAATCAGAGCTATGAAAGAGTACGAAAAATATCAACTCATTTAGATCACCAGCCTGCACATATTGTCGTGATTAAAGCCAATTATGTCACTTCTATGAGTTTACATGCCATCAGCTTGCTGAAGATAAGACTCATGATTTTATCTGTAGTGTACTGCCACCATGAGGGGGTCAGAGGTGTGGCAGTGGCTGTGAGATTTTGGAGTGTTGTAGTTGTCTGAGAAAGGAGGGTGGCAATGAGGGAGTTGTCCCGTTCCCAAAGATTCCCTAAATTCCCAATGCAGTATGGGAATGTCTGAGGGTCTGTGGACAGCTGATGTCAATGTATCAGCAGTTAGAAGCAGCTTGTCACTCCTGTCTGCAGACTTTGAGGGCCTGACTTTGCAGAGTCAGCTCACTCTGATTTATGACACTGGGTGACGAAAAGGCATGTCAAGCTATGTAATGGTAAAAAGTTTGTGTGGCAGAGTAGGGATGCCACGGTGAAAAATTTTCCCACCAGCTTCAGGCTGCTGATAGCGGGTCTTCCTCCGTGTACAGCCGGTCTGTGGTGCACACAGATGCAGGGATGAGCCAGAGGATGACTGCCACTTAGAACCAGAACCGGAGCAGCCCATCTGCCAGCCGAAGAGAGACACACTGAGAGCAGGCAGATAGCAGGAGAGTTTCTGCCGAAAAACAAGCACAGAGACCCGGGGTGAAATGAGAGCAGCTGCTCGCTAACAGCTACGTGTGTTTACAACAGAGAGCAGGAGGGAGGACAGATGTCTCACTCTGCTACTCTGTGCTGTGACTCTGCTGCTGCTGTGAACAGTCACGGAGCAGACACTTCTAGTTTATAATTGTAGCATCTGTCATCTGACTAAGTATTTATAACACACTTAGTATTTTACAAATTAGAGTTTTTTTTTATTTGAGATTATTTCTATTTAAAAAAAGCAAAACAACAATATGGGCGGTGGGCAAGTAATGTAATGGGTGTATGCCGGAACACCGTGTAACACCAGGTAATACTGACTCCTGTGGCAAGCCTAGTGCAGAGTTGACGAAGAATGTCTCAATCTTGACTGTATTTTTTGTTTCCTTCTTATTACAGCTTTTGGCTGCTCCTCCGCCACCCCGGTTTTTGGCCAACAACCCAGCAGTGGGAGTGTATTTGGACAGGTATCACCCCCTGATTGTTTATACTTTACAATATATGAATAGAAATTTCTTGAAATTAAAACTTGCCCCATTCTTCTGGACACCTACCTAACTAACACTACTCTCCCAGCAGCAGCCGTCATCGGGTGGTAGTCTATTTGGTTCAAGCTCCACCAATACAGCAGGCTCATCCGCTGCTGGAGGATTCTTCAGTGGCCTGGGAGGCAAACCAAGCGAAGACGCTGCCAACAAGAACCCATTTGGCACCACTGCCACCCCCGGAGGTTTTGGGCAGCCTGCTCAGACAGGTAGGCTAAAACAATCTCTAAAAGAGATTGCAAGGCTTATAACACCTTACAAATAGCCAAATTGAAACCATTGAGCAAAAGAAACAAATCCTCATTTTGCTGTCATTGAAAGTTGCACGTATCTGCTTGTTTCTCTAGGTACCAACAGTCTGTTTGGGAATAGTGGTGCCAAGACCTTTGGTTTTGGACAGTCCTCCTTTGGAGAGCAGAAACCTAGTGGTACCTTCAGCACTGGTGGAGGGAGTGTCGCATCCCAAGGCTTTGGCTCCTTCTCTACTCCGACAAAAGCAGGTACAGCTCTCCCCATATTGCTTTAGCGCTTTCCGTCTCACCCTTGAGATACTCTTGTCCACTATATGAAAATGATGATTGCATGTATTTTGCAGTTAACAGTATATCAGACAATTTATACTGCTTATATTTTCAAACCAGACTTGTGCTGTTCCTACTTCCTTGGGGTATAGATTAATTCTCTTAATTAGAATTGCGAAAAGGGCTGAGTAAATGTAAATGTTCCAGTTTTTAAGTCATTTTATAATTTACAAAAATGGAAATTTATAATTCTGTGCTGATAGGGCTTGAATTAGTGATTTTTGATATTATCTGTACTAACATTTTCCTCAGGATCTGGCTCAGGGTTCTGGCTTTTTAATGTGTAAGGTTCGGTGACAGTGGGATGGCTGTGATTGGGATGCCTTTTTAAAAATGCGCACTCAAACATTCACCATTTCACTCAAGAGCATGCTCTTGACATTGCCTTCTCCTTTATCATTTGCTACAGCAAGTGCCCTTATCTCCTCACCCCAGCAGAGCAGAAAGTGAGTTAGTCAGATGCTCCATCATTACCTGCCCGAATACTGCTGATGCAATGTTACCTCTCAGCACTGCTAAGTCACAGTGCAACGAGTCAAAGATGTGATGTTTTTATTTCAGTATCAGATGCCTATTTACTACATGAACAGCTTTTAATTATCTATTTAAGCTACAATTATTTCACAACTGTAATTTTATATTTATTGAACATTTTCAGGTATAGGGTCCAAAACCTCCACACCAGACTCTACAACTCAAAACAAACCATACAACAAAATAATACCACAATGTACGAGCCACACCACAATTATATTGGTGATCTATATTTTGAATATCACTATTCAACTCCCTCTGTCATCTCTCTTCCTGCATCTTGGGCTAATCATACAGTATCATGTGTGGAATTGGACGATGCACCAATTTTCTGCAACAAATTTACCTTCATCTGGTTTTCGTAACACTTAAAAACATGTGAAGACAGCTGGATATGAGCATGAGCTGATGTTATGCTTTGTCCTTGTTGATTTGTTATGCCATGATTTGTGAACAAGAGTTAATGTTTGTCAGACAGCACCCACGTGTTTCTGTGTCAAGTCATAGGATGGTCTCGCTGCTTTAAAACAGATTTGCAATTTGCTTGGATGAGGACTGACATGTCAGGCCACCCTTGTTTGGTTCCAGTTCAGATTTGTGTCAGACCTGTTCATGTTGTTAAAATTATTTATTAGCTAAAAGAGGATAATAAAAATAGATATTGTCCCTTTAAAAATTGGGAGACTTTTTATTTTTAGAGCAGGACACAAGCAACATTAGGTGCAAGTAGGGGAAGGAAAGAGGGAGGCGACAGGAAAAATATAATGTGCATTATTTTTTGCTTGAAGGCAGAAGTCTTCCTCTCATCCCAGAAGATGGTTTAGGAAATAACAGTCCCTTACCAGGGTTCTCTAAATATTTTTCTGTGTGGGAGCCAGAGCTATAAAATACCGCCACTAGTGGAAGCAATATCAAACACATGTTCAGCTTATTAGCTATTATTATAGTAGGGATAGATTTTGTTAAAATAAACTTATAAAGACAGCCTATATAGATCTTCCACATGGTCTGAACTGCCTACAATGCTCCCACACCCAAGCTGTGAGACTGTTGAGAAAATTAAACATTTAGAGTGGCTCAAGTGCAGATGAAATGAAGTGTAGAAAAGCATGAAGAATTAACTTCATCCCCCCTCAAATAGATTGCTTGTTTTCAAGATGTAAATTGAGCTTAACTTCTTGGATTTTTTTTTCTTTGCTATTTTTTCTAATAAGCACCAGCAGCAGCAGTAGTATTAGTAGTAGGAGTAGCCGACCAAGCTATCCCTCCACCCCACTGGGATATTGGTACCACTCAGCACACTAATGCCCTATCACTGGCCTACGTACAGGAAATGTAATCTTGTTACATTAGCTCAATCAATTATTTACTGGGGCATGCTGGTCGCCAGGCTGTAATTTCAGTACAGCCATTCGGCCCTGCTACTCCTTCATCTGAGGCTTTGAGTTGGTGTGAAGTAAGTCACCCAACATTAAGCTGTCACAGTGTGTTATTCCAAAACAATAACAGACTGCAAACAACAAAACATAATACAGTAACAGTATTAATCCTGCTCAGGCTTTTTGTTTTGTGAGAGACAACGGGAAAATGTTCATGACTGTTGTAAACAAAAATGAATATCGCAATGATAATTTCCATCTGTTTACTTGTGTACTGTTATTACCCTTTTAGGTAGTGTCAGCCCAGAATCAGACCACACATGGACATTATGTATAGAAATATTTAAGCAGGACTGTTCATACTAATGTGTTTCTGTCCAGCAGAAATGCCCTCTGCACAGGTGAAATGTCCTACTCACATCATCCTTCAACAGCCAAGGAAACAGCATAACAAACTCCTCTTTTTAATCTTTTTTTTTTCTTCGTATAGATACTTAGGACAATCTAACTCCCTGAATATTTTCTGCTGCCTTCTGTTACAAAATGTTTTTTTTTTATCTACTTTCCCTCCTACAGGTGGTTTTGGCAGTGCACCAGTGTTTGGGAGTCCCCCTTCTTTTGGCGTTTCCCCATCATTTGGCGCTGCAGCATCATTTGGCTCGAGCCCTCCCTTTAACAACGCCATGGGTTCCTCGGCTGGTAAAGTGTTTGGAGAGGGAACAGCGGCTGCAAACATGGGAGGATTTGGGTAAGAAACTTTATATGTTTTCAAGATTCAAGAGACTTTATTGCCATTTGCACAGGCACAGGGTACATGCACATTGGAATTCTTGTGCAATTTTCGGGGAAAAAAATGAAAATAATATTTAGTTAGTTACGTTCAGCCTTTCTAACATCAAGCAGTTATCGTTGCATCTGCCACCTGATAAAGTAGCTGTTCTGTATTTTGAATGGGGGCAGCAGAGCGCAAGTCCTCCACCGTGGCTACCAGTTATCTGCGATCCTACGTTCCTGCTCTAATCTCATTTTGTAGCCAAATAGAGCGGGTTATAGCTTCAAATTGAGGAAATGGTTAGCAGGATAATCAAACTTTTAAGTTCATATTGCTCCAAGACTGTTTTGATATTGATACGTTTGGTATTCACTGCTGGTGAAGAGGCAGGGGACTCAGATATCAGTAAAATTGTATAATTTGCGTGTAGTTTTCTATGGTTGCCATGGTCACACACCACAAGCCGTGGTGTTGATAAACTTGAATCAACTCAGATGGCAGCAGCAAATAGCTGCCCGCGTTCACATCTATTTATTTATCTACAGTGGCAATATACTGTACAGTATACTTGTACAGTATACTGTAAGTGTATTATTTTTTGTTCTGTTATTGTAATGGTTTAAATCTATGCCTACTTTACATTTAAGGCATAAAGCAGCAAATATTTCAAGCAGCACAACTTGTGAGTAAAAAAGAAGTGTAACACGTTAGACCTACTGTCTCATATTTGGTCGTTATATCGTTGCTGTCAGTAAACATTTGAAAATGTCAGTGTCACCAGGATATGTGTGCAGGAACGGAGCAGCAGGATTTTGCCTGCAGCTTTTTTAGAAATCGAAACATCTGTGTTCTCTCTCACTCACTGCGCCATCACACGAGCATAACACATAAGTAATTCAAGGGCAGCATCCACCATATTTTTAAAGCCTCTATTAACATTAATAGTGATGACAAGATAAAATAAGCCAATTTCAAGGCTTGCTAGGGAGCCAAATGGAGCACGTTTTGGAAGCACCCTTGAAGCCTTGTGCTGTTATTAAAGGAGGCTGCTTTCACAATGTTGAATACACAACAGGTAAGAAAGACCCCTCAACTAGGTTTTCAAAAAGAAATCTTACCTCAAAGTCCATTTACTTGCTTTGTCTGGAGCTCTAATCCACATCTCGCCGTCTTCATTAGCGGATGTCGGAGTTTGCTCTGTGTTTATCCATCTGATGAAACAGATGTGCAACATTTTAACCAATGCGGCTGCCTCACTGTCTTTAACAGCTCACACATGTCAGTTTTCTGACTTTGACTATCTCATATTTGTAAGATTTCTCTTGTTTCTGTCCCTTCTTCCTCTGCATAGTTTGTTACAATTTGGGAGGATTTTAGGAGCCCTTAGTTTGATGTAATAGATCTGCCTGCTAATGCAAATGCTGCAGAATCATTGTCATTTACGACTGAGATTGCATAAAGGTAGACGATCGAAATCGCAATTTTGATATAATTAATTGTGCAGCCCTACTCTGAAGTATAAGGGACTGTATCTTTATAGCCCTCAGCAAGTCAGCCTTCTTCCAATTGAGATTTCATTTTAGGCTCCAGAAAAGGGGATTAATTCATTTTTTACCTTATTTCCACACAAATGATTTCTCCAGCTTTATCAACCTTTGTGTGTCCACCATGTGGCAGTGAGCATAGCTACGTGCCCGAAATTATAGAGCTCTGCTCTGTGCAGAACTAGATTATTCCCCTCAGATAATCTCACTCTGGGGTCATGCTGCCTGCAGATTAAACTGGCCTGCTCTCTCTCTCTCTCCCTCTGCTCCCTCTGTGTTGCTTATTCTCTCTTTTCTCTCCCCCGGGAGTCAATGGGCGTGGGTCCTGTAGAAGGGATTACCACTTAAACCCCCATCTCTCAATCCTCTAGTAAACACACACACACACACACACACACCATCTGACACCTTCTGCCTTGCTGGCATGTTTACTTGGAAGGAGCTAAACAAAAAATATACTGTATCCCGGACATGTTAATATTTCCTCTTTTTATCCACATAAATTGTGTTTAAACCAGCCCTGTTAAATGGTTTCCTCACTCAGTATTGGATATTTATTTTGAATCAGTCGAACCTTTTAGTTATATCACATCCTCTGTGTCCGCTTCCGTTTTCAGCTTTGCCTCACCTCCCAGCGCCCCGTCCTTTGGTGCTCTAGCCAATCAGAGCACTCCGTCATTCGGAGGCCTGGCCCAGCAGGGCTCTGGTTTTGGAAGTCAGCCCAGCAGCTTCTCAGGCTTTGGACAACAGCCACAGGCTGGAGGTGAGACTGCTACTACAGTTACCTTTTTTTTTTCTTTTCTCATCATCTTCAAATGTCCTCTTGCTTACCATCAATTAGTTAAATATTGTAAGCATCATCAAGTACAGTTGAATAGTAATGACAAAAAAAGTCCCCTATGCTTTTAGGGTTGGGTAACTGAACTCAGTACTTTTAAGGGTACCGACCAAATTACGTCGGTACCCTACTGAGAACTTATTCACGTTAGATCATTTGGTGCCAGATTTCGGTACCTTGAGAGCGGTTTGTGTTGTGAATTCAAATAAATATTGATAAGATTCCTTATGAGCCTTTCAAGAAATCAGTTCCAAGTTTACCGACACTGGTGCGCCTGAAATTTCTCCCGTGTTCCGGTTTGTACTTTGAGATATCAGCCTTATTTTACTGTTTCCTGATCGCTTTCATCTGTATCGGAGCCGTGTTAAGTTACTGCTGATGGAAACATTTCCTGCTGCTGCTGCTGCTTCATTTTAAAAACTTTCCACTGACAAACTAACGGAAGGTTTTTATTGTGAAGAACTCATATGAAAGGAAATGTGTTTATCGCTGAGTAAGCAGAGCTTCGTTAGCGGTGCTATTCTTCAATAAAAACAAGTCGACACAACAAGATCTGGAGATATTTGGAGCTCTTTGTTCAGCGGATCAGTTAGAAATACTGCAGAGAGGAAGAGTGCAAGCAGAAACAGCCACAGTGAGATGTTTGATGAAGAGCTGCAGACCACAGGTTCTTAGTGCATTTTTGCACCACATCTCCAACAGGTAGCCTAAACAACTTATTTTACCTTGTTTATTATTAATTTATTATTGTTTGTTTAACCTTACACAACTAAATGTTGTAGATAAATAACAACGTTGAAGTTGAGAAATTTGGACTTGTTTTTTACAACTGAAATTACATTTTTGTTATTACAGAGAGAGTAAAGTACCGAAAAAGGTACCGTTGGGTACCGATATCAGTACCCAACCCTATTGGCTTTTTAGTCACCTCTTCTCATCATATAAAATTATACCAGCAGCGCAGATCACAATTGTAACCCCCCACCCATTATGTATTGATTTACTTTTTGATGTACTTTTTGGTTTTTGTGTTGGTGATCTTGGGAAGATTAGAAAATGCCTAAGTACGAAGATAATTTTGATAGTAATGAAATAAAATCGTCAATCAGATTTTTTTTTTAAAACTAAATTAATGTTCAGACCAGAAAATGATAGTTGCACCACAGAAATAGTGAGGAATCTTATAACCAAACATTGACTTGTTTGGGTGCAGTGATTAGACTGTAGGTATAGATTCTGCACCAAAAGAAGGTTTTACGAAAGACGTCCATTGACCTCTTTTGGTAAGAAAAAAATCAATTTGCAATTTCAAACATGAGTCGGGTCATGTTGCGTACACAACACACAGTCACAGATCTGTTTGTTAGATGTGACTCTTGCTGTGAAATCAGCATTGCATTAGGCTTGTTGTTTTTTCATGTTATGCCACACTGGCAGTCAGTGTTTTATTCCTAGAATCACACCAGCTTATCAGTTTGAGTAATAATGTCACCTTTTTATTCCCGTTTTGTAGGATTTCCCGGAAGCACCTTTGGAGCCACAAACCAGTAAGTGTGGTCAATGCATTTAGTTTTAATGTATGCCTTTTTTTGTGTTTTCCGTATGTATGAACCGATGAGTAGACAGACCCACATTTCTCCTTTCCTCCCTGGCAGCAGTGTGCCTGTGGTGTTTGAACGCTGCAGTTCAAAAACTCACAACACTGCTCCCCATAGAACCTTTCAGATTTAATACCACCACATCCACCCTCATTTATTTCAGCTTCTCCGTCTTTTCTCTTTTCTTTATTCATCTAAAGTCGGCTTCAACTTTATTGCAGTTTCACTATAAAAACACAGTGATGTTTTTTTTTTCTGTCTGGCACTCTCAACCTTGGATAAAAACACATGGAAATTAATAATACATTGAATAATATTTACAAAAGAAGATCCAATAAATTATATAATAAATACAATGCTGCATGCTCATACTAATGTATGGTATGGCTCATAATTCTTACCCCTGTGGGAAGTCGCTGTCCCTGAAATGGGTGGTGCATGATTTAATGCTCTGGTAGCTCTCTTTTACTAATTGCCCCCTTGCGATTAGTTTATCATTCCCATCCTATTGCCTCTGCCTTTCTTTCTCCCATCCCTCTATTCCACTCTCTACCTCTCCTTCCCTTATGCCTCCTCTTCCTCAGTTTGCTGCTGTGTCACATGGCGGCCAGCGTTCCCCGGGGTGTGTTCCAGTGGAATGCACTCTGAAGTGTGCAGGACTGTGTGGAGACGAGGCTTAGCTTATTGGAGACATTCACATGCTATTAATAATCCATCTCTCTCACTCATTTTTGGGTTTTTCTTTTGTCTCCCGCCTTTATTCAGCTTTATGCTTATTGTGTTTCTTTGCTAACTTGTACCCATTTTTAAGATTGTAGCAACATTAAGTTAGTGGTCACTAATTTTATTGCAAATATGCAAAAAAAAGCTTCTTTTCCTTTTTCTTTTTTCTTTTTTTTTTAACTGAAACAAGTCAAAATGGAAAAAACAAAACAAAACATCAGTGTCCTGTCCATGTTTAACGCCCCAATACCGTCATACTTTAAAAAGATTCTAGTGGAAACATGGAAATTAAGTACAATAAATCTTGGTATTTGCAATTTCGTTCAACCCTTGCAATATTTTTGAAAAAAAAAAGGAAAATGACCTGATTACTGCCTTTTTCTATGTAAGAGGAAAGTTTTCTTTTTATACACATTTCCCTGTAATTCAGTATAAGATATTTGGTATCTTTGGAAGTCTTCAGACCTAAAATATAATTTCCGGCAAGTTCTATAAATCTGTTCATTTGATTGACAGATAAGAGATTAATATCTGTACGCTATCCTCAGTCCACAAAGCCACAACCCCTGCACCAAGTCCACTTTATGGTAGAGGATATAAATAAGCAACTTCTTTATATTACTACGAGTAATGCTGTTTCAAGCGTTGAAACTCTTTTTCAATAATGTCTCCCTTTTCTGCTTTGTCTGTTATTTCTTCTTCCAGATCAAGTTCTCAAACATTTGCCAGTTGGAGAAGCTAATTTTATTAAACCGTCATGAGCTAGACGCCACTGCTACAGTACTTTCTGCAATCAAGCTCTTTGTGCCACACAGTGGGACGAGGGTTGAACGGGTGAATAAAGTGAAGTAGAAGCCAAGTTTACATGCACTGTCATTGTTGAAAACCTTTGCATATTTAAGACAGAAATGACAAGTTTTAAGAAACTTTTTTTCTTGCTGTTGTGTATTTCACACAGGTCTAGACATATTTTCATAGTATTTACATCATGCGTATCACTTATGCTTAAGTTTTGCTCGTGGGCTTCACTGTAAATATTTTGGAGACCGTGAATCGGACTTTCTAAGAATATATTAATTTCATGTTCCATTTTCCCAGATGATGCTGATGTGAAACTGCATCTAACATTGTCTCAGTCTCTAAAAGTTTTACAGTGAAGTGAGTGAGGAGAATGTAATTAGCAGCGTGCACTGCGGCAAAAGTTACAATTATCAGTCGGGAATCGGAACATAAATTCATAAAATGTAGTTAATAAGATTGTTACATGTTGATGCAGTTTGGGCTGTGACAGTGTGGATTTTTTCTTATCGCGGTGCAAAAGCAACATATCTCTGTGGTTTGGCGGATATTTAAATGCGGTGACAGTAATGAGCTCAACCCCACGGTTGGCATCACATGACCGCGGTACTGCAGTAATGCGGTTATCGTCACAGCCCTACTTGCAGTTTGCGGTCTTGCCACACTTAAGAGTTATGTTCTTTATTATCGTTACATTCGTACTCCAGGGTGATGGTTACTTCTCGGTTTATTTTGTGTCCGCTGTTTTTTAAGTTTTTCTTTCCGCACTTGAAACATGCAAATGTACAAACAATATCAAGCTTTACTTCTAAATATTTCCACTCTTTTGTGGAATTATGTAAAATGGTGTTCTCAGCATGGCTCCTTAAATTAAAATTCAATCCAGTTCTGTCAAATAGTCTTGAACAGATATGTCAAAAATGTACACCTGTGTAGAATGTAGTAAAATTCAACAGTTTGAACTATAATGAAAAAAGGTGGTAGTTTGAAATGAAAAAATATATTTTCCCTTTTTGAATGATTTTTGCAGTAACCCCACTGTTGTATATTTTTACATGAAAAACTGGAAATAAATGGAATTTCTCAAACTGAATATTTGTCTACTCTAAACAGAATTAACTTTTTATATTTCTATAATTATTCCAGCTATTTATACATCTTTCTTCATACTCATTAAGAGAAAAAGATTGGTCGGTTTTACTGTAAATTTCCCTAATATCACATTTACTGTATTTGTTAATGCAGCCGTGTGAATGGCCTACTGATAGTGGTTCTTTTGAATGATCATGATTACATTTTTTGAAGGAAAACTGACCGCAAAGGCAAACAATTATTTTCTGATCATAATAAGATTTATTTACTAAAGGAGTGCTTCTTTACAGTCTTCAAGCAAATTTTAGTAACAGAAGTAGTAGCTAGAAAATTTGGAGATGGAGCTGCACGTAACAAAGTGAGAAGTTATTTTGATTATTTTATTGAATTGTTTTAATCGCTTACATCTTAATGTAAGTGTAGTATTTGCTTAATACAAAGAGGACCCAGTTTAAACACACAGTTTGGTGGCATAAAGAATAGCACAGCTGTTAGCTCTAGGCCATGTTTAGATGGTTCATTAATTAATGCTAAATCCTTTTTGATATGCAGCTCATTCCTCCATCTTCAGTAAGGAATTCATTGAGTTGCGTACAGAGCTTAATTGGACTGTGGGAGAATGCTGATTGGAATTTATGGCTTGTATCGGAGCCTTGATGTTGTGGCATGCGGCCACCGGCGACAGAATTACATCCCCGGCTTACGGCTGTGGAGCATGTCACTGTCACGCTGTCGACCCTTATCTCGCGTCTCGCACCGGACGGACGGCAGAGCTCCTGACTGCTCTGAAGTGGCACAGGAATGTCAGGGTCATAACATGTGACCTGAACGAGACACCTGCTGAAAATGCTAAAATGCCACCTTCCCCAGTCTTTAATAGATAAACAGCTTTGGTGTCCACAACTCAAAAAACAGATGGCTGTAAATCAATTATATATATGTGTGTGTGTGTGTGTGTGTATTTTTCATCAAGAAACTAAAATATTTTCTAATTTGTTTTTGTGTGTTTGTCGGAGATGCGATGACATCATCACAGTAATGTGTCATCAGCACCGGATATATTTGATGTCTCAGGTAAAGAATTACAGTTGAACACACTGGCAGATTAGAGGCACACGGGCAGTTACAGAGTCTGTAATGCTTTCAGCTAAAGCGGATGAGCTTATGAGATTTTCAGCACCCACTCCACAACTGGCCTTTATGAAAGCATTAAAGGCAGAGTGTTTTTTTTTTTTTTACATTTTTTTTATTATACCACAAATATTACAGAAATACTCAGTGACAGTACTTCTTTCTCCTTTATTGTGCTGCTGTTCGTAGTGATGGAAAGTGCAGGAAAGCCTCACAGACACTCGGGAGGATGGCAGCTGTCTTTATGGAATCCAGATAAAAATAGCTTAGTCCAAACCACCCCTCACCCCTCCCCCAGCCCCACCCTCATTCTGTTTTTTTTTTTTTTTTTTTTTTCCTCAGCCCCCCTCCAACCCCCCAGTGAGTGATGATTGGCAGCTCTTGAGCACATCCTGCTTTGCTTTGCTGACATATTCATCATCTCTTCATGTGCCACTGCACTCCCCCGCGTATCCATCCCGTTTGTGTCTTAAGGCATTTCTATGAACTGGTGAATGCCACTGATTCTGGTCAGTCAAGTGTCTCCCATACTGCACACAATGTACCAGCCAGGCTGTTTAGGTCACACTGCTGTGTGAGGTGAGTGTTACCCAGAGCGCTTGCGAGCACCAGCACGTCTCAAAAGAGCAGGCTATAATTTTCCCTAATGGGTAATTTTGTTCGCACAGATAATCCAAATCCAATAATCCACTAACAGACAAGGGAGACCTCGCTCCCAGTTTCTCTTCTCTCTGCACACTGTGGTGCACTGTGGATCGCTTTCTCCGTGTTTGGAGAATGGCATCGGGTCACCTTAATGGTTTAGATTTCACCAGATTACATGAAATTTTTACAATAATCATGACCATCTAAATATGTCTGAAATGACCTGTGTCTGATTTTGCACAGATGAGCTGTTCTTTCTCTGCAGATTAGAAAAATAAGACTGAAACCTCTTGTATTCATAACTAAATAACATAAATCTGTAAACATTTTGGTTAAATCATTGGTTCTTTTACGCATTTTTGTGTGAACAGTTTGAATTTTTTTAGGCCTGTCATTTAATTTCATGAATTTGTATACAAACACAACTTCTCTTAATCCACACATAATTAATTGGATGCATCTATTATTTAAAAAAAATTTAAATATGTAAAATATTTTTGCCCAAAACATGTAAAACTAGTCATTTCAAAACTACTCACTCCTTTAAATCCAGCATAGTCAGAAGTAACATTTGCATTAGTTTGCTCATCTTGCATAGACATATTTAATGTCAATATTTATTTCAAATGACATTGTTATTATCAGTGTTTAAACACAATGCACTGTGGAACTCGCACTGAATTCTGACCATATTAGAGCTGTTTTTTTTTTTGTTTTTTTTTATCGTGTTGACACTCATCACCTCCAGCTATGTGCCTATTTCAGCTGCTGTTACACAGTCCTGCAGTAACTGGTGCTACTAACTAAGGCCATGCTTATGCTGGCATTCATGCTTAAATGCTAAGCACCGCTTTGAGCATTGTAGCAGCACTGACATGAACATTATTTATATATTCATGGTTTGTTTGATAGGGGCAGATACAGTGTATGTACTTAGACAAACTGAAAACCGCTATCTGATGCAAGTATCATAGTGTTTATACCCGTCCATAGAACGGCTTTTGTGAAAATAAGAGATTAAAACAGTGAGGTAAAAAGAAGGTAAACTAAGTACAGCAAGATACAATAAAACACACATTTAGTTGTAACATAGCTACAGGAAACTAGACATGAGTACAGGTTTGTTGCTGAATTAAACAGGATTTGGTAGCTCTCTTAAAATTGGTGAAGTATTGGTGGCAGCAAATTTCAAGTGATCAGGTAGCAACAGAATTATGAGAATTCATCTTGAGGGCAGACACGAATGTCTGTACCAAATTTCATTGCGATCCATCCAGCAGTTAGTTTCGGTAGCCCACTGGTGAACACGCGTGCCACATTACTGCAACATCCGAGGCAGCCGACCTTTGTTGCATGTCATACCCCATCTCTTTATCCTCTCATTTCCTGTCATCTCTCTACTGTCTTTCTACAAATTTCAACCTACTGACTTCAGGGGATCCCCGAAGTCATCATCACATCGTCTGGCTGTGTGAAAGTCTCTAAACATTTCATAGCAAACCATTCAATAGTTGTTGAGATATTTCACCAACTTGTGAACCGACAAACTGACACACTAATATCGCCATCCATAGAGCAATGTCAATAGCATGGCTAAAAAGGTGTATCGACAGCACAACCCCTGAGTCCATTCTAACCTCTCACACCCTTTAATTACCTGCCTGCCTCATTTCCTCCTCTTTCCCCCTCTGTCTTTAACCCACTCACAGGGATTATGCACTTCTCATTACTTATCCTGATACTTCAAAGGAGCTTTCCACTGAAAGTTTTCATTTTAACGCAACCCCATTTAGTCTCCCAAGCATACACACAGTGTCCAGGAAAAGTGCACTGCCCCTGCAAAAGAAGCCTGCGCTCCCCTTTTCCCGTTTGCACAACATATCCAGGTGCATGCAACTCAATTTCAACACTTACTTTGCATGTGAATGGATTAGCGAGAATGGGCTTAAAGTCTTATCTAATAGACTTGATCATGGATGTTGGGTATTATCACAGATGTCAGGGGGGAAGGCTTTGAGCATCACTAGGTCCACAGAGTTGCTGAGGTTGTTAAAGACAGCAATCTCAAACATGACTCCTTCCACTCTTTACGCCATTATTCATATGTAAACATTAGGGAACATTTGAAATAACACAATGAGCAATTAAAGACTGCTGTTCCTTGCTGTCATCGTAAGTAGACTGCTATATCGCCGGCAGCGCTTTAACATGCTGCTTGCGCCACCGATTTGAGAAGTCGTCATCCATATACTTTGAAGTGCAGTTGAAGTTAGCCCCCTTTTCTTGGCCGCAAAAGGTCTTTTAAAGTGTAAGAGCCGGGCCACGCCCAACTAGCCGGCATCACCTCTGACTTTCTCACTCAGGTGTGCATTCCCTGTTTTTACAGTGCCGGCATTCACTTTGAGCTTAAGCTTTAGTCTCAGTCGACACCCAGGTTTCATCAGCTTTGTTGGAACTAATCCTAAAAGCAACTGTTTCTTTTTCCATGCTCATTATAGCTAATCCAACCTCCTGAAGGGTCATTTGACTGCAGTGGTTTTGTTATAATTTACAAAATCTGTTTTGCAGCAGAAGATTTGGTTAGCTCATTATACGGTCAATATCCTTTTTGAGAGTATTTCAGTTTGAGCTCTTGAATCTCATTTATGGTGCTGTAGTTAATTCTCTTATTTGTTGAGTCTAGGACTTCCCCCTCTTTTTTTCCCTTAGTAAGCATCTTGCATTTGAATGCATATGAAACTCTGCTGGTGTCAGCAGATGTGTTGTGAAATTTGGGATACATAAAATAACCACATCAATATCCGCCCCTGAACTTATTTTACTCTTTCACTGTTTTTTGAGGAGCAATAACATCTAATGGTCTGTTGATGAGACATTGGAAGTAATTTAGCACAACACAGTACGGGTGTTGTTTGTCCTACAGCTCCCTGGGCTGTTCTATCAAGAGCTTGTAGCTTGTGTTACCTTCATATCGCACACAGATTTACAGAGCTCGCTGCCAACATCTGCATGTCTTTATAATACCTTTATTTTAACAAATGTGGTCAAACTACCAGCCACCTTTTTCTGTTCTGTCAAAGAGGATTAGCATTGCAATCAAAGTTCAAATGTTCACTAAAGCTTTCACATTAATTACAACCAAACATTAATGTTTGATCGCCGATAATGCTAGTGAGTATGGCAGCCAACTCACGGTCTGATCCGAGCCGTTATTGTTGCTTGGCTTTAGCTCAGTTAGCAAATGGTAAAAAAAATATGTGCACTGTGTGAATTTGTAGCTTTTACCAGATAGCAAGATATAACAGTGCAAATAAATGTCCTTACGAAAACCTAACCTACAGATAACGTGCTGTTTGTATTTTGTAGTTTTTTTTGACTGATCTTACTTTAGTTTGACCAATTAATTTGTTTGCTGCTGACTAAATGTGATTAAATTAGGTGATTCCAATGCAAGTTTTGGTGGCTGAAGATTACAATTTTGACATCTACACACTGAAATTTGCTTGTAGAAGAGAATTTGGTCCCACCTTTTTGATAAGGCAGCCCTTATAAAAGGGTTATGCATTCTAACTAATGGCTTTATTAATAGGTCATAAATAACTTACTAATACTGAAAAACTTTCGGGTTGCCAAGTTGTGAAAATTTCCTTTGACTGGTCGGGCTGTTTGACCACTTACTTTCTGGACCAAAATTCAGGTATTAATAACTTGTTTTAACACTTTCACCTGCGGATTTGATGACCCTTGACCCTGATAACCCTTTATTAATGACTTATTGACATATATCCCTGCAGAAGTGATGAGTATTAAAAAGTGAGAAACCAATGAGCCTTTATTAATGGATTACCAACATTTTAACATTATCACTAAATAGAAAGTATTAACAACCTGACAACCAAAATGTGTTCTCATTAATGGCTTATAATTGATCTATAAATGTAAAACATTACTAAATGATGTATTAGCCATTAATAAAGCAATTAGTTACCACTTAAACTCTTTTATAAATGGTGCCTTATTAGAAAATTACTTTGACCAGAATTCAGTGCATCTTTGTTAAGAGGACAGCAAGGCTTGTTGTTGATATATGGAAGTGCTACACATCACACATACGTGTGGAATGGCAAGACACGACAGTCCACACCCATGAATTTCGTTAAAGCAAGTTGGCGTCAAAGAATGTTTCACATTTTGTCCTCACTGCTATCAATCATAATGAAATGTTTTGATATTTTTGAAGATCCAAAAACACATGACAGACTATGGAGGGGGGGGGTTAATCTGCCAAGAGGCATGATGCAAGCTACAAGGTGAACATAGTGTATATCACCACCTGGCAGCATGTCAGCACCTGGGACAATGCTGCAATAGCACATCAATACCGCTGGTGTCAAGAATTATCAATGTGCTCTTGGTAAAATGAGATTATAATTGGGGCTGAAATTCTTCAAACAATGTTGCACTATCTCTGTTTATTCACCTTCTTTAGACTTTCCCTCATCCTACTGGATTTTCCCAACCTTTTGTAAGCTCCTTTTAAGTTGCACAACTGTGGAGAAATTTAAGCAACGGTGGAATGAAGTCTTATGTTTTATTAATGTGAGCGCAGGTATTAATATGCACAGAAATTAATTATGAACAAGGCAGGCGCAGGTCAGGTGGGGTGTTCAATTTAACTCTCATGAAGTAGTTCAGCTTGTAACTGTGTAAAGGATCTAGATGCTTTCCCTTAGGATCTCATTGCGATGTCTGGGTTTATTACAAAAGCCTTGGCACAGTGTGGAAGGTTTGGGATCCAGCTGCATCCCGTGCTGTAATTACACTGATGGCAAATAAAGGTTGACTATAAGTACCCCTGTTCCAGCTCGTGGGATGTTCAGTGTTTAATGGCTATCATTAATTTAAATGGAAACGACTTTATGCTGTATAGTAAACAGCTGTCGTCCTTATTCAAGGCTTAGTCTGACATTCCAGATGTAGCCCTGATGTACATGTTGTTTAACCAATCTCTTACGTAACTGTAATGATTGCAATGTAAGTATCTAGCTTGAGCACAATGCTGATTAATCGATTTTGCTGTAGTACCAACAAGGATCTCAAATCTGTATGGTTTCCAAACCAGCATGTGACTGAAGGGAAGGATATTGCTTCATTAAAATGCGCCATTGTTCCTCATTTCAATAATCCGTCCTGTTTGTGTTGGCTGGGAATCCAACAGGCCAAACATAATATTACGTTCTTGAAAGCAGACAAGGGCATAAATAAGGTGTAGTTTTTGCAGCCTCATTACTCACTGATGTACAAACCAGTGTCTTTAGAAAGTCTCCGACCTCGACTATATCCAGACTATGATAATGACTTCATACAAAATGCATAGGGAATGTCCAGAAGCTCTACCCAGTTTCCATTAGACTTTTTTTTTTCCCATCAGGCAATTTTCATTGATAGATTCTGTCAGCAGTAATTCATCCCCACAAATATGTCTTTGAATTCTTCATAGATCTAAGGTTTTTAAGACTTGTATCAGACTACTCAAAAGCATGTTTTCACGTACCATAACTTTGAAGATGAAGGAGCTGGAATAGTGATGTAAAGTGTAAACTGAGTTCTGCCCCAAAGTTAGACAGATCTCAATCCTAGTAAAAACTGAGGTTTTATAGAACTAAAATAACCAAGCCGGTAGATTTCTGTGGATCAGTGGCTAATAAGCGCCAGTGTTATCCCAGAGATCACAAAGAATGATAGAGAGCTATTGCACTTGTAACACTGGCAGCATGGCGCAAGTATTAATAGTAACGTCTGGTGCCAAAGATACGGTGGTATTACAATTAGTGACAGGTGGTTGTATGCAGGAAGACACTGCAACATACTAACGGCCTACTCTGAGTCATATAAATATAGCTATGAATGTGCGGCTCAGGAATGTGACCAGGATAGGCTGCAGGTCTGGGACTGGAGTCCAGCCACGACACATACAGAGACTGCTGGAGTCGGCAATGACAAACCCGCCTTTCCACACGCAAAAAGTGACATTTATGTATTCTCCTTGAAATCACACGGAGCGTTTTGTTTGGTATATGGACATGTCATAGTGCCAGCTATTTTGATAACAGCTCCTCTGTCCCCCTCTGCTTCACCGAGCTTTCACAGCTCTCATTAAATCCCAGGTGGCTAAATCCCAAGCTTGTCTTAAAAGTCAATGTCCTCCATATCTGCAGTGAAAGGGAAAATATCAGCTCCCTGCATACGCTGTAGACTACAGATTAATTTTAAGCCCTTACCGACCGTGCTTAATGTGCTAACATTCTATACCAAGTGATGGAAAAAACGAAGGACTTTGCAATTCTAACTCCTAAAAGACTTTTGGTGGAATCACAGTGCAAAAGGGAAAAATCTCCTCTGCTGCCATCGCTGCTCTGCATACCTGTGTACCCACCTTGCATTTCAATTACTTGACTCAGATTCATACATTTTTATTCCTGTCATCCAATACTTGTGTGTTGGTTGGGTACAAAGAGTTCCCCAGGCCACGGAGAGTAAGTCATTGTCTTATATAATATAGCTCAGTTAGAATTTAAGTAAATTATCCTTTTTCAGTAACATTTTTATCCCCTTTAAAGATAAAATGCATAGAGTATAAACAGAAATATGACAAATAGGGGTCATACACATAAACCGTCAACAGTAGTACATATGGAGGGAAAAGGCTGGGGATAGTTTTCTTTTTCTTTTTTTTTCATATTGTCAAGAAATCCAATGAAAAAGACTAAAACAAGTTGATCTTACTAACAAGTATTGGCTGTGTAGCCAAAGCCTGATATAGCTTATACCTTTGTCCCATAGACCTCCATTGTTGTCCAAGAGCTATTAAAAATACATCAATGAGCCACACTCATGCCATGGATGTCATGCTCATTCATCATGATGAAGATAAACACTGTAATTTATTTTAAGCCAATCCCACATACCATAAATACTCACTAGCACACCAAATGTGTATTAATCCACAGCTGAAAATAGTCACCAACAAACGTAGAGTACAAGTAACGTTTGCTAAAAAGTGCCGTGCCCGGCTGTTTCAGGAAATTCTCTGGCTTCATTCACTCATTAAGCATTTCTTTCATTGGTCTTTCTGAAAAAACATAAAGCATGTTTTCAGGGTTTACTTTCCATATTCTGAGACATCCACAACATCTCACTCTGTCGAGCTGGTGACATTTTACCCGTGATGGTCTAGGGCTCATGTGAAACTGTGTTAAAGAGAAAAAAATATTGAATAAACAACGATATGAGATTGTTTTTTTGTTTTTTATTACCATTCTCATCTATGGAGTTGACCACACAACATACCATTAAGTAAAGTTAAGTTCAAGGCTGGATTTTTAGTTATTTGAGGTATTACAGATTTGGGATTTTGAATGAGGTTGTCTCACTTCTGCAGCAGAGCCCAGAAGTTCTGGTTTCACTTTAGCTCTTTATATATAGTATTACTCCCATTTTTAAAGATTTACAGTTCACAGACAGAAAGTGTTGAGAAACAGATTAATGTATTGTTAGTTTTGGTCTTTTCATGGGACTTGTTGACAATTAGATCGATTAAGAACTATGCCCGCATTATCCTTTCAATATAAATGTGGCTGAAAATAATAAATCCTTCCAAAAACAATCATGAATCAATTAAAAGCCTTTGAAAACATCTATGAATGAGTCAATAATGAGAGACAGACAAGAGATAAGAGTCTCTTCACCATTGTTGTAAAGACACTAGTGTGTAGTGCTGGGTATCGATATCGACCAAAATAACCCAGTACCAAGTAGTATCAAAACTTCTCCAGTCAAATGATACCTGCATTCGATCCCTTTTGTACCCAGATCTTGGCTCGCAGCCAATCAGTGCAAGCGTTCTTTGATTTAATGCGACATGTGATTGGGCCACTACCGCAGCAGCTACAACCCATACAGTCTGTGGTGCTTCAGTCGTGACAAAATGCCACAAAAATTTATATTTTAATAATTTGAACACTTTCAAAATATATTTGTGTAAAAATCATTTGGATGGGGAGGAGTGGTGGCATTTTACACAACTGAATGCTTCCATTTGCATGTATCAAATGAAGTAGAAAAGAAAAGGTATCGAATGAAGTACTCTATTGGTATCAGTATCACTTTAAGGGTACTGGCATTGGTACTGCTATTGTATTTTTTTTTAACAATACCCAGGCCTAATAGTGTGTAGATAGAAGTGTTTATATGTTAATGGGAATTTATTTTCTTTGTATAAAATAATCTTTCGCAATATACAGATGGGTGAAAATTAAAGGACATTCCTACAAAGTGTCTTGATAAGGTGTCGGGCCACTATGAACTGCCAGAACATGCTCAATGCTCCTTGGCAAAGATTCTCCAGTTATCAAAATTTACTGGTGTGATGAACAGCATTCTTCCAAAAGATCATTTGTTGGTTTGATGATGGTGGTAGAGAGCACTGTCTGGTTGGTCCAAAATCTTCTGTAGGTGTTCTGTAGTTGAGGATCTGGTGACTGCAAAGGAAGCACTGGAAACATCTGCATTTGTTTATTCTGGTTTTCCCTTTGATTTACTATATGTGTCACTCAACTATATGTAGGCTGTAGTCACTTAGCATGGGAGTCTAAAGGATCTCCATTCTATTCTTCGTCTTTTTCTTTCACTCTACCGTCTGTCCGCTATTTACTTTATCTTTTATTGCTTTCAATCACTGCCATCAACAAAAGGAGACATAAAAAGCAGTAAGATCTCTTCCAATGATAAAAATCTTTTGACTGAGCGAAGCATACAGTGAATCATGTGCACATCAGAATTTGTGTAGCCTCAGGGATGTTCATATGCATTCAGGCTTTCAGGATTTTTCACTTCAGCACTTAAGACTGTGTTTCTTTATCCTGGCTCAGAGGGCATCTGGTCATTTGATTTGTGCAGATTGAATGAACACAATTTGGAGCGAAAACCACCCAGAAATGACACATGTATGGATGAAACTTGTAGATACATGCATTATAAGTAGTCATTAGGAAGAGAAAAGTAATTCTTTAAATGGACATATATTGGCTCAAATAGTGAGGAAAAGTATCTCCACATTTAAGCTGAAAGAAAAGCAAAGACAACATGTAACATTTGTACATTTTATTAATTCATGAAAAAGACGTTATAGTTTTTTTGTTTTTATTCCTTTCGGGGAGCTGCCCCAGTGTTGTGCATTTTCACAGTTTTAAATATTTGCCAGAACAGACCCATTTTCAAGTATTGTTGTAAAAGTAAAAGCTGAACAAAAGAATACGTACTGCTTTAATTATTTCAGGGCTGTATTTCCAGAAAACAAAACAAACAAAATGAGAAACATACTTAGTCACTCATATTATCTTATGTGCTACACTTAGGGTTGTATTTAAACCACAGGGTTATGTTAGTTTAATATCAGAAACAAGGAGAACAACAAGATAATGACTTGGAATACTGACTTTTCTTTTTCGTAGGATAGAATCAATAGTAAACGGCTGGGAATGAAGGCAGGTGGTCCTGAGTGTGAATATGGGATGTTTTATTGGTTTAAATAAAGGGATGATGATTCACTGACTTCTCTTTGGGGGTTAAATAACTACACAAAGATCTGAAGCAAAGGTAGCAGCCCTCAGAAGAACTGTAATGGTGTGGGTTTAGGAGAGGATCCCTTTCGTTCACTTGGCACAGCCCTACAAGTAGAAAACACTGCGACAAAGAATCTTCCACATGGCTACATTTTGCATTTGTGATGTTTCTCTGGAAATACAAATATGCTTAATACATTTAATGATCAAAAACAACTGAAAATAGGCCTTTAATTAAGTGCCAATAGGTTTTTGAATTCACACGTCGTTAACAATGCCCAATGCATAGTTTTGGCTTTGTCCAATTTTGGCACTATTTGCCCTCCATACAGCAAACAAACAAGATGCAATTTTTGTTTTTCTGAGGCTTAGATAAGGAACCACATAAAGCATTTATGAAGTCCTTCCATGGTGTGAACATAAAATACACATCATTAACACACTATAAGGAGGTTCAAACACAGAAGACAATTAGTGCCCTTTTCCTACATGAAATGCTGTTGATAGATGACAGGCACCCACCAAAACGACCTCAATACATTTCTCTTTCATATTAAAACATACTCTATTTTAACAGCACAAGAATACCTGTATCACTTACTGTTTACTAGTAAACAGGTGTGTTTGTGCATATGGCTTTGTAGCATGTGTAGGAGTGTGTGTGGTGTTTAGACGGTCCACGTGCAGGGCTGATAAATGAGGTTCACACTGCCAATGTGACACTGCTGTGACAATCAGATACCACGCCAGGCCTGCTCCTTCCCCCTCAGGGTGTTTGTGTGTTTGTGAGGGCGAGCTCTGTCCCTGTTCTATGACAAGGGCATAACCTTCCCTGCACTGTGTGTGTGTGTGTGTGTGTGAGAGAGAGAGAGAGAAGAGACAGAGAGAAAGAATCATGACTCCGCAACAGCAGAAGCAAATCAGTGAAATCCTGCCTAAATCCCCTCAATGGGATTTAACACACACGCACACATGAACAACACACAAACACATGTTTGTGTCTGCGTGTCAGGGTTTAATTACATGTGGTCCAGCTTGACTATTATCCACAGTGTCCATAGGTCCTCTCAAGACATTACGAGGCAGTCCATGATACAAAAATGGACCTGCACTAAGTTCCACATGAGGATAGTCAGGTGAAAGGTTCATAACATGAGCTGCAGCTTTCTATGCTGCCTTCAAAACAAACCACAAATTGAAATAACTTGTGGCTGACATCCAAGTTGAGCTTGGCAAATGTCAACGTTATTTTGAGATGTCTGAATGGACTCAATTTGTTGTCACCTTCATATTCGTTCCCGCTCAGCCATTCTGCTGTTTACATTTTAGGACTGTGACAGCTCCCCAAACACAAACACTTTGACCCTGACCTTTGCTTCTTGACCCCACTTAAACCTCATGCATGACTCTAGCTTGCCCTTGCATTGCATAGTACGACTCGGCACAGTTCAGTCCATGTAGGGCATCGAAGTGTGTCACTGCCGATCTAATTATGAAAGCAGTCCCCCCCCCCCCCCACAAGCCTTTTACTTCTTCTTCTCCCTTCATCACGCCCTGTGACTCAGCCTGGAGGAGAGGCTATCTCGGTTACACAAGAACCAAGCCAAACACAAGTGTCTAATGCAACTATGTATGGGCTTATTATGTAGTTATAATAACATAGTAATTTACCCCATAGCATGAATAGATTTGATGCTTGAGCTCTGGTTCAGCTAGACATCGTTTGACTTTGACTACATAATGCTACACAAGACAGTGAAACAGCAGCAGCTTACTGATCTTTGTGGAATACATGAGCAGATAAGACCTCGCATACTAATTATTACTTTGGTTGGGGCCAAAACACAGTGAGCTTGGTGGGCACTTTGAACTTGCGAGACATTTTTAACATCTGAAAGTAAAAAAACTAACCTAAAAGTATGTGTACACAAAGACAAACTTTTTACCCATATTTTGGCTTCCTGTAATTAAGGAGATTAAAAGCCATGATGCAAAATTCTGCCATAGTTTGCAGCTGAGACCCTACTCCAAGATTAACAGTTAAATGGGCATCATCCCATTTAATGTTGGTATTTAGCTGACCAGAGCTGTTTTTCTATGCGCGTGTGTGTGTCTTACATTTGCTGGCAATGAAATAAAGGGCGACAAGCCCCACATTTCTGCAGTAAGAGTTACAACTGGCAGAGAAGTGGGTCATCTATATGCCAACCGAGCAGTCAGGATCAAACTTGCATGCCTCTTTCTCTGCTTATCAGCCTCCATAACAGATAAAGCGAGAGAGAAAGAAGAGGGGAAGGCAGGGTGGAGGAAAGGGAGGAGTGTGTGAGAGAGAGAAAACTGGTGTAGATGAAGATTACAGATGATTGAGGATGAAGGAGAAGAAAACAGAAAACATGGTAACAGAAGCGACAGATGTTTAGATTTTAATATATTAAATTGTGCACAGGATTAAGGATATTAACGGATTAAAGGAAGGCAACAATAATTAATAGAATGTGTATGAGATTGTCAGACAAGTCACACATAGCAGGTATCTTGCTGTTTTCTAGCAAGGGGCGCTGACTCATTTTCCAGTTATTGAAAGTTATTTCCCCGGTGTGTGACTGCTTATTAATAAAAGTATTGATTGTTCAGTATGAGGAAAGCAAACACAACTGTGGCAAGAAGGAGGGGGGGGGGGGGCAGACAGGACGGCTGAAAAAAGAGAAGGGAAGGTAGCTAAAAGGGGCCCTGAGATGGAGTGATACGGAGAAAGGATTAATGAAATGAGGTTAACTGAGGAGCGCTTTTGAGTACCTTTTCCTCAAGCTTATTGCACATATAATTTATTGTGTTGAGTGCTGTTGACCAGGGTTGGCTTTAATGATGTTCTCTGTATGTTTATCGGCACGGAGCATCTCTTCTGTTGCATAATGCACTTGAAACATAACTAGTTAGCCTGGTTGTATAACGGTGTCTACACATAATGCTGGTTGTACTTGTGAGTCAATACATTAGTCAGGTAAATTCAACTGAACACAAAAGCCTAGATTTCTGACCCGGGTCTTCTTCTGTGGGATTGTTCCTGTCCTAAACCCACACCTGCCAGCACCAACAGTCTGGAAGAGATGGGACAAATGAGCATAATACTGCATTGCACTTAGTTTAAGGCTAAAAACGTTTGCAGTGGAAAGCGGTGTAAACTTAAGGCAGCATGGATTGAATGTCTCGCATGTTATTAAAAAAGTACTAAAATCTATGTCACCCGATGCAATTTGTCATGGGAAGCACACACAACAACAAACAATTAAATGCACTCTCTCCCAGTCCATAAATAAAAACACAACTGGTATTCGTACACAAAGTTTGTGCATATCCATGTATGTAGCATGTGTGCAGACATGGTCATGTAAATACTTCAATCCACCCACACTCACAAACCCCAAATCACTTGGCCCAAACAGCCAAAATACAAAATTAAAATAAAAAAAAAAACAAGAAATTCTCTTGTTTTTCATTTTTGCAGTGACTTTGTTTAGCACAGTGAGGCCCGACCCAGTTTGAAGGTAGAATGGTTGCAGTTTGTTCACTCCAGTTTTAAAAGTACTCCCACCTCAAAGCAACAGCTAGTCTTTTTTTCAAAGCTGGTTTAGTCTTGCTTTCATTTGTCTCTGCCTGTTTTTCTCTGTTTTGTTTTTAAACATAAAAGAATAAAGAGGCAAAAAAAAAAAAGAAGAAAATAAATATCAAAGAAGGGTTAAAGCAGTGAGAGCTGGTGAATAGCAGGTACAAAAGAAGGATAACAAATAAAAGATGATACTGTTCAGGTATCCAAGGCCAGTCTGGTCAGTGAAACGGGTCAGTATTTGGGTGGGATGACCACCACAGGGTCACCATTCTTTGGCCGCCACATCAGCACCTGGGCGTCATTGGCGTTGGGCTTGACCATGGCGTTAGGGGGGATGGGCTCATTCTTGCCCAGGATCTGAGGCTGTTCCTGGGCGAAGGGCTCCTTCAGAACAGCCCTGTGACCCAGAGGCTTCTCTGGGTCCACTTGGATGTGAAGCCGCATCCTCCAGCGGATTGTCTGCAGGACAAGTGTCTCTGAGGTGGCCTGGTTGATGGCCACCAGCCAGGTCGTAAAGCTCTGGTCTCGGTGGATGCTACTAAGCTGAGGCACGTTGCTGTCGCTGACCGGCACACCCCAAGTCACGCTGGGGTAGAAATTGTCATTCATGCTAACGCTGAACTTGCTGTCCTTCTTGGTGGGGCCTACGATGGTGCAGGTCTCCGTGGTGTTGCCGTACCAAGGGTAGTTGACACCATCTGAGTCGCTGATGGCCTGTATCTTGCCATCGCGCAGGTCAGGGAGCTCCCAGCTCGACCTGGAAGTTGGAAGGAGATAGATGAGAATTTACTCAGAAATAGCTTTAGACTTTAGTTTTTTTTTTACACACAGTTCTTTACACTGAGCTGACTTTTTCAAAACTGCTAACACAGTCTGTACAACAGCGGTCAATGTGGAATAAACTGTAGCTAACTTTCATTTACACAAAATCAATCTTTCAAATTCCATGAATTGTTTTTCTCACTTAAACCCAACCACTACTAAAACTCAGTTTATTAACAGTCCATTTGTTACATGTTTAAATAGTATTTTAAAAACTATAAAATTTACATTAAAATTCTAACATAAACTATAGATGGATTGTTTTCCACATTGAGGTGGAATGTTTATGACCACTGTCCACATGATCAGATGTGTCTCCTGTCTCCTTGAGTAGCACTGCTGTAAATATACCTGTAGATACCCTACACATGTATCTTCAGTAAATATATACAGTACACATTTGTCTTGTAATGCATTACTGGAAGTATTTTGGTTTGGGAAAATAAAGCCTTCTGAAGCATATTGCAGCATTTCTGATTAATTTCTGTTAGTAAACAGGTGCCATTCTTGGCTTAGTAATTATAGTTATACATATTGTAACACTGTCAGTTGTTAGTGTTGTTTAAGTCTTTGTGTAATGAATGTTGGGAGACAAATGCGGTCAGTATCATGGTACAAGGGTTGATCCTGAGATACGTATGAAGTGTTTTGGTTGCATTTGGGATGAGAGATTAACAGTTGTGCTGAGCTGCGTGTTGGTAAAGAGAACTGTGCAAAGATTTTTAAATTAAAGAATAATTTCAGTTTATACAGCTTTGATCCTTTGGTCAGAGGTTTGGTCATCATTTCTATGGGTTATGGTTTGCTGAGATCTGGGAATACAACAACATCGCTACAACAAAAAACGAGGAAATGAAAACAAAACATGCCAAACAGCCAAAACCACTTCCTTTGGAGGTAAAACTGGAAGTGTACTCGTGTGAAATGTTGTGTAGTAATGCCCAACTGCACAGGAAAACGGTGTGCTTGCACAAGTACAGTAAGCCGGAGTTAAACCAGAAATTTTTCTGTAAACTGTGACGGATTTTTACAACTGGCAGTTTGGGCCATAATTTTACCATTTGCCTTTGTTTCTTGAACCCTCAGTAACACTGAGTTGTGATAAATTGGGATTATAATGCACAATAAACCAAACCGAATGATTTCTATTGTAAAAACCTCTCCTGTCTAATCATTTCTGTATAAATAGCTGAAAAATTTGCATCTCAATGGTGTGACAAGTCTTCCTCTTGGTATCACGGTGTATCTAACAACACATGACAGAAGCAAAAAAGTGACTCAAAGCCTCACAGTTGGATCTTTCTGCCAATTTTTCAAACTGCTGAGGAAAAATACAATGCAGCAATGAAATATTGTGACACACAGCAGGCGACGCCGAACGACTTAAGTGACCTGGTACCGCTGGTCTGTCCACCTATCGATTTTCTGCCCGCAGCAGGAAAAAGATTACCTTTCCCTCCCTGGAGCCAAGGATCTGCAGAATAGAGGAGATAACAGTGTGATCACCAGCCACATGACTTACTGCCTGCTTGGCCTGGCCTCACATTGTGATTTATGTATTCACCCAGGGGGCGAGATTAGCATGTCAGGCATGATAATAGCTAGCCCTCGTGTGCGTGCGTGTGTGCGTGTGTGCATGCGTGCTCTTGTGTGCACATATGTACACTTCTGTCCTGAAGAATCACTTAATCCTCTCAACTGATGCCTCCAAAACAATTTGCAGCAATTTCTCCATTTTTAATCAGAGCCATGAACTCAAACTGTGAATATCTGCCTCTGAATTTCTGTGGAAAACGTTTCTTATTTATTATTTATGACCACATGACTTGATATAAATCTCCAGCTTTTTACTGACAATATGGCCTCACAAGCACGCATTCTGAGCAGCATGCCATTTTCCTACAGGTGGCACTTTCCATCAAAGGTTAAACACTAAACTGCCTGAATGTTGGTTTGTTTGCCAGGCGAAATGAAACCTGGTCCTGTGTTGAGTTGCTGTGAGACTGTCCTGGTGGAAAAAGATTTAAAATATATCAAATTTATAATGAATATCAAATGCAGGAACAGAGCAGCAAGCAGCAATAGCAGGGGAGCGAGCAAAAGCACATAAATCAGAGTAGACTGCCCGCAGGTACAGTGAGGCGTCGTCTACCCGCTGAGGAACTTTTGATTGTGGCTGTAGAAAGCATTGCAGAGGTACGGCCCACTTCCTGTTTGTGTCTTCACTAGCAGCTTTGTCAAAGCCAAATAGTCTGCAACAAGTGGTGTGACTGTTTGTGACAGAACCACGGGGATTCACTCACTTCTTTAGAAAAACTACAGTGATTCCCTAACCGGAGTTACTTCTACCTCAGGGGGGACATGGAAAGATTGTGGAATAGCTCAACTAATTTCATTTATGATTTAAGATTCGATTTTAAAAATAGGCCCACATATCAAGTCTTGCTGTAACAACTGAACAGCACGGGTTGTGATTGAGAGTGTGTGAAAACTAGTTAGCAAAGAAGTCTAAATAGTTATCTATGGATAAATGGTTCAAAATTATAATAGAGACAGAGGTAATGGATTAACAGTTGAAATAGATAACTAATGGATAGATAGTAATACAAATATTGAGCAAACCGACCCAAGCACTGACAATTCAAATGTGTGAACATTTTTATTGTAATAATATCAGCTTCTAGAAATTGTTAAATACATCCGATTTAAAATCAATTCAAACACATTTGGAATGTGAAGGGTGGTGTCGATGAAGGGAGTTCATCTGATAGGGCTGTGGAGGTGCATCTGAAACAGACGGTTGGGAACTTCTGCTACAGCAGAGGGTTGAAATTTCCTGTTCACCTATAACATGACTTTAAACCTCCAGTGACAATAAGCCTTCGGCTCTACACATCAAAACTGGCAAAGGTTTGATTGAACTGATATCTTGAGCTAAATTCACCAATATATCTGCTTTCATACAACATGTAGTGAAGATTGCATCAAGTTTCCAGAAGAAATGTGTTTTTGAGCAAACTAGATTCACTGATTCTATCTTGACTGACCAAGAAAAAAAAAACTATGATTATAACAAGTTTACAAATAGCTTCAGTGAGAAATTGTGTATCTACTGAGCAATTTTGATCATGACTGAGCAAAAGCAATGCGGAGACACGGCTCATTTCCTGTTTATGCAACTTTGCTGCCCTGTTCATTTGCATGTCATGGGCAAAATGGTTTGGGGTATTAAAACTAAAAGCACCCAAGAGATACTTTCTTTCACAGATGGTGAAGATTGGATCAGCTTTGCAGGAGTAGAAGTAAAGAAATAAGGTGCTAATGCAATCATTCGATCAATTGCAGCAAGCACCACCTGCACGTGTGTGTGTGTGTGTATGTAAACTACCACACTACTACTACTACTAAGGAAATTGACTGTAACTAATGTGTGCAATATGAAAGTTCATGACCCATTGCAATGAAACAAATTGTATGAAACTTTGATAACAGATATAACAAATATTTGATCTTATGTTAGTTTAATTTCTACCACAGTCACTATTTTTAGGGCAACGCAAAGGGCCCCATTTAATCACAACACACACTGATATGTGTATCAGCACGCCACGCCTGTTCATAAACACACTCATACGGTACAAACCACACAAAACCGTACCTCAGTCAAGCCATTCTAAAAGAAAGTGGCTGACAACAGGATAGACACATGAATGTGTCCGGAATCCAAAGCACATCCTCCAAATCCAACAGAGAAATCCTCCACATTACCATCCTCAGCTGTTCAGTCCAATTACAGCCTCGCTGACGCTTTATTGCCATCAAAGAAACTACTTAGTACGAGAGTCTCAGCGGCGAGAGCAGACTCATCTCTTGTAAGGTGGCCTTGATACGCTCGTGAAGTTCTGTCATTAGTCATATTTGAATATGTTGATGATGTATAAAAGCAGATTTTTGAGCGCAAGAGCTACAGGGGTAGACAAAAAAATGTAAACACAGCACAAAGAGGGGATCTGGCTTTGCAAACACTGCTGCAAAGATGGGGGGGTGCATTCCAACAACCCTATATATAGTACTATATATATACTCCTCCAATATATATGTGTATGTATGTTACAAGTTGGTTAGTTCCAGCTTGTGGTCGCTGTATGTACCATATTCAGACATGATTTTTGAGAATGTTAACTCTTCATTTTATGATTGTTCACTGCAATTTGGGTCTAATTTCTCTGTAGAACTGTTAATTGTCTTATTGTGCTTTGAAACACACATCAGAGTGCTGACTGCCATTGCTCTTTAATAGCTGACAAATTCTGCTAATTGGCAATTAATCTAATCTGAATGCATCTTTTCAGGAGCATTTGAATTCCTTTACAATACAGAGTTCACATTATTTTGGATTCCCAATTTTGGTAGTTAAAGCAATCTTTAAAAGAATCTTTTACAATGTGGGAAAAAAGAGAAGAAATATTGATTATCTGACTATTCTTAAAGTCAAGTCCAGTACACTGGGTATGAGTAATTGTCTCAGATTTTATGTTTTGGGCTTCAGGATGTGGAGCTATTCTTCATTTAGTTTACATTACGTGTCAAAATTGAACATTTCTGAATGTGTCAATGTTCCTCGGAATGGAAACAGTACATCACTAACCCGAAAGAGCATAATTATTAAACTTCGGCTAGAAGTTAAAGAGTAAATATTCACAATAACATTGTGCAGTTTGGATAGATGGATGGAAGCGGTTATTACTGTCAACACAGTTTCCAAAAAGGCATCGATCAGAGTGGACTTTTAGAGAGTAATTGAGGGCTGTCTCACTTTCTCACCATCTCTCTCTCACACACACACACACACACACACATGCAGGGCCATACTGGGGCTGGGGTATTGGGGAGGCGACCGTCTCTAATCTTAGACGTGCAGCACTCAAACATCCTCTGCTGCAATGTCTATAGATAAAGCATATTCTGGGTGCATGTCAGCATGTGGTCGGCCACCACAGGATATAAAATGAACACTACTCGTCTAACATCTCTATAGTGTCTACACGCACACACACTCACACCGAGGACAAAAAAAGAGAGAAAGAAAGGAAGAAAGACACCTGTTCATAATCATTCTCTGTCGTGAACATGAAATTGTTTATGTGTGTCTAGTTTATAACCACTGGTGCAAAAGAATTGTGTATTGACTAGTGAGGGATCTGAAAGGTCAGAGCAAATATTTTCCACCACAATACTCTCAGTATAATATCTGTCAGGGTTTTTTCAGTACTTTGTAGTCTATTTCTATGAATGTAACATACATCTCAAATGTGCTAATGCGTGTGAGTGTGTAAAGCGTGAGGAAGTCTGTGAATTTGCACAACCTTTCTGTGTGTGTGTGAGTGTGTGTGTGTGTGTGTGTGTGTGTGTGTGTGTGTTTTGTCAGTGCGCTGTGCAGACTGGTGCTCATGTACAGTTGGGAAACTCAGATGCAGCTGTAGACAAGTTTCACTACTTCGAAACATTTCCACTGAAGTGTAATTTTAGCATTATTACACAGGAACTCCAGCAGTCTCAGCCCTTGAAGTTACACTGAGATGAAGGTTCTCTTTTGGTGGATGGTGCTGACTTTTTTTTCTCGTTTGGCAATAAGTACTTTAAATTAGGTTTCTTTTCCCTATATCCAAACTCATTAAAACTTTTTGTCTGTATAGCCTAATATCAGGGATGGTTTATAGTAGACGTTGTTGGCCCAAAATGTTCAAACTTGCCATGTAGTTTGGGTGAAAGCATTTCTCCAAAAGTGTCTTAAGTGATGTGTTTTGGATGGTACAAACAAAATATTAATAAAACTGTTCTAAAATACAGGAGCATCACCGTTTAGTTATATTAGCTTTCCATTTAGTTTTGAAATATAGCTCATGTGTGATAGATAAAGGAAATCAACTCAATTAATCCTCAGAAACTCAGAAACATTAGAAATGTACACTTCTTGTCTGTCAATATATACCTCTAATAGGTTATAACAGAGTGATTACAGAAGAATCCGAATATTTGCTGAGTTTCTTTAACCCATGATCACAGCTCTGGTAACGTTCAGAGTGGCCTAATGGTTCAAAGTAACCGAGCCAACCGTGTTTTAAATTATACATAACCTCATCTGAATTGTGGCAGACGTGTCAGTTGCAGCAAGTTAACATAACTTATTATTATTAAGAAGCTGCGAACCAAATGTGTTCAACACATGCTCATCATGATCGTCAAAGCCTGACCGGAGAGACCATAGAATAAAACGAATAGAGCCCGTGATACTCACATCCCTTTGTTTCCATACGTATTGTAGAACTCCATGTGGTTACAAGCTTGAATCCAGCCGATGGTCCATGTTTCTTTTCCGGCTACTGGCGGCACCAGGACCCGGGCAAAAGCTCGGAAGTGCGGTGTCCGGTAGCGCAGGACCACGCTGGATGACTCGTCGATGCTGGTGGGGTTGGAGTCGATGGAAGTGTTCACCTCCAGGACGATGATACTGTCTCGGAAACTCTTGGGCTTACACCTGATACTCTGGATACAGCCCATTGCATTAAATAGCAACACAATCCACAACAACGTCCAGAGGTCTGGAGAAGGAGAAAGACGCATGGGAACAGCAAGAAAATCACCAAAGTTGGATCATGTTTCCCCCCAAAAAATTGCTTACTATTATAAAAGGCGTTTATTCATAGCAGACTGTCTCATTTATAAAAAAAAAAAACCATGCACCTTTGATCCAAAACTACTGTCAGAAAGAAGAGGGCAGGCCTTGAAAATATTCATATTTGAAGAGCGCATCATGCTTTCCGGTGCGTAAAAGCAACTCTGCCAAATAAGAAGTGCAGGTACAATAACTTTCCTTATCCGTGCACTGGTGTTTTCATGCTGTCAACTTACAACTCATTGCCTCCTGAATGCGCTCTTTCGCACAAATACCTGACCTTTTGGCAACATGCATCCATTGGAAAGGTGCGCGTAAAAGCTTCAGGTTAATTATGAGCTAAATAATTAACAAAAAGTACTAACATTACATCCTGGCGTCATATTCTCTTTTCTTTGTCATCGTAGGATAATCCCTGGACTATCATCCAATGGCTAAAGCTCTATCTGGTGACAAGAATCATAATCAAAAATGTTACGCCGGACAAATGGCAGCTCAGGTGTGACACTCACAATGCGTGGAGCAGCCTGACGTCCATTTAATCCGCAATAGCCTCACTTCATCACAATAAAAAAAAGTGTAATTTAACGGTTTGGGAGCGTACGTTATTACGTCAATACAACATGTGTGGATTAAGGGTTCATGCAGAGCAATTGCATGAATTGTGGTCTATTTTTAGCCGACCAAAAAAAGAGAACATGCAAAAAGAAGTCTACCTATAAAACAATCCACTGGAAAGTCTCCAGTGTCTTCAGCAGCGTGAGATCCCGGAGAAATTCAGCGTGAACGCCGGCTCACACAGTTCTTCGGTCAGAGAGGTATTTCCGTTGTCTCCTTCACACCCGCTCCCGTTATTTCTCCCCAAATTGCCGCAAATGGTTTCACCGTCCCGCACGGAGAGAGGTAGCATTTCCACTGACATTTAAATCTGGTCGAGTTTGAGACGGAGCACCGCAACATCCAAAGGACACCGCCGGGTCAACTTCAGCACCCATTTCACCGGATCCATTCTTAAATTTGAAAAATAAAATAAAAAATCTCTCTGGAGGGAGAAGTGACAGCTGTCACATAGTTCGTTTCGCAGCCGACAGTTGCGGTCCTCTCTGTGGTGGGATGCAGTTCAGCCTAAATTCCTGCACAAGCTGTCATTTCTCCGTGCTCGTCCCATCGCAGCCACACACAGCAGGTTCACCCCGCTACGCATTGGTCTATTTCAGCTGCCTGGGAAGCAGCTTTATTAAGTATCCTCGAGACGACATTTCCGCCCTGGGGTGCTGGCATGCCGGGAAATGTAGGCAGAGCGACTTCTGCTGGTTGCGGTAAATTACAGAGCATTATTATTCTAAAAGCTGCATGGTGACATTGAGCAGATGTGCCCACGAGGTTCCCGTACAGTGTACAAAACGTGGCAAAGGGTTAGCCTCTTTTTTTTTTTTGGAGACTTCAGTCAATTAGCTGCATTGAGCTGCATTTATACAGAAAACTGAAATGACTCAACATTTGAATTATACTCGCCTCATGTCACCTTCTCGGAAGCCTCTGTATGATGATGATGATGATGATAACATTTAGTGTTCTCCTCACCATGTGTCATGTATTATATACCTAATTAGCAGCAGTAGTAGAAGTTAAATGATTAATTGATTATCAAAATAGTCGCAGATTAATTTTCTGTTGATTGACTAACTCATCAATAACTAACTCAATCATTTGAGCTCTAATAATAATAACGTCACTTGTGATTAGCCCCGACTTATCTATTTTTTTTTCTTTGAAGTATAATATGCAATTTACCTTTTGCAATAATTTAACGTCAACATTTATGCCAATGAGGTTGATTTGATTTGATAGACTCTTGGGGCAGGCACGATTAATAAGTGATGATACTTGATCAATAATCAATGTGGTCTGATCATCATATTTTGTTCTATTAACTGCCATGTGCTGTGAAAAGTATGCCAAAAGCTTTTCTTCTTAGTGATCAAGTAGACTATTTATATTTCCCACAAAACAACCAAAAATACATTTATTTACGTTATTTACTCACTCACATTTATTTTATACGTTCTCTGCTCATCATTGGATTATATCGCTTTTAAAATCCTGCCTGTGTCTCTGTACTGACGGCAGCAGGAAGGCGCGCCTCTGTCCTGCCGCTGTCTGTTTAAGCACCTTGGAGAACTCCTCTCCTCCACGGAGCGCACCGCAGAGGTTGAATCGGAAACGTGCGTAAACTACGTCAAATCCGCACGGCATAACCAAATGCTGCACTGACTGGGCTGCCTTGTCTTCACCCTTTGTTAGTGATCTTGGTCTGCCTGTTAACTTTTTTCAGTTTTTACCCGCATCGCTTTGTGCTAGAACCCTTTCCCCCCTTCGCTGCCAGGATATCAGAGGTTTTATGGAGACCGCAGGAGAGATTTAGTGATGCTGTGAGTGTGGTTCATAGCTAGGTATCCTTCGCCTGGTAAGATGACAACACCGTGTCTTGCGTATGTCTTGCACATTTTCAGTAGCTACTGGATAAAACGCTCGCGCAGTGAAGCACCTGTTCGCCGTGTGCTTGTGCAATGCTGTGGCGTAACAAGATGCTTATGCTGTTATTTTATCTCCATGCTGTAGATCGGGTTTCACTGGATTGGCCGAAGCAAATGCCATTCAACACAGTCTCCCAGCCTGCATGGGTCGCGGTATAAACAGCATGGCCATCGCGCATTCCTGTGTCTAAATATATCTATTAAGGCCACAGGAGGGGGAGGACTGGTGTTGGGGGGTTTATCCTGGGACATTTTACAGTCGTGGCAAACTCGCACCACTTGAATTATCTTCCGGAGATTGATATTGTTGCGCCCTCAGAGGAGAAGTCGGCCCTATCCAAACATGCCCTCGAGTTACAATGTGAGATCCAGGACGCGGGAGAGAAACAGCGTCCTGAGCAGACCTGAGTTCATGTCCCTGAACCACCAGCCCCCGCGAAGCGGCGGCCCCTCTGAAAGCCGAGGCAGTGCAAGGCGACCCGGTCAAATCAAGCACCAAACAAGCCAGCCAAGTGAAGAACCTACCGACAGCGGCAGCAAGGACAGGAGAGAGTCCAACAAAATGCCAGAGGAAGACTGTATGCAGCTGAACCCTTCATTCAAGGGAATAGCGATGAACTCCCTCCTCGCCATTGACATCTGTCTGTCCAAGCGCATGGGGGTGTGCGCCTACACGTCGTCCTCCTGGGGAGGCTGCCGCTCCATGGTCGGCCTGTTAGCGCTTACAGGGCACGGCATCACGTGGATTATTGGCACCATAGTGTGTCTCACGAGGAGTAACACTCTGGCTGGGCAAGAGGTCCTGGTCAACCTGCTGCTTGGTAAATGCCACACGGCAATCAACAACCTCTCCAAACCACCAAACTGTAACTGCAGCTCATTCCTAAAACGCACCACACACACACACACACACGTGCGCGCCGCGGCTGCATGAAACAAGCACCTGAAATTCACAGTCTTCTTTTGGCTTCTGCTGCATGAAACTGATGCACATTCACAGCATGACATCACACTGTCAAAACTTTTCTTCTCACCTGCTGTGAAATCAGACAGACGCGCCAGTCGCCGCTGTGTTGTGATTATAGTCCTCCTGTGACATGCAAGATTAACACTTTCTCACAAGGCGTATTTTATAATGGGTTTACAAATCATTTTTCTGTTCTTAGCATGTCTTATATTAATCCTGTATAGATCAAGGAAGGAGGAAAAGAGCTTCTCAACATAGAAACCTTAAAATTGTTCTCACAAATAACTTATTACTGTAAAGCATAAATAAACCCATCATAAGGTATGGCTTATTAGAAAGTGGTGCCAGATTGTGTTACAGATACACTTTGTTATGACTGACACTTCGTTAATATTGTGCTGATTGGCACATCTGACTGATTGTCCTTCAGCAACAGAGAAGAAAAACTGCAAATTCAGACTATAACAAAGACATCAGCATGTTTGGTGCAGTAATGTCTACATTATGTATTAAGAAGGATGGTTATTATGTTGCAGCTTTCCTGCCTACTTAGCATTTTTAAGTACTGCTTTTACAGTCATACCCCACAGTCTAATGCAATCCAATGCTATAGTCCCACAATAATACCTCTGTGAATCTCATTTATCATCATCACTTCATGAAGCGTCTGTTCTGTTGTTGACATCATGTCAGAGATGTGTTAATTTAACACTACATGTGACTATAATACAGCCACACACTGCTTCAGAAATACAAACATTCCCAAAGGTTTTCCTTCTGCAGCACTTCCATTAGACTGCATGATGGTTCCTGATATTATGTCGACTAGACGTGTTCAGTACATGTACAAACAAATCTGACTATAGACCCACTGAATCACCGTTGACTGCATCAGTAGCTTCTAGCAGCGCTGGTGAGTAGGAGCTCCGTCTTTAGCTCAGCAGTGGTTGACTGTGTGTTACTTCTGTGTTAAAAGGCTACAAAAGCTGCAGAAACTACTATGAAGTGATAACTCTGTTGCAAATATAACGGCGCTTGTATAGTCCTGGTTTTATACTAAACTGGACGTTAACGGCGTGGCACTGGTATGAATGGTGAGTCACTTAGCTTAGAGAAAAGTGAACAAAATCCATAATATATGTAAAGTCAGTGACTGTGAATCTTGAATCAGCTGTTTTGTTTTTTCCTCCTTATGCTCACTCTTCTGTGTGCTTTATAGTTTTAGCTGTAAAACAAGATTACTTGGATCAAAGCTTTTTCACAGCTAATGGATTCTCAAACATTTATAAATCAAACTCCCCCAGACATTAGTCACTCATAGCCTTTATTTTAAAAGGTTTTGTCCTGTGGATCCATACATAAAATATCTTTGTTACTTATTCAGTATTCTATTGTTTGCCTGTTTCTACTAATGACAGTATAATAGTGTTAAGCAGCAGTACAGCACATTTTCCAAACATAATTCTGCAGCATAGAGCACAGACTACATGAGATGTTTTTGGGTTTTTTTTCCCCCGGGGGAACTGAGTGTGTGTGTGTGCGTGCGTGCATGCAAGTGCATATGCATACACATACACAGTTTTGGCCTAAACAGATTATTGACCAAAAAGCAGTACAAATCTCCTGGCTGTAGCTACCATTGCGCTCTGATTGGAAGCCAGTAAATCTCTGGATTTGGGACACTGTTGTATTGTGTTGGGGACATTATCGAGTCCCAAATGCTTGTTCATTATTTGCTGGTCCAGGATCATTTCTAGTCTATTGAGGAGAAAATCTACCAACATACCGAACGCTGGATGGGGAATTAATATTTACTGCTGGCTGAAATTCTGTTTTGTTTTTACCTAACAGGGAAGAAATCAGCCAAGACTGGTCTGTTGGGGTCCGTTAAATTCAGTCCAAAAACATTTCCCATATAGTGTTTTGAAAACACAGTCTAGTCACACAATGACTGGATCTGTCTAAAAGACTATCAAGCATGTCAGAGACTCCAACAGCAGACCTTGACTGTGCAGAGGATGTTCCCAACCTTATCAGCCTCAGTGTGGTGCTGCTTTGGTGTTTTCTGGTCTCTGCGCCTGTGTGACTTACAGTAGTTACTCCACTGACCTACTTGCTCCATTTCCCAAAGAATCAGTGTTTTCCTCACGTAATGCGTCTCCATTCAAATTGTGGGGAAGATATTGACACTAGAAGGCTGTTTTCACATTCATCTGCTGAAGGGGGGAAAAGTTTCTGTGTTTACCAAAAATCTGAGTTTAAGGCGTGTATGTACGAGCAGGATTTGTGACATCACATCTAGTTTGGAGTTAATCATTGTGCTGTATACAACTTACAGAAGTGTGATGTGGAAACTTGAAGCCTCTAGTGCACGTACACTGAGAACAGACTTCTCAGAAGTAGGAGGCATCTTGTGTGCAGCAGTTAAACTTTTGCAATGAACATTATTTGCATAGATTCAGGATTTCTCAATGAGGGAGGAGGATGGATGTCATTTTAAGGATTTTTTTAGCAAAGGTATTTGAACTTTTTTGTGGAAAAAAACATATCAGTCACTTCTTTGAAAAATGTGTCCAATACAAAAAGTGTTGCTGTTTATTACAGAACTACATTGCAAGTATGTAGATTTAATTGCGACAATATGACCCTTTATACAGGGATTAATGAGGCAGAGTTTGGTGTACTCTGAATGCCACCTCCTTGTACTGTAGTTGAGGCCTGTATGGATGGTGACAGGTACAAACATGATTAGGCCATGCTCACACAACTCTTGCCTTTACTTAATTCTTCATTACGCGTGGTGGCTTGGCTCAGTATTTAGCATTACGTTTACCTGTGTGCAGCTCTTGTTTTTCTGTTGGTGACAAGAATTCACCAATATAGTCATTAAAGCAGCTTTAATTGATATTTTTACACTGACAGTTGTTCACAGGACTACTTGTATGTGAAAGGAGTCGCTCGTAGTGACAAACCCACAGAGAATTATCACTTAATCACTTAATTATCACTCATTATCTTAAAGTTTATAGCCGGATATTTTGCTCAGGAGTTGGTGGAGATAAAAAAAAAAAGCCAAAAACAGTGTGAATACTGGACATACGTTCATAAGGTGGACACAAACACGACTAAGTTAATGCTAATATTGCTCCTTATTTTCCGGATGTGTAAATACACAACTTAAAAGGTAGTAATACTATATGTAGTGTTGTGCTTACAGCTAGTTTCCACTACCCTCAAGCAGCTAAAAAATTAGTTTTGGCCGCTGATTTGGCAGGTAATAAATGCACAACCTTTGTATTGCCATAGAAACTAGACAGATGTGCAATCTCTCAGTTTGGGGTGGCAAAAACCTCTTTTATAAGATAAGATAATATAAACTTTATTGTTGCCTTAGGGGAATTTTTGTTTATCCCCAGATGTGCTTAGCAGCATCCTTACAATCATTCATACAAAAAAATACATTTAAAAAAAAAAACTTAAGTTCATACATTCAACAGAAAAACAAACACACAAAAATATAAAACCAATACACCTGATAAAACCAGTAAAATAATATTGCACTGGTTTTGCACCTTGTACCAGAATATTGTATGTTGCACATTGTCAGTTGTTGATGACAAATCACTCATCTTGACAGGGGAAAGTCGAATATCATCTATGTAGAGCAGGCACATGCAAGTTCATGTAATAAATGCTCTGGAAATGATTTTCTGGCCACAGTGAGTCAGTTAGAAAGACAGACTAATCTCTCTCTCACTCTTGCTGCGATTTGAAAGAAGAAACTCAGAGCAGACAAGGCATAACTAATTGTGCTAGTACTCCTTTACCGTAACTTGGTACAGTGGAAAAACAACAGCCCTGAACAATTATATTCCCACACCTGTTGCACTTCTTGAGAATGTAGTTTCCGTTCTCAGTATAGCCGGCTTGAACAGTAAATCTGAGTTTCAGCATCCCAGGAATCTGACTTACTGATGGAGAGTGTTTGTGTGGTTCTGTGCGATCAATAACTGGGGACTGGTTTCAAACATGTCATCATTCTGTGCTGAGTGCATTTGTTTCTGTCTCTCCTGAAAATATTTCAAAGCCCAGAACGCTGAAAAACTCTCCACAGAGACAGAACACACTGTAGAACAAAAATCCTGCACAAGAGGGTAAAACTTTGGAAAACACTGACATTCTTCAGGGAAAAAAGATGCAAAAACTACATTGTTTTGTTGATCATCGATGTATTGATGATGCAAAACAAAAAAACCGTCAGGACAAACTGTACTGTGACTGTTGTTTTAGTTAGTTGAAGGGCACCGCAGACAAACCTGTCCTTACATCTGATAATATGATGTGTCATTTCTTGGCTCACCTTCTGCCTCCCATCAGTGCTTTTGAGCTGTGGACTGCCAGGAGGCACCACGAGGCCCTGCAGCAAAGCCCACAACTGTCCTCACTCACATCTCACCACTTTTATTGTCTACTTATTTTTTACCAGCGTGCCCACCTCTCCTTTGTTCCTTCATCTCTTTCTTTAGCATTTAGATATTTTTTCCCCCAGTGATTATTAAAATGACAGCAGCTCACCAGCCTGCCGGTAAGAAGCTGGAATAGAAGTTAAAATAACGGCATGTCAGGACCGTGAGTGGGCGACTGGAATGAGAACTAAGGCAATATAACCAATATGTCAGACACATGATAGTTATGTAGCGCAGGGATGGAAGAGTGTGTGTGAAAATGGCAGACTTGAACAGCAGTTAAAGATGGCGATGGAAGGGATATTTTTAGGAGTGCCATGTAGTTATAAAAGGCATCTGCAAATGTCTGTTATGTGGACTCAAATGCTACTTAGCAGTGTATTACTTATCCGTTATTCTTGCTCACCAAGATATCTCTTTACATATGTACTATAGTTGTTTTCTGCTGTATTTGATGACCCAGATAAAACACATTCAAAGCTACTGTGGCTGTCCATCACTCTGTTAATGATCTGCTTATCAGTATTGTTCAGTCATTCATTGTTTTCGAGATTTACAAAAAGCACAAATGGAGTAGTGCAAGGACACGGTAATTAGTCCCACAAGTGCAAAGTTCAGAGTGTCCTCATGAAAGTTTATGTGCACCATTTAAAGTTATAGATTTAAATGGGAAAAACCTTATTTCCAATATGGTGGTGTCCCAAGGTAAATAATAATTCTGTTACACAAAATTATATTTACTGTTTTTCCAACTTTTCTCTCATTTTTGCCTCTATTTCCCCTGTGAAATAGAGGATACTTTCACCTTCCACGCCTCCAGAAATCCTTCAAATAAGACAGTCTGAAGTGGAAAAAAAACTTGGCTGAACTGCTTACAAATCATGTTTCAGCAGGATATTACTTAAAGGGGTTTACAAGCAGACATTGCTTCATTTTGAGGGGTCACAAGCCAAAAAACATGCAAATTTAATACGATTCAAATTTAACAGTAATTTAGGATATGTGGTTATGCGAAAGACTGGACCAATAGGCTCATAAAAATATTAGTGCATAACTATAAAAAAAAAAACAGTAGAAAAACTCATAAAATACGAGCTTTTTTACTAATCCAACCAGTGGTTTCCAGCCTTTTCTGCTAACAAAAAAGTTTCAGATGTCTATGAGCTGTTAGTATTTCCACCAAAGAGAAATTTCCCGTCTAAACGTCTCAGATTGTTTTCTTTAAATAAATGTACGAGGCTCAAAGAGGTATAAAATACCCAACATTTCCGAGAAAAGCAAAGATTAGAGAAAAGTCCAAGAATAAATATAAATTTGTGTACTCTGTTTGTCTTCTTTTCTACCCCATTAACCTAATCTGACAACCCCTGAGATTCCTCTGAGGTGTGTTAAATATGAAGTCACTGAGACACGATTCCCCTCCATCAGTTACAAACAGTAAAATGCTGCTTATGCATTAATGCATTAGAATTAACCATCTGAAAATTAAATATATAGTAAGTAGAACATAATTATTGTGTTCTACTGTTATTGTCTAAGTTATAGCACATCAACAAAAATTTAATCCAACTCTCATTTTTTGTGGCAGCCCTCATCCTTGACGTCATGACTGTGGCTGGGGTCCAGAGACTGGTGAAGCGCAGAGGACCCTGGGAGATGACGCCGGGCTTCCTGGACTGCGTCGCCATGGACATGTACTCCTTCCCCGCTGCACATGCCAGCCGGGCCGCCATGGTCTCCAAGTTCCTGCTGTCCCACCTGGTCCTGGCTGTGCCGCTTCGCATCCTGTTGGTGCTGTGGGCCTTCCTGGTGGGCGTGTCCCGGGTGCTGCTGGGGAAACACCACCTGACAGATATGGTGTGTGGCTTTGCTCTGGGCTTGTTCCACTTTAGCTTGATGGAGACGGTGTGGCTCTCATCAAACACCTGCCAGACTCTTATTTCCATAAGCACCCTCAGCTGGAGCCCCTTTTTCTGAGCTTTTGATATGACGCTTTGATAGCACACAGGGCTCATTTGATACTTGCAATGTCAAGGTCTTGTGAAGTTATTTTTGCAGGGGTCAGATTATTGCAGGTCGTGAACAGAGAAGCAATAATATTTGGATGCAGATGCTGACTTGCATGTAATGCCTAAAACAAATCAGGCAGGTCACAAGATCTAAAAGCTTCAGAAATTCTAGTGTCTCCAGTCAAATCTACTCACACACAACTGTACTCCTCCCTCATTTCAGTTACAATAAGTACTAACAATAACGGCAAAGTTAAGACAACCGCAAACTGACAATGATTTGGTGAAAACGTGCATAAATAGGAAGCTCAAGATTTAGATTTTATACGGTCTATTCTAATTCTTTCTTGTGCCTCTTCTTCTTCTTCTTTTTATCTGTTATTTCTTCGTCTTCTCTCAGTTTTCTTTAAATATTTGTGCTTTTATTTAAGGTTTCATCGGCAAGTGAGATAGTGAAATACTTGAATAGTGTTGAGCACTGACTAGAGTTTGGTGTAGGGCTGTAATATTGGATTTAGCACTAAAATATATAAAGTAATTGTTGTTTGGATATTCTACACTGTTTCTAATTGGCATGGCTATTACAGTATGTTTGTATCTTCCTGGTGGGATTCTGTTCTTTTAACTGTACGTTTTATCAAGCTTTATTTAGCTTTTTGTGCCACACTTGCACAGAATTTAATATTTTTCTTACAGGATTAAAAGTAATTTCCTACAATTTATGCTCTAATGACTTTAAATCTTTTTTTTATATATATATAGTAGATATTTCTCCTCAGCTCTGCACATTAGCATAACTAATGTTTAAGGTTTGTTTGTCAGTGATACTGATTCTACGCCCCACTAAACAACTGTGTGCGGATGCGGACATACGAAGCAAGAATATCAGTTTGATGAAGTTAGAACTTTCTTTTCAATTCAGTCATAATTTCTTTTCTTAATGTGTCATTGATTGACTATGAAACCAAACCTACTGGGTTTTTTTTGTGCCAAAACTATTTCAGTGCATTGGTTTGGTGTGTAAATACAGTTTAGTGAACATTAGCTTGGTTTGTTCAGTACATGTATGTAATGTTTTTACTTTGTTTTTCCATCTCATTAATAAAAGGAGGTGGACTGTCAGTAAAATGTGGATGCCTTTGTATTTTTTTTCGTGTGTGACCATAAAGATACATAATAGTCCAAAATCTTTGTTTTTGTGTTCATTTTCAGGGGGAATAGTGGTTGCTTGCAAGTGAGGGCGTGTGGTGTTTCTGTGCATCTGTTCATCTACAATACAAGGTTATGCAAAAATATTTTAAAGTGAAATTTGCTATGTGGCAGCTTGGCTGAGACATTAAACACAAAGTGAAGAATGATGTTTATGAATCAGCTGAATCCTACAGGAAGCATGACTGTCTGTTTAAAAGGAAGCCTACTACAACAAACTGCTTCAGTTGCTTCAAACATCACATGGACTATAAGGGCGTCACATGGGTGCAACCACTTGTAAATGTACTTCACATAGAGCGGTGTTGTTTCCTGACATCAAACCAAAAAAAAGACGTGAAGATCCACCATCACATTGTAACAGTTTCAGTGCAGTGACACTGCTACAAGAGTGTGCAGGGTGCAAAGTTGGAGTTCACTTGACATAAAGCTTGGGTGGTTTGTTATCAACAGATACTGTTTCAGTCTTTGCTTTACGGTTGACTGTTAATTACATTAATATGATTTTTAGGCCAAGTTGTAGCTGAGATATGATCCAGCAGCAAACATTCATGTGCTGATGCAACAACATCTCTGACTGTCGTTAAAAAGGCTGTTTGTCTTCACAGCCTTTGACTCCGTTTCCTGTCTCACTACTTTTACCACAGAAAGTGTGACGGGAAACAAAACCAATGTGATGGCATGTGCACTCTGAAACGGTTCAAATAGCAAGAACTGAAACTACTTTACAAAGTACTCTCTGGGAGAGTTTTAATCTTTCTTTTAAGGTTTCAGGAGTCAGAGATTATTATGTGTTACCTGGTGTGTGCAATGTTAGAGATCAAAAAGGCACACATGAAGCACATCTCTCATTGCTTAAAAACAATTTGTCTTGATTCATCGTTGACCTACCCTTGATAAAGATCTAACTTGTTCAGAGTAGAGGAGCAGAGACAGAAACAGTGAAGAGTGCAGACAAGAAAGACACGTCCTTAATAGGATCGTTCTTCAAGTAAAGAAAGTAAAGTTTGAAAAGAAGTGAAGGTTTTTTGTCCTAATCAGGATCAAACACTTGACACTTTAACTTTAATAGGCACCAAGGCTGCACACTGACATACTGTATGTTGAAAATCATGTTGAAATGAAGTTCACTTTATTAATTTTTACTGTGGACATTCATCATCTCCAGAAGATGATTCTTCATGTTTATCAGTGTCACCATCAAGACAACGTTTCCAAATAAACACAGTTTAGACTCTGCGTGTCTGTGCTGTCATGCTATAACCAGAGTCATTAAACATCCATTGCTTTGTGGCCAAAGACATTGAGAGACATCACAAAATCACAGCTTGTCCCATGCAGGATTTGTTTGATTTTGTGCCAAAATCAAGGCCTTAACAGTCCTGCATAGCATGTACCCAAAATATCTCTGTGAGTAACCGCTGATAGTGCTTGCAGGCATGTTTCTGCAGGATCCACATGCACTGACTCAACAGACACCACACATCCTACTGTTGTGTCTTTATGCTTTGAGTACTGAGCATTTGAATAACTCTGTTCAAACAGATAGAGGTCACATTAGACACCACAACTCTCTTGGTGCCACTGACCTCTCTGTGTACTGTAGGTGTGTCGCTCTGTGGTTGTTACAATGCAGAAACACCTATTCTGGTGACTGTGACATTTATATTTTCATCTCATTTATACTTGAAAATGTTCCTTCATCAAAAAAAGTCAGATTACTGACAGCACTGCAGGCTAATAAAAGCTGGTAAACTGGGTGGCATTTACAGCTTTACTGAAAGGAATGATTGTAGAATGATAAGACAAGTTCTCCCTCTAGAGGAATCTGCTTGACCACACTAGTAAAGTTAAAAAAAAACTCATGATGTAAAATGTTGTTTTAACATAACACAACAAAAAAAATCATCATGTATCAGCGGGTAAAGACAGGAAGGAGTTCTGTTTTAATGCTATAAAATATATTGGAGAGTTGGAGAGTTGTTTGCATAGAGCAGGTGGAGAAGTTCTTACATTTTACATATTGAATACTGGTTGGTGGAAGGATTTTAAATGAATAAAAATGTTCTGTAGAGTCATGTCATTTAGGATGGGATCATGTCCAGAATAACATCAAAACCAGGATAAGACTCAAATCTGTAATGTGAATGTAAACATACTTACTGAGATAGCTGAGTTCACTGTTATCAGAACGGAGTTCATTTGTCTATATGTTTTGGCACTAGACATCACTGTTGAATAAGACATTCTGTATGAGACAATTGCACATAAAACCAATGAGGGTGAGCCAGTTACACGCCAAACAAGAGACATAATTGCTTATTCTAATAAATTACTTTTTTTTTATAAGAAAAAAGAAAATACTTTAATCAATTACGGTAAGAAATAGTGATAACCTTTTGTACCATTAATTGAACTTTGTGGAAAACAAAATCAACTCTTTGAAGAAGATGTAAAAAGGAGCCAGTGAGGTGGAACTGCAGCCACGTAGATTTAGCTGTGAAATCAAAGAGTGTGATTTACGAGTGTGATAAGGGGTTAAGCTTTTGTTATGATCCCTAATTAATTAAAGTGAGACATCTTTTTTTCCTTTGATTTTGTGATGAGATTTGATGTCTTTATTTGATGTGCTCAACCATGCAGACTTCTTCTGTTTAGGCAATTCACATGTGGATACTGCTAAATAGAATATTTCCTTTACATCAGTGGTAATTCTACTGACACCAAGTGCTTATTACACCAGAATGTACAAGCTTGAGTCCAACTAAGTATAGGTTAAGTCACCACTGTGTTATATGGTGGTGTTTTTCGCTGTAGTGTTATTATTATCATTATTATTGCTGTTTGTACCTTGACATTTCCCTTGAGTTTCCCATTAATGCTAAGCAGGTGCTTGGGAGATGGAAGTATCAACACTGTGGAGTTTTGTCATACTCTTTCTTCAGTTGCACACGTGCAGATAGAAGAAAGAAAATGCAGGTTTCCTCACAGCTGCTGCCATTTATTAAATTTAAACGGAGTGATTACAGTTGTCATGAAAGGACAAACCAACATAGTATATCAGAGTTTGATAGATACCCTGGGAAGGTAGTTTAATCACGTTACCATCAAGAGAAGTATGCTGGCGTCCTTGGCCGACATTACTGTCTGTCGGAGGCTGTAGCAGTTTTAAGCTAGAGTGAAGATTCTGGTATCATATGAAACTGGATGACCTAAGGCATCCATTGGTATCAACCATGTCATGCTAGCTTGTTGGGAAGGGGGCTAAATAATGGTACAAAGTAAATATTGGGGGGGGGAACTGGCGTGACCATTTTCAAAGGGGTCCCTTTTCTTCTCACCTCAAGATATCTGAATGTGTTTTATGGGTACCCATGAGTCTCCCCTTTACAGACATACCCACTTTATGCTAATCCCATGCAGTTTCGGGCAAAAACCATTCAGTTTTTTACATACAGTATAAATGTGTTATTTTTGCCTATTCTAAAAATGGTGTATTTGCGTATTTCTGCATACTGGGGTCCCTAAACAGTCTTGGAATTGCATAAATTGGGTATGAATGGAAAGCTCAGACTCTTGCGGATTCAATGAGCCCAATTGTATTCATGTGTGATGATGTTAGTCCCCATAGTAGCCATTTCATTGACCTCACTCTATAAAAGTATCTATTGTGAGCTCTAGGATAATCACAGCCTCATGAAACTTTACAACCACAAACTACAGACATAGGGCATTCAGAAGATGTATGGCTTTCCTGGGTATATTGACAATAAGTGGGTTTCTGAGCAATTTCCAGAACAGAAGTGCTCGCCATCTAATCGCTGAAAAATGCAATTGTTACAAAAAATCTCCAAATGTCAAAGGTTTTTGATACCAAATCACAGTGTGACTTTTTCTATGGTGTTCCTCAAGGTCTTGGTGTGTTAATGTGGTATTTTTGAGGGATTTTTTTTTATCAATTCTCGATAGGTCAAAAATTGTTACATTTTGCACCAAATCTGTGTAACAAATGGTACAAACCCAAAAATTACTGCAAGAACTTATGAGCCATAATTGAGCATGGGGATGGCCGTCATATACTTTCATCATAATGTTCTAAACCCTTATACACTCTAAACTTTCAAAATTTGAATAGGTGGCTAACCAAAACACAATGTTTTTTACAGATTTATGACTAGCAAAAAATGACACGCAGTGCTGAGCAAATTAATTTTCAGGTTCCCAGCTTTCAGATGATATATAGCACTTCTGTGTGGCATTATACTGTTGACCTTCTATAACCCCCTAAAGATGCCCCCCCCCCCCAAAAAAAAGACAGAAATGGGGGGAGCAGGGGAGTAGAAGAGTTTAAAAGAAATACAGCAGTGAATGTATTTCAACGTGAGAGGGAATCTTTTTTATTGGTCACAATAGCCTACTTGGTGGGATAGACAAAGGAGCTTTAGTACCAGAGGTTCACATAAAAGTTGACTATACTGCCTGTTAAAAGTCACAACAATAATTAACTGATGGTAATTAAATGTAGAGCTGCAGTGATTAGTTGATTAATCCCTTTCTTAATTGACACAAAATGAATCTGCAACTACTTTGATAATTGAATAATCATTTTAGTCATTTTTGAAAGCAAAAACACTAAGAATTTGCTGGTTGCAGGTTCTCAAATGTAGGATTTGAAGCTTTTCTGTGTCATACTTGATAGTAAACTGAATATCTTTGGATTTTGAACCATTGATCGGACAAAACAAGACATTTGAAGATCAGAATCAGAATCAGAATTGGCCAAGTATGTCCACGCATACCAGGAATTTGACTCCGGTTTAGTGGCTCTCAACGTACTTACACAAAATAAGTACACAATCTTCAGAAATATACACAAGGAATGACTATAATACAGGTGAAACCATTTCTGTGAACTGTAAACAGGATACAAATAGTGCAAAGAAGTGAAGAGTTCAAGGAGTGATGAGATAAATATTAAATGGTAAAAGAATTCTGTTATTTCATATACATATAGTAGGTGGTTATGTGCAGTATATACAGTATGTTCAAATATACAGTAATTAGTGAAATATATTGCACATTTTGTATTTTAAACTAAATAAATATATATAATTTGTAGGCACAGAGGGTATTATAGTGTCACAGTGTTATTGCACAGTGCTGGTTGTAAATGTGACAGAGAGGGTGAAGAAACTGTTACTGTGTCTGGTGGTTTTGGTGTACAAGATGTCACCATGAATAAGAATAAGAAATACTCCAGAGGGAATTTTAAGTGTCACAACAGCACAATAGAATAAAAATAAAATAGATATAGTAAAATAGAAAACTGTGCAGTAATTATATATGTAGGATATAATAAAATGAGAGTAGTGAGATAGATAAAAAAAGGTTATCCATTGTGCAAGTCACTATTTTCTGACATTTTACAGACAAAACGAGTAATTTATTAATCAAGAAAATAATCAGCAGATTAATCGATAATGGAAATAATTGTTAGCTGCAGCACTAATGTGTTTGGGGTGTATTTTTTTTTGTTTTCATTGCCTGTAATTGCTGAAATCACCCGACAGAGGGGCTTGTTGTGTTTCCCTGCCAACGACGTTTGGTGACGTATCATTCTCAGGCCGGGTAGGACCCCAGCAACAACACTGCGAGCGGTTCAACCTATGAAGATCGGGCTTTACAATCGCCATCCATCCTTTGAATAGACTACATTTTGTGGAAATATATCACTGTCACTGATCAGAAGGTACACTAAGTCGTTGAATCGGTGAGTTATGGGTGTCTTTGGATGTGTTAAATATCCGTTTTTGCCTGTCTTCTCCACTGCCCAGTTTTTATTGTTGCTTTGTTCTGGGCAGCAGCCATTTTTAATCGCCTTGTCCTACATTCCCATCGCTGTCTTCAGACCGCTCTGAAAATGTTAGCATGGGTTCGAGTGTTTTACACAGAGATTTTCACATACACAAAATAGTGTGTTTCGCAATGTCAAGCACAAATGTGAATGCACAGAAAATCCCCGGCCTGTCATGGTTGTTTCTGAAACACTAACGCTAGACTGGAAGTTTTACGGCCGTTAGTCGCTAGTTTCCGAACAAGCTGCGACTGCGTTAACGGTCTCAGCTAGCCGATGCTAAGTTGGATCATTTGGTTGTGTTTCTAGTTATTTCTGCGTGCTAGCTTTAATAAATAGCAAATCAGTTATTTGTCTGTACCCTAACAGTGGAGTGTGTGGTAATTATAACGATATAAAGCTTGCCCAGTAGCACTTGATGTTTACTAGCATCTTTTTACTAGTGGTGGCTGGCAACTGCAGCTAGGGTCCTTCTTGCAGTTTGTGTTGTTACCTTAAAATTTGAGATAATGTTTGTTAGTCTCTGCAGTCTGCTGTTTGATCAAGACATTTTTTGTGGTTTTCATCTTATTAGTTGAAATAGCTTGTGTTTTTGTTTTCGTTCAACCGTTTGTCCGGTGTCAGTTTCATGTGCTGAAATTAGCATTAGCTAGCTTACAGTGACTAACGACACCTTCAGTTAACCTAACAAGAGACTTAAACGTTATTCTGCGGTAGGAGAATTTATGTTATAGTACCAGTATATCCATTTTTACTAATTCTATTATTTTCGTTCGGTTATCTGTTGGAACCGACGTTTAAATGTAAACAAAGTCAAGACATTTGTGTCGTTGGCTAGCTAGCTGTCATGGCGTTAGCCTCCATATTTGAATGTGTAATTCGGTGGCTATTGTAAGAAAAAAATCCAATGTTTTTCTGGGCATGATCTGTTTTAATACACAAGTCGCGTTAAATCGACTTTGATGGACGGATATTTTTCTTCAGAAGTTCCGGTATAACGCCTATGCGGAGCTTTGGTCGAGCGGCCTCCGATACGTTATGGATTGTCTGGTATTCATCTTAAACGACGATATTTAACGTTATTTGCATACGTGTGTGTATTAAATGTTCAAAAACATCAGCTGTACACTGCTGAGGCCTAGCTAATGTTACACAATCACCCGCAAAAAGAAAATCTAGCCCATTTTCTTAATGTCTTGTGTCTCATAGTGTTATACTCAACATCTCTCCACATAACGCTACATTGTTTTGATACATGTATTAAGCAATCGCTTTGAAATGTGAGCGCAAGTAGCCATCGTCAAAAATATTCAACCGTAAAAAGAGCCTTAGTCATGTAACATTATCACAACATTAAACCAGAAAAACACATGCTGGGGTGTGCACTTCATCTGATTTGTTTTTGTCAAAACCATTTCATTGAAAATGAAAATAAATCTGTCTGCTTATGGGTAGTAATTTAGTAGGTTTAGTGATACTTCTATTGCTAGACATGTTTTCTGCCTTTACTTCACTACTGTGGCAGATTTAAGTGTATATTAAGCTAACAAATGTCACTATTTTCTGACCCTTTATAGACAAAACGAATAAACAATAAGTTGAGAAAATAATCAGCAGATTAATCGATAATGAAAATAACCATTACTTGCAGCCCTAATAAGCACATGGTTTAAATAAACTTACTGAAACATGTCAAGTCAAAGCCATTTCTTCAAACATTACATTAGTTCTATGTAGTAGGAAGGATAGATGGAAATGGGGTTTCAACCAATAATGAGAAGGGATTCTTGGCATGGCAACATCATGATGCTTACTCCCCGCCAACTACGACTTGGTCTGTGATGGTGAATTTGGGGCAGAATTAAATGTAAAACACGTCAGATGATTACTCATTTAAAAGGGACATTTGGGCCAAATCATATAAAAAGGTGAAATGCTTTTTTATAAGATCAAGGTATGACCGAGGGCACCGACATGCAAGGCTAGCGCAGACAAAGGGTGACTAATGCGTCGCCTCACATTGGCTCAAATTGTTTTGTTAAAAGTTGCACATGAACACATTGCAAAAGCCATAGACAGCAGCCATCTGACAACCATCAGCAGCCAGCCAACATACATGAACATTTTGCTCTTGTGTAAGTAAGTTATCAGTCAGTCTGTGTTCCTAATTCAAAAAAACATCACAGAGGGACAAACAAAAAACCTTTACAGCCGCTTTTACATCAATGTGAATCCAATTAAACTGTCTCTTGCTATGCTCACACTGCAAATGGAGAGTATGTCAGATTAAAAAGGTGTAACTGGACCTTTTTTTTTATATATAAAGTTTTCATTTGCTTTGCTTTTTATGCTGCTACTTGTAGTGATGCTACTGCCCAACACTGCTGGTAGATTACGTTACAACGCAAACGCTTTATTTGTACTGTTTCCCTCACGGCTGTCGTGATGAAAAATAAAATTGCTGCCATGATAACTGTCATAATATGGTTTTTGGAGTATAGCTGTGCAGTGTTTTGGGATCTGGTAAGCCTAGAAACTCGATCTGTAATGATCTATTCCTCAAACTTCCTAGATCATATTTCATCGTTTTACTGGGACTTGAAACATGCCCCAACCAACGCAGTGCCAGTGTTTCCCCTACCACTGCCTTGGAGGGGTAGCCCGCCAATGGGACCTCCCACCCATCCTGAAAGAAACAAATAAAAACAAATGTATCTTATACTAGCAGGATAGCTCGAATGTGACAGGCTTGCACCGAAAACCTATCTTTATTTACCTAATTTATGTGCACTTGTTTCATTTCAGCTCAGTGTATAGAAATACACTAATATGAACAACAGCCTTACTGCGCACGTCTATGACGACACTGTCGACACCACATATCCGTGACACGCCCGCCCCGCAACAACACTATTAGTTGGGGGCGCCTACCACCCCCCCTGGGAAAAAATCCTAGGGGAAAAACTCAGCGCCTTGCATTGTTTTAATGCAGGGCTCTTTTCAGGCTGCACACCTACTAACCCGCTGCATTGCCACAGATTCACACTGATCATTTTTAAGGGCAGACTCTACTCAATAGTGCTGCACACCTGGCACAAACTATGGGCCATGCTGAGCCACAGACGCCTAATGCGGCCCGGCAGTATCAAACGGCTGACTGTCAGCTTGATGTGTCAGGGCCTACACGCCACATCAATGGAATGAGCTGTAAGTTGGGAAAACTGTTTAACACAAGGGAGAAGTAGAAAGATGCAGCCTGATATGCAAATGTACCATTTTTGATGTTCCCAGTTGTTTTCATAATTCCCGGAATCTGCCAGGACATCAAACTGCCAACATTCAAATTGTGCAGGGTACAATTCATCTTATTTTTAGCTTCACAGCTTCAATTTCTCTTGTTGCAATGACAACTATCATGGGTAGAGTTGACCAGCTGTAGCTATTTTACGTTAATGTCAGTTAACCCAAATCTCACACACACACACACACACACACACACACACACACAATATACCATGTCAGTACAAGAGGGTCTAGAGAGAAAAGTGGAATTTTGTTTTTGGTGCCAAAGCATAGAAAATTGCAGAAACAATGTCCTGGCTTCTCAGAGTAATTCAGACTGACCTGTCAGCAGTTTTCCTTGGCAATTCTGTGGTAGACGGTATTAACTGAAACACAAGTTTGAATATGATGGATACATATTTAATCAGTATTTCAGTTATTGCTGATGAGATTGTCAGTGTGTAAGCATAAGTTCACAAACAAAGGCTGTTTACAGATTACAGATTTTCTGGTCAATATTGAATAAATCAATAAATATATTTTTCAACATGGTGAAGAATGTGAGGTAAATTTATGGATAGCTTTGCAATGAATGATATTAAAACAGCACAATATGTTCAGTGATACAGTTAAGGCTCTGATTAAACAGATGTAGTTTCTTTAATGCACCCTATTTGTCAATGATTTGATTTACACTTTGTTTTTTATTTATACATAGAACTAAGAAAGTAATTATAATTTTGAACTAAAAGAACATAACACACTATACCTTATTTACAATTTGCTGCTTTTGGCAGCCAAAATCAAAATTCAAAAATTTGGTTTCTGTTCATACTCAAGCAATATGTGGGCCTGTACTAAGTGGAAATTTCCTCTCTTTTCTTTGTAGAATCAGAAGGCACTGGGAAGAGGCGCAAAGAAAAATTTCCATACTCGATGACATTACATCGCAATGTCCGATCGTTTGGGGCAAATAACCAAGTCCAAGGATGGGAAAAGCAAGTATTCCTCACTCAGCCTATTTGACAAGTACAAGGGAAAATCAATAGAAACTCAGAAAAACACAGGTAAGTAGATTTGTTTGGTACTTACTTTCTTTGTCTTTCTTACCCCATTTCAATTCCTTTTTAAATCTCACTCCTCTTGCTTTATCTACCTGTATTTTTTTTTTCTCCCAGTAGTTCCGCGACATGGCTTGCAGAGTCTTGGCAAAGTGGCCACAGCCCGGCGCATGCCCCCACCTGCTCACCTGCCGAGCTTGAAGTCTGAAAACAAAGGAAACGATCCCAACGTGATTATTGTGCCCAAAGACGGTACAGGATGGGCGAACAAGCAGGAACAACCCGATCAAAAGAGGTAAGGGGAGAAAGGTTGACATCTACATCTGAACACCATATCAAAGTGCAGGTAAAAAGAATGTGCAACAAGTACATTTTTGCTTTTTATTAATTTATGTTTTTATGCAATACACTGGTATTCAACCAGCCTCTAATTTGTGGTTTCCAAATGTGAAGTCAAGACTTTCAAGCATTAAAGACAAAGGTTAACTGCACTGGGTGCAATGCAGAGGTGCAAAATTTCAGAGGGTAGAATCAGCGTAAGATAAAGTTTTGATCTTTTTAATAATTAGCAGTTTTTGCGCAGCGTTAGCCTATGATTAAAGATAGTTGCTGCATTCACACCTGCTTAGAGGTCCAGTCTATTAATCCAAGTCAGACCAGAGTCTTGTGACTGCTTCTTTGCTCTTGCCATGTATCAAGCAATAGTACTTGTGTCTGGTTTAACTAACTTCCACAAAACTCTTTTTCACCTTTTCTCTTTATAGTTCTATTGCATCAATACCACAGCTGCCGGAGTTGCCGCCGCAGCTGGCTTTACAGAAATCTGTCTCCAATCTTCAGAAGCCCTCACCGATAGCCAACCAAGAGGTGTGTATGTGTATTTTTACCATCATAAAGATGGTGTTTAAACATCTGTCACTTATTTTCAGAAGAAAACTCAAACTGCAATTATGTCCTGAAATAAATGTCCTTAACAAATTGCTGTTCAGTCCTAGCTTTAATAGTCCATTTCATACTTATGTATCACCCATTCTCACCATTTCTCAGTTTCTATTCAGTAGTCTCAACTGTATTAACAATATCAGTGTTAGAGCAGCACCCTTTACTAAACGGGTGAGTATATAAGATACTGAGAGGATGATAAATACTCCTCTTTTCTGTTTCAGTTTATCTGACAAAGAGATGTTAAAGATTGGAGTTGGCAGTTAACATTTTAACCATCTTCTGCCCCGACTTTGTAATTAACACTCATTTTCATTGTTTTAAAAGCTGCAACATCTTTATTTAATGTACTGAAGTGAAACAGTGTTACAGTTGATAACTTTCTATGTGTCAGAAGGACAGTAGTCAATATTCAGATCAGGTCAGAGAGACCTAATGCAGCTATTAGACGGTGACCTTGTTTTTTGCATTTCCACAGAACACAAACACAGGTGGACCAAAGCAATGGGCCCAGCTAAATGGAAAGGCACTAGAGCAAGATGGTGAGTCATCTCAGATTTACCTATAATGCATTTAAAATCAAATTACATGCTAATAGTGAATAATATGCATTACAGATTGTGACACTTGTATGTCTTTGCCAATTGGTACAACACTATTCTGTTTACACAAGTCAGACAAACATCTTTCTTTATGCCACTCGATTCCATGACAACATCAGGTTCAAGGGCCTCAAACCGACTTCAGCCCTTCTCTCACGAGGAATTTCCCACGCTGAAGGCAGCTGGAGAACAGGACAGGGCTGGCAAGGAAAGAAGCGGCTTCGATCCGTCGTATGGGCCCGGACCAAGCCTCCGCCCCCAGAGTAAGTTTTGTCCTTTTGTCCCAACTCACGGGAATTGGCTGGCAAGCTCATAGATAAGCTAATGTCTCCTGGAAAGCAAATGATTAAATTGGCAGGAAAATGTTTGACCGTTTGAAACCAGTGATACTGATGAAACACACCATTGATAAACCAAAAGAAACAAATTCCAACAAAGGGAGCAATTTACTCAGACATACAACAGACATACTGATGTATTTCTCACTAAGGTGCACTGACTCACTGCAGCTGCCACCCGCACTGGTATGACCATTGGCCCTAGTGGAATAAAATAACTGGGTGGTGGTTCTTTTTAATTTCATATTTTGTCAATCTGTTCATTGCTATTTTTAAAATCCCCCTTCCCTATTTCAAGATGTGACGAGCTGGAGGGAAGGTGGTGGCAGGAACCTTCAACCCTCGTCCCTGACCCTCGGCCTGCCAGCAGATCCTGAGGGTAAACTCACTGCCCTGGGTGAGACTGGCACCCCTCCAGCCTCATCTCACCCCTCCTCTGCCACCGGCACCACCTCTTCTAGTGTAGTGACGGCTCAGTCACCAGGCATTGACTCCAAAGAGCCTTCCCTGCGACCCGCCCAGCCTGTCCGCAGAACAACCGTCCCTACTGCCCTGCAGTACCAGCTTCACCACACTTCAACTGCTGTCTACCATGACATGTTGCCCGCATTTGTAAGTACTATATGACATTTATGATTTTTCAGGCTATAAGAAAGAGTCAAAGACTAATGTCTAATGGTTTTATTTGTACAAAGTCAGCTTTTAGGTATAGTCAAATAATTTTGTTGGCTAAATGTGTTTCTGCAGTGAAATCATTGTTTCATTCTGCTGTTTTCAGATGTGCTCTAAAGAGACACGTGAAGCCCCAGGCACAGACCATGTCCCCACCACCGTAGCAGCACCAGCCCGATTTGACAGCAAACCCACTTTTAGACAGAGCTACGCCAAACCTGAACTTGTCAAGTAAGTACATTCACAATGTGAGAGCATTTATCCACTAGTTAAACAGTTTGACATACATGTTTGTGACTTCTGGCAATTGCTAATTTGTCTTTTTACCGTCTCTGATGCAGTGGTGATGTGAGAAGAGAGAACCGCTTTGTCCGCGCTCCACCTCGACTCTCTTCTCAGCCCATCCGCAGGCCTGGTGACAGGCCGCAACGCCCAGCTATCATTAATCCAGAGGACCTGAAGGATCTGGATGAGCTTGACAATGACTGCGAGGATGGATGGGCTGGTCAGTATTTCTTTAATTTGTTTAATTGCCTTCAGTCCTTTCTTATAGTACAGCCTGATTGAAGCCAACTGTGTAATGTTGGTTTTTTACTCATTCACTTGTGGCATATCCCAGCTTCTGCATTTTCACTACCACCATAATTTGTGCATGAAGTATTCAGGGTTTGTATGGGAGCTAGCAATCCTTGAAAATGCTTGAATTTTAATGTGGTATTTCCCTTCCCGCTGATGCTGACTAGTATTTTTTGTTTTGTTTTTTCAGGGCTCCATGAGGAAGTTGATTATAGTGAGAAGCTCAAGTTCAGTGATGATGAAGAGGAACACTCCAGTGATAAAAACAAGATGTGGTGAGATCTCTTTTCTCATAGCTCATTGCTGCTCTAAATGAGCTCACACTCTTGTTACGGTGAAAATGCTTATTGTCACAATGGTGTCATCATTTAAAGGGCTCTTGATTTAATACATTTTTATTTTTTTTTTAGGACTGAATGGGAGAGGGAGAGAGACAACCAGCGTGATGGCCAATCCTCCCTAAGTTCAGGTGAGGTATCTTACCCCCAGGAGGGTCCTGAGGAGAGTTATTCTTACCAACATCACCATCACGAGCCTCCCAGGAAGACCAACGGCAGATACCTCTCTACGGACACCCAGGTAAACACAGTATGCTGTGTTTTTCCACTGCCATCCTCCTCTTTTGAGATTACTTATCTAAGATTAACGCATTATGATGTTATTCACAGTTAAAACACACCTTGTCCTCTAATCGCTCTGTGTGCAGGATAAGGCAACACTACCGAGCATATGAATAGCAATACGCCTTCACACGCCCTCAAGTGAGGCTGTCATTGTGAATTGGGACAGATGACCTTGCAGTAACCATAGTGATATGTCTCTGACGACTTTTGCAAGCCTTTGTGAAAAGGATGTGACAGACCAAATGGAAATGGCTCTGTTCTGGACAGTTTTGATTGGTCAGACCAGTTCTCTGAAATAAACTAAAAGCAGACTTGTACATTTAGGCCTACATATTTAATATTTTCTCACTAAACAATTATTTGAGTCTTTTAAGTTAGGTAGGAGTTTGAATTTGGCCTGGGACCATGGTTGGTTGTTCTTCCCCCTTTTTCCCCATGTTTCTATAATTTAAAGGAATACAACATCTTTGAAACCTGTTTCATAAAAGGGAAACAAATTGAACTATCTAGATTCTTCTGTCTTTAACTAAAATAGAGAAGAAATTAACTACGGTATGTTTTGTCATTAAAAAAATATGAATGCTGTGGATAACTACGTGGCCACCTCCAAGCTTTCAACAATGAATCCTTTTGTGTTACACACACTGATAAAAAATAAATAGCATATTTGAGGACATAGTCAAAAATCTGTGTTTTTCAAAAAGGGAAACCCAGGTTACATAAAACAGCAGCCCTCCCCAATGAAATTCTCTGTTCCGCCTCTAGGCACAGCAGAAAAACCAAGGTGAGCCACTGACTGACCAGGAAGATCATCAGCGCCAGTCTCAGACTCAGGCTCCAGCTAGGGCAAAGTATGTGTCACCAGAGCTGTCAGAAGCTGTTGAGAGGGCCCGCAGACGGCGGGAGGAGGAGGAGAGGCGTGCCCGCGAGGAACGGCTGGCTGCCTGTGCTGAAAAACTCAAAAAGCTGGATGAGAAATTTGGGAAGACCGAAAGACAGATGTCAAGGACAGAGGAGGGCCAGAAAGATGGAGAGGTCAAAGAAGTCCCTTTGTCTCCAAACAGGGAACAGAGTAAAGCCCACCATGAGAACTGGCAATACAGCACAAAAGGTAAGAAACTGCATAGATTTGCATACAGTGAGACTTGTTTTATATAAACTATTAGAATTTTTTTAGGTTTTAACAAATTCTAAGTATGTTTTGTGATCATACGATTTCCAGATGGAAGTGAGTGTCCCCCAGACAACTCCCCTGGCCATAGTTACCATGAGGAATCTGGCTTCTCGGCCTACCGTGGCAGCGGGGATGATGGCCAAGAGCCCTCCCCCCCTTCTGAAGACTACAGTGGACGTCACCCCTCCAAACCCATCCCACCCCGCTTTCAGAAACAGCCACAGCACCAGCAGCAGGTGAGTGCCAGCTGATGCCCCTTGTAACCCATAAAGTCTTAATCCAAGACTAATGCATCAACGTGTCAATGGCTGCTTTGTGAGAAGAGGGCTTTAAAGAGTTCAAACGGACACAGGGATATTTTAAGGTTGCAGTCATCAACATGAAATGCAGTCAGCCATGTGTTGTGTGCTTTTTCTTGTCAGGGCTTTTTGGAGCCAATATCATTTGGTTATCTCATGTAAGGAGAATAGCCGCATGGATTCATACATCTTTTTAAATTGCAAAATATGAAGTTTCAACATTTAACATGGACATTATAATGCTGAGTTCTTCTGTCATAATCACTCATGCTCTCACAGCATGTAAGCTAGATTTAGTTGAATCTTGAGTTCAACTTAAGGGATTTAGTCAAGCATACATACGTGTTCTTCATGGATGACATTTTGACAAGTCACAGAAGAAATTTATGATGCCTGAATTTTATTTAGCTCCTTTGGTTTCAGGCTCCTACTTTAGAAGTTTTTTACACAGAACAAGGACTGTGTAGTTTGTCCACCATCTCTTACCAGTGTGTTTGTTGCATCCATTCTACAGGAACAAGTATATAAGATGCAACACTGGCAGCAGTCAGGCCATCCTGCTCCCTCTGGTTCAAGCCACACCCAGCGGGGCTACTATCCCCCACATGTCCTCGGGTTTGACCCCCGCTGGATGATGATGCCGCCTTTCATGGATCCCCGCATGGCCCAAGGACGATCTCCTGTGGATTACTACCCTGGTGCTGTCCACTCCTCAGGTGAGCACCACCTCAAGAAAAATAAGTTCATACCTACGCATCTGAAATCCGACTTTCCTCAGGTTTTCTATCATGGTAAAACTCTGCAATTTAAACACTGTGATTGTTTGTTTTCAGCAGGAATGATGAAACCCATGATGCATCAAGACCACTTGAACAGTCCTGGTTCTGATGAGGGATGTCACCCCAACCTGCACCAGGAGAGAAGAGCCCCTTCCACTGAGCCTTATCCCATGTGGAACCAAGATGGCTACCCCTTGCGCAGCTTCACACCACCTTACCAGAGACAGCATGAAAGCTCTGAAAGCGGCCAGCCAGATGACAGGTCAGTTATTGTGTTTAAAAACATTAGAGCCTTCATTCTTAAATGACGGTATTTTCTCATATTTTGATTAAAATCCCTGGGTCCTTGTCTGTTTTTGTCATTCTTCATCTTTTTTGTATCTTCTTTTATCCACAGAAGTGATATGGCCTGCTCCCAACAGGACTCCTATGAAGAGAGGGCCAGTGAGTGCTTGTCCCACCCTCAAGATGATCTCCCCCATCATACCTACCAGAGCCGAGGCCCAGACAGAGAACACCATGACCAAGGCTTGCTGACCACTGCTCAGAGCCACTCCCAGCACCATGCAGATAGTGAATACCCAAAACAAGACTCTAGAGACAAGCATCTGAAAGATGGCCCTGAATCTCATGATGAGACCTTAGATGGCTCCAAGGACAATTGGAAAAGAGATGGAGGCCAGAAACAAGATGGAGGACTCAATAATGCTCAAAGTCAGTGGTCTGAACCCAGTTCATGTTCCAGTAGTAGTGTTGGCCAGCCATCTGAGACCAGTGGGCGCACCATGACTCGCAGAACTGGGCCTATCAAGAAACCAGTTCTCAAGGCTCTCAAAGTGGAAGACAAGGAGAACGAGAAGCCTAAACCTGAGCCTGAGGAGAAGCCTGTCCCCTACCGCCTGGAGAAAGAAGTCCTTACTAATGTTTATGACTTGAAGAAAGACAACCAGCCTGCCAGCAACAGACGTTCAGCTTCACCTGTTGTTGAGAAACAGCCCGAAGAGAGGCAGCGTCAGTCACCAGCTCCCACCAAAACAGACAGGCCTCTAAGTACCCAAATTGATGACTCTCCTAAGGAGAGTACCTGGGACAGTGGCAAGAGCCAGTCACCTAGAGATAACCAGGAAAACCGGGAGCCCCAGGCACCACGGCGCAATAACTGGATCTTCATAGATGAAGAACAGGCCTTTGGTGCAGTCAGAGGAACAGGTAGAGGCCGCAGTCGAGGCTTTAGGGAATTTAGCTCTAGAGGTGGAACCCGTGGTGGCCGAGGTGGAGACAATCTCAGAGGGGCTTATAACAACAATAACAACAGTGGCACTCAGCGGGCAGGCAGAGGACGAGCACCACCAAGGGACCTTGTCAAGGTGGAGGAGTTCCAGAGGGGCAAGCCCCGGAGGCGTAATGTCAGTGAAACATTGAGCGAAGCCTCTGAGTATGAGGAATTGCCCAAAAGGCGCCGGCAGAAGGGTTCTGAAAATGGAGAAGGTTACACAGAGTCTGGAGAAGTCCATAAAGCTGATCGAGACTCTTGGAGATCCAACAAGGTGTACACAGATGACCAGGTGACCAATGATGCCAGAGAAAAGGCCAAGGCCAACAGGGGTCGCATGCTACCTCCCAGACTGAACACCACTGGAAGTTACAGTCGAAGCTTTGGAGGCTCCAGGGATATATCTACATGGAGGGGCCGTGGCCCCCAGTTTAGTAGCAGTAGTGGACCCATGCAAGAAAATGGTTATGGTCCTGGAGCTGAGACTATTTACTCCCGCAGACCCCCTGTTGACCGCGAGACTCTCAAGTACCCGGCTAAATTCACTGGCACCTTTATGGAGAATGGCACAGAGGACCGTGAAGGAGAATACTATTTTGACAATGACAACCCCGACAGGCAGGTGCTAAGGAGGCGGCGCCCACCCCGTCAAGACAAGCCTCCACGCTTCCGTCGTCTGCGACAAGAACGGGAACCTGGCTCAAACCAGTGGACAAGTGATGAGTACATAAATGGAGACTTGGCAAACTCCTGGCCTGGTCGCCCCAAAGGCACTGGGGATGACAACTGGCCCAGCGGCCACTACTCTGGCGGACGCACAAACCAGCATGGTCAGGCAGAGGAATGGGAGACTGGATCAGACAACAGCGACTTCAGTGACTGGAGGGAGAAGCGAGGCGGAAGTGGGGGAACGGCTACACAGGGACATGGTGACATTCCCTCAGACTCTGGCCATAGTGAACCAGGCTCTGTTGAGAAAAGGGAGCTTTCCAAGAGAAGCTTCTCCAGCCAGAGACCATTGGTGGAACGGCAGAACAGGAAAGGAGAGCCATCCCTGCTGGAAGCGAGCAAGATGACACGTACATCTGATAATCCCCCCACCTCCTCCTCTAACAGGAGTGACAGTTGGCAGAATGGAGGGACTACTTGTAAGAGGTGAGACCAATTGTGGAACTAATTTTGACACAAAGGTAATTGTAGTTGCACTGTCCTGTACCCATATTTATTGCTACTGGGAATGAAGCATCCTCAATACTTGCTGGGGAATTATATTAACACTTGAGTGTATTGTTTCTGGTCTGGTTGTTGTGGTTAGAAACAAATAACTGTGTCGTCTTCCTATATTATTTTTACATAAATGTACTCTGGCTTACACTCTCACAGTGACAGGAATCATCATTCTTTATTACAAATATACAAAAGTGAGTGCTTAGTCTGCATAGATCATTCAGTAAGAGTTACCTAGCCTTCATTTTACCAGCACTGATTATATTGCCTGCCATTCTGATAAGAGTTAAACATTTAGCCACTTATTTTTTCCGAAGAGGCTGAGGCACATGCAATCAGGTGTGGCCTCCTGGGTTCAAATTGAAATTGGAACACAGCCACATGCCATTCCTGCAAAATTGATCTGACCATCAACTACCTGTAGTTTTTGTTCTGTGGATGTTCCTCCATTCTGCTCCAATGATAAAGGAATAAAAATATTATTTATAGTTAGATTCAGCTCAGTGTCATTGGTAGAGATGCACCTATCGATCGGCCACCAATTGAAACTGGCTAGTTTTCAGCTGATCAGCCTTGACTAGTGACCAATAAGTCTCAAATATATACACGTGCTGCATGATGGTTCACTTCACACATGCTGCAGCGCAGACAGTAACGTCACAGCCACACACACACACACACACACACATACATATGTCAGTGTGGAGGTTCTTCAGCATGAGTGAAGAAGACACAAAGTTCGCAATTTGTAATACCTGTAAGTCCAAAATAATCCGTGGAGGAACAACTTTGAAAACATTTGGAACAACTAAGTTAATCAGACACTTAAAAAACCATCAGCACCAGTGAAAGAAAATCTTTCTTATTAAATTCTTGTAAACAAAGAAAATCGGAATTGGCAGATCAGACTTTTAAAAAATTGGAATCGGCCAAGAAAATTGCAATTGGTGCATCTCTAGTCATTGGCTATTTGAATGTGGGAACATCCTGTTTGTTTTTGTTCTCATACCACTTGTCAACTGTAGCCTTTGGTGGACTAATTGGCTGACAGAGAGCTACAATTTGTCAACTGCCATAAAAGACTTAAATTGACAGGATTCTCAGAAATTGTGGTTATTTTGGCACTGTTTTATTTATTTGTTGTATATATTTAACATAGGTGTTTTAGTGCCCAGCATGCCCAATTACAACCCCTTTTTTCTTTCTTTTTCCTGTTTTCAGCAGGAGCCCAGATGAGTCGGGCCCAGTCTACAGCATAGAGCAGCCGGAGGAGAGGGAGCCCAGTGAGCCCTCAGGGAAGAAATTAGACAAGGAGCTGAAGCCAGGATCTGTCAAGGCAGACATGGGCGAACCTCTGTCCCAGTATGAGCTCAGCAGCTATCCAAGTGAGTCAAGTTTTTGAACTGATCTATTTGTATTCTTCTTGTTAGAAATGAAACAAACAATTTGAAAGTTGAACTGGACATCATGCGCTCCAATCTTCATTTTTAGGGCCAACACTAATTGCTAATCTCATTTTAGCCAAAACAGATTATGTGCTGTCAGCAGTCTGCACTTTCTAGCTACATAAAGACATTTTAACTCTGACCACATGCTTGTTTTGTAGTTGAGGGAGATGCAGGGGTTCCAGTTTCAAATCCAGATGGATACCAGGATGCCTTGTCCAAAAAGCAAAGACGCCCACAGGAAGATGAGAGGAGGAGGAAGGAACAGGGGGCTACTGTAAGTTCAACATATGCTCACCCCAGATGCTCTGTGATCATGCTGATTGATAGATGAAATGGCTTGATAGGAAAGTATGTAGGTTGTTAAGCCCTTTCTCGTTGCCTGTGTTAGGTGCCAGTGAAGAATAGGACAATCACCTCCAAGATACCACCGCGCTTTGCCAAAAAGCAGGGAAGCATGAGCATTGAACAACCCGAGGAAGCTCTTTCTTCTAACAACCTGGGAACTGAGATCTGGGAGACCAACAGCTCAGGTAATAGACAAATCCAGCTTTCTGTCAAGGCTTTGCTCTCTGTGCTGTTGTTGGTGCTAGTGAGTAAAAATTGTATTCTTATAATATTTACTGATGGCATTTATTTATCTTTTTCAGCTCTTTCAGTACAGTCCTCAGGGGGAGACTCGTGGACTAAACAGGTGTCTTACACTGGGAGCGAGCCCAACTCTGAGGTAGTACAATGCAGTTGCTTATTGAAACCTCCACCTAAACTGCATATTCTGTGTCTGCATTCTGTGTATTTAAAATGTGTCTCATCCTTATTTTAACATTTTTCCTCTCTGCCTGATTATCGACAAATAACAAATTAGTTGCAACAATATTGGCTAAATTTGAGAAACACGAACAAATTGGTGTCTTCTCTTCTTCTTGGCCAGGACTCTGATGCTGGCCCGGAGCAGAGTAAAGAACAGCACAAGCCAGGGCCCATCGGAAATGAACGCTCCCTGAAGCACCGCAAGGGCTCAGAAGGTGTTGATCGGCTGGAAGGTGGCCCCATCACTCCAGTCAATGGTGTGGATCTCCATGTGGACACTGTGCTGCCTGTGCCCCCTATTGAGTTTGGTGTCAGTGCCAAAGACTCTGATTTCAGCCTACCACCGGGTTCTACCCCAGTGCCTGTGTCCAATCCTGTCAACAAGCTTCAGGATGCTCTTACCACCAATGTGAGTGATTTAATAAAGTCTTATCTTATATCTGCACTCCAGTGGTGTCTTTGATATTTTAAAACTAGCTTTGTTCTGAACGTATCAAGGATTGGCTTAATAATTGTTTCTGAAATCAGTAATAGAATGCTTCAAGGTTTTTGTTGATAATGGAAGACTTCTCTTTTTCATGCTTAAAGAGATAATGACTTGCAATTGATTGATCTTACAGTTTTTTCTCTGTTTTTAAATAGACGGCTCTCAATCAGAGTATCCCGATGCTGCGCTCCAACCACCTGCAGCCTGGCATTAACCTCAACCCCATCTCCTTTCCTAGTGCTGACCTCACTCTCAAGGTATTTGAAATACAATCCCATATACTCTGAACCATAACTTTTCAAGCATGTAACAAATAAGGAACAATAAGGATAATATAGTGCTAACAAATGGCAGTCTAACAGAATGTGTTATTCAGACATCTATATCTACTTTAAATGTTTCTTCTTCTTCAGATGGAATCGGCACGCAAGGCGTGGGAGAACTCCCAGTCCCTCCCTGAACAGGGTTCTCCTGGTGGGGGTGCTTCAGGTGCTCAGCCTCCCTGCAGCGTTGGCTCATCCAGCGGTGTCAGCTACAGTTCTTTTGGAGGGGTTTCCATGCCTCCGATGCCTGTGGCATCAGTAGCACCTTCCATGTCCATGCAAGGTAAAAGTGGATTTCATGTTTTGTTTTTTTTTAATTTGATGCATGCTTAATCTTTGAAAAGAACCAAACTAACATCTGTTGTTCTTTCTTTAGGTAATCATATTCCTCCATTGTATCTGGATGGTCATGTCTTTCCTAGCCAGCCACGCCTGGTACCACCCAACATGACCCAGCAGCAGACCTACCAACAGGTAGACACACACACTCGTGCACAAATAAACTGACGGCCTTGTCTGTATTTCTGCAAAATTGTCATTATGTTACATTTGTTTATCTATCCAGGCGGCCGCAGCCCAGCAGATTCCCATCTCTTTACACACGTCTCTTCAGGCTCAGGCTCAGTTGGGTCTTCGGGGAGGTCTACCTGTTTCTCAGTCCCAAGAGATGTTCAACTCTATTCCCCCCTTCAGGTACTGACTGTCACCTCAGTTTCTCATGGTTCTGTTAGTTTTCCTCACTTCAGTCATTATTATCTGTGTCCTGTATGTGGCACACAGATGAAACATGTTTGTAGTTTACCGTTTCCCCCTCACTAATTCTGTTGTCTTCCTCCTTTCAGGTCCCAGGTTTACATGCACCCCAACCTGTCGCAGCCCAGCCCCATGGTGCTGTCGGGCGGAGCCCCTCTCAAGGGGCCCTACTCGGCTTTCCCTGGCATGCAGCCCTCAGACATGGTCAAGCCCCAGTCCGGCTCACACTACCAGCCAATGAACGGCAGCCAGCAGCTAGTCTACGACAGCCAGATGAACCAGGGTCCTGGTATGGGATCTTCCCAGTTAATGGACTCTCAACTCATCCAGGTTAGTAGATTGCAGCGTCCCAGACATCTGAGGGGTTTTTCTTTTTCTTGTATATAGCATTCATGTTCGCCCAGCAAATAGTATAATCTCACCATCATTGGACTTTTACCATTTAAAAAATGTTTTTCTCCAGGTGACCATGCCCCTACCTGGCTCTCAGCTGCGCTATGGCTCAGCTCAGCAACATCTCATCCTCCCTCAGTCCATCCAGCTGCAGCAGGGACAGAACTTGTCAGTAGGAGCCCCACGCCGAATGCTGCCACCTGGCTCCCAGTCTGCTGTCATGACAGGCCGAGAGGTGTGACTTACTCGCCTTTTTTATGTTACTCAACCAAAAACTGTTCTGTTTAGACATTAGTGCTACACCACTCATCCCTAATGTAAATAAGCACTACATCATCCTTTATATGTACTGACAATGTGTTGCTCTCATTGTTCCATTCTCAGGGCTCGCAGATGGAAATGAAAGGCTTCCAGTTCCCTGAAAAGCCCAATCATTCCCCAGGCATATCCGGAGGGTCCTACAGGTCGGTGAACATGTCAAGTGCAAATAAGTTAAATGTGTAGAACTGTACAGTATGTACCAGTTTACTGCTCTGTCAACAAGTGAGAAATGTGCATCATGATGCATGTTGTAAAACCATCTTTATTTTCTCTCTGCCCTCTCCTCATCAGGCCTGGGTCTGCCAGCCCTAGCGGGAAGCCCTCTGGTCCTGGGGGCCCTGTAGGGCCTCTGCCTACACACTTCACTCAACAGGTATTTATTTGTCACACATAAATGTTAAGATGTATTTAGTTTAAAACTTGGGCCGATTGGAGCTGATTTCCAGCACCAGTCTGTTGGATTTTGTATGTTTGATACAATTGAAGGAACAAACTGGAGACTAAACTCAAGCATTTGGACTAAGTCAGAAAATGCCCGAACACAGTCAATGCCAGCATGCTAACTATTTGTATTTTCATTTATTTTCCCTTATCTACTTTGCCCCCCCCCCCCCCCGACTCCCCTCCCCTCCCCGACTCCCCTCCCCTCCCGTGACCAACAGGTCCCACCTGCTCAGGGCAGCATGGTGATGCACATGCGGCCCCCCACCACTGGCCCTTTCCCCAACCCCATCCAGAGACCAGTCATGCAGGTCAACAAGCCTGTCATCATCCGCCCCCCCCCTTACCCCAACCCCGTCCGTGACCCTTCCCACTCCACCCCTCCCTCGGCCCCTGAGCCCCCTGTCAAAGGGCCAGAGGATGGCATGAAGGTGAGCCACCCCCTGTAAATATAGGTAATTTAATTTAATCCATTTTCTTTCTCTCAATTTGCATTGATTTTATGTATTTTTAAGTGTGTCCCTTTTGACTTTTAAGTATATGGTTATAATAAGAGTTGTTAAGATACATTTTAGTGCTGTATTTCTATAGTGTTGATAGTAATATTGATAACTTCAGTGTACTATGAAAATGTTTAATCTGAGCATTATTTTCCATGTGGTAACAGTAATGATTTTTGTATTCTTAAATATAATCAAATATAGATAAAGGGTCACACATTTTTGCGTAATCTAATGCTAATAATCAACTTAATTTCATAAAGCTTGCCAGGCACAGTTGTAGGTTTTAGTAATGTTGCCCCTTTTTTTGTGCAGAGTAAAACCATGCGAGACGTGCGCAAGGCAGTGGGTGAGGGCAAGACACCATCCGGGGGCATGACCAGCAAACTCCAGGAGCCCCTTCCCTCCACGGGGCAAGCCAAACCAGCACGCACTGGAGCCATCAAACCGCAGGCTGTCAAAGTGGAGGAGGGCAAGGCATAACAATGGACCTTAAAATCCTCATCACCACCCAGCCTACCAACACAAAGCCCTTTGAGCAATGTCTGAGCCAAAGACACCAAGGCAAGGGGCATACATGCAGACATAACTGTCAGAACTGGACACTTATTATTTCACACCACGTATAGAGATATATAAATATATATAAATATATACATAGACACAAACAGTCTTTTAAGCAGATCTCTTCAAGGTCCTCTTTAATTTATTATTAGTCACTTTTAAGGGGAGAGTGGGTAAAGAGAAAAGATATTTCTGTTTTTTGTGTTTCTCTCCAAAGCGGGGGAAAAAAGAAAAATGGCCAACTAAGAGAGACGGTTCATTTTTCATACCATTTTGCCAAACTGTATTTACTCCCTGTTAATGGACTTTAGTCCTTAAGACCAGGCAGACACTTGATACAACTCACTATGAGAAGCGAAGTCTGTTCAAATTTTTTAAACAAATTTAAAAATGCAGTGGGGCACTGTTTTGTCTTCTTTTTTTTTTCTTTTTTTTGCTGGTAAATAAACGTTCAAGTCATCATCACCCATTCATCCTATTGGTAATGGACTTCTTTTATTAAACGAGAAAAAAAAAATCCATAACTCCAATTTGTGGACATCATTGCATGTCAACATGGCAAAAGTGAAGCGCATCACCCCAGAAATGCATCTTCAGGGGTACTTCACCCAGCCCTGTGAACTGTGGCTAAACTGCGTAGATTGGTAGAAAAGATTTTTTTCTTAAAAATTCAGTTCTTTGCTTTTACATTCTGTCGCTCGCTCTCTTTCTGTATGTAAAAATTGAAACAAAAAGGTGGACATTTTTACCAAAATCATGTTGCTTCCACGGGAACTTCACTGGCATTGATACAGCGTGTGCATGTGACGTGCTGAACGCGTGTAAACTTCCAGGACTCCTACCTAGAACCTAGCAACATTTCACAAAGACTGTACCTTACCTCAGCATTCATAATGCTGCCATCAACTGTGTGGATTTTATCAAACCAAGCTGGCAACAATTTTTTTTTTGGCTCATTGTGAAGTTTGTGGCAGGGGGGGCGGGGAGAAGAAGGGGCTGCATTCATAATTGCTGTAAAGGAAATACCCCCCCCCCCCCCCCCCCCCTCATAATAGCTGATTGAAATGTTTGCTTTCGTATTGCTTTGTTTGGGTTGTAATGAATCAAATTGTCTGTTAATGAACCTGTGATGTAAGTGATGATTTGTACATCAACACGGGGCGGTTAGATTTTTTTTTCTTTTTTCCTTTTAAAGCTCCTGAAAGACTTTTCTCTCTAATTCCGTTCAAATCCCACTTAACAGTACGGTGGGGAATTGTGAAGAAACAGGACTCATCACCATTTGATAATTCAACATCTGGTCTCTGAGGTGGCACTAGCAATAAATGCAGCCTAACTATAATCACGATCAGGGTCCAAATAACTATTTTTTTTTTTTCTGTTTAGAAGCTAACGATCACAAAGGGGGAGCATTTAGCATTGCTTGTTGAATTAAAATACGATCTTTGCTTAAGCTTTTTTTTTTTTTTTCTTTTTTTGTTTGTGAGCACTGCAGTTCCAGTGGACTACGAAGGACTTTTAAAGTGTTTGTTCTATTTGAAAATGTGAAGCTGTTGGATCATCATTTATTTTGTTTTTTTTTTTTTTTTTTTTTTGTAATGGACACTCATTTTGAAACTCACAATGCCAATGTCATAACTGGTTAAATGTTACTGCTTACTATAACGCTCCATGACACTACAAAATGTTGCGATTTATCTTTATGACAGTGTTTCACTGGTATATATGTATATGCATACTTAACTGTACAGTCAAGCCTTGTCAGTGAGGGGAGGCTTAAACCCACATTTCATTTTAGATATTGTGGCACTATAAAGGATTTAACGTCGGGAAAAAAAGGTCACTGTGTTCTCAGAATGGACTGCTTTCACCTGTTGATAGGTTTATCTGGCTTGGAGTTGTTTTTGCCTTTTTTTTTTTTTCCCTTACTGCAAAAGATCTTGATGCTTCTCATCATTGTACCTGCACCAAAATGTTGCCCTGACTTTTTTTGTACTTTTAAGATGCATATTTCATTTTGTCAAGAGGACCAGTGCTTTCTACAGCTGATCCAGCATTCTATTTATCCTACCTGATCTTTATCCTTTCAGATATTTGGTCATTACTCTCCCTTGTTAAAAAAAAAAAAAAAAAAAAGAGCTTATTGAAAGAAAAGAAATAAAGCAGTTGTGATTTCTTAAATGTACCGTTGATTGTGTATTCTCACTTTGTCATATTAAAACCATGCATCAAATTCTTGTGAAAGAAATTATGGGGAGATGGGTTTTAGTCTTGGGACTGTTATTTGAGGTTTTTTGGGGATATGCAGCGTTCTTATTGGAAGCTGCTTTGATGGAGTACTTTATAATTTAGTGGTTTAAGGCTGTTCTGCATATTTTCCATAAACACTGAATGTTGTTTTTTTTTTTAAATATTTCACACATACATTTTCCACTCAAAGCCAGAGATCAGCATTTCCTCCAGGAAAATGAGGCCTTCCTGCTCTGGAATACATCCTTGGCTACCATTTATCAAAGTTTGACCTTGTTGAACTCCATATGTGAGCCTTTACCCAAACAGCTGCCCCCTATGTGAACTGTACCCCATCCTCAATCAAGAACCAACAAAACACCATCAGTTTTAACAAAAATACACACTTGGTTTGCACAGATATTTTTGCTATGCATGGTTACGCCACAAAACCATTTAACTAGAGCAAACATCCTGTTCCCTCTTTGTCTATGTTGATTTTTCTGGCTTCCTTTTACACCATAAAAGCCATGCAGAAAATGGTTTTGTGGATGTACTGTGTTACAAAAGGTTTTTTTTTTTTTTCCATAACAGGGTTTAAATGAAAAGCCAGCAGTTTTAGTTATTCATTAAAAAAAAAAAAAAAAACAACCTTTAAATCCAGGTCAACTCATGTTTGAGTTGACCTGGATTTAAAGAGCCTTTTAAAGAGCCTTTACTCATCCTTCTCCAGCAAGCTCTCCCTCTGGACTAGTCTGGTTAGAAATGGTACTTGTGAAATATTACTCTTAATATGAGAGAAAGTTGTGACAAAATTGTGGATATTTTTCTGCTTATTCCACATTTTTTTGTAATGCTGGAACTTCCACCCCTTCAGGCCTCTCAAGATCCTCCAGATGAAACGATATAAATAAGGGAAAAATAATTCTTAAATAACTTTGGTTGAACTACTCGTAACTCATGTCCACACTAAGGTCATAATTCAAAAAGGTTGGCAAAACACTGTTCTTAGTATTTTTCCATTTAGAAAAATGTTCCTTAAAAAGGGATTTAGCCTAAAACCTCTATTTCTGAGCACAGAATGTATTAATCTTTTGAATGATTTAGGATTTTCTCAGTGATTTAATGAGACAGCAGTACTGCAGGTTGACTCTTAAATAATCTGCCTTTAATCTAATAATCTGTTTATTACCTTTACATAGATGTGATAATTCTCCATTGTTTGAATTTTCATTTCCATTGATAACAATTACTGTAATACCACAATAGTATATATATAATATAGAGAGAGATTTTTTTCCTTTATTGACATTTAAAACAATTAAAATTTTCTTCTTCCACAAAAGGATCATGTACAAAATATCAAAATATTCACCTGCTGTTTGCAGAAGAAAAGGTAAAAAAAAAAAAACAGTTTACAGTTTTAGAGGAAAATCGAACTGAATCAATGTCCTGTTTGACCTCCTTTGTAAAAAAATCTACCTGTAAATTTGCTTTTATGAATATGAAATTTGGCCAATAAAATTAAAAGACTTGTAATATATAGCTGATAATTCAATCTTCTAGTATTTCAACCAGTACGTTTCCCAAATAATATAAAATGTTCATCGATATGGTTGTTGATGAAGATACGTTATTCCAAAAGAGTCTCACAAACCAGCAGTCTCAGCAGCTACAGCAAAATGTACAACTGATATCAATATTTTTTCTGAACATGAAGACAGTAAGGTTGGGTTTCTGTTTTGAAAATTTACTGGCATGCATGTGGAATTTTGCTAATAAAGAAATAAGACAACATACATTTTCTTTACAGGCATTTCATCAGCACAAAAACCAAAAGAAATTGAGATTCGAGTCTGAGTTGAGTATCTAATTTCTCTTTTTTAGAAAAGATTAAGGTCATACCAAAAAAGTCTGACTATAGGTACAGTCCCAATAAAGATGAGTTATCATTTCATCTGTGTGGTGACAGCAGCCTACATTTTACAATGACTGAATTAACTGGATAACACCTGTGCAATATATTTTTAGAGACACATCTCGCACCTTATTAAAAAAAATCCTGGGCAATAACCATGATTTTTCCAGTCTATACTAATATACAGATTATTCCAAACACATACAGAAGCAGGTTTACTAATTGTGCCCTCTGGATTATTTCCCTTATACATTTATTAGTGTTTATACTCAAAAAAGGAATTTCCTGTGTATTGTTCTGGTGCAGTAGTTTGATAGATAGTATCTCTGGTTGCAGAATTTTTACACCACAATAAATTATACACCTGTGAAAAGCGAGGCACGTGACGTCATTTTATGCCACAATAATAATGCACCTGTGAAAAGCAGGGTACGTGACGTCAGAAGTGTCAAATTCCCAGGAATTTTGCGGGACAAAGAGGCTTGTCTGGACGAGGAAGTTTTTCCCCTTTCATGGCTGCGAAGTGAGGAAGTTTCAGCACAGGATTTATTGGCTTTTTTTAAAACCTCCGAGCAGTTTGAGCGTTTCTACGTCAGATAAACAAGGTAACTCGTGTTTTTCCCCCTTCTTTACGTAGCAGTATGAGGACGGAGAAGTTGTCCCGTGAATGTTGTTGCAGAATCTAACAGCGACGTGTTTTTCTTCACTTTTTATTAAATGCAGGAGCGCAAACTGGAAGTATGTATGGTCATGTTTACTGCCATGATGTGCTGTTAGCTAAAAACATCTGCGGCCGTTTTGGTAACTTAACTATCATCCCCTCATACAAAAATATAAGCTAGCAAAACTGTTTTTTTCCCCTCAAAGTTTAGGCTAATACTCGAAAGCTCAAAATGCTAACAGTTAGCTAGTTCAGTTACAATCCACGGGCTCCATAGAGGATGATAATGTTACTGTATGGCAGCCATCTTACCTGGAAACAGTAATACTCTTAAAATTTACTTCGACTGGCCAGTAATAAACACAAAACTGTGAAGTTTACTATCAGTTCGACGCCATTTCTATGTTGCTGCTCAGGGAATTTGTGAACTACAATTTTTTTAAAGCAACTTTATTTATAATACATAGAACAAAAGTACAGTGACAAACTCAGTGCTGTGTAATTCAAGTAAGGTTTCCTGTCCAAAACATAATCACACCTGCTATGCAAGGATGTTTTCAATTTATACATACGGCACATTTAACCATCAATTGCTTATATGAAATAATAACAAAATAGTTATCATTGGAAAGAGAAAAAAACAGGATTGAAATGTTGAAATAACATAAAAGGACTATAAGAGGAAAGAAAGTTGAGCCTGATTTATGATTTATATTCTGTTTCAGTGTGAGGACCTTAACATTGATTTTGTTTTTTTTTAAATTATCAACCACAATCCTAGTTTCATGCCTGTAGTTTGATCAATGGTTTTTCTAATATGCCCTTTTAGCCATCTAATGATCAACACCAAGATGGTAAAGCAGAAAAGCTGTGGTTATTTGCCATTTAGAGATTATTTGGCTTGAAATCTGCAGTGTTTGTTTGTCAGATTTAAGCTAAAAGAGAAATACTGAATACCTGGAGGACATGTGTGTCTAAGGTGACCATTACATTAAACCTTACATTTAGAATATTTACAGTGTGACTGTTCTCTTCCAGCTGCAGGTATCAAATTGCTGGTAAAACCCATAATCCACTGGCCTTTCACAGAGCAGTTTAAAATGTATTTATCAGGAGGATCAATGCTTTTGTATCTGAAGCTTTTCACTGTTGAGTGTTATTGTGGTACTACCCATTTATTCCTTGTTGTATTGACATTTTGAGAATAGTTTACAGTCACAAAAGATTTGTTGCACTGCAGTACAGAAGATCCCCTGCAGGAGATTTAGTTACAAACGTAATGTGATGGTTGTGGAAGGAGAGCAGTGTCTCCCTCTGGTGAGGAAATGCTTCAGTTATCTACAAGTAAAACTACAGCACTATGTTGTGCTCAGTGTCCAGGTTTCCAAAACATGTGCCCACTTAATGGAAAAATGTACATTTGAGAGCACTGGAATTATGTTTAAAAACATAATTAAACTTTCAAAACGTAGTCACTACACGTTTATCTCAAATGGCTTTGTGGGTAGTTGATTTGTAATACAGCAATGAATTTATACCACAGGCTGCTCTTGGTTGACACTAATGCATTCTTGTATACCTTATGTCATAAACCAGTATGTGTCAGGTTTCTTTGAATAAAAGGTCTTTTTCTGTGACCCAGGATGGCTACCAAGGGCGCCGTCAGGCCAGATGAAGGCCTGATGATGATGCAGGAGCTTGACGACCGGCTGAAAGAGCAGATTGACAAATTGGAGCATGTTCGCCTGGCTGCCATCGAACTGAAGGACAACTTGTCTGGGGTACATCAGGCCGACAATAAATCCAAATCCCCATTTATAATAAAAAGTGTTTAATCAAAACTCTGTTCAGATTCATTGAGCTCTCTTCTTTTGACCTTTTTTTTTGTCTCCTGCAGAGCAACAGTGATCTAACCCAGTCTATCAGTGATCATCTGGAATGGCTGAATCACTTGTCAGAGCGAGTGGAGACTCTTCACATGAACACAACTGTTTTTGTTCAGGTGAGAAACAGATTTCTGCGGGGATGTGGATAATGTGTACATCTGCAATGATGAGTTAGTAAACCAATTAGTTGAATTTTGATAATCGATTAAGCACTTTAGCCATTTTTCAAGTAAAATAGCCAAACATACGCTGGTTCCAGCTTCTCAAATGTGAGGATGTGATGTGTTTTTTGCCACGTGTGACAGTAAACTGAATATATTGGTTTTGGACTGATGATCAAATACATTTTTATAGACGAAATGATTAATTTATTAATTTAAGTAAACAATCTGCAGATGACTCAGTAATAATGAAAGTAACTGTTAGTTGCAGCTCTAGTAATGTACATGCAAAAGTTGGCAGCGAGTGTCTTCAGTTTTGTGAAATCAGCAAAGACGTCACTTACACACCTAATAACAGAGATAAGAACCAGCATCTATTAAAAAGAGTCCTGTATTGATAATAGAAACTACAAAGGCACTGTCATTGAGAATGAATGTTTCATGGGCTAGCAGATCCATAACTGCAGTGTTTACTGATGCCTTCCTGACCTGACAAACTGCCCAGATGAAGAGAGTAAAGTGAAGCCATTACGACACAGATAAGCCATCTACTACCAGCAAAACCACAGGAGAACTTGTATTAAGGAACAGGAGAAAACTGCTTCTTTACTCTTGGAGCCTGAACAGAACCACAAGGTAATTGTGGTTAGATAGATTTGAGGCAAACCTAAGGAGGTTTTTGTGCTCGCATCGTTCATCTTGGCACTAATCTCCTTCTCAACATTGTCAGTGAAGAATGTGGCTTCTGTGGTGGAAACAGGACTGGCTTCCCTTTGTGAGCATGTCAGGAGGACAACAGTGCTTCCCTTGTTTCTTGTAAGGTGAAGTGAGAGACATGATTCCTAAAACCAACAATTGTATTTTACAGATTTAGCAATAGGTTTCTGTTTGTGGGCAGAACCAGATTAACACACTAGGGGGACAAAAATAGCTCATTTTTGGGCCCCTTTTGAGCCTCCCTTGAGTTCCCGAAACCAACTAGTTTTTCTACACTGGAATACTACGATGCCCCGGGTTTGCTGTATGTCAGTTTTTGATAATACACAAATTTGTTGCAATTAACAATTTTTTACTATGGATTAATCTGCCGATTATTTTCTCCATTAATCATTTAGTTAGCAAAATGTCAAAAAATAGTGAAAAAATGGCATTCACAATTTCTCAGTGGCCACAGTGATTTCTTCAGTTTTCTCACTTTGTCTGATTAACAGTCCAAAACTCAAAGATATTCAAGTTAGTGTAATATATAATAAAGAAAAGAAAAATAATCACATTTTAGAGGCTGGAAGGAGAGAATTTTGGCATTTTTGCTTGAAAAACCACTGAAATGCTTGATTATCAAGATAGTTGCCAATTAACAATGTTTTGTTTCCAGATGAATCCTAAGCCTCGTGTATGGGCAGGGAGACAGGGTTCTAAACATGGATACCGCTTGGGACGTCTCCACCAGGCTGATGACGCCCAATCTGAGTTTGGCTGGTCCCCCATCCGTACACGACGTAACAGCGACGCTGCCTCTGAAATGTCCTGCAACTGGTGATCTGGGAGACTGTGGCCCATTATTCAACTGAGGTTGCAATTTAATGCAAAATGTTATACAGCTCACACATACCAAATTGATGATTGACAATGATACACCTTGCACATTTCAGTTTTTTTTTTATCAGTTCATTTTCACACATTATCATTTATCACTCATTCTTTAAGTTTTACATGTAATATAATACTTCACCTTTATCTAGGTACTGTAGTGTTGTGTTGTTGAAAGTTCTCAATTTTTTAAATAAAAGTATGCCTGTCCAACCCTGTCAGTATGTCAATTTTACATCTATGAAGCCTTTGTTGTTTGTGAAATTCTCTGAACTATGTTTTAAACTAATTTCTAATAAATTACTATGTATGCAATGTGTTAATTAGTTTAGTTGAATTACTAAACCCTGGACTTTGTAAGTTCTTGCACTTTGGTCTCAAAAATCTGCAAACAAGTACAACAAACTGACAAAAGTGCCATTTATTCCTCCTGTCTGATGTAATGTGTATATTGAATGTGTAATCAGGCTGAAAACCTGTCGATGTGGATGTAGGTCAATGTGCTCCACCAGCAGAGGTCGCTGCTGATATCACTGTTAATCAGCCTGTTGTAAATAAAGCTTTGGTAGAACGCGTGGGTGATAATAGTGGAAGGGTGTATTCGCCAAAGTAGCACTAGCTACGTTCTTTATAAAGGATAATTTTGAACACTTGGGAGTTGAACTTATTTTTGTACATATATATTAAACATTACGGGTATCGAGTGAACCCCCTGAAAACATGGCAGAAAGCGACTGGGACACCGTGACTGTCTTGAGGAAGAAGGGGCCGACTGCTGCGCAGGCCAAATCCAAGCAGGTTAGCTTCTTCAACGCCTCACTTCGTCTGCGTGTTTTATTTGTTCTGAAGCAGAATCTTAACTAAAGACCTATTAAATGAACTAGAATCGGGCTTAAGATTTTAATAAACAGCTGGTGTATAAATACATCAACGGAAACGATCGTTTTCTACACGTGGGTCGAAACAAACATGGCATGTGCTAAGTGGTTTAGCATTAGCGTTAGTTTAACAACAACAACAGTGGATATAACCGTTAGTCGCTTCCAGCAAACCGTTAATAACGGTTGAGAGGTTGCTAGGCTACAAAGTTAACTGCAAAATATATTAAATTGGTTGCGTTGGTAAGACTGTCGTGCGCTCTCTTTGCAAACAAATCAAACTCCAAAGGTAGTTTAACCCAAATTCAGTTAGCTGCATTCATCTTTGCTAATTGAAAGCTTATTTTAACCTCTTGTCTAGTAATATACACCCTCGTCGGCCACTAATTAATCAAGTCTGGGGTCCAGCTAACCTAAATACCGTTCGTTGACTAGCTAAAATATCGGACGGTGACCAAAATAGCAACTAACGTTGACCTGAAAATGGCAGCTTCAGTTATAATTAGCAACTCATAACTAGCGCTACTCCATTAACGGTTTTTCGTGATTGTGTGGGATAGGACAACCCACATGTAGATGTCTGGTAGTGCTTGTTAGAAAACATGTAGTAGATACTATCTGAAAGAGTCCTGAATGCCACAAAGAAATCAGCCTAGATTAACTGTTATAACGTAATAATACGGTTTATATTCATAGCTCATGACCCGAAAGATTACAGCCTAATCAGCCGTTGTTGTTGGCGTGACTCAGGCAGTATTTCATCATTTTTTGTTTAACCTATTCGTTATACTTTGATAAGATTCATTACTTATTAACTAACAAGATGAGTCAGAAACTGAAGGGGATATTACATGAGACTGGTCATCATGCAATCTCCTGTCAAATTAAACTGGGTTTGACATTTATTGTTCATTTTTTCCCCCCTCTAGGCTATCACCTCTGCTCAGAGACGCGGGGAGGAAGTTGAGACAACCAAGAAATGTAAATTTATGCTTTCTGTACATATTGAGCACAGTTCACTTGCTTATTTTCATGTGTTTCAGAGATCCCTGTCTTCACCCAAGTTATTATTATTCAGATCAAACATGACAAACACTAAATCAGCTCAATGGCCTGCGTTGTAATTATGCTGTATTTGCATGTCTACCATCTTGTATGCTGCTCCAACATTACCTTTTGTCAACTGCTTGTGAATCAGGGTCTGCAGGGCAGAACAAACAGCATCTTGTGACAAAGAACACCGCCAAACTAGACCGCGAGACAGAGGAGCTACACCATGACAGAGTTCCCCTAGAGGTGGGCAAAGTCATTCAGAAAGGGAGACAGGACAAAGGCCTGACCCAGAAAGACCTGGCCACTGTGAGTATACAGACTCTTTATAATTTGACTTGTCGAATTGTGTGTTGGATTTGAAGTTTGCGCAAAGTAATGTACAGAACTGTAGGTTAAGTAGGCTTCACATACAAACAGGTGTAGGAGTGCAAATTGCTATGGCAACTGCCTTAATGTTTTGAAAAACTTGAACAAATCAAGTGCACAGTAATGTATTATCAACTACGAGTAAGTAGATTTCTATACATGAGCTCAAAAGTAATAAGAGAATTTTAAAGAGAGAGTGAAATGGCAAATTGACAACTCCTTCATAAGGTTTTCAAAGTGAATATTTGAAATAAAAGTGGAAAAAAAAAAATCTACACTAGCGGCTGTTTGAGTCAGGAGGGCAGAGGCGTGGCCCCCTCCGGTCGGAACCACAGGCTCTGCTGCCTGCAGCAGCCCGATGACAGTGCACTTTACCCAGCCTGCCACCGAGCCGCGGGTGGGACACACTCTGCCCGCCTGCTGCAGGTGTCTGGATGAACGTTTATTTTATCCCCGGAGTGATCACTGACAGTGTGGATGATTTTACACTCTGATTCCATCACTGCAGCTCAGAATAACATGAGACAACTGTGATAATAATGGGAAATAAAAAAATGAAAGATTGCCTTTTTATTAGAAAAATAATCCAAACACTGTTAATTGGCTCACATGATTATTAATGCAACATTTTGGTCAGATAAACTTTATCAGTCATTCCATGCCAACTCACCCACAGTTAAGAACTTCATGTTAGTTCAGTTATTTTTTGCTATTTATTTGGATGATAAAGAAACCATTCTGAATATTAAAAAAACAACTTAAAAGTAATGTCAGACTGTTTCTGCTACCAAAGCAAAGAGTGGAAAAGTAGTTAATGGGTAATTTCATACCAATTCACCTAGGACCTCCCAGTTCATGTCATGGATTTTCTGGGAAAAATCCACCTGAAGTATATAAAAGGGTGCAATCATAATTCATTTCATCATTAAGAAGTTTGTTGTGATCAAACTGAAACTTGAAAGATCAACTTTTCCATTACTGTAGTCTTGTGGCAGTTGTCTTCTTCTTTGAGGCTTTTTCCAGTAGAGCAGGGCGCCACGTTCTCACTATCACATCAAACTGCTTAATGATGAAATGAATTGAATGTTGCAATCCATTTCTGCAATAATCTGCCCAAACCTGTTTCAGGTGGGATTAGCCCAGACTTGCTTTATTGTTTTCTAATGCTACTAGTTGATGATGTCAGAAATTAGTTCAGCAAAGTTTGAAATGGCAAATTATGGGTATTTAGCTAAGGAACTAAGATTAATATTTTGTCTAGACACACAGAACAAGATGACATCATCTAGTATACAACAAACCAAACCGTTACAAGCTTTAACTTGCAAATTTCCTGAACCCAATGAAAAACAGGCTCAACAGGTATCACCTGAAAACCTTGAAGTCGATATAGTACAAATATCTACCTATGAAATAAAACCACTGAATGCAATATTACATCCAGTGAAAAGTATGAAAAATTAGCTATTTTCAAAAAAATATTAAATGATGGAGTAATAGAACATCTTTACATTTTTTATATATATGCAATGAATATTTCCCTTAAAGTTTCAAGGAAATTAAAATAATCCTTCTTGGGAAAATATAGTCAAAATATCCTAAAAAGTGTTTTTCTCTCAGCTCCAAAGCTATATTCAGCAAGATCTGTGGCACTCAATGTTTTTATGCAGGACCAAATAACTTCTAGATGTGATAGAACTACATTAATATTAATAATATTATTAATATTCATGTAGTTAATATTAATACTGCACAGAATCAAAATTTGGTTGCAAGAGAATGAAAGCTAGGGGAGATAATTTTTGAAAAGATTCTTCATTCGGGTAAAAAATTATTTTTATTAATTTGATTTGATTGTAAAACATTCAGCAACAACTATTTACATGAATACATGTTGCAAATTATCCTTAGAGTTTCTTTGACATTCAGTACAAATTTCAACCCAATCCAGTGAAAAATAAGCAATTGGCAAACTTTTCCATAGTTGTTTTTTTATCACATAGTTGATGAAAGAATGTCAACATAATCATTCCCTCTTGATTATTTTAATAATTCATTTTTTTGTTAATTATTTGAAAAAGTTCAGTCCTTTTTAAACATTTGTAACTGTCAATCTTCTGCAATAATAACAATGCAGCACAGAGTCAAATGGATTCCCTTTAGTGTTTTGCATTTGAATAGTTGTGCTAACTTTAGGCCTTGTGGTTTACAAAATTATAAATTATGTATTGCAAATCTTTTTCCTCAGAAAATTAATGAGAAGCCTCAAGTCATTGCGGACTATGAGAGCGGGAAAGCAATTCCCAACAACCAGGTCCTGGGCAAGGTAGAGAGAGCAATTGGTAAGAATGACTATTGTGCTATTTCTACTTGAGTCCCAAAATTGAATATTCATATTTATTATGTCTCAACCTTCAGTCATGTTCATCAGGAGATCTCTTAATCTGTCATGAACAGGGCTGAAGCTGCGTGGGAAGGATATTGGCCAACCCCTGGAGGCAAAACCCAAGAAGAAATGAACACAAAGCCTCGAAATCAGCCCTCCCACTCCCATTTTTCCCCTATAACTGAAACCCGAACCCCTTCTGCACCCCACCTCCAAGAACCCTAAGCAATCTACTCCTTTCTCCTCCCCTATCCCTCCCCTTACCCGGGCTGATCTCACCTGCGTCCTGCCTGAGGACCTGGTGCTCCACTGCTTTACAGGCTGCACACTGACAAGTCATCTGAAACACGTTCTTGACCATTTAATCGAATGATCGAACATCAAACTCAAAAATTCTGAGAATTTCTTTTCACGTATGTCTGCTTAGGCTTTGGCATGATGAATTCTGCTTTTTGATGGTGATATCAAATCATTTAAAAGGTGAATTCTTTTTCATGACCAAAAAAAAAAAAATTAGTTTGACCAACTTCAGTTCTAAGCATGATGTTAAGCCAAAAGTGCTTGATTGCATCTTTTTCACACACTTGCGACAGTGGGTGGATGTCATTACAGTGTTGAAATGTTTTAATGCTGTGCTTTGTTTTGATCTAAAAATAAAGTTTGGCAGTTCAAGGCATTTCTGAGTGTGAATTCATACTCACTCATAACAAAACCAGTAACCCATTTTAAACATTCCTAACATAGTCATTCTGGCAGTTATGTTAAAGCTGACTGTTTTGTTTTGTTTTTGTGTGTTTATGACAACAAAACAATCAATATTCAAGTAGTTAAAGCCTCATAACAGAATATAATATACAGAATATACAGAACTCATAAGTACTTGTTTTTATTACTTTTAACAATGGCAAGAATAATGTCACTTAGAATAAAATTACTTAATTTACGATCAAAATTACATTTTGGTTGCTGTACTTTCTGGGAGAAAGTGTTGTGCAACGAATAAATGTAGTAGTAATATTTAGCCACTAGATGTCAGTATACTACCAAAGATATAATGGGACTTGTTCAAAAGTGAAGTTTACAAACTTGTTACAGATAAGATTTTTCTGCACAAACTTATCACAACTTTTTGTAGTAGTAGTAGTTAACTTTTATACTAAAAATGTTTACATTTGTTTCCTAAATACATAAGTGGCAACATTTTAATAAACACAAAAATATGGTTTAACTGCTGATAAAGTATAGGTGCATTATTTTTAAAAGTATTAGTTGCGTATTCAAGCACTTTTGCAGAGATACTGTATGTTGAAGTTTATTGGTATGTTCCATATCTTAAGATTGAGGCAAACTTGTCACCCCTCAAATGTCCAACAGCCTAAAAAGACCAGCCTTTATAAAGCTTGACTTTAAGTAGCATTAATTATGCAATACTCCTTATTTCTCTACGGTGCTCCACTTCATACCACGCGTCATTGATTTGAGAATTGTTTGTTTTTGCCAGTGGTAAGGCTGCTGTTTTATTAATGATGCATAGACCCTATTGTTGCAGAACAAGGGGAAGTGCAAGTAGGGCAGAATAACACACTCAAGGACTTGTGCGCAATGTCCACAAAAATTGCAGGGGTACTGTGTTGACAAGAGCTGAAAGGCTGGGGGAGTGTGAAGGACTAGGGGAGGAAGCTGAGGAGGTCCAGTCTGAATGTGGGGAAGAACAAGAATTATTTTAAGAAATTCATCCGCTTTCTGGCTACCTTTCCGAGTCAGGGTTTCAGTGGAAGCAGAGCAGGGCACAAGTTATTTCTACTCCTCTTATGGGATCTTGTTGCCTGATACCAGACAGGAGTGGGTGGATTCAAAGGTCTGCACCCAGGCAAGGGATCTTGAGCTTCTGAGACCAACACTCATCTCTTTCATGAGGTTCATGTGAGATATTGTATGATAGGCCTTGGTAATAAAGTCATAAGTAACATGATATTTGGGCTCCTCGGGTGAGACCACCAGGGAGACAAAGGAAGGGCATGCAGTGCAAATGTCCTTCATAACCTCTAGAGCCCTGCAGTACTATACCTGGTTTGGTGAGATAAGACCTCGTGGTGCCCCGGGCACATCTGTAAATCAATGTGGTCATCATTAGAGGGAGGAGGAAAACAGCAGCAGCAACACATCTAAAGAAGCTGCAGCTGTGGACTGGAGACCAGGATATGCATCATTATTGGGCAAACAGCCATGCTGGGTGACATGAGTGTCACCTGTTTATTTCTCATTGTGATTCTAAACAAATGTTGAGATGTACATGTTCCTTTGTATTAGGGTCTGTAGACGTGTTTATACGATATGTGTGGCGCAAAAAACGTAGGTAGGCGCACTTTTTGAATAAATGCAGTAGCGCCAGACAGTAGTATTCACAGATAAGATAGATAGGTGACATAATGACTGTAATTACAAAGTAATTACAATCAGATACACAGCAGCGACTACAGCGAAGGAGGAGGGAAATTTCAACATTTTAGTCAATGTACTTTGAGTTTTAGACCTACTATCTGATTTAAAGAATAAAATGATGTGGCTCATTGATATGAATGCACAGGCAGTACATTTGTGTACTGAAAATATCTTCATGTCGCATTCTCCATGTTCAGACTTTCATCTCTGGGAATAAGTTAATATACAAACAAGCAAGAAACCTGGAGGTACAGCAGCAATAGCTGGTAAGTTTTTTTCATTTTCACTATCCTGTATGTTTCATTAGGTAAAATATTAGTTGCACTTTTACTATATTTTTGCTGAGTGAGGTTTGAGTGTGATGTCTTTTTAGGCTCCATGCTGGAGACAGTATGCCAGGATGCATATTTGCTCTAATAAAGTATGCAACCTCCTATCCGGCGTTCACTGGACAAACAAAGAAGGGAGCCTGCCTGTTGTTACCAGGGGGTTATTTGGATTCTTGCTCAACAGGCTGCTTCACGCCGTGTGCGTGTGTGTGTGTGTGTGTGTGAGAGAGAGGGAGACAGAGACTGACTGCTTTCCTGGAAATGCCATTCCATTGGTCAAAACACCATAGCAACATAGTTCCACCTATGACAAGGGAGCAGCCAGTGGTTTTGAAGGAGTGATGTGAAGCAGAAAGCTACATGGGGGGGGGGGGAGTCGAAGGGCAGCACCAGGGGATGGGGGGGTAAGTCTGGGGTCTATTTTGGCCCGAGGCTCCAAACTCAAATTGAGATTCTACCACACATATAAACTGTTGTGCTGAGCCTTGCAATCTGCTGTGCACACACTCTGTCTCTCACACAAAGGCTGATTATTCTCCTACAGACTTAAGTTTTATAGCTTTCTTTGGCTAGTAGTTTACGCCTACGTGTCTTTGAGTCTGAAAATTGAATAATTTGCCTCAGTCTTTGCATAAAAATACTACAGTTACTTATATACCTTTGAAAAGACTCTATACTTGCACATAAAACCAGAAAAACTAGGCAAAAAGAAGCTGCATTCATGTGTGAATTAATTTCCTGCTAAGGATTTCCATACTGCCTGGTGCTAGTGGCATTCATTAACTGCACTGGTTGTTGCAGGGTCAGTTTTTCATTCTGTTTTTACAATAGATGCCACACGGTCTTGCATAATGTACTTTAAAGCAACAGTAATTCTAAGCTGGAAAATAGAGTCTGACAAGAAACAAGACTGGTTTTCAGTGTGTGCAAACGTGCTCCGTGTTGTTCATCAGAATAACACCTTAAACACACTGACTATGAACTGCAGTGCTTTTCCCCATTCATTAGTTTCACTTAGTACTAAGCTGGTGATACCAACATAATATTAACAGCCCAATCATACAAAAAAGATGAAAACACCAGATACTACTGTGAGAAAATATATGCACAGTTTATTGATGCAAAGAGGTGAGGCACACACAAAATAACTCAAATGTATTAGTTGTGAGATCGAACCATGTTTCTTTCTATGAGAAACAACAGTCATGGACAAAAAAAAAAAACCCTGCATGCAGGCTGTTAATTTCTTGCCACTCTGGACTTTATTAGAACATTTTTTGTTGGAGATAAAACCCTCATAACATGAAGTTTACTCTGCAGCCTACGCAGGGGAAAAAAAAAAAAAAAAAAAAAGCAAATGCACTTGATAATTCACAAAATAGACAAAGGAATTCCAGTGACAACTACAGGATAACAAATTATAAATATTTTTTAACTGCTGCTCATCATATTCATGGCTTTTTAAGACCTGCTTGGGCTCATTTGTTTGCTCATATCATCTACAAACACTGTACAAAGTTGTTTCTAGAACATTCGGTGAAAGGCCAGTTTCACAAATGACGAATGATCAGTAATATTTACATTTGGCTTCTGAGTCACTGTAACATATACAAAGAACAAAAGGCACTGTGACAAATGTCATAACATTTAAATATGTATTGAAAGTAAGCGTTAACGGGGCATCGTCCATTCAGTAGGAGAAATTGCTAATGTTGCCAATTGTTTTGTCAATTTAATTAATGTTAAGTAGTGTTAGACAGTAAAGCTTATGATTATTCATTTATGCTGTCTTTTTATTATGCAGTTCTGTCCAACAAGGACTATGACACAACACAGGCTTAAGGAAGGCTGCCCTGATCATTCAAACTAGCACGTACACTAGTATTCACTGTGGAAAATGAACTATTCTGCATTTTTTTTGGGTGGATCTGGTTAAAGAAAAGTTGAACGTGTAGATTACACAATATACAGTACAGCACTGTGTGCCTGACAGAAAAGGTGCGACAGTATTAGTCTGCTATTTTTCCTCATGTTTTTATTACGATATCAGAAAAATTAAGTTAGCTGCACATTTAAAACACAACACAGCAGTACTTTGCAAAGCTGGCTGACATAGAATAAGGTACATTATGAACTGTTAGCCTGTTCTCAAAGGGAACATGTGTCAATTGATATTTAACACACAATACAGTGTTAAACATGAAACTTTGGTAAGTGTATTAATGAATTATAAATGCTGTCCATATTCTTTTTTTCACTGGCACAAAGCGATTTTAGTCTGTATGAATGACTGTCTGGACCTGTTATAAGATAATCTAAAAACACAGGTTTTCACGGGTCATTTCTTTGCTAAGGTGACCGGATACTTGTTTGTGTAAAAGGTACAGAGTGGACGGTTAGGTTGATGCATGACTCTCATTCATGTAGCTGTAGCACTAACAGGTAGGCAGGTTCACAGTATCTCCTTTTCAGGACATGGAGAATACAAAGCACCACACTGTCTGCGCCCATCCACAGTGTCTAGACATCGACTTTGACATTATTGGTCTCTCCCGTTCACACATTCACAAGCTCACACAATACTTCGGCTCCACTCGCACGCATTTTTAACCCAAAAGCGAGTCGTCACTTTAGTGAGTATAGCAGTTCAGCAGTATGGCAGAGAGACAGAGGGTGAGCTGAGGAGAAATACTGGCAGCACAGCCAGTCCTCCAGCTCTGCGTTCCTCTCGGGCTCCAGCGAACGCTCAGCGAACTTCATCATCAGCAGTGCCCGTTTCACGTCCAGCCAGTTGTGGAGGCCCTCGTGTCGGGATCCGTCGACGAAGCCTCCCCCCTGTCCGTGTCTCTCCCACTGCTGCTCCATCAGGTCCTTCCTGGGGCCCCAGAGCAGGCTCTGCAGTATGCGCTTAGCCTCCTGGATGTGGATGCGTTTGATGGGGTCCGGTTGGAGCAGGAGCTGGGCCAGCCTCTGGAGACCGGCTGAGTAAAGGGAGACAGCAGGGATGGAGGGTAAGTCCTCACAGCGGTAGTCTTGCTCCTTCAGAGCTGGACTCACCTCAAACGGGTTGGGTTGGTGGAGGAGTTCATAGATCAAGATTCCAGTCTGGAATTCGTCAAATTTGCGATACTGGGCTGCTGACACAATCTCAGGCGCCAGTCTGGCGTGGTCACGTTTGATGCGAGGGTCCACGCTGGTTGAGGCAGCGTCCTCGGAGGAGCGACGCTTGGCCTTGGCAAAGTTGCTGATGAGGAGCCGCGGCAGGTGACGCTGAATGTCTACAGCACTTGAACCGTTACTAGTGCTTGCGTCATTGGTGCTCTGTTGGGGCAAATGGGAGGGCTGAGTCTGTGCCAGTGGCGACCTGCGGTGATGAGGCACCAACAAAAGGTTTTCGAGGCACAGGTCACGGTGCGTGACCCTGTGCTCCTTCAAGTGCTCCAGGCCGTTGCAGAGCTGCAGGAGGAGGAAGCATATGCGGCGCTCGTACACTTCTGGCTGACTCTTATGGAACGCCTCCCACTCCCGAACAAAGTCAGCTGCTGTCTGCTGCGGGATCTCAGGAGTGATGACCACCACTCGCTCTCGCTCTAACTGTTGGCCAGGCACAGACGCGGATGGCTGAGGCAGTGATGAAGCAGGTGTTGTTGGCAGAGAGACTTGATCAGAGGGCAACATGCTCTGGGGAACACAAGCGAGAAAGTGGCCACAGTCCTGCTGGAGGTTGAAGTGGGGAGGCATGCTCTGCTGCACTGAGAGACTGTAGAAATGGCCCTGTTTGGCCTCCATGGATGGACTCTTACAGATCTGGGGAGGTATAAACACAAAGTGCAGAGGGAGGAGGGAATGAAGCACAGGAGAAGAAAGGGACGGGGAGGGGGGAATTCCACATACAGAGATGGGAAGGAAGGGGAGCCAAGAAACACAAGAAAGGAATTCTTGTTAGTTTGGTTCCAAGGTCAAAGCCAATTCAGTTCCTGTTCTCATTCAAGTGAAATCAATGTCATAAATACAGATTAAAACCTAATCTTTAACTGAAAAGCTTAATAAATAAGAGAAGAATCCTTTACTCGTAGACTGACACAGCTTTTGTTAAACTACTACAGCATCGCAGTGTCTTTTGCAAGCTATGGGAGAATTTAAACTTTGAGTCAAATCTTCCATCATAATTCTAACACGCACACAAATCTCCAATAATATTTCAGTAAGTTCTCAGTATGTGTTGGAATCAGATTTATAAATATAATCTCTTCTTTGTGACTAAGTGGACTAAATTCTACTTTCTTGCGGTTCAAATTCCAGACAGCAACACACTGGTAGAAAATGTGAATGTATTTTTGCACCATACGCATAAAATAAATACGGTATAACACGAATCAATGCTGAATTTAGATGAAAACACAATCATTGGTATTTGTCCCGGATGGTCTTGTACTACATGTATTACACATCTTAGTTTTTGTGTGTGTGTTGGCCTTGACAACAGGGGTTTGCCTGACTGTAAATCCTGCCTGGAATGTAAAGATTAATTGGGCCTTGAGATATTAAGCAAGACTGTGGGCATCTTGCTTAATGTACAATCAGCTGCTGCCTTGTACAACACTAAGGACTTTGGGACAAAGGTCAGTGAGACTGAATCCACACCCTCATCCTGCTTGTTTACACATCATGCCCAGAAGGTTTGTACGTTTACAGTGGGACCATCCCATCTGTAGCCTCAGAACAAACAAGACCACCGCCCGATTTTAATCTCCTCGTTCTGTCCTCAAACTGTCAAATCCCTGCTTAAAAGATCAATTTGCAAACTCAATGTGCAAATTATTCCTTAAACAACAGTGAAGATAATCCTGAGTGAGCTGTGAGTTGCTTGCTTGACAAGAACCTCTGGGTGGAGAACATAAACACAATCTGTACATTACAAAAACACCATTCTTCACAGCAACAAGCTCCCAAACACACACACACTTGTTTAAAATCCTGTACTTCTAATCTTTTGTTCTCAGTGTTCAAAATCGCATGTGAAATGAAATGATCAGGGCGTGAAGGTGTTTTGGACGTGAACGCGGTTATATCAAGCAACATTTTAACAAATTCATTACATAAAATACTTGTCAAATCAGTATTTCAGGGTTACCTTTACAGCGTAGGAGTTGCTGGGGTCTGAGGCGCAGGCAGCAGAGTAGTACACAGCATCTCCTGCGATGCAGCTTGGCTTGTTGGATGTGAGCCTGAACAGAGACCAGTTGCTCTCCTCGAACCTAAGCGGGTTCCTCTGGGAGCGAGTGAAGTGATCCTCACATTTTAGCGCCAATCGCCGCAGAGATTCGGCGTACAGGCCTCCCAGTTTGGAGTACACTCCCTCCCTACTGTCGATGTTACTCAGGAGGGTCTGGAGCTGCAGGCTGGAGCCCAAATTTGGTGCCAAACCCGGTTCTGATGCTGAAAAGGGCACGCTGAGCTGGGGGGAAGAGGAGCACGTCACACTGCTTCGGCAGTGGACACCCAGACGTCCGTGACTCTTCAGGGGCTCGTCCAGCGTCCGGGACCTTGAGGATCGGCCTAGCGGGGAGTGACAGAGCTCCAGAGACTCATTGGAGGAGAAAATGGGTCGTGGGTCAACAGGGCTGGATGGTAAACTGGACCGGGAGCTGACATCAGCGGGTCGACACACGTTGCTTTCCGAGCCAGTAAACGGGAGGCGTGGGTAGGCTCGGACAAAGGGTTTTCCATTCGCGCTATCGGGGGCCGACACGGTGCGGTTGACCGTTTTTTTCTGCGGGAGCGGAGGTGGCTGGTTACTTAAACTGTGAAACAAGGGTGGGTGAGGTGACCCTGGAGCTGAGGCCACTGGACTGGGAAATGGAGAGGAACAAGACATCCGTGTAGCATCCCGAGAACCTGAGAAGAGAGAAAAATATTACAACAGTCGGTCCGCCAGTCGTTTCTTGAAAACGGAAGTAAACATTACGTCATGATAATAGTATCAGTCATGTATAGTATACCGTAGATATCAGTCACAAACCCGCTGACGTGAGACAGAAAATACTCTAGCTGACAACTTGACAGATAACACAAATAATATAATACACACTCCACCGTACAGATGTATAGTTTCAGTAAAATCAACTGACACATGTCAACTTGGAAAATAGAGACAGACTGACATACACAGTTACAGCCAGAGACCAACAGCTTCTTTTCAATGCCTTTGTGGATTCACAAAAGATATCCTTTGTCTGTCTGTGTCCTTGTGAGTTAATTTCCCGTAACCTCGCAGTACGTACAGATAACATATTCCAAGGTGACAGCTGTGAATTTGATTTATTTTACGACACACTTCCTACTGTTTAGCCTTAGCACAAACACGTACCTCGTTTCCTCAAAAGACCTGGAAATTTGCACAATCCGGGGTGCAAGCTGACACTCAAAGCACCTTCCATCCAATTATGATACATTTGTGAATTAAAGACTTAAAGTTGGAACTTGACATTACACTAGAGCAGACAGATACTAAGATAATTGTGCGGTGCAGTCCTCCAATAACTGCTTTCACAGTAGGGGAGAGACCGTAAAGAAGAAGGGAAAAAAAAGGACTGTAGGATGTAGCCAAGCCCTTTTTCCTCGTTATCAAGAGTCCATAATTATCTCTTCAAACAACATTGGCCAGGAAGTTACAGCAATTACAAGCGTCTGAGCGCTGCAGAGGTTTAATGTGAAGGATGACAGTAATTCCTAAAGCAAGGACACATGCCACTCATTCTGAGCCACGTCTCAGGTTTGTAGAAATCTTCAACTCAGTCACAAAAATGAACACTGTGGTTTTTTTTCCCAGTCAAAACATACTGTATGTGTGCACTTGGCGAAAGAGTTAAGAGATAAGCTGTCAGAGTGCTGCTATAAGACCTTGCAGCATTCTCTTCCCTCTTTTCACCAGCGTTGCAGTTTCACTCTGGACAAAGTGCATCTTCACAGTTAAAGATGACGAAACAGCTTCTGAACAGCAACGTACTTGGAGAACATTAACTAGTAGATTAACTGGACTCACTGTGCAGGTTTCTAATGGAGCAATCAGATATATTAATAAAACACCCTTAACCTGAGTGAAATATGAAAGGTACTTACCAGTGTCAGCGGTAAGGCTGTCAGTGGAGGCAGTGGGTAGGCTGGTGCTGCCCAGGCCCCGAAGAGATGAAGTAGGGCTCTCTGCTGACCCTTGTTGGCTACAGCGGTCCAGCTCCATGTTGCTGCCGCCACTCATCTTACCACATACTCTGTGATTGAGAAAGCAACAGAGGGACGATAACTAAATATGATGGGACACACAAGCATGTATTAGAGCCATATTTTACTTTTTTTTTTTCTGTGTCTGAATGGCTTTCTGCCTGTGCATGTCCCTCCGCTATTCCAAAATATCATATTATTGAACTAGCCAAGCCAAGTGCAGTGTCCTCCAGTAGATAATCTGTCACTATGCTGTGGAAATATTTTTTGTGCAGCTGTTTAGAAATGCAGAACTACTCCACTTCCCCTCAATGTTTTCTTTCGATAAGTCCACATGAAAAAGCACATTGCTTCACTTTGAATGACGGAACGAGTACCGTCACGAGTGGTTTCACTTCCGTATTAGAGAGGCACACTTCTTGATTTGGTTTTGATACAATGACAGTTGGTTGACTCAATTATATCAATATATCACTATCTGCCTTTCAAACAACAACAAAAATAAGATAAATTCTTTGTTTACTTAACAGAAGCTTTGCATTCTTCATTTCCTGACTACCTTGACGACCACTTATAATACCAATGAAAACTGTGCATGAGTAGACTCCCTAATCAAGGTGACCAATTAGGCTGAGTGACAGCCATTCACTTGTCTCATTATACCCGCTAATGGCTCAGGGAAGCAGGGTCCCATCCCATCCCTTCATCTCTCCTTCCTCTCTTCCATCACAAAATGACTCCTCTATCCATTTATCTGCCGGCCCCTGGCTTCAATTCCGCCATAAATCAGCGGAACAAACAGATGAGGAGGAGAAAAGGAGAGAAGCGCAGGGGGGAGACAAAGGGTTAGGTATTCTCTGTGGGCAGTTAGCTAAAGGATCCGCTATCCTTTTACAGACAAAGGAGGCATGATGAAAGGCAGTGGAAATGCTAAGGTAGAGGGGGAATGGTAATGGGCGCGGGGATTACGGGTCTTTGTGTGTGCATGTGTGCGCCTGTGCATGTCTCACTCTAGATCTCTCAGATTTGTATCCAAAACATGAGATTTTCCTTGGTGAAAGAATGTCAAACTCTGATTATGTCCTGTGGGAGGATGTGCATGATTGAATAAGCCTTCTGAGCAAAGGCATGCAAAATAGATCCTTGACTCAAATTAGGACTGCGTGAAGGAATATACAAGCATTTAGGGCTGCATCTAATCATTTTCATGAATCTATTATTTTCTCAATTAATTGATTATTTGATCTATAAAATGTAATGTCTTTAAATTGCTGGTTTTGTCTAATGAACAGCCCCAAACCTGAAGATATTCAGTTTATTGTAATGTAATAGAAGAAAAAGCAGAAAATCCTTATGTTGGAGAAGCTGGCACCATCAAATGTTATATTTCTTTCTTGAAAAATGACTAAAACAATTAATCAATCACCAAAATATTTAATTTTCTGCTGATTGACTTATCGGTTAATTGGCTAATTTCTTCAGCTCTACAAGAACTAATTATCTACAAACTGACAGTATTAAAATGAATGATGACTGAATTTACATTTCAAACCCCCCTATGGTATCTTAAAATGCACGTTGGCACAACACAAAAAAATGCACCGTTCATCAGGATTTTGTCTGAACAGCAATTAATAAACATCCTAATTGCCCATTTCCTCAGATATAATCACTTCCTTTGCTAAAGCCAAGTCTACGTGACGCATCATGATTGTTCCACGAAACCTGTCAGGCAAGGTTTGTGTTTTGCAATCAGCCCGGCAATGACAGTCACCGAGATTTAGAATGTAAACAATCATGTTGCAGTAAGTAACACACTGGATCTGTTGACACACATGCAATTTTGACATCTATCTATCTGTGTGTGTGTGTGTGTGTGTGTGTGTGTGTGTGGTATTAATAAAGCGGTGTGAGAGGAGCTGGGAGGAGTTTTAAAAAGGGAACAGATTGGGGTTACAGCTAAGTAGCTACAGATAGAAAGTGTGACCGTGTAAAATGAGACCAAACTAAACTGCAGTGTTGTTGTTGTTGTGGATCGGGTTCACACACATATGGTTTCACTTCCTGATTCTTGTTTGGGGCATTTTCTGCAGTAAATATGTACAATTATGACATCTGAGAGACAAAGAATATACTGTATATTCGTTAGATCTGCTGGGTGTGCAAACACTGACACACACACACACACAAGCTACTGTAATGTTTCCAGCAGCTATTCATTTGTAGAGGCACTAACAAACATCCTTTAATAAAAAGAATCATTAAAGCCTATTAAAATACCGTATGTAAGGTTAGTACACCCAGTGCATTAAGTTTGACACCTTATATTTGAGGTTGTGTTAAAATGAGGTAGAGTTAGATAAGAATGCAGACTCTGCCACGCTCTGACATATACAGAAGGCAAAGATGGTATCAGGAACACCTGTACAATGTAAAGCAATAGCCTACAACAGCCATGCATCAAACACAACCTTTATAAAGATTACACTGTTGAGTTTTTAATGAAACTGTATCAGAAGAACAGATCAAGTCTATATGTTGAAGTGTTTCTTTTAAACTCACAAAAGGTTGTTTTTATTGAATTGCTGTTCTATCGGATTACTATTGTGTGTGCTCTTGTTAGTGTGCAGCCTCTGTATGTTACTATATAGGGCCGATAAGAATGACACCCGTTGTTTCTTTCCCATGATTGAAGGATAGTCACTATGACTATATAGTCATATAAACCACGTCTTTGAAACAAAGATGCGTTAATGTTTGACACAAATCCTTAACTTGCAACTGCTCCAGCCTCACTTTGTTATCGTCTCCTATGTCAGCTATCTCCTTCCCTTATTTATTGCAACCCACTTTCATAATTTGCACCACATCACAAGAAATTACACACTTAGTTTTCAAACTATTTCACTTCTCGTTCTCTTCGTCTTACCACTATTTCAATCTTGCCGACAGGATGGGCTCAAATAAGAGAGTAAGATAATCTGAGTAGACAAGGATTGGAAGAGATAAGAAGAGCGCTTGAAAGAGGCAGGAAATAAAGAAAGAGCAAAAAGTTGACCACATGCCATCTGTCACGGTATTCAAAGCCATCTTTGAATTCCGGTCCTGAGAGGTGTGACAAAAAGCCGAGGCCTGCGCTTACCCACGAAGGCACTGTGGTTTTCACACGATCTTCCTGAAACACACACACTCAAACTTTGCAACGATTTTCCTGCCTGAACAAGATCACCACCATTTCCCTTCACAAGTCTAACGATAGATGTCAGGTCAATTTTAGTGTCGCACTAAGAAAAAGTTGCCATCAGGTGCCTACCTCATGTTGGGGAGGCAGAGGTCCGTGTTGGGCTGGCGGGCACAAAATGCCCCTGGATCAGACTGGTGGCTCTCTAAAGCCCCGCCATGAGTAGTAACACAACCCTTGCTCCACACGAGTCATATGTGTATTTAAAGTCTCTCTCAGCAGGAAAAGCAACAGCACCCATTAGATGTGCAAAATTAAAGTGCCCATATCTCATATATAGCATTCACTCAAATACCTAGCAGTTCACTTTAGAGCAGCTTTAGGTCTGTCAGACAGCAACAAGATGCTATCTGTATCTGTTCTGCTGCAGAAAAAGGATCAGGATGGCTCTGTGGAGGGAGGGGCAGCAAGACTTGGAACAGTAGTTCAGAATGCAAAAGGAGATTCAAACTCAGTGGGTTTGAATCCACACGCCTGATCTATAAATTCTAATTCTATTGGTGGTGACCGACCGCCAGGCTGAGACAGTTTGGGAGTTGCCAGGGGCAACAATCTGTTCTGTCAAGCCCCTCCCTTTGGCAAATCTTCACTGACCAGTTGACACGCCTTCCCTACTTACACACACACACACACTCATGCATGACGCACAAACACACACACAGACTAACACACCTTAAGCTGACCCGTAACATGATGTGGAGGTTGAATTGTTGCTGGGAATAAAAGGGGGAAAAATTGGGTGTTTCCACTGTGATCAAAGGCTCTGAAAGGCAGATTTTCCAAACCATCTGTGGCTTTTAAATGATTCAACACATCAAAATGCTGCTTCACGGGGTGCCTGTACATGTGTGTGTCTTTGTGCTGGGAATGTTTGCCATTCATTCCACACACAAGTTTCCCCTTTCTGTCAATGATGAATCTTTTTAAGGTTTGATTGCTTTGCAGACAAGATTTAGATTCTGTGAAAAATGCCAAGCACCATTTCCCAAAGCCCAAGAAGCAACCTAAAATGTCTTGTTTTGTCCCGACCAACAGTCCACAACCCAAAGATATTCAGTTTACTATCATAGAAGACTAAAGAAACCAGAAAATGTTCACATTTAAGAAGCTGGAAGCAGAACTTTAGCATTTTTTCTTAAAAAAAATGACTTAAAACGATTAATCGATTATCAAAATAGTTGTGGATTATGTGTCGATTGACTAGTCAATTAATAGACTAATTGTTGCAGCTCTTGTTGATTAAACACACTAAGCCCTCTGATAAACTTGGAACACCAGGAAGCCACAACTGTCGCAGGCTGGCTCGAGGCATGTTCCCACATGTGTCTCAACAAGGTGTATTTTTATCAGCGCAGAATGTCGGCAATGTCATAACAGGAGAGATGTGTCCTTACTAGAATTACAACAAACATAAGGGCCCTCGAAATATGATCAGCAATCTATGTTTTCGATAGGAACACAGTCCCACTCGGCTCTTGCTGACTGTAGCAGCTCGAGATGGTAGAACATCTGCTTGTCTTGAGGAAGCCACAGACCTACGTGTGTTACACCACATCATGCCGTCTTAGACAAAGCAAAGTTTATTTTGAGGGGATCATTCGATGTTCTAATAACTGCGACACACGGCCTCTTCTGTTTCTGCTTTGGGTGGCTGACTCAGAAAGCAGAGTGTATTCTTAGCCTTGTGCAGACTCAGGTTAAAGCACAAATGTTACCGCTAATAAATGGCCATGTGGGCCAGGAGCCCTCTGTGGAGTAGGTCACAATAGATATTTTGAATAATTGTGACAATGTATAATTCAGTGATAGAATTAAATGCTTTTAGGAAAAGGATGTGCATTTTAGCAGCAACATGTGAACATCAATAATTTACAGCAAAATCATGCCAACACTGCAAATATGATAATTATTTTGCCTGAAGATGCATCAGAACGCCTGCTAATGACAGCTTTGCCCCTGTATGACAATATCAATGGGACAAGGCCTGTTTTTTTTTTTAACAGTTCTGTCTATTGTGCTGCAGCCAAAACAAATTTACAGCAACGTGACACGGCGGGGGACTATTTAACAGACCCATTTTTTGTGTTAATTAGAATTGAAAAAGTCACATTACTAGCATGAATAGAACAAGGCGTGCATTGAGGAATATGCCGGAACAGTTTGAATGATCACAAGGCACTAGAATGGAGGCTGATTCAAGGCTGAATAATGATGCAATGAAAGGAGAAGGCACAGTAAGATTCACACAGATGACTGCAGTGAGATGCATGTACGCTATGTGCACATATGCACAGTCGCAGGCAATATTACTGTAACTTATATTCCATCAGCAGCACCAGCACTATATACGGTCCCATCAGAGAGAAAAACGCATTTATGCTTTTAGATTAAGTGCATGTTGTAAGTGCTAAATTATGTAATATAATGAAACCACAGTGTCATGTCTGAATTACAGTCCCATTAATGCTAATGCAAGTCACTGGTAGGAAACTGAAGGACAGGCACGCAAATATGAGCAATAATAGGCAGTTCAAGTTTGATAAATGCATAGCATTCATCTTACAGCAAGTGTATAGTCTACTAGTGTGTAATTAAACCTCTATTTGACTTCTTCTGACACCAGAGCTGCTTTATCGTAAGCATAATTTAGGACACATCTTCAAGGTGGCTAGTGTACAGCATAAAGATGTATCATACAGCTTTCCTGAGCAAAATATTAAAAGCATGGAAAAAAAGTATAGTTTGTGAATCTGGTTTGTGAAACAAAAACTAACTTAAGATCAAGTTTTTTTCCCCTCCGTTCGCCTTCATTCCTCCCTCCTATAAGGCTTAAATTAGTAATGAGTCAATTGTCAGAAAATAATTGGTGACAATTTTCCTGTTCAAGTAATCATTTAAATTCATCTGCCAGTTACAGCTACTGAAATGTTGAAATCAGTCTTTCTCTGCTTCATATTATGAATGCCTGTAAGTGAGTGTTTGTCAAACTGAGTGAACAATGTTAAGGCCTCACTATGGGCTACGCTAGCTTGTAATTGGCATTTTGTTATTATTTTTGACATTTCACTGACCACAGGATTAACTGAAAGAAATAATAAACCAATAATTAAATCATTCATATATTTATCTGAAATTTCATCGAATATACAGTAACCTTACCTAGATACCACTGTACTATCCTATTTGAGGGTTAATAATTGGATGTGTACACACAAAAAGGTCTTTATTATTCTTACCTGTGCTGTTTCTTAGGTGGGGGAGGTGGTGGATTGGACTCATGGTTGGCAGCTCCCTTCCCGGCTGCCAGCAGCTCTGATGAGCCGTCATGCAACGGTTGCTTGGCCGGCATGCTCCCGTTATGCTTGCCCTCCTCCTCTGCACCGGTGCCCTCAGTCTCCCCCTGACAGGCACCATTGTTGTGGGCAGCCGGGGGGGCCGTGCCTGGCTCTGTCATCGGAGGGGGGCTGCTGTGGGCCTTCCAGTCCCTGGACTCCTTCCAGACAGCGGCACCATTGACCAGGCCTGTCACCCGAGAGGTTGTCCCCGGGTTGGCAGCCAGCTTCTTCTTCTCCCCCTCTTTCCGCTCTCTCTCCTCCTCCTCCTCCTCTTCCTCAATGCAACAGTTCCAGCCTGAACTGTGGTGGTGGGGCTTGAGCCAGCGTTCAGATGGCACGCTGTGGTTCTCTGTATGGACCTTGAAGTGGCCTTCTCTAGCAGAGACGAGGAACAGCATGGGGAGTTCAGGGAGAGGGACAGGAGAGGAGATGGACGGAGAAAGGCTGGAGGTGCCCATTTTGGGGAGTTCAGGAAAAGGGACTAGAGAAGACATGGACGGAGAGAGGCTGGAGGTGCCCAGTTTGGGGGAGCGGGTAGTCCTCTTTGGGGGAATGGGTGGGCTAGACTGAGGCTTGGGGTGGAGAGTGGGGTTTAGGCTGGCTTCTGTGGTCAAGGAGGGTGCACTGTGGCTTGGGCTGGGCCAGCGGAAGGCTGGGCTGCTGGGGTCTTTACGTGCTGTGGGGCTAAAGTGGCATTGGGTGCTGACAGCAGAATCGGGGCTGCTCAGGTAGAAAGTCCTGTTGTTCTCCTCTGTGTGAGCAGCCATCACAGTGATGGTGGCCCGCTGATTCTCTCCTGAAAGCTCAAGCTCAGAGCACTGGGACGAGTTCTTAGTCTGGTTTGGGGAATCTGGATGGGACTGCACCCCATTTCCTTGCGACCTGCGCTTTTTCTTGGTGCTCTCTGCATAAATGGGTTCTGTGTCTGACTGCCCATTGGGAGAGTTGGGCGCCGACTGTGAGCTACCCATGGCTGGTGAGCTTTGGGGGCTTCCTGACCCGACTTGTCTCCCTCCTGAACCCTCTGCCCCCGGAAGTGAATCTGTACTACTACGATAAGAACAAGAGGAGTCCGATAGGCTGGTCTGTACAGACAGGACGGGAGGAGAGTGGAGGGATGACTGAGGATTACGGCTGGTGGTGTTCACGCTTAAAGCTGTGGTGGAGGAAGTGATGGAAGTGCTGGATGTCTTGGTGGTGAGAGCAGCAGTACTCCCACAGCTGATACCATTGCTATGGACTGTGGCAGGACTGGAAGGGACAATATCCACGGTGAAAGGTATCTCCACAGATCCCTGATGGGCCTCATGATAATTTGCCCTGTTAGTCACACCACTGCCGTTATAAGTGCTCTTGGTTCTGGTGGCGGTCGTACTATTCTGCTGCCTACAGGTGTCTCCATTAGCATTTTTCTTTAAACTCTGAGAGCCTCTGCCCTCTTCCTGGGTGACAAAGATGTTGCTAATGATCATGGAGTCTTTAGGCAGGATGGTGGGGGACAAGGGGAAGCAGTTGTCATAGTCCGTCTTGGTTTCTGGACTCTGAAGAACCGCCTCTTTATGGGCCTTGTTGCAGCCATTGCTATCAATGTAAAGAGACGACAGGCCCAACAGCTTCTTCAGGCCCAAACACTCAACTGGGCTCTTTGTGTTCTCCTGTCACACATAAATATAGGCACACATTAAAGATCACATTAATTATTCCAGACATTCAGAAACTTTGATACAGGAAAGAAAGAATCACCTGCTCTATGTTCATGTTGACATCAGTCATCGACTCGTTGGTGTCAAGGCTCATCATAGTGGGTTTGACAGCGATGGTTGGCTTGCTGTAGGGTGACGGTGATGTCACTCCAGCTTCTTCACCACCTCCCAGTGTGCTCTTCTTCAGACAAGCAGCTGGCACGCTGCCATCCAGGCCACCGACAGTCTTGTGCGCGCTAAGCGGGTGGAAGCAGTTCTTACAAGAGCCGGGTTTCCACACGTGTTCTGCAAAGTCACTGCACGCTGACATCTTTGGTTTGCTAAATCGGGTTTGGTCAGAAGTGGCTGTGGAGTGATCTGGCCGATACGTGATGAACTCTCATGGCTGGCCAACAGAAGGTTGCATCGTCACAAGATGTAGATCACAAGCCAGCATGTGGAGGAGAGAGAAAGAAGAATAAGGTATATTGTTAAAAGAATGAAGTCATGATGTCTATGTAATCACTTTTTGCCCATAGGTTGTTGTATCATAATCATAGTCTCATGTGTCTTTGTGACCAAGTAAAATCTGCTTGTATTACATAAGAACTGTGATTAATCTAAAGATTCCCATGTCTTTTTCCATCCCACAAAACTATTCTGATTTTCACAGCATCAAACTGTTTGAGAGACTGCTCATTTTACCTTGGGATGCTCCGATCCAAACGATATTGGCACAATATTGACCTTATTAAGCAGATTGGGTATCAGCCATGACATGACCGATCCACATCAAATACTTTTTTTTTTGCCAAGTTAAGAATAAATGTTTCTGCTGAGTTTAGTGCTGAAACTGATTATTTTCATGACTGAAGAAATAGTGAAAATGCCTGTTACAATTTCCCAGAATCAAAGGTGATGTCTTCAGATGTTTTGTCCAACCAACAGTCCAAACCCCAAAGATATTAAATTTATTACCATGTATGACAAAGAGGAGCATTAAATTGAATCTGACAAATCACATTTGAGAAGCTGAAACCAGTGATTTTTCTGTCATTTTTGCTTTAAAAAAATGACTAAAACCATTATCTGATTACCAGAATAGTTGCCTTCTGTCGATCAACTAATCGCTGCGGCTCATATGAATTACATTAATTTAGTCTTGCTGGGCTGGAGACTTAGTTTTTACTGCCATAGCAACCCTGGACTCAAGTAACCTCACATAAAATGTTTAAATGATTTTAAATTCGGGAAAAAGAAGGCACAGGTATCAAATTGGGACCCAGATACGATTAGTTGAGGTATCGGATTCAGTATGAGGAGCGAAAGTTGGCTAATCCCTAATTTTTAAAAAAATTTTTATTGAGATGCATTCACTTGTATGATTTTCTGTATCAAGATGCCTGAAATTTCTAAGAGAAAGTAAATGACAAAAAGTTCAATCATCTACTTAAAAATGTAAAGACAGTGATGAGTGAGTCTGGGCTGACAAGTGTCTCCGAGGTCATAGAAGACCTCCGTTAGGATTTAAGTGTCATCCGCAGATGTAACTCAAGAAGACCCGGTGTATGCTTTGCTACTTGTTCCCATGGCCTCCTAAATTAGAGGGTATGTGGTTTCTGCTCAACCAAAGGGCCTGCCTGTGTGAGCCTAGCGACATAAAAGCCTTCCAGAGTCCTCTGCAGCCCCCGACATGCTAGAAGAAGACGGAGGAGCCTCAAGCACCCCGGAGGTCGGAATGTCAGGAATGTCTAAAGGCGCAAGTCTCACCAGGGTGAATCTCACACCCACGACAACCTACCTTCCCCCTTCCCCACACACAAACACACACTCAAACCTTCCACTCCACATGTGTGTCCTGGTTCTTTCACAAACAATCTGACCCACACACCTCCTTTCTCTCTCTGTCTGTGTCCTGTTTAACTGGACTGACAGTGAGAGGATCAACACCATTTCAAAGAGATCATTTGTTTCCCTGCATCTGAGTGTCCCTCTTTATGTTCTTTACACAGCTTTAATTGCCTCTCAACAAGGTGCTGCAATGACACACAGCAACATTAGTCCATCTTCTAGACTCATTATATGGAAAAAACAGAGGAAGCAGGAAGGTGAACAAGTACTCCCAAAGGACACCGAAGAAGGGTCAATATACAGTATGGACTCCTAAATATAATTTATTGTGATATATTAAGTATTATGGTAGCCACAGTGATTCTTGATTTAAACTTGAATCCTTCATTTGTTTGACCAAAAGAACAAGAGTAGGGCTGCAACTAACAATTATTTTCATTATCGATTGATCTGCCCAAAAGTTTTTCATTTGGTCAATAAAACATCAGGAAATGGTGAAAAACACCCATCACAGCATCCTGGAGTCCTCAGATATCTTATTTTGTCCAACTAACAGTCCAAAATATCACATTTACAATAACGTAAGACCAAGAAAAGAAACAAATTCTTCAAAATTGATAGTCAATTCATTCTTGTGTCGATGACTAATCGATTAAGTGACTTATCGTTGCAGCTCTAGACTAGAGCAAAATGTAACGGATAGTTGAGACCTGTGTTAAGACTGCGGGTAATTCATGGCTCCAGTATGACAACCTTGCGATCTACTAAGCCTAAAGGAATGAAGAGTTTTCCTGTTAATAAAGATAATGCATGTTTACATTTTTCTTTGTTCTGTCTGACTCAGTTTGGGCAGGAAAGCAACCCGCAGTTTGTTTAACCGTTCCTGCAACAACAGAGGAAACTGAGCCTTGCCTAACATCTTATGGCAATGTGCATGAGTCACATGAAGCGATGACTGATCAGAGACGCACAGATCATTAGGCTACGAGGCCTGCTTCTCTAGAGAGGAGACTGACTGGCAGTCAAGAGCATGTCTAGGGGGGGTTTAATGGGACGATTGGGCAATAACAAAGCAAAGACAGGCAAAGCAATAGCTAGACCAAACTGACAGGGACAGACGGATCTCTGTTGTTTCACCTCCCCAGCAGGGAATCAATGACAACAACAAACAGACTTGGGCACGTGGGAGGTTCACCCGAAATGTCCAACATTTTTGTGCTCTGCCTGTATTCTCCAAACAAGACTCAAACGACAACTCGGTTTAGGTTTATTCTGGCTCTCGTTGGACATGTTCAGCTTGTTTGAACAGAGATAGACCCCGCTGTCTACATTCCCCACACCTTCTCAAGCTCAAGGTTCAATATTTCTCACTTCCTCTTGTACAAAAAAAAAAACAACACACATACACACACACACAAGCCATAAACACCAGAAGTTCAGCCATATGACAAATTCAAGCTGTATAAAACACAGACAAATATCTCATGATCATGTTAGAAGTCGGGGGCTGGAAAAAATAAGACGAACGAGAGGAAAAGTGACTTGTTAAAAATGATGTGGAATTTACAGCCTAACAGCCTAGTAAAGACATTACGAAGCCTCAAGTCACAAGCTTCATATCCCCTTGACCTCTGTGAACATCACACTGTAGCCTGGCCACTAGATGTCTCAAAAAACAATGTTGCCAAGAAATCAAATTCCATTATGGACCTAATCTAAGAGTCTCTAACCATTATATCCTTTGTCTTGAAGCCTAAATTACATGGCTGTTTCCCTTTTTTTAAAAAAAAAAAAGGCCAGGTATGCTTTGAGCCAGCAGGCTGTCAGTCATTGAAGAATGCAGTCAGGCTGAAATATTAAGATTACATGGCAACAGTTTAAATGAACCACAAATAAGATGACCCGGAGGAGCAGTAAGGGTAGATGTTAGATGGCTTATCAACACTGAACAGCTGGTAAAACTGCACTTTGTCTGAATCCATCTGCAGCAGCACGCAAGAAAGCAGCAGCAGCAGCAGCAGCAGCAGCAGACACATGTGACCCCCCTAAACACACCAGCAAGCACGCGCACGCACGCGCACGTGCGAGCAATAGGACAGTCTTTCTGAAACATAGGTTATCTGATGGTTATTATTCTAGGGTTACTGTAACATAATTCTGCGCATTAGCCAACTGACTGCTTTTTACGGAACTGCTGTGCCATGCCAAAAAAAAAGCACTTAATTGAATGAGGTGGAAAAACAGAGCTCAGTCATTCATAATCAAAATAATTAGACAACCTATATTTAATATTATGGCCTGATAAGCAGGTCACATCAGTGTAGTCACCCACTTTCAATATAAATTCGTTTACATGTGTCACACTTGCTCATTCATTCAAGGCAACCTGTTTTTTTTTCTTCGGGAGTCGGCAGGAATTTCCGCCAAAACTTTTGACAAATTACCTCAAAACTTCCACCTTAAGAGAGTGTATTTGTATGTTTATCAAGCACCTGTTTTAACACAAACACGACACTGACTTCACACCCCGCGTGTTTCGGTTTGAACCTCCGTTTTTGCATTTGACAAATGAAGATTTAGCCGAACACTTGTTCCAAGCGCTGACAAATTTGGCTGGAAAAATCCTTTACGTCCTAGTAATATGAGGGAACTGACAAAAATTAGCTATGTTTTCTTTACATATAATAACCACAACAAACACACAGGCTAGAAAATGTAATTGTGACAACTTGGCCCAACATATATAGGCTACAGGCCAGTCGCCGGACCAATAAAATGGGTGTATATCTGAAGAAAATAAAGGAAAAAGAAAACGCCAGCTACAATGTAACCATGTTGTACTAGCCAAGGTTATCTACTGCTTCCCGGCTGCTTACCTGCTCGGACTTCCTCTTCCCTGGCAACACAAAATCACTCAAAAAAAAAAATAAACAGACAAAAAATTCAACAAAAGTCAATGGGAGCTTTTCTTCTGATCCCAGCAGAAGCCGATATCCGTCTGTCTTCGCGTATCCCACATGCGACAGGTTAATGACCCAGGAGACTGTGTGCTGCAGGCTGGTTTCGGCTCCAGCCGGGCGGACACGCTACTGCTGCTGTTGTTGCTGCTGCTGCTGCTGCTGTGTGTGCAGAGGTGGAGCAGGAGTCCTCTGCAGCAGCAGCGTGGAGGGAGCACAAGGAGGTGGGAGGAGCTCCTACCCGACCATGCAGTCTGGCCAGTGGCCACACTCATGGATTTCCACCAAGGCTTCTGTCCCACCAGCTGTCATGAGAATGTTTTTTAATCTTAAATAAATAAAATAAAGTTTATTAGCAGACATTTTTACATGATTGCGTCTGCATGCATTGTAAATCTTTCTCCAGGCAATGGCTGGATGGCAATTTAAAAGATAGTTTCACTTTTTTTTTTAAAGTCTGTCTTAAAAACAATAGCCAGGTCCCCATATGAGCATTGAAACAGGTTTTGCTTGCTGTAATCATTCCTTATGTTCATACTGGCCATGAAGAAATCCCTTCTCAAAGCAATTTCAGTGTAAGTGATGGGGCACAAAATCTAAAGTCTTTGTTCTGTGCAAAAACAAACAAAATCCAAACTTTAGCTGAAGCTAATATGAGGCTTCAGCTGTCTGGGTTAGACAAATCGAGTGGATGTCTTCCAAAGCTAGTCTGTTTAGTACACAATTCACTCTATGTGTTACTGTCCCTCCACCGCAGCTCATTACAGAAACACCGTCCACAGGAACACAAAGCGGGAATTCGGTGCCAACAACACAGTATCTCTGGACAATCTCCAGATTTATCTAACCCAGACTGCTGAAGCCTCATATTATCTCCAGATAAACTTTGGACTGTGCGTTTTGTCCCCCATCACTTTCATTGGAAGCACATAATGGTTAGTATGAAGAGGAGGAATGATTACAGTGAGCAAAACCCTTCTCAGTGTTCATATGGGTACCTGACTATTGTTTTAAGAAAGACTTGAAATGCAAACCTATCCTTTAAGGATACAAATGATGCAAGGTCTCACAAAAAGACAGCAGACACCTCTAGGTTAAAACTCCACTGGCCTGTGCAAGTTTATTCTGCAAGCAATCAGTTTTAATCAGGAGCCCTTTGATGTGTGGGGAAGTGTGGACGTATACAAGCTTCCCTGGGGCCCCCCCCCCGCCCCCCTCCCCGCTACCCCCTGGGCTGCTCCTGCTTCAGTTCATCATGGCTGGGGTGACAGAGTGATAGAAAAACACTGCTACTGAGCCGGGCCGGACCCCCGCTGCTTTCCATTACAGGCAGCAAAAGGAGAGGCAAAGCGCACAGAGTGACAAACACAGCCGCTGTGTTGGATGAAGCCAGTCATCCGTAGAGATTAACCTTTTAGAGAGGGCTGTCCTCTTATGTCTTACTGAGTAATAACACTGAAACAAGGTATTATCTGTTGGCTTTTTAACTCGTTTAAACAGAGCTACTTGAAACACCACCAGAACGTGCTCTCTTTTGTTTCATGCTGTCTGTTCTGCTCCTTTTATTCATGTCCTCTTGGTTTCCCTCAGTCACAAGCAGGCTACAAAGCAAGTTCTTAAAAGATGGAGAATGGCAGTTTTTTATTTCCAGATTTCCCTGAAAAATGTTGCAAAAATATGCAGTAGCTCTAGATCTGTCAACCCCCGAGTTAGGCAGCCCTTCCCTGCACTGCACTGCACTGCGAGGATCACATTGGTTTGCAGGACACATCCATGCATATGAATCGATTGGACACAGAACCCACCAGTTTCCTGAAGCTCACGCTAAGAATTTATAGCAGCGCTGAGACAATCAGCATAAGTGGCACAGCACGGCCTGGATCCAGGAAAAGTGATATCTTTTACAAGACCACCTGTTGAATTTGGAAAGAGTGGCAATCCTCTCAAGAGGATTACAGTTTGTTGCATTGTGTCTATTTTTGGCAGTGGTGCTTGTAATAATTCTGCTAATGGGGTAATTCAAATAGTGCTTTGCATAAAAGTATGGAAGGAAGTTTGGGAAGCTTTCTAGACGCATTCATCATTTATCACACCCGCTTAAATTATGAAGGGAATCAGAGCCACTTAATGTTCATCTGGCTGGCCATGCGAGTCCCGGCCCCACAATGCACACTGATGAATTAGCAGTTTGTTGGCTGATGCTGCAGGATGCTGTGAGAGTGTTATATTTGTGTGTGTGTGTGTGTGTATAAACACTGCAACGCGAGGATGCTGTTGGAGAAGAGCCAATCGCAAACTGCACGTCCCAGCCTCAGATACAGCGCCAGGATCATGAAATATGAGCAGCGCTGACGACTCTACATGATATATGATGTTTACATCTCTCTCGGTGCAATTCTGCATCATAATCACTGGCAGATGAATGCACAATAAGTCAGTGAAAAATTAGAATATTTAATGTTTAATAATATATAGCAGATTGTTCCAACAGCTTAGGGAAAGGCTCCACACGCCTACATCCACGTGTCTGCCAGCATTCAGGCTGCTGTACCTGCTCTCTTCCCTCAGCTTGAATGAATTATTAAAGAGACAATCATCTCAAATTAAATTCAGTGAGGAGAGAAGTGGGTTTTAATGCAAAGTAGCAAGAAATAGACTCCTTCGGATGATTGATGGCATTACTAAGGTCAGATAGGACCAACATTATTTCTCAGTCATGAGAAGAAGAGCAGTATCAGAGTGTCGCATGGTTCTCTGGTTTGAATAAAGGCTTAGCAGAGTTAATGTCTATATATCAAATTAGTAGCCTAATAGTTCTTTTAGTTCTTTAAGCTTGTAACGGACAGATGCACTTAGCATTTTTTTTCTGTCCTGCATTCATCTCTGAAATCCAGAGAACAGTGAAATGCTGTACAGTATGCAATCTTTAAAAATGCTGTCTGATCATCAATCTCCCATAGTTTCATTTTCACTCCTGAACTTCCTACTTTCTCTTGGCCCCTTATTTACATTTTCCACTCTCTAGGAAAAAAAAAAAGGTCAAGGGCATTCAGACATTTATGCTCAGTTAGTAGAAAGTCAAAGTAATCTGTAAAGCTGCAAGACAGTCAAAAATGTTCCCAAGACGGAAAAATTTGACTAAATAACAGATTATAGTAAACCTGCACTTTGTGAGGCTTTGGTGTGAGGTTCTTCCTACTGTGTTTCCACTGTATTTTACAAACTAGGATGTTTTGGATACTCGCCATTAAAAAGTAAGTGGGACCAACTATACTGATACCTACCACGGCTTGAGGCTGAAGCCAATGCAGAAGTACCTTAAAGTGCAACGTCACCGACGGCTGCTAGAGGCTGGCGCCAAAAAATCCAAAAAGCCTCAACTTCTCTCTAGAAATACTAACTTAAAAATGGCTCCAAACGGAAAACATGGCGGCGACTAAAAACTTCAACTCTTTGCTTCAAATCGGCTCCATTGCAAACCAATGAGTGACGTCACACCTCGCCACACCCACCTTTATATACGCTCTATGTGTTGGACTGACAACAATGTAAGAAGTGGCAATGATGTTGTTATAGGTTGTCTTTTACACTTACACTCAATCCGGGACACTGTGGCAGACTTTTCTGTTCTTCTATTTTTAACTGGTTGTCCTGGTCGGTAAAGACGCAGTGATAAAATGGTGTTTACTGTCCTGTTTGTCGTAGTCATCCTTGTCACGAGGTGACGACAGATTTGCTCAATCAATCATGAGCGCAGCACTGCCGGCAATCCCTGAGAGTTCCTGGAGCTTGTATTTAGCATCGTCTCCTGAGCGGGTTAACAGTGGAGAAAAGCACAACCTGTGACAATGGCTACATGTTACGTTATGTTAAGCTGCTGTCATGGAAAAGGGCTACAGGTGAGAGGACAGAGATGACTGTCATGAACACACTACAAAGAAAAAAAACATACTGTAGGTGTCCACTGTAGTCATTTACATTATAAACATATGAATTTCACTTAATGCAATGCAATTTGTTTGCCATTTCATGTGCATTTATTCTCCCAAAAGTGGATTTTGAAGTCTCCGCTCATGTACAATTGTCTATGTGAGTGGGCATTATCCTTGCTAAATGTGAAGTCTCTTTACATTACATGATCTCTTTCCCAAAAGGAGAAGTTCAGAGTTTTGCCCTCTCACAGTGTTTGTTTGGGCTAATTGACAAACCAGGTATTGTGCTGCTCAGGTTTCTGTCTGTTTCAGCGTGTCACTTCCCTTTACCGCAGGAGGCCCCCATAAAAGATATCCTGTCACCACACCAAAAGGTCTTTGTTTGCATTTAGCCTGCATGTGAAGAATACTCTTTAGCTAGTCACTGGAGACATTAGACTTCTCATTTGAAACTCAATGCTTCTCTCAGATTGTCCTCCGCAGAAAATAAAAAAAGCTCAACTTAAGGTTCAAGTGAAATTTGAACATTTTCAACAGGTGCTTGAAATGAAAGATGAAAGAAGGAATGGACTTCTGTTTGCAGTCAGCCTGTTTACTGCTTGTCGGAAACACTACAAAGAGCAAGAGGGGCAGAATGTACACCAGCTCCCTCAGGACTTACTTTCTTCTCCACAGGCCTTCCCTTTTAAAACGGTAACCCCCTCGTGTAACTGTATGCCTCTGAGAGCCAGGCACCAGGAATTAATTGTGTGTGTGTGTGTGTGTGTGTGTGTGTGTAAAAGGGAGAGGTGGGTGTCAGATTTAGTGCCTTTTCCCTTCTGGGTTGCCATGGCAGTCGTGTAGAGGAGTTGGTGTAGTTTGGAATGTAAAGATAACGCAAGGCAAAGCCACACCTCACACACACACACACACACACACACACACAAACACACACATACAGTCATCACTTCAGAGGACATTACATTGACTTACATTCATTTCCTGGAGACTTATCCTAACCATACCACCACTTGCCTAACCCTAACCCTAACCTTAATATAACCCTGAACTAACTACAAGCTTAAACCAAGTCCTCACCCTAAAATTAATGATTTACATTAAGTTGACTTGCTCTTTGAATACCTGGACCAGACACACACACACACAAACCCACTCTATATACTTTTTTATCACCTACTCAGTCTCCGATGACGACATTTCTCCACTGCCTCCATCGTTGCATTCCTGTTCCTGTCCCGACAGGCTTACCCTTTGATTATGACACACACACACAAAACACTGAGACATTTCATTTCACCATCGATAAGACACATAATTTGTTTATAGAGATTGAAGGGAATTTCTTACATAACCCCACCTTCATTTACCCAAATTACTCATAATGATGTAAATTTCTCAAAGTTTGATCGTGAACTATCCTTTTTAAAAACTTTAACTTAACTTTCTGTGATACACAAATACACTTATGTTGAGTAATGATAATGCTTGGCAAACTGTCCCAGTATAAAAAAATCCTGCATGGGCTGGAAGTAAAATCCTTCATTTTGTATGTTACAACACCTCAGAGTACAATTACCAAAAGGAAAAAAGATGTTTAAATCATCACAATCCATTTTTTTTTCACATTTAGCTTGTAGTCATAGTTAAGTGAGTTTAACCACAGTGAAGTAAAGTTAACTGGTAATATAATGTGAAGCACATTGTTGCTATGGTTACCTGCAATTTAATAGACCTGCAAAGTTTCCAGGGTTTCAGAAGTAGACGTCCCATTTATTTTCTGCGCAGAGAATGTTTGGTGACCTGTTGGAGAACTTTCAAGGCTTGAGCTGGTTGAATCATGTTGCAAAAAATGAGCAATGGGTTTAAAAATAAATGGTTCCTTCCCCCTGCTTCCTGTCTTCATGCTGACATTAGATATTTGCAACACGCAAGCTGCGACTTGCAACATGATATAATTTCCTCTCACGTTTATTTTAACACAATAATCGAAAGACACTTGCATGCTTGCAACCCATGCACGAGCATGTGAGAGGACTGCACGACTTTATCCACAACTTGCAAGTGACGAACATTTGTGAAACGGGACAGTTTTTGCAATCTGCGTATAAACAGCGCTTGCAAATTACTTTTGTGAGAATGACCCCAGCTCCATGACAGACCAATCAAAAAGTGGTATCGATCTTCTCATCTAACTGTTGGCAAGAAGGCGAAAAAATGTCAAACTATTCCTTTCACAGCCTCTGCAGAAACCTGAACATATGTCTATCAGTTTAAATCTTTAGATACAGTACTGTTGTCCTGTTTGTTGTTGTTACCAACGGCGATGGCGAAGCGTTTTGAATTAGCTACAGGTTTGAGCTTTGTGCCTCTGACTGACTTCTCCTGCACACGAGGCTCATGGGTATTGCAGTATTTACAGCAATCTGCCACACCAAACTGAAAAAAACATGATTTCGTAAAAACAAGGTGAAACAACTGAAACTCATTGCCTATCATAAACCTAATATCATTAAATTATCCAGGAGGCTCTCTGTGCTTCTACATTGAGGAACACTGAGGCTATCATTCAAAGAAACAGTCGAAATGGTAATTTACAGTGAGGAAAAATACCTCCTCCAAGTTCACAATTATATACACCTTTCATTCTGATTTGAAGCGATAGTTAAACTACAGATTCAAACTATATTTGAGGTGTCTCAGTATGATTTAAATGTATCACTGTCAGCAAAGCTAATTTACTGGATAAATCTACACAGAACGATAAAAAACATGTTTAATGTTTATTCCAGTTAAAGTGTCAGAAATTAAAAAACCTCATTACCGTCCACAGAATCAAAGCCAACAGATTTTGTGCTATCAGCCAGTCATGTCAGTCAGCGCCACAGAGACATACCAGCTGGTCAGTCTGTGATTGGCTGTTCATCTGGCTCACACACTGACCACACTAATACCTATTGCACACCGCTGACCTGTTTGTCCTGGGACTGGACTGCTGCTGCTCTGCTCGAATACTTGACACACATAAACACAAATACGAATGTTAGCATAGCTTTCACAGACGCACGTGCACACACACACACACACACACACGGGGGCCATCTGCCAGATGCATTAGCTGTCTACAGATGCCCAGGTCAGAACAGGTCTCAGCTATCATAGCAGGACACTGGGAGTCTGTGAGTTCATGGGTTCATGGGGGGAGGGGGCTCATATAATTTTAACAAGTCAGCCAAGTAGCTTTGCATTCACAGAGGGGGTTATTATTCAGTGTCTCACTACATTTATATTAACATTTATGTAGCTGGATTGTTTGGGGTTAAACACTTGACATATGTCTTTAGCTGAGCTTTGCCGTACAGGAACCTAGAGCTTTGTGCCTTGAGAACACCTTTTAGGAGAGAGAGAGAAATACACTGTACTATGATTGTTTTGTCCATGGCTGTGTTAAAGATTTGAAAACCCGCAGAAGAAGCATATGAAGTGAAACAAATTCGACCCTGCTCCAGATTTATTTCTCTCAGCCGCATGCAATATATTTGATAAAACTTGGCTGCTTTCGTTTGAAACTTCACTGCTACGATAGAAATAAGTTATGAGCTGAAATGGAGCAGAAAATCTGGACCGTGCAACAGATACAATCTCCAGGAAAAAGTTAAGAACATAAAATAGACTACTACTGTAATATTTTACTACTGTTGTTATGTAGTGGCACTCACAAACCACTGTTATGTTAAAAATCAATGCTCCCAATTTTCTTAAGAAGGGAACATGGCTTGTAATGTCGCCCACTGCAGCCACGGTTCAACTGCCTATAAACTAATATTTTCCAAGATACAAAATGATTCCTAATAAATGTTGACAGAAGACCCAATTAATCTCCCCTCTTTATGCGGCCCCAAACCACAGATTTCATTCATTTTTTTTTTTTTTTTAACCTGCTCATTCATGTGACAGAAGGCTGGAGCCTTTCCCAGAATGCATCAATAGAAGAAAAGGCCAAACCAAACAGTGGATGAAATGAGGCCAAAGACATCAAATTCTGTGTTTTTAATGACGATGCTTGGATGGTTTCAGCTAGAAAAAGCCTCTCCATTAAGCAAAAAATATAGTGTGGGGTCCCAATGGGTGTAAATATAATGCACAAAATTGCAAATTACACTTTCACTACTGAAATCATTAAAAAAAAACATATTGATTTGATGCTAAATCAAATCAAATTGTTAAAAAAACGGAAATATCTTGAACCAGATAAAGTAATGGTAATAAAAACAGACCTATTGACTTTTGGCTTTTTATGCTGAACTGACGGCATCAATTTTTTTTTCATTTGTACAAGTGGCTGCAACATCTGCATCAAAACTGAGTCAGATGTCTTTGTTAAACTTGTTGCCACCCCTTTTCTGTCTCCCTCGGCGAAGATACAGTCATCAAACCCCTTCATTAGTTGTAACGCCATCATCAGCTCCAGACGCCAAGTCAGGTTTATTTCTACAGCTTCATCACAAAAACATGTCTCAAAATGCTTTCATGGTTTCATTTCCTCACCTTTAGATTACTGTAAAGGTCTCCTGACGGGCATAAATCAGAAAACAATTCACACATAGACTCACAATGTGGCAGCCAGACTACTAACAAAAACTAAGAGATCATATTACTCCCCTCTTAAGGTCTTTACCTTGGCTACCAGTTCATCACAGAATCGATTTCAACCCTCACATTCTCTTCAAATTGGACCCATTTTTTTACACTTGAGAGCTGTAAAAACACCCTAAACATCGTTATTTTAGCCTGACATTTTATGACACTTCCTAAAATGACCCAGTATACACAAGAATGTAAACATTTCAGCTTTATTTTTGTGCAGCCAATACACATTTTTGTGTGTGCTGGGTTACATTTGACCAGTATTTTAGTCACAAATTCAAAAATCAAAATGTTGTTGCATTCTGCACATTCAATAAAATTAATTGAAATCATCATGGCAAATAGCTTAAAACCTATAGAATACACTCGCTCCGCTTTCTGAACGCTTCATTAAGGATTAATCACCCATTTATTAATGATTGATGAGGCATTTATGAATGAAAGATAGATTTGTGGTTCAGAAGTTTAGTATAGAGATTAATTATGGGGGGATACTGTGAGGGGTCAGAATATGAACAGTAGTATGTAAGAGTTAAGATTTTACATATAACTTAAAGCACTTCATGGCCGAGCTCCTGACTATATCTCTGAATTATTTGGCCCTTACCAGCCTCCATACAGTCTGAGGTCCTCAGACTGGGACTTGTTGGCAGTTCCCATGTCAAGGTGTCAGACTAAAGGGGACAGAGCTTTTGCTGTTAGAGCTTTTGCTGTTAGAGCAATTCAACTATGGAACAACCAAAATTGTTTTTGACAAACCACTTTTAAATAGTTTTTTCTTTCTAATAATATAATATATTGCTTCTGAAAATGTATTTTTTATCATATTCCCTTACTTCATTTGGATAATTTGTCTGCATGTGTGTATTTATGTATTTTTCTGTTTTCATTTTGTTCCTTGTAAAGCACTTTGTAATCTCTGCTTTGACAAGTGCTATACAAATAAACTTTATTATCATTATTATTATAATCTATTATTATAATCAAATACGCAATTCACAAAATATAAAGTGATGCAATACACTGTAGTGTAAACAGAATGCAAAAGCAAACAGACAGAAACCACAAGTCACGAGGTAGCAGGCTCAGTGTGTACAGGAACACATCAGAGGCAGAAACGGCACTTGAGCTGTTGTGTAGCAGCTTTACTGTAGGTAAAATGGGTAATAATATGGACAATACACTTCATTAAAACTAAACTAATAAGCCAAGTAATGTGCTATTATTTATTCCACAATTCTACAAAACTATCTCAAATTTTGGTCTGGTATGATTTTAGCTTTGTATTCACCCTGATGTATCCTCTACCTCACATCTTCCCCAGAAGATCGATCATCCTTAGTGTTGTGATTACAGTAAGACATTAACAGTCCTTACAGTCAATCTGACATACACTCTGTCTCTGTCTGTCTATCTCACTTTCTTGCTCTCACAAATACTTATTTATTAAGTGGCACATTCTTAAAGAGTCAGCCTATCTCCATTTTAAACTGATGGTCTGTTGTCTGAACAACAGGTATGCACTTCGTAAGTTGCACTGTACCAGTGTTTCAATTGCATCAACACAGTTCCATAAACAGTGATCTTCAGTATGTGGGACGGATGCACTGACCCTTTGACCAAGTCACAAGACTCAAAATATAGAAAATAGAAATGGAGCTGGTCCCAGGACGCTGTACTGTGCACACTGATCCTTCTCTGTTATAGGGCTCAAAGGTACAATCACTACAGGATGGAAAAAAAAAAAATTAAGAGGAAACTCATCACAAAGATGGAAGAAATTAACCAACCAATCTGCCTCCTGTCTCAGTTTGAGCCCTTTTTATACCTTTATGAAATTTCTAGCATCTTCAGCAAATTATATCGACGCTTGCTGTTTTTGAAAGTGTTGAGGTGTGAGAGGTGTGAATGATGTAGTTGTCGTGGAGTTGTGAACTTTGTTGTCACTTTCAGGTCCTCGACAAAGAGGTTGAGGGCCGGCGCTCTAATTGGCTCTTTTGTGGATAATAACTACCCTCTTCAACTTGTTACACTTATCTACTTATTGCCACGTGTGGTTAAAGATCACAAGTGAACAACTTTCTAATTGTTGGTCTGATGTGAGGAGCGTCCACCTGCGCGCAGCGGCTGTGAAACTGAACTTCTGTTAAGTTTCAGAGGGAAAGCTGAAATCATGAAGCATTGTCTTGATCTGACGGAGTCCTGATTTCTCTTTGACTTGTTTCTTTGTGCTTGTTGTTGAGAGTGTGGAATACAAAAGGGTAAATGCATGAACCGATGAACCCTTGATTAGTCATTAGGAGACAAATGAAGTGTACAGTTGTTGATTCACAGGAGGTCGTTCTGACTCTCACTTACAAACATACAGAGGGCTCCAAACAAAGCCCCCTCTCAGTGAAGTGCCTGAGGCTCCGTATAGAACAGAGCTGTATGGGGATGAGTAGCGTGTGAATCACACTTGGTTCCCAGACGCACGTTCGCTCCAGACTTCACCTCCCCCTCCCGCTTTGCCTCGTCTCTCCAACCTCCGATGACCTCCTGGAGGTCAGCACGTCTTTATATCATGTCAAACACCAAAGAGTGGAGCGCAGTTCATGAAAAGAGTTACCAAGTTTCATGTGGACAATACACGCTGTAGATTCTTTCAGTGCTTTTTGTGTGTGAATGCTCTTGTTTGTGTTTGCACATTGGCGTACTTGCATATTTATTTTCTATCACAAACGTCAGTTCCTGGAGAAATCTAGCTTGCACTGTAGCTCCTTATGAAAGATCACTGCCAGATGCACAGGTGAACGTGGCCTAATATGCTCAACCCCCCTCCTGATCACAGATTTTATCAGGGTGTTACTGTTGCAAACATATAAATGTTGAAATGTATGCACAGAAAACATTTTATGAATATGAATACAGCCAAAGTGGTTATGTTTTTCCCTTTTGTTCGTTTGTTTGGTATTTAGCAGAATATTAAGAAACATACTTAACAGATCTCTAAAATTTGGACATCCACCAATGAACAAGTATTTCTTCTCGCCATTTATAAATGGCTTTCGCTTTCAAGTCTTGATCTGTGCACAGGTGTCAAAATAAACTTTTTTTTTTCTCACGTGTGAAAAGAAAATTTGCCTGCAAATTATTTCAGTTCATCTTTTATTGTTCCACAACAGGGCGGCGACAGTCAGCACTAACAAACCAGATTTTAAGGGGGTTGGTGAGTTTAGTAGAAGTCCCATTTCACCAGACGTTTGCAATATTAAACTGTCAGATTCTTTAATGCAGCTTGATGTAACACTTTATTAACGTCAAGATTTAGTGGATTGAGAGGATATTAAAACAGAGATAGGATTGTAAAAAATAAGGTGGAAGGAAGAACAAAAAGACAAGTTGAGTGTTTTATGCAAAGAAATATAAAAATTGAGAACAATGAGAAAAAAAAGGTTTATGACAGCAGAAGCAGATTGCTGTGTAATTATAACAGCAGATGTGGAAAAGACACGCCTTATAAAGTTAGATTGTGGGTGTGATTCGCCTCTGTCTTAATCTTTGCTTGTTAAATCTGTGGTTGAAAGTACACAGACTGAGTGTGGGATAAAGAAGTGGAACAAGAGTGGCGGGCGTGCGGTGAAGTGGGGCAGAGAATCAGTAAACAAGACGGGTGACATTTTCAGCATGTAAAAATAGCCATGTCATGTTTTCAGAAATAACTTTTGTCTGTCTGGGGGACAAAGATGAAAACGGCAGATTTGGACGGCCCTACTTCTCCTTTCGTTTGGAGGTTTCGGCTAGCTGCTGTGTTTATATCACAACTTTATATCTGTGTCAGAGTGCAGCGAGTTTGGTGGCGGTTTTTCTAAGTTTAGCAGTGTTTTTTTTCCCCTCTCTCTCTCTACAATGACCTGTTTTTTTTTTCCGGCCACGCTAAATTGACTTATACATCAATGTGAATGTGGTTAACTGTGGTTTGTTGTCACCAAGCCATGTATAAGTCTTATCTCGCTATCGTTGCACTGCTGTCACACAAACCTGAAATGACACCCAAAAATGTGAAATAGCCATATCCTCATTACACTCAAATATTGGCTGTTCCGTCAGAAATTGAACATCACCTCTGCGCTCCACTTCTGAGATCAGTGTGAGGAATGTGCAACATTTCATATCTTGTCAGCCCTCTCAAATGCAACTTGATCACTAAACCTTGAAATTCCACACAGGTTAGCCAAAGTCAGGTCGAGTTGCAGGGAACCTGTCAGTCCACCGATTCCTCACTCGCATTTGTATGTTGAACCAGAACCAGAGAGAGCGCCTGGATTAAGTCAAGCATGCATGTGGCTTCTCACCATAGTCTTTTGTTTACATGCCTCTTCTTAAGAACAATGCCAGCAGTGTTGAAACCAGGAAACAAGGTAGAGTCTCTTTATATAAGAATCATTGCAAGCTCTCAAGAGTCAAATTTGCAAAATGTGATAGTCAAAAGCAAAAATATGAACCTGAGTTTTGTTGCTGTTTCATTAGCTGAGAGGAAATAGTCTCACTGCTAAAATGCACCTCATTGCAAAACCATAGTGCCGGCTAAAAATAATACTACTCGTGAGAGCTCCATTAATGGCATTAATATCGACATCAGTATGTGTGAGGGTTATTACAGTGCAGGAGCGGGGAGCAATAAAACATTTTTTAGCCGGCACCAATCAAAACAAATGTGTTCACTGTGTAAACAAGAGCAGACTGATAATGAAGCGTCAGAGGAAAGGAATCTGTTGTGCTTTCTTCTCATAATTCTTTTCATGATTGATATTCCTGTTTTACATTCCCAAGTTTCACACAGAGCAACGCGTCTGCAAGCTTTCCCTCTCTGCTCAGCGGGTCGTCTCATCTGCATTCAGATCTCTTCTTGCTTCGCGCTTATCAGCAGCTGTGGTAGTAATGTCGTTATTGCTGCAATGATCATAATGATAATTATCACGATTATAGCATCATCAACATCATATATGCACTTATTCAACATATTTTAAATACATGTATGTCTTGTATATACAGTTTTAGTAGCACATTTTGCAATAGTGACTTTTCTCAGTGAAGATGGCTAAAATATAATTCAGTGTTTTTCACATAATAACCCGAAGCAGTTGCAGGAAGCTTTTAGTCAGTCTGCTCTAATCACTATAGGCCGACAACATCCAGGTAGTAATCATCCTTGTTTCAACTATTTATATTTCCCAAAGGTGCAGCTCTGTTTGTAAGAAGTGAATGGACAGCTTTGATCAACTGGAGGGAAAACTTCACACAAGCAGAGCAAAATGTAAAACGTTAGCGTTACGTGTCATTAGGCCAGAGCAATCTGAGAAGGAATAATAAATGATAATACAACAGCTTAAGGTAAAATTGCTAACGCGATGAGTGTGACGTCAGATATTCAAAAACATATTATGGAGCAACATATTCCTCATTAGTTTAATGGACTGGGCATGATAAGGTATAACTCTGTGTGTGTGTGTGTGCGCATTAATCACGATTACTTTTTAATGGCATAGAACAGGGCTGTAGACACAGGTCTCAGAGGAGAAGCAAGAATGATGCATTAACCTCTGCTCCACCCAAACACACACGCCCAACCAATTTAAAAAAGACAGACAATAAGAGAGGATAGGGGAGAGGAGAGGAAAAAACAGGATCTCCTTAATTCAGTTTTAAGACTTTGAAATGCACACCATGACAATTTTCTAACATATATGCACACATAAAAATCAGTTTCAACATGTACATTCCTCATATTTTCTTCATTCTTTATCTTCTTCATTATCTGTTTCACGTACGACTTAATCATGTTTTTGGCATCTTCTACGCTAGCTTTCAAACTGCCATCAAACAGATTTTGATATATTCTAGAGCTGCAACCATTAGTCGATTAATCGATTGACATTTTTCTAATAATTTTTTTGAGCAAAAATGCCAATCATTAGCTAGTTTCAACTTCTCAAATGTGATGATTTTCTTTGTCATACAACCAATTATATTTGGGTTTTGTTAGTCGGACAAAACAAGACATATGAAAATGTCAACTTTGACTCTGGGAAATTATAACTCACTATTTGCTGACATTTTATAGACACGATTAATCAATTAATCAAGAAAATAATCAGATAATATATAAATATAAATATAAAAAGCATTAGCCACTTAGATACAGCAAATCTTACAGACGGACAAAGAAGGGACATTGATGTGGAAACCTAATGCAGACCTTATGTTTGCCACTATCATCTATAATGCAGCAGGGGCACATCTGGCACTCAGTGCCATGATACTGCCGATGGTTGACCACACACGCGCTCAGATAATCTTGCACACTTACTTTTCTTTCCACCCGAACAGATAAGAAACATTCGTATCACCTCGGCTGATGTTTTGTCTCAGCTGGGAGAGATCTAGAGAGCGGGACCTGGAGTGGTTCCTCAACACTGACAGTGGTTTGTGGTTTTATGCAGCATGTTAGTCATGTTGGTCATGGGGGAGATGAATTCAGTGAAGGAAGTTTTTTTTTTTTTTTTTTTTTTTTTCCACACAGACACAAGAAGGAGAAAGAAATGAAAGAAAAAGAAATGTTACAAACTGGTAATCTAAGGTAACGGGAAAAATAAATCTCCTGAAGATAAATCATTCAGACTTGTGTCTATTTTAATAATTCAGATGAGCATAGATTTTGCCTCGTGGGATTTGAAGAGCTGGCAGGGGAAGCCACTCTCTTACAACCCGTCTACCCAGGAGATCGCATTACCAGCCAGTGCATTAGGATGATGAGAGCACCTGCTCACTCTCATAGTTATTATCAGACACTGAATGGAGGTCAGAGTGTATTGTGCTAAATTAAAATGTGGTGATTAATAATTATGTGTGTTGAGGGAGAAAAAGATGAAGGAATGAGATTAAGCTCTTGAGCAGGAAACTCAGATTAGAGCATAAAATAATTACAGTTTCATATACTGTGAACAACTATACTGCTACTACTACAACTCTGTAGTATAAAAATATAGGTACACAGTATTTTGTTTTGTTGAATGTATTTTGTTTTTAGGATGGTATGAGGAAAGTAATAACTCTGCTTAAAGGATTAGTTCAACATTTTTCAGATCATTTGGCTACCACTACCGCCATTATGGGAAATATGCTTATTTGCTTTTTTAGGTGAGAAAATCAATACAACTCTTCTGTTTTTATGCTAAATATAAGGTTACAGCCAGCAGCTAATTAACTTTGCTTAGCTTTAAGACTGGAAGCAGCTAGCGGGAAACAGCTAGTCTACACAACTTGTCATTTTTACACTTAAGTTTTTGTACAGATTACACAAACAAGATATAACATGTTAATTAATCCACATTAAAGGAGGTGGGAGGTAGATTTCGTTAAGCTAAGATAATTGGTTGCTAGCTTTAGCCTTATATTTAGCATAAAAACATGAGTGGAAATGATTTTCTCACCTAAAAAAGCAAATAAGTATATTTCCCAAAATGTTGAACAGTTCTTTTCAAGGGGACGTATCATGCTTTTTGTGATTTCCTGATATTTTTATACTGTTATGATGTAAGATGTCTGTGTTAAACATGGTCGAAGGTTTAAAACTTGAGGTGAACGAATGTAAAAACGCTCCCTGAAAGTCAAAAGCCCACGTTACCTATCAATGTTACCTCTACTTCCCCATCGAACTGACTTGTTCGTGCATGCCCACAAACGGCCATCATTCTGTTGTTCCACAGGTTGTTCACGTTCTCCACTCACATATTTCGGATTCGGGCTCGAACATGTACGGATGTATTTGAGAATTTTGAGTAAAGAACAAGAAAAAGAAGTGAAATCCTGCTACTGTAGTTTGTTTATGTGGCCTCCGGAGCTGGTGGAAGTCTCCCGAGGGGCAGCTTAGAGAAACTAACCAATCAGAACAGAGTGGGCTTGTGGTGAGGGGGGCCTTAAAGAGACAGGAGCTAAAACGGCCTGTTTTAGACAGAGGCTGAACTGAGGGGCTGCATAATGGGCCAGTTTAAGATAAATTAGGAGTTTTTTGAACTGTAAATCATGCAAAAATATTCCAATAGAGCTCCAGAATAAAAATATAGACCTGGAAATGTGCATGATGAATCTACCTTCTGTTCACTGCTCATCTCCTTAGTTGGTGCTGAGTAAATCTCATCCCTCCATGGCTTCTATACTGGTTTTCTGGGTCCATTCACACGCACTGGGCCATGCCAAACTAGGTTTTAATGAGTTACAGTAAGCATCCAACCAGGCTTAATGAGTGCTGTAAAGTGCAGCGGCACACAGTTCCACTGGCGCACAAACTTTCCCGTAAAGCGTGCAAGTCATCGAGTGGTGCTCACACAGACAGGAAGTGCATAATGAAACACACAATCATAAAATGTAGAAAACACAGACATATTTCTGTTTTTTGTTTGATAGCCGTCATGTCAGATCTATCGTTGTACAAATTCATGCTGCTCGCATATAGGAAAAAAACCAACAACCACAGAAGAAATGGCGACCACAACCATCCCATCTACCCACAGGGTAAGCGCCGTCCTTGCTCCCACACAATCTCACTCATCCTTGATTCATAAAGAAAATGCCATTCTCCATCGATACCCACCACAAGAAACTCCCAGAGTGCTTTGGCTTCACATATCAAACAACTTCCAGATTAACAACAGGGCGAAGAAAGCCACAACAATAGAAGGAATATTAAAAGCAGGGTTTGATTCAGGCTGTTGCCCACAGCAGATTGCAGGATGGTCCAGAGTTATTTATCTTTGAGAATGGGAGAAAAATCACCCGGTCGTGAAATATAATAGTGAGAAAAAATCTTAAAAGGGTTTTTATATGTAAAATGTATTTCATCTAAAAGAGGATAGAAGATGAAATAACAAAAGAGCATTTTTGGATCCTCAAATCAACACAAGCTGATTTCAAAGGCTTTATGAATTATACGGATTTCCTTCCATCTGTTTGGGAATTCCAAGACAGCTTCTCGGGAAACTTTGAGGCTCGACAAAGCTCTGGTTTTATCCGCGTTCAACTGGTAAATAGAAAACTGCATTCATTGTTTATTTATCCCAAACAGAGCTGTGCAGCGTTTGCAGTACAAACAGTTGGCTAACTGGTGAGACATGCAACAATTAAAAAAATGTGGGAAGGGGATTTGGTCATATGTCCCACTTTTTAAAAATGTTCTTATATGTGAGAAAAAGAAGATGAGATCCTGAGGATGGCGGTGGGTGGTCTAGAAAAGATCTTTATCTCTTTCTTTCTCTATCTTATTTTTTCTCTCATATTCATTCTCTTGACCTCGGCTAAGTAGGGCGCAAGGAGAAGAAAAAACGGCTTTGCTGTCTTAATAAGCACCTGTCTGGGGGTGAGACCAGAAATTCCTGTCTGGTTTCTGTGTGTGCTTATGTGTGTGTGTTTGTGTGTCTAGTAAGCCCCATCACAACGGCGATCACTGATCGCTTGTCATTTGTTGACAGAACAGCCACAGGTGCAGGTTTTTCCCGCTCTATTACTCTTACTGACTCAATTTGGGATTTCAGCCACGGTCCATTCAGAGGCAAATGTTTGGCTGCAGTTGAGTCTTTGTGTCTCCTTTCAACGTCTTCAATCATCCTTCCCCTCTCCTCTCCTCTCCTCTCCTCTCCTCTCCTCTCCTCTCCTCTCCTCTCCTCTCCTCTCAGTAGGGGAGTGATTCAACAATTAGATACAAGAACAAATGGCAGTTTGGCAGTGTAATTTGGCTTGACTACAGGGAGGCAAAAATGGGTTTGTTTGCTGTCTGAATGCTAGCGTAGAGGATGCCAAAAACATGATGAAGTCATAAGCGAGAAATGGGAGGTGGAATTGTTTGGAAATGTGTAATTTTGTTTTGACAAAGACATTCTTTATTAAGATTGGGTTATTTTAGGACAGACATATACTTCCTAAATTAGCTGTACATCTCTAAATAGAGCGTTTTCAAGTACATATGATAAGGAATGAGCTCAGGAATGAGTATAGTATTGAGCTGAAGTGCCTGTAAATCTTGTGTAGACCTGGGTCAGATATTAATAGAGACCCTTTTAGTCAATCTGCTCACTTTGGTTTTGTGTTAAAATAGACAAATGGGTCAGATTTGTGTTTCTGGAGCTGGCTTTGCCCTAATGCCTCAGACGTAATCAATAAAATGAGTCCGCTTTACCAGACACGCTCAATAAATCTCACAAATGTGATGGAATACATTTTTAATAGCTATTTAATGAATGTGACATTGTTACATATAACATACTTTAAATTAGAGTGTATACATATGAGCAAACATGATAAATGGATGAAGGAAAGGCAGAGCGGGATAGTAAGCAGAGCAGAGTGGTGAGGCAGAGAGGAGAAACAGGAAAAGAGTTGAGAGGTGGAAGAGCAAAGAAAATCCTGAGCGATGAGATAACAGACAAGATCTTCCTGTTGTGCAAACTTCAGCAGCGAGGATGTCCCCTGCAGATAAAGACTACACAAAACGATTTGACAAGATGATTCGACAACTTCTCCCTGATTTGGCCTTAGAGCATAACCGCACATTGTTCTATGTTTCACTTCACATCATCTGAAATAAGACGGAGTGAGTGGAGCAATAAACCGGAGCGCCATGGGACACCTGCGATTGCTTTTCTAACACGGTGGAAGTGCTGAATCTGAAAATGGCCTCTGTGTAATTAGACTGGCCTCCAGCAATAATAGATGGTCCAAAGACAAAGAGACTGACTGGCGTTTTCAGAAGGGGGGGGGGGGGACACAACTTTCTGCTTAATTGTTTTAACAACTCATGGATGAGAAGACAGATTGACCTTGCCATTATTTATTTCTCAGCGAGGCCGTGCTTCATTTTAGTCGTCCATGACCCTGTCCTGTGGCGGGACAAACTATTGTTTTTCACCTCCAGCTTCAACAGTGGAACAACACTCTCATTTATTTATTTAGAGTGTTTCAGTTTTCCAAGAATCACTTGCTATTATAAGCTCAGCCCTGCTTGTAAAACATAAAAACATTGTTAATCTTCAACATTTTTCTCTAAGTCAACTTACTGAAAAATCTGACCTTGCTGCTGTTAACCGTTTTGCAAAGCGACCACTGGACAATAACTCTGTATTCTTGCATGTTTAATTGTTGTAAACAGAGTCAGCAGAAGCCCTGAGATGTATCTGAGTCAGTGTTTATTATTTTTTATGTCAAAACCCGACCACTTAGACCTTCTGGGGCTATTCTGTTTGGTCTACGGTTACTTGAAAGACTCATACTGTACCTCACAGTCTTCTAGTCATTCTTCACAGCAGTGATTAAATGAAGTGTGGTGACATGGCAAGTAACATTTTGCAGACATAGCAAAATACAATACCGGATGTATGTGTTGCTGCTTTATAATATGCGTTGATGTTGTAAGACACAATATGCAACGTTGGTTGTGAACTATATATAAGTGATGCAAAATTGGATGGTGATAGTTGTAATCTAAGTAGTCAATTACTGAAAATGTTCAACATTTGCCTCCAGTAGTGTCCTCTTATTGGCATCTCTGTATGATGCACTTTTAAGAGAAAATCATGCAATTATCAATTAAGTATGTGAGAAAATTAGAAAGAAACAGGCTGACAGAACATGTATATGTCAGAGAGATATTAATATTTCTGTGTTTAAAGCACATATGAACAGTGAGTGCACCCCAGTGATCCGTGCATCTGAATGATCATAAATATATGAATTCATGCAGGGTTTTTTGTCAAGCAGCAAAGTAAAACTTTAAAAAAAAACATTTTATTACATTACTGTAACATTAAAGCAAAATTAAATACTTTTCAGTGTTTAGCCTTCATCAGAATTTTGATTTTACCCGCTGAAAAGGAACATACTTGACTTTATATCTATAGGCTGACAACTTTCTATATCTATATCTGAAATTATGTGTTTTTCTCTTGTAATGTGCAGTCTAATGTTAAAAAAGGTATAAAGCTGTTGTAATGAGGTCTGCAAGCTTGTGAAGGACAGAAGTTGTTTTAAAAAATATATTTGACAGCGTGTGGGATTCATCCAACAGCAGTGATTACACTGGCAGTACGCCTTTCACAAATGTCATTCAAAAAAATCACCCACAAATACAACAAATGTAGGCATGTTATGCATATTCAATTTAGCAGAATAAAGGAACAGTACATGAACAAGGACAAACATGGGAACTAACATATTCAGCCACTAACAAGGGTTCAGACAGTTCAAATTCAATAGAAACTACCCCAAAGAAAATGGAACTACAGCACAACAAGAAGTGGATGCTATCTTTATCCAAGTGCGTGACTGACATGTTACGGCACATGTAAAGAAGAAAAGCGCTGACATACATATATGTTTTTACCAACGTGTGACTCCTGCATCAGCAGCCCATTGAGACGCGTGTGAGACCATAACGTGAAAGATCTTTGAGCAGCATCTTATTACTGAGTAAATTATTAAAAGGGAGAGCCTCTACAGTGGTCTCAGTTAAGTCAAATCTGCTCAGGAGAGAGAAAAAAACACCTGATACACACACACACACACACACGTTTCTTTGTGGAAACTCTCCAGCATGGGAAAGTGGAAAGTGTAATGACTACTTTGTCTTGAACAATTTCTCCCAGCGGTAATGATTACATCTGCATTCCACACTGACGCTGTCACAATCAAAGAGGAGGCAGAGAATAAACCACCAATCCTCGAGGTAACAACCCCCTTCCCCCCCCCCCCCTTCATCCTCCTCTGAACAGGGAAGGAGCTTGAAAAATCTGACGGCGTTCAAAAATCTCTCAAGGGCACATGTGAAACATCTCCCTGTAAATGTCACATAAATCAAAGAGGGGATGTGAACACATGCCTTCTGCTATGTTTTCTCGAACCATTGTGTCATGTTTCATTTGGTGTCGACTCAGGAATATGTGCAATGATGTATGTTTCTCTGGTATGTGTGTATTGTTGTGCACTGGTACACATCTAGGCCTGCCCTGGTTCACACACCGAGAGAAAAAGAAGACCAAAAGTTGTATAATCAATGTGACAGATGCAGTGTGTAGACTATAAATTGCAAATTAATGTGTTTTGCTGTGTTTTTTTACAGTGTGCTATAATCATGCCATTTCTATTTAGGCAAATGTTACAGTAGCTTAGCCTGCTAACGTGCGTGTTGAAAAAAAGTAGTTTGACATTTTGTGAAACGCGCTCAGTCGCAGTTTTGCTGAGAGTTATATGAGAAGATTGACACCACTCTCATATTTTCCCAACATACCAAACTTTTCCTTTAAGTAAGAAGCGTTCCAGCCTGTGTTAGTTTAGTTAACGTGTTCAGTTGGTCTCAGGGGTTTTCACTGAAATGTAATTCTCTTTCTTTCTCAAAAGGTCAGCAAGCCTTTGAACTATCTTGGGGCAACCAGACAGTTCATTCTTTTGATTTTGAATCTCTTGAAGTCTTCATCTAAAAGAAAAATGTTTGCCCTTCAAGACTGTGTGAAGGCACACAGTCATTGACTCCATACAAGTGTGTGTGTGTGTGTGTGTGTTTGTGCAGAGAAAAGCAACTCTCCTTGCTGCTGAATTATTCAATTTCGTGCAGCCTTGTGCAGATTGGAGCATGATATTGGAGTGTGTGTGTGGGAGGGGGAGGAGGGGGGGATGCATCAAAACAACTGTCCTCATTTGTATGCATATCAGCATACATGTTTGCATGCATGCTTGCATACATGTATGTATTTTGTGTGCTGGGAGGTATCCATGATCAAATACTGTATAAAGTAGCTTACTGATAAGAAACAGGAGTGGACACTGGATTAAATATGAAGAACTAAATCATAACTGCAGATATTTGCATGACACAGAGCGAGCTAATTATTCAAAATATACACAACTGAATTCCCACAGATATACAATATAGAAATCCAACCAGAATCCTTATCTTAGCTTCACACCAGTCTTTTCTGGTTTTCTTTGACGCCAAACACACAATGTGTTGAATTATTACCAGGTTAGACACTGTATCATTCAGCCATTGTCCGTGTGGATGCGTCAGGACATGCCCACTTCTCTGTTCTGTCTATCCTTTCTTTCTGTTTTCCTTTTCTTTTCCTCTTCTTTGTCTCATTTAATAATGATTCTTTTCTGCCTGAACAATGATTTTTTTTTTTCTGTGTGTGAGGGGGTCAGTCTTTGTCCAGCCCTCTCTCCCTCCATTTTCGCCACCCTGCTTTATCTCCTCCACTTTCTCTCCACCTTTCAGTGTTTGTTCTCTCCTTGCCACAGAAACTTTTGAATTTTCTCCATCTGCAATCTATAATTTTCTGTTTTAAAAGACGCAGACTCTGCCTTTTGAATGAAATAAAGGATAATCATTTGTCAAAATTTGAATAAACATGGAAACCTCTGTCCTCTGGGGGTTTGAGCCACATCTTTTCACATACTTCAGTTGTAAAGAATAGGTTGAATAACTGAAAGACTTTACTGTGATGCAATGCAAAGATAAAGAAAGGAGGTACAATCTGTGAATCACACTAGTTCATAATGGTTGCTGGCCACATAGTAATGTATGCATGGTTAATCTTTTCCCATACATTCAACCACTGTGTGTCAGTTTGGGGCAGCTCTACAAAAGCCTTTTGTGTGCTTCCAGTAACCCCAAGCTTTGCTGCTCATCTTACTTAATTGGCTATGCTCTGTTTGTGGTACTGAGGGGATTGTGTGTGTGTGTGTGTGTGTGTGTATATGTGTGTGTGTGAAAGAGAAAGAGAGAGTTTGGGCAGAGGGATGACCATCTGATTACTCATTAGACTTGTCACCAGTGCTGAACGCTGGCCGGGGCCGCAGAAAAATTTGGATCACTTTGAAATTCTTGAACTTGAAGTGAACTTTTATGTGTCGATCGGAGAGGAATTCAGTTTGTGCAGACATACACGTTTGTGCACACACATGCTCCTCGGCCTGGTGTTTTCGGGAAACTAGCTTTCCGTTTTTACACAGCACATATGCAGTTTAATGATAACGGTGGGACATTTACCCCTCGAAATTTGTAATAATTTTTGATACAGTGGGTCCTTGATTTTAGACAAGAGCAGCTTCTCTAGTTGGTGACCGTTGATTTTGCCAGTTGAAATTATAACTGTCACTGGTTAGCTTCATGAAATTATGTCTTTTTAATTTTTTTAGAACTGTAAAAAGCTTCTGAAATATGCACTTGATGGCTACATACATGATACTGTGCTAAAAGACTGTTGATAAAGAAAATTGTATTGCAGCCCAATGCTAGCTAGTTAATGTTTAAATCTAACATACCTCTGTTTGGATACTTGTTCACATTTTCAAACAGTATATTTTCAATTTTAACGTGACAGGAAACGGGAAGAGTGTCCAACTTCCACACAGTGAGAAATACTACACAGTGAGCTAGTCATGAACTTTTTTTTTAACGCAACCTGTAACCCCACAAGCTAATGTAATTAGTCAATGATGTGATCTCTGGCTTTGCGAGTAATGCTCGCTTACTGTAAGTAAGCTAGTCAGCCAGACGTGAATATGAATGTATCTTACGTTAGAGAAAATAAACACACTGTTTAATCCACTTTTACTCTTGTGTCTTTTGTTTTTCAAGAGATAAAAAAAAGACACCACTATCCAAATTTAAATGCTGAATCACTCTTACAACATCCCCATGCACACCGCTTCCTATGGCTGTTAAGCTATGACTGGTGGAGGGGTTTAGTGAACGGCTAACCTCATTCAGAGTAGCACCCAGAACTGCTATCAAACTCATAGACACACACACGCACGCACACACACGACACTGACTTCCCATCTCCGGTGCTCAAAAATACCATCACGTGCTGACCTTTCATCTCTTTTCCTTTGGGAAGCTTCACTGCCAGCAGGATATCCTTAACTGTGTGTCGTCCAGGTCCCACGGGAGACTGACCCACAGCACTGGAATGTAACAGAAAGACAGCAACAGTCTCCCATTGTGTAAAAAAAAACATTTTTAACCATTTTATCTTATTTTCAAAGTCACACACAGGCATGCAGAACTCAAATTAGGCTGCTACGAATTCCAGTGTAGCAGTTTTCCTGGTGCTTCCTAAACTTTTGATTAATTGTGGAGTTATTCAAATGTGTGTCAGTGTGCATTATGATTTCCAAACAGCGATGTTGCAGTTCAACTGAAAGTATTACAATTGCAAACTCAGAATATGGTCTTTTGTTTCCATCAAGCCGTTTTTGATGAGAAAACATTTTGTGGGAAACATGATAAAATTCGGCCATAATGGAGAATCTGCAGAGTGTGTTTTTTTTTTTTTTTTCTGCAGATAGTGAAACAATAAGCTCATTTAGGGTCCTGCACACAAAAGAAAACACTGCAAGCATTTTTTTGCACATGAATCATGTTTCATAATCATGCAGACAGTCCCGGGCCAGTCATGCAGTGTGTGTAATGTGTGTGTGCGTGAGGTCTTCCTTACTGATATGTTTTACAGTTGTTCATTGTGTGTTCCCTCTCTAGCTTATCAGTCTGACTTGGCAGAGGAACTGAAACAAGATCAGTAAGTGATCTGCTTCCTGTCTGCGTGATGCCAGCAGGTGACAGTTACTCCTCTCTAAGGTCCGGTCAGATCACGCCCACAGGAACCTACAAACTCATTGTTGTCTCCGCACACACATACACAAACACTTCCCTCATTGTTCAAGTCTTCCATCATGATCAGCGCTTTACCAGAATATGATGATGATGTCAAAAATGCAAATGAATGACATGGCAAACACACCAGCGAGGCCAATAAGCCATAAGACTCATAGTTCAGTATTATGAGCTGGTCGTGTCTAAAATGACTCACATGGACAATGAGTCAGGGCTTTTTCAATTTTATCTGCAAGTTTGCATTTCACAGGAATAATGACAATAGTAATGTACTGACACTGATTGTGAATAGGAAATACTGCAGCTGACCTTCAAGAACATTTGACTTTCTGTGCATCGTTTTGTTAAACCATTAATTAAATCTATTAAAAATCTATTCTACCATAAAAAAATCTGGAATAAATTAATCTGCAGAGCAATATTAGAGTCTAAACCAGCAATATACAGGAGAATCTGTTTTCTTAATGCACTTCTTAACACGCTGTTAGCATGGACAGTCTTTCAGGGCCTCATTATAAAAAAGAAGCAGCTTAATGTAGGAGATAATGCAAAATAAACAAAAGTAAACTGAAGATCTAAACTAAACTAAAGAAGTCAGTCAGTCCTAGACAGCAGCGCTTTGATCTCAATGCTAATGTTGCAACGTCATCATGCTAAAATGCTCACAACGATAAAGCTAACATGCTAATGTTTACCACCAAACTTGTCGTTATGATTTGTTCTCTAGGCACCATGAATGTCTGTACCAAAATTTGAGCCTAACCGTCTTGTAAATGTAGCGATACTTCACTAAGTAAGTGAATTTTTGACCCGCTGGTGCTTGGTACAAGATGAAAAGTCACGGGATCACCAAACTTTTCACCAGTTTTCACAAAAAAACCAAAAATGTCAACCTGCTGGAGGGAGTCATCAAAGTTGGGAAGCTTCATATTCTGGGGGCCATGAATGCAGACAGACTGACAGAGTGTCATCACTACAGCTACGCCACCATGGCTCAAAACAATTGGACATGCATTCAAAGCTTTTTAAAAGCCCTCCCACTGCTTAAAACTTTTTGTGACTGTCTCATAAATTAGACATTGGTCTTAAAGGGATATCCTGAATAAATATACAATAAGTAAAAGATATCTTTCCTTTGTTTAATCTTGGCGTTGGCTGGATTTTGGTATGAAAAGAATGCACATGCGAGAGCCGCTTCAGCTTAAAGAAAATTCTCTTTGTCTCTCTCCATGCCAACTGCTTTGAGGCACAGCGTGAGATTTACTGTGAACACCCGCTTTTACGGAGGCATGACATGACACGTACACTTGTACACTGGCACCGAAACCTGAGTGTAGAAAAACACACACTCACCGTCTTGAAAGTGTTGGTTTGCTCTCAGACACACACACAGAAAAATGCAGTGCCCACTGTGCCTCCCTGAGGAGGCAACACCTGGGAGAGTCTACATCAAGCAAGTATGACAGCCACAGCTGTCTTAGACGTACATCCTGCCATCTGTCTCCTCGTATCAGTGGTATCAGTCGATTAATAACTACAGTGGTTTTGTTAGCTGCCTCTTTTTGTCCTGTGGCACAGTGGATTTATATTTGTCTTTGTGTATCATTCTGTCTGTCAAGAAAGTAACACAGGAAATCCATTTGACTCAGAGTTGTGCTGTTCTCAGGCACTACTAGAATCTAGAAACAGCAATGCTTTCGAAGGCAAAGAGCAAAACGTACAGTGTGCGCCGATACAACTGAGATACCCTCAGAATAAGGCAACATAAGTCTATTACAATCAAGAAATCCTTAATTAACATTTAAATCTTCTATCTCAACGATTCTTTCTTGCTCTCTGTCTCTATTTTTTTCCCATTATTCGAGTTTCCATCCTCTATATTTTTGTATTCCTGTAATATTTATTCAAATCTGAAACACTCTCAGACAACTTTCTCTTTCCTTCCCCTTATCTTCTTTGTACCTCTTCTTTTATATGAGATGTACGAGAGAAAGTAATACTGCGTGAGGGGTGAATATGAAACAAACACATCTCAAACCTGTAATAAAACATTTATGACCTCTATAAGTAACAAGATGGCTGCTCTTCCTCCTGTGTCTCTCCCCTTGCGGGGGCCAGGAAACCTTGAGAGAACAACCTGTTGTTTCCTTATAAGGACGGAGAGAGAGATTAGAGAGAAAGGTGAGGCAGGCACACACAATGAGAGGCAGAGAGAGAGAAAGCCGATTGAATAGGAGATAGAAGGGAAAGCACAGAAGTAAGAGGAGAGTGCGAGAGAAATAAAGCTGAGGTGGAGTGCTGATTGTGAGAAATGTGTTGTGGAGACTCAGACAGTCCTGATGAATGTGTTTTTGATAAATATATAATGAGAACTAAAGCCATAGGAAGAAGGAATACTTGTTGTAATCTACTCAAGCTGTAGAAAAGTGTTTGCTGGTTCTGTGTGTGTGCGGGCATTCAGTTATGCATTAATTTTAGTTTTGTATCATATCCTAGCCATAACAAAGATGAAATAATAATAAACCAGGTGTGTATAACTTAAACCTATGGGATTGTTACATTATCTGGGAGAGCTCCGTGTTTCTATGTTAAGTAACGGATAATGTTACTTAACCCAGCACCCAAAACAGCTATTATACATTCATAGCTTATCAGTTTGGATTTTTCAACAAACGAAAGCTGTGTTTATGTGACTGTAGTGAGAGCGATACTCAGCATTTAAAGAGTTTGGAGGGAGGGGTATTATTTTTAGCCTTTCCAAAGCCCAAAACACAAGAGCAAAAGTGTAATGAATGGATTAAACGGTTCTTTTATCTGCTCTAATGTAAGCTCGCTCTCATTAGCATGTCCTGCTAACAAGCTAACTGCCTACAATAGGCCAGAGCACAATATTGATAAAACTACAGTACATTTTGTGGGGTTAGTATTTTTAGGGTAACACTAGCATCTCTGTACTGCTCTTTTTTGGATTTTGGGAAGTTAGCACAGATCTTGTTACCCGAGATAGTGTTATGTTTGCCTAACATGTTAATATTTTCTCTTGTAACGTTAAAAACTGTTTGAAATGAAGAACAGGTAGTAGCCATACAGTAATACTATCTGTACCATGCAATATAAGAACAATGCTGTTCCTCTACTGGAAGCACCAGCTGGTTATGATGCTAACTTTCTGCCTGGGACGTGCAGCTTTTAGCCTCAATATCACAGTTATGTAGCCATCATATGCAGGGTTCTTGTTTTTATAACTGGTCAGCAGTAAAGTCAGCCAAGGACAATGTTTTAGCTACAGCCAGCAAGAGCTGATACAAATGTCACTGACAGTTGTCGTTTCAGTTGGGAAAATCGAAGATTGGCAGCCTACTTTTATCAACCTCAATCTGAATTAAAGGACACATTGTTTCAAAAGTTATTCGAGTTTTAATTTCAAGTGTTAAATCTGCCCCCGTTATCAACATACATGGAGTTGCACTCCATTGGTGCAAGATGGGAAAGCTTGACAGGCGTCGGTCATAACTGGACAATATGAAAACATACAGATTAGGGCTGCAACTAATGAATTTTCTGTCAATTGACTAATCGATTAACCAACTAATCTTTGCAGGTCTAATATAGAAAGATTTTTCTTTATTTTTTATGCTGAGATATCTCTTCCCTTAACACTTCTGCTTGTGTTTTTCAGGCAATGTTGGAAATCAGTGAGCTGATCGCTTTATGGCAATAATTGGATTTACAGGATTTTTGTGCTTTGAGTTGCCAGACTGAACTCACTGGATTAGCTCATAACCACCACATCACCCAGTAATAAATGACATCATCAGAGTAGAATATAATAGGATACAATAGAATAGTTAATAGATTTAGTGATGCTAAGATTTGAATCAGGATATCATGACTTCACACACAGTATTTGGAGTGACCTTTCCAAAGGGCAAGGCATACTTTGCAGTCATGAGCAGATAAAGGTCTCTCAGTGATTATACTTAATCAGTGTTGCTAAGCAACAGCAGCCAGACTTGGACACACTCAGGAAATATTTCACGTTTCATGCCGTCAGCAACCAAGGCCACTGCAGCCGTTGGGTCTTTTCAGTGAGCCTCACTTCCTGGTATTCATTCACTTCCTTCCTGTCAGCCAATTAGAAATGGTCGTCGGAGTCGTTTGAGTATCACTTTCTGGGCGGTTTGGTCTGCTCAGCTGGCTTTTAAGTGGTATCTATGACAGCCTTGACCTACTCCGGGTTTCACTCTATTGTTTAAACCACGAGATGCACTGAGTGGGCTGAATGTGGGGCAATGTGAGGAAGACACAGCCGAGGACAAACAGTACTGTTTTGACAGATGTGAAAAAGCATTACATTATATTATTAGTGTGTTTGGCTTCAAATAAGTTCCCACTGTCCTTCAGGGACAAATGGAAATAACACTGCTAAAAACAACATCTGACCAGCATGCCCTGTTACCTTGCAGACATTCCCATGTAAACTCAGCTCAGGGGGCATCATTTGTCAACCTCAAGGATGTCCAGATCTTTATCTAAAAAAATCACACGGGCTATGACTTTTATCATACCTTTTCTCACACATGAACAGTTATACGAAGCTTTTCTACCACGTACTGTATCCCTGTAATGTGATCCCTGTCCCTAAGTGCTGTCTGTCCTATGAATGTTCCAGTTATATAGAGCGTGGAGCCTTGAGAACATAACTGCTCCCTGGGGAAACTCTGGAATAGATCCTGTGATGGGTGTTAGGAAGAGCTGATTCAGCACTCTGCACTGACCTGACCCCCTCAACCCCCCAACCCCTCCAATTCAACACACATTGCCCACCCCACCGCCTCGCTTTCTTATTTCCCTCCATCTTTTCAAATAGTATTCCCTTTATCACGGCTATCTTTCTGGGAACATGTAAGAGGAGACAAGTGTTTGTGGGAGGTAAGGAGGGAGGGACGGGTTCAGGCAGGAATCAAAACAGAGGGAGAGACAAGGAGACAACTGCAGTAAGGAACAGAGCATTTCTGAAAAATAAAGTCAATAAACACTTGATCAGAGATTCCTGCATATAAAAGTAACAAATATTCCTTTGTTGCTTTCTGCTGTCTCCAAATCTGATACTCACACCTCCCAAAGAAAAAACATACTGAGAGATGTGTTTGTTTACATTTCTATGTGCATTCATCTGAGCAATGCGTGTGTCAACAGACCCACAGCTAATTATTTGTACTTCTAAAGAACTTCACAGACATGCAGGCAAACAGGTACTTCACAGGACACCATAGTAACTGGCAGAATACGTGTTTACACTGGATTTATATCGTTTCTTTTTTTGCCCATATTTGTTTGTTTGCTACCGCATGTTTACCAAAATCAACCCTAAAAATATGGCAAGAAAATTATAATGCTGCATAATCCAATGGCATGACTGCACTGTAAACAATTTTTGCAATTTTTTCTTCGTGTCTATTATTTGGTCTAGTAGGTGTGAACTTAATGTATCCAGGTCGATACTAATGGAGTGAAAAACTCACCCGGTAGTCCCTCACAGTTTGTGATAAGCCTGTGTTATTCTACATTCTTCTAATTGTCAACAAATCGCATGAAAAGACCAAAACCAAACAATGTATTTCTGTCTCTCTTTCACTCTACTTTCTCTGACTTCCCCACCCTGTTTGTGGCACTCAACAAGCCCATTATTGAAGACGGAAGACTTTAAAAACCAGTTACAAATATGTAATTTTATTTTTAGCCCTGCATGACTGTACTGTTGGTTGACTGGTTGGTCTGTCAAGTTATTCGGTCAACCGCTTTGATCCACACTGAAATATCTCAACAACTATTGGATGGATTGCCATGAAATGTTGTACAGACATTCATAGTCCCCAGAGGATGAATTGTACTGATTTTGGTGATCCCCCAAATTGTCGTCTAGGGTCACCATGAGGTCGACATTTGTGGTTCAGAGGGAAATATCTTGACAACTATTGGATGGATCGCCATTAAATTTGGTACATATATATCCTTAGAGGATAAATCCTAATGAATCTGGTTTTCCTCTGACTTTTCCTCCGGTGCCACGAGCTGCTCACAGTTTTCACTTATTTGGGGAAATATCTCAACACAAACCTTTGGACGACATTCATGGTTTCTAGACGAAGAATCTTAACGTTGTTAAGACAATGTTTTTATATGACAATGATGAGCATATTCTCTAGATAAAAACGCCTTGTAAAACTCTGTAAATGTAAATGAACGTACAGTATACTGAGTGTATTGCAGCACAGTTGTTCCATATTCAGTGTGCTATAGATGGTGCTTTCTTTTGATCTAAGAATACATGGCTACAGTTGTCATTTATAGGCTTTGGAAGTCCAGAACCATAGATTACTCAAACAAAAATGCTTTGTCTCTACTCTTTATTTATACCTTTTTACAAGAAATGATTATAAAGCACTAACTCCTTATAAATAACAGTTGTTGTTTATTAGCGTGGGGCCCCTGAAGGAATTTATACTGTGCTTTGTGGAGTGGCTACCATTGCATACTAAATCTGATTGCCTTTACACAACAGAAGGAGGCTGCAGAATTAATGGAGTGTGCTCAAAGTGTGACGCATTCATCTCAGCGTTTCACTTTACGGCCTCAACTAAATAGTAAAAAACACTGAAGGGACCGATTTGTTCTGACATTACACGTGCATTGACTTATGCATGTGTGCACATGAACATGCCAGACACCTGCAGGGTATAAATCAGGCTCTTGGGTGTTGCAGGGCACAGAGCTGCCCCTCCCTGGCAGCTGGGGGTGAGAAAGAAAGAGGGGGGTCCTTCTTCTCTGCTGTGCGTCTTTGGCCCTCTGATGTCCGGGGAGTCTGGTTTCACCAAAACGCTGCTGATACACGTTGACAATGGGCGCTTTGGGGATGCTGCGGCGTGAGTGTGTCTATGCATAAATAGACAGTAAACCGTTGTCTTTCGTCACTCCTCTTGTCTGGGAGTGAGAGCCCCGGCTGATAAGATCTATTTTGGAGCCACTGTTCACGGCAGCTACACACTTGTGTTTTTCTTTTCTGTTTTAACTACGTCTCCAATGATAGCCAGATTATCCAGCCTTTTTTTAAAGCTGGACTGTTGCTGCCCTCTTTTCAAACCTGGCAAAGCTGTATCTAGCATCTGTGTTGAGATGCAGCGCGCTGATTAGAGAAACAAAAGTGGGAAAACAACAGTAATCCCGCAGTATTAAAACCCCCTCATTTGAACACACACATATAAAACCCACATTCCCTTTTTCAAAACAACCAAATCGGCAAGAGTGTGTGTGTGTCCTCGCTTATTCTTTTCTAACATGTCTGGACATGTCTCAGAGGAATGTATGTTATGTATTGTTTCGGCTGTTCATGCACCAACTATCAACACAAGGTCCGAGAGGCTATTGCCCCAAGCCCATCCACCACCACTACCACCCTTCAAGTACCAGCACTACCCTCAGCGTGGGAAAAACAACACTGGAATGTCTTTAAGAGACACAGCAGCTCAAATAAACAAGCGTCATCCTCTACAGGTATGTACTGGAGCAGATAATGGGGGGAAACTGTGAGTTTTTTTGCATTTGAGTCTTTGTCTCTACATCGAGTTTCTTTTGGAGACCACAAACTGTGTGTATGTGTTTGTGAGTAGTATCTGTGTGTTTCAGCCATTCCTCATCAGTGAGCAGTGAGTACACACAGTAAGAGGCAGTAATCAGTACCAATTATCCTCAAACACGAGGAGAGTCAAGAGGAGCATTCCTCCTCAGCACGACAACTGTTCAAGTCAGGCTTGATTAATCTAAACGTCTGTCTGAAGCAGCACGGGAAATTAGTGAGACTTGAAGTGCGAAAACAAGTGATATCGGTTCATTTTAAACAGAGTAACTTGAAACGATGTTGCTAACATGATGGCGATGATTTAATTGCTCCTCAAGAAAAATTGAGATGAAATATCGAAACAACTTGTTTAATAGCATTGCTAGTTTAATCATAAACATGTTTATTTCACTCAGGATTAAGCAGGCATAATTAATTCAGAGTTCCCTTGACAGCAAGCATTGCAATGCTTCAGTTAGGACTTGCCGACTTGCCCTTGATTTTAACACAGAGCCCATATCTTTTCACTAAGTGCAAAACATTGCCAGTTTTCCCACCGTGGATACTTGCACACACTGACACACAAACACTGCGCTTCTTTTTTCTCACCAGTTAAAAGCAAACAGAGAGCTGGCAGTGCCTTTGGCAGTCTCTCAGTGGGTTTAGCTGTTTTAATTGACCTGCAGTCTGACACCCTGTTAACAGGGATTTTAGGAGAGAGAAGAGAGATTGATCACTATGGTCAAAATAAAAACACCAGATAATCAGAACAAAAATAAGAAATTGAATGCTGGTTGTTGACGCTAAACTGGATTGCTGGCTTTAATTTGGATGAAGAAGCAGCTGAAGGACTATGAATGAGTTGGAAAAAGTGGGAAATGGGTCGGTCAAATTAGGAAATATCAATCAGCTGTGTTGAACATGTGTTGAATGGGATTTAAAAGTTGAATAGAACCTCTAATGTATGAAATATGTGGAACATTTTAAGGTTTGAATGGAGTATGTATCAGTAGATAAGAGTTGAAAATGCATGAAAAAGCAGCTGAAACTGCAGAATGTTTATGATTATTTACATTGTTAAAAATTGTTGAAAAAAGCTTAATTTAAAAAGTATAAAAGGTAGAAAGAACAAAAGTCTTAGCATAAATGTCCTTAAAGAGCTGAACATTTTAATATTTGAATGGTTTCTGTAGCTGAAAGTATGCAGAAGTCAAGCAAAAAAACATACAGCTGAATCAGTTCTCACACTAATTAGTGGCATCACAAGAAAATTTGAAGTTTTTTGCTCTGCTGTTCTTTAGCCTTGTTTGGCAGCATTGGAGTCTATTTCTTACTTACAGCCCATCTTTTGTTTCTTCAGATGCTTCACAAAAGAAACCTTCCACAGCTGCTAATCAACACTACATTTTTGATTAGATTCAGTAGATTCCTGCACCGGCACTGCAGTATTTCGGTCCCATCTTGTTTCTTCGAGTCACAGTGACAACATGAGTCAATATTATCCATTCAGTTTATACACAACCAGTCCATTAGTGTTTTTTTGTGATGACGCTCCTATCGGCAGTACGACCTAATTTGTCAGTGCATTCCAAGACCGTTATAAATCACTGTTAGAAATATGAATCTGTTTTAAGATCTCTATGTTTAGCTTTAGGCACAAACACGACTTGGTGCGGGAAAAAGCATGGTTCAGGTTAAAACTCGTACTTAATTACAGCTAGAAGACATTATGGTTTGGGTTAAAATTACTACTTCTATAAGTAGTCAGTAGAGGCAAATTCCCATCTTTTGTTGACACCCACTCCTCCACCCCAATGTCTTTTCTATGACGACTTTGTGGCTCTATAATAATGTCACACGACTTCAGTCTTTGCTCCAGACGGACGAGAGTCATAATCGCTACAGTCACTTAAGCCGTGAAACAAACTGATGACGTGTTTGATGACGAATTATCTCTTGTGAGGATTGAAAATAAAGCAACAAAAAATGTTTTGTATTAGAAAATCAATTATGGCCCCTGCACTGCTAGATAACCTTTATTGTGACGTAGCCCTCAAACAATAAATTAGGCTATTTACATTAGCAGGTATGAAAAGCTAAGTGTTGTTTTGGATAATTTAGGGTAACTCCTATGGTTCTGTCATGGGATCAACATGGCCTACATACCCAGGGTGCAATGTTGTGGCTCGTCTTCTGCCTTTGATAGTCAACAAGTTAAAGGTCAATGTGAGAGGTCAATACTGGCTTGACCTCTCTTATGCCAGAGTGTGTTTCATGTCTGCTTGCGCTCTTACACGTGTCTACTTCTCAAACTTTTAATGAATCCACATACTGTGCCCTTTTTTTTGTTACCCTGTGATCCACAAGTCCCTCATTTCCAGAGAAGAGGTGCACACAAACACACAAACAGACACTGGAGGGTATAAATCATGCTCTATTTTAGTCATGCCAGATTTGGGAGAAGCATTTTTTTTTTTCTACCACCACTTCTCTTTCCACCTAACTCTCTCTGACTAACAGAAAGAGTCATAGTTTCTATTAAGCTATTGCCACAACCATCTCTCTAACCAGCGCTGTGGCGTGGTTTCACCAGGAACAGACAACACCCAGAAATGATATGCTGTAGCCTGGTAGCTAAGTGAAAATGCACATGTGTGTTTATGAGAGAGAGGAGATTTGTGAGGTTTATGAAGAGGGTGTAGTCCCCCCCCTCCACCCTCTTCCCTCTGTGTACGAGTGTATGATGCATGCAGAGGTGTTTTCATTTGTTTTGATAACTGGAGGGGGTCCAAAAGAAACACTGAGCCAATCCTTGTGTAGTCCTTAGCGTTACTCACATAAGCATTGAACACTCCTCATTTCCTGGTTGTAGGCGGAAACTGCGGCTGCATCCGGAGAAAGAAGGAAATGGAAAATGAACTCTTGAGAAAATCTGACATTGCACAGCAGACACCAATCAGGAATCCATTATAAGCACTTACACACTTTTTGTAATACCCTTATCCTTTTCAGTAGTTATTATGTGTAACTTTCCTTAGTATAATAATTATTGTTAAAACCTCCTCTGTGTAATCAAAGTGGGGACACTTGGGCAGAGCCCCTGGCATTTAGGCTAAGCCATCATTTGGTATGCATGTAATCAGAGACTAAAATAATCTGTTTATAACATGACTACTAATTTACCACAGAATGACGCCAGCCACACGACTCCCTGCAACGCTGTGTGGTCAGGCTGACACACATGGCACACACACTCGGTTGAGGATGCTGTAGATAGAATTTATATGTCTAGATTGTCTCTCTGTGTGTGTATGTGTGTGTTCAAGTGTGTGTATGTGTGTGTAGTTGGCAGCTGAGAGCATTGTGGGAAGGTCTTGAGGGTGAGAGGTTTTTCCAGCCAGACCCGGAGGCAGCCAATGTCCCACATACATCTAGTTTCCCGGGGTGGTAAACAACAAGCTGACTCACTGACTGACCTGCTATGTACATTTAATTTGCTGTGGACCGCATTGTCCCATGTGTCACAGTCCTGAGTTGTTTGATTCCTTTCAAGCACTTTCCAGTAAAAAGGAAAAAACACAACCTATACCACCTCTATAAACACAGCAATGAACCAGGGCATGGTCCACTCGGGGCTTTACAAGCTTACTTAAAAATCTGTAGAAAACTCTACTAGAAAATAAGAAAAAAAAATTTTTGGCTGCATAGAGTTTGAACTGACTGTCGGGACAGTGCGGTTGAAGAGGTTAGGGAATTTATTTCTTGTGTTAAAGGCACAATGTGTATTATTTGGGCTCAGTTGAACTAGCAGGCCCAAAATACAGAAACATCTCAAGGAACTGATCTCCCTTGAGTGCAATAACCCTCTCAGGCAATCAATGTAGTCCAATGTGACAGTTAATTGGTTTGATTATCGGCGGTGATGATAAAACAGTTTATTCTGGTTGTTTGAGCCATTCATTCAATGGGCCAAGACTTTCTCTTCTACAAGACTGGCCTTCTTTTTACAGTGTCCTCAGCCCAAGCTGCGTGGGCTATTTACACGGACTGTCTACAGTACACACTCCAGATTTTTTCACACACATATACATAATGCATAGTCAGGCCTTCTGTTCATGCAGGCAGCCTAGCCAGAGATAAGCCTCAGTTGAGGCATTGACTGTCTGATTAGATAGCAAGACACCATTATGGTATTATCACATTATTATAATCTAGAGAGCACATCAACATAATTATGGAGGAACTCCGCCATGCAAATGAGCAACACAGAGAGCACACGTACATTTAAAAGCATATTATGTCCATATATTTCCTTTAGAAGACACATTTATGAAGGAGATTTCCTTAGATGATGTTGCTGTAACTTCACCTTAAATACTGTTTGGGTATGGTGCGTGCAGTGAGGCGTTATTATCCTGTGATAAAGCACATCTCTAATATTTATGGCCATCTAATTTTAAAAAGAAGTCCAATACTTGCGCCTGATTAGTGTGAGTGAAAGTATTGAATGATACATTCTTGTATGCTTGTGGCTATTACTCAGGAATGATGTTTGCTCATTTTACATCTTATTTATGTTTTTCGAGATCAATGTTCTTGCTGCCTCTCTGATTGAAACTAATTGCAGAGGTTTTACTCAGCTGGATGAGGCTGAAAGAGGGGGAGGGGGGAGTGGTGGGATTGTTTGAAGGAACTGATCCTGTCCCCTTTTGATCCTTTTAGTCATTATGAAGGCAGCACTTCTGTTTTCGTAAAAACACGGTGTTGAGGACAAAGACAAGTGAGTCTTTGTGTAACCAACTTCTTTTTGTCTGCTGAGGAAGCCCGATCATGAGACTCATGGGAGCGAGGGGAACCTCAGGAGTTTGTCACACTGCTGTAATAAATAAAGCATTGTCACGCTGTGTTTGTAGCTAGAAAATTGTTGCTATTATATAAGTTGGTATAGTTAGTAGTTGATCCTGGGAACTGCGTGTGTGTGTAAAGTGGAAACAAACACAACCAGGTAAAAGTCCAATATCATCGCCTCACACGTTCCCCAGACAGCTGTAACCCTGCACGAGTGGTTTCACGTCACTATCGCTTGACATATTTAGCTAACCACAAAAATGCTACTGCCTATTCCAGGGCATTTTGGGGTTAGTTTCTGTTTTAGGCAGTGTTGCTGGGGATTAACGTGCAAAGGTGTCGTGTCACAGCATCTGAGTCACCATGACTGGGATAGATGCTGTAAACAAATCTCAGTGACATTGTTGTTTACCTCGCTCTGACTTTCAGAACAGATACGCAATGTGAGAAGACAGTGCATAGTGGTTATAATGTGCCTACAGTCAATAGTGATTTGAATTTCCTTGATGTTGAGTTAAAGGGAAATGTACTAAACTATCACATTTTCTACATGTTGTCATGTGCTGTAAACGCATTTACTGTAAATCCTTCTTCTTGTCAATCCATCTCTGACAACAGGGTTCCACTTTGAAGCATAATTGTTTGCAGGAACACAAGCAGGCAGTTTCGGAAGATTAAGGTCTCAAGCTATAATTAAAAGCCATATAAATGAATGATTCATAACAGTTCAAGTAAGATGGAAGAGGAGGAATCAGCCAGCTGTGAAGCAATATCAGGATCAGATGGAAGCTCAGTTCTGTCTGAACTGAAGCTTTGGTGGTCGGTCCATCTTTTGTCTTCCTTTGGTAGAAGTTTACAGTATTTCTACTATGTCTTGACAGTACATATATATAGTACATATACAGTATATATACAGTACCTTCTGCTCTGAGTTTTCTATCTGTGTCGATTGGTAAAAATCCTGTTCATACAAGTTTATATTACTCTGAACATAATTTACTGTAACACACACACACACACACACACACACACACACAAACACTTGATTAATGGGCTTGTATGCTGCATCTTGCTCACCATACCAAGGAATTTCTATCTGTTGCTACACAATAACAAATATTTATACCGTTTACAGCACAGGTGACATTTCCTCTGTTATAAAGATGTTTGCGTTTTGTTTGTGTGTTTTTTGACAGTTGTGTGTGTCACTCAAACAACAATTTAACAGCTGTATACACTATATCAGGATTATTCATTCTTTCTGCCTTTATGTCATCTTAATAAGGTGTGGCTTGTGTCTGGCCTCCACCTTTTTCTCTCTCTTCTCTCTCAGTAGCTTGTGTTTTCTGGTGTTACACTATGATGCCTCTTCTGTCAAACCACAACCCATCCAATCCAACAGATAGGTGAAAGTAAGACAACTCTGACAGCTACATCCTGTTAAATGATTTACTGTCCTTTTCTGTGCTGGGAGAACATACTGATACACTTAACATCTCCTGAACATAGTTAAGTATTTAGCTGCTAAAGAGAGAGATGTTTCCCTCGGGAGTTGGTGGAGGTTTTAACCATAGACTGTATATAAAGATGGACATAGCCAGCTGTGACATCACCCATTGGTTGGAGCCGGTTTGAGAGTTGCAGCTTATGGTCGGTGCCATCTTTTCTGTTGGGAGCCAGGACCTTACAAATAAGGATTGCTGCCTTTCACAGTCTAGAAACACGAAGTGAACGCTAGCTTACTGGGAACACCAAGCGGTGCACACTTGGGCTAACATTAGCTATTTCAGCTAAATTGTGCTAACAGGGCAGGTACTTAACTGGAGACAGGTACTTTTTGGTAGGCATTTCACTCTAAGGTACTTCCGCACTGGCTTCAAGCCTCGGTGGTTGCTGCTTAGGTTTAACATACCATAATAAACAAAAAAGACATGCTTTACAGTTATCTATAGTTATCTGTAGGGGAGTGAGATCTAACTAACTAAGTTCAAGAATGTTTAATCTGGGAAAAGAGCAGTATCAATATACGCATAGATTGTGTCAGGTGATGTTGCCCTTATTGCTTGACCCTGTGTTTTCTATTTATGGTTGGGGCTGTCCTAGCAGTAAATGGGCAGAAGGCTGGGAGACACACACAGAAAGGTTGCTAGTCACAGAATACACAGACAAACAACTAGACTCACATTCAAATGGTAATTTAATGAAATTCACCTGCCCCTTTGTGTCTTTGGACTGTGGGAGGAAACATGACTACTCACAGGAAAGCCAGGTGGTGAGAATATGCAAACTTGCAAACTCCACAGGAAACAAAACGACAAACAAACCACTAAACAAACAAATAAATTAAAAAAATCTTGTTTTTCCTTAGATGGCAAAGTCGAGTGTCAGAGAATTATGCAGCTTTTAATCAGTAGCTAACCCTTGATATTAGACTATCCAGCTGAGAGGGAGAGTAGTTTATGAAACAGTGATAGCATAATTATTTTAGTCCATGATACTTTTTTACCTAACTATCAAATGTTTGGCCTGAATTTAGTCTTTGAACAGGAACTGCTCCAACACCAGAAAACTCTCCCTGTACATATTTATAAGAAACTCCTCCTAACTAGCCTGTGACCAGCGTAGCCTCATCTGACTTCACCCCTGCTTGACTTCATCGGTGAAGACAGCACTGGAGGGTTTGAATAGGGGGTGACAGGCTTGGCGGTCGCAGACATAATTGAATAAAGATTCCAGTTGTTCTGAAATCCCCAGTTTTAGCCTCTGGGTCTTTGAGGTGGGCCCCAGAAATCTGAAGAATGAGAGGCCGTCCCCGTGCAGTCGGCGCTGCGGACTCTCTTTAATCCTGCACCACTGGAAGAATACTGATGAGAAGTGCTCTGGACGGCAGTGTGTGTGTGGGGGGGGGGGGGGGGGGGGGGGGGGGGGGGTGTGAGTGTTGAAAGCACTGACAAGCATTAAGCCTTGAACCTGAAAGACCTACACTCCTATAATATATTTATGGGAGGTGTCACACAATATAGCTGGGCCATATCTGAAATGCAGGCCCTAGAAATTCACCCTCGAGTGATGACATATTGTACAATGGAGACAAGCTGATACACATCTCACTGCGTTGCCAGCTACCAACACAAACACAGGAGTGTTCTCGGGTGGAGTTGCACTGTGAATGTTGGTTTTAATACGCAATTACATCATCACCTGGTCATGTTCAGCTTCTTCTACTCTATGTCCCCTGATAGTTATCAGTATATGTTCATTGTGACTTTGAACTGAACACCAGCATTCTTCAGGACTAGTCTTCATCGACTTCATCAACTATTTTTCTTTTTGACACTCTCTTGCATGAAGTGCGACCATTCACTTGCTGATTTATTTATATTTTAATAGGAGAACATGAAATATGAACATGAAATGACTTCTTCTTACACTGTTGCTGTTGATGGATGGTTTCAGAAAGATTACATGAGAGCAGACGCTGACATACTGAGGTATGTGGGTGGTTGATTGCTTCCATCTAGTGGATGTTTCCTCACATTACAGCTTCTTAAAGGATAGGTTCAATTTTTCAAGTCTGTCCTAAAGCAATAATCAGGTGCCCAAATGAACATTGACACATGTTGTTCTTGCTGTAATCATTCCTTTTGTTAATACTGACCGTTAAGACATCCCTTCATAATGCATTTTCGATGTAAGTGATGGGGGACAAAAGCCACAGCCTTCCTTCCATGCCAAAAATGTATTTAAAAGTTTATTCAGCCGTCCAAATTAGTCAAATCAAGTCAATATCTTTCAAAGTTATAGTCTTTTTAGTGCCAAATTATCTCTTTTTGTTACTATAGGACAACATTGTCTGTCAAGAAACAAAAATTGTTACTAAAAAGACTGTAACTGTGGAAGATATCCACTTTATCTCTCTATATAAAGCAAGGAATCTCTGTCTGTCTGTCTGTCTGTATGTATGTATGTCTGTATGTATGTATGTGTGTATGTATGTATGTATGTGTGTCCTTCGCATATCTCAAGAACCGTTCATCCAATCTACTTCACACTTGTTGGGTGTATTGCTGGGGATATAAGGGAGTGCATTGTCGAAATTTGGTGCAATTTGGACATGTGACACATTTAATATTAATAAACTTTGAATAACGGCGCAAACGGCGAGCTGTTCAGCTTTGTGTCTGAGTGCAGCAGGGACTGTTTGATATAAACACCATCACATCATGGAAGCAGTAAAACTAGCCAATCAGAGCGCAGACACGTTTGATTGGCAGCAAAATCAACCAATGGAAGGCCGTAAACTGTTTCTACAGTTCAACCTCAGTTTAGACTCACTGGTGAAGTTTCTGCCTGGATTAAAACCATTTAATTTGTTAAATCCTTATCGTTTAATTGATACGTTTGTCAAATGATACATATATATATTGTTCTCAAGATATAATAAGCAATCGGCCTGTTCTGAACAGGCACATTTTGAACAGGCACCACACTAGTTTGACTAACTCAGATGGCTGAAGCCTCATATTATCTTCAGATAAACTTTTAAATACATTTTTCTTAAATCAATGACTGTGGATTTTGTCCCCCATCACTTACACTGTTGGAGGGGATCTTCTAATGGTCAGTATGAACAGGAGGAATGATTACAGCAAGTAAAACCTGTTTCAATGTTCATATGGGCACCTGACTGTTGTTTAAAGACAGACTTGAAAATTTGTGAACCTATCCTTTAAAATCTCATAAGACTGTTGTGGAAATCTTTTGCATCGTCGCTCAAGAACCACACAGAGACATAAAGAAAGCATTAAACATTGTTACTTGTAGTTGTAGACACTGTACAATCCATTATCAATCAATAACAATTATACAAATGTCCAGTATTTTTCTTGTATTTTTGAAGAGAAAGCATGTTGTTCAGCTAGCTTTTTCCCTAAAGATTATGAACACAGACCAGACAGCTTTATATCTCTCCAAAAGCAAAGTTAAAAACAGTCAAGTCCCTAAATGGACACAAACTGTTTACACCTTCTTACAAACAAGTATGGTCATACGATGATCCCACAGACACCTAACGGTCAGTCAATAATTTCAAAGAAGGACATCCTTCAAATTTAGCTCATCTAGGTACCTCATGATCCACACAGTTTCTAAAACAGTAGGCTTAAGGCAAAGATACCTCTAGCTAACTCCAGAGGTCAGCAAACAACCCTCAGATAGAAACAAGTTCAAGAGTTCAACTAGCCTAGGAGTAGGATTTCTTCACAAACATGTATGCCAGAATGACGATGACTTTACTATTACATTCAGTTGAAAACGAACAGTTGTCCTTTAAAGGCTTATCAGATTGACACATAGAAATCTGCATAACTATGATTTGTCAGACAACATAAACTAACTGTTAAAAACAATGAACTGTCTCGACACAGAACAGGTGGAACCTATTATTCAATCTCTCAAAAGATACACACTGTACTGATGTAACTCCTTAAAATGTACCCACCTTTTGCCATATTTCATGAGTAGATAAGTTTATTTAGTTATTATATATATTTAACCATTAATTTAAGTTAAATAAGGAAGTGTGCTTCATTGCCTGTGGAGCTGCTACTGTGCCACAAACCCCACTGTAACAAAAGAGTTATTTTTAAATCAGAAATTCAGTTGTAGATTATCTAATTTCCCTTTTAATAGAAGAGAAAATGGTCAGAAACCTTCTTTAAAAAAACAACAAAAAAGCTAACATGAGTCACCAGCAGATGTCATACTCATGCTGACAGGTGCACTTTCGATGAGGAAGTATATGAGATGGTTGAAAATATTTTACGCTCACAAAAGAGGTGTGACCTTACACTGTACGTGAACAGGATCACTCTGGTTCACAAATGATGTTGCATCAACACTTCCTTTAAATGTTTGTGTGCAGTCAAACAAAGCAGAAATATACTCCACTGTGACACAACAGGCTAACTGGTGATTAGCATTTTGTTTTTAGTCATAACAACACTTTCTTTTGTGGATTTTCTGAGTGATACGAGTTGTTTCTTCTCAGCATTCCCACACTTTTTTTTTGCATGGATAAGTTCTTAGGAGATAAAGTGCAGTGCAGTCCCAATAGTTGTGTGACAATTTCTCTAAATTTTTCTTAGGCTACTTGTACAAATCATAGCTGGCAGGTGTGCCAACTTTTTTAATCAGTTAAGAAGGGTGTGTAAAATCTTTACAACAGGGTGTGAATGTAGATATGAAAGCAAGCGTTTTTTCTCATACACCTCATACCACAGGGGGGTGGAAATACCTTGTTCATGGGAACAAACCACTTTATATGTATACAATTCTTAATTAGGGGAGAAGGAAAAAGGAAATGAAAGGATTTCCAGTATGAATAATTTGTTTTACTTTGTTTTCTTTTAAAGCTATTTACAGTAGTCTTATTGTCATCATTATTGTTTTGTCTTGTATGCATGTTGTTTGTATGTCCTATGAATTGTATGCCCATATGAACACCGAAAGAGGTTTCGCTGACTGTAATCATTCCTCCTGTTCATACTGGCCATTAAAAGATCCCCTTCAAATGAGCTTTCAAATGATGGGGGCCAAAATCCACACAGTCATTTTGTGCAAAAATGTATTTAAAAGTGTATCTGAAGCTTATACGAGGCTTCAGCAGTCTGAGTTAGTCATATTTAGCATCAAATTCCCTCTTTGTGTTTCCTCGGACAGTGTTTCCCTATTGAGCTGTGGTGGAAGTATAGTAACAAAAAGAGGAACTTTGGTACTAAATAGACTGTAATGTTGAAAGATATCTACCTGATGTGACTAATATGGATGGCTGAAGCTTCATATTAGTCAGATAAACGTTTAAATACATTTTTGCACAGAAGGAGGACTGTGGATTTTGGCCCCCATCACTTACATTTGCATAAGTGCATTATGAAGGGATCTTCTAATCAGTATGAACAGGAGGGATGATTATGGCCAGAAAAACATGTTTTAATGTTCATTTGAGCACCTGACTGTTGTTTTAAGACAGACTCGGCAAACTGTGCACCCACCCTTTAGCATGACACACTGACCAACATAAGAAAAAGCCTATGTGATATTACAAATCTAGCATCGCCTGACGAAGCCACTCTCTGGCACGTTATTGGCTCACCGCGCTCTCACCCCTCCAATCAGAAAGCCGCTCTGGCTCCGCCCGCCACATCGCCAGCATGGCGGAACACGGAGCAGGAATTCCGCCTATGCGCGGAGGGCAGCGTCGTTGACGGGGTAACACCAGGGATGACCATCCTCTGACAATACAGATCTGTTGCCCGGCGACCAGCGGCTGTCCCTAAAGTCAAATAACCAGCTGCGAGCAACTTAGCAGCAGTTTATCCCATAAACTCACAGCTGTTTGGGCCACCGGGTTGTGTCAGATTTGACAGACGGTGGATGAAGTGTTTGCCCTGATGCTCTGAGTTGGACCGGTGCCTTTACTCCACTTGAACGCCTCGCTGGGATTAAACTAGAATAGTTAATAGAAGAGTCTTAGAAATAAGATTATGGATTTGTTCGGGTCGCTGCATTTGGACGAGCTGTCGCACGGACTGGCAAACTTGTCCATGTTTCCATACTTTGACATGGCGCACTATATCGTGTCAGTCATGGCTCTGAGGGAGCAGCCAGGTAAGTGGCTGGCGCAAAGTTCAAGCGCATGACAACCGTCTTCCCAGGCGCGACATTCACAGGTTTTAACAAGTCTGACGGACAAACAAAGCAACTGTTTTGTTGGCGTTTGACTTGACGTTTGACTTCAATAATAGGCCTACAACTGTCCAGTTATTTCAAGGTTTCTACAGGAGTTCAGAGAGGCTTATCAAAGTGGAAATCTATTCAATTCTGTTTGTGAATTTAATGTAGACCCATTCTTTCTTTTGTTCTGCTATTTTCTTCTTCTTATTTCTTATTATTCTTATTATCTTATCTTATTTTTCTTAATCACACTGTTACCAAGAGTCACAGGACTCATAAACGGTTCATGAATTCATTTTGATGATCAGTTTTATTTAGTTGAAGAAAATATATAATACAAAAATGAACACTGATATTCTGCCATAATAACTTAATTAAATATATTTTTTTAAGTTGCAAACGTCCATGGCTGAACTTTTATTATTTTTTGTATTATTGTACTGTAGCTCAAACCTTATTTTGATATGCTTTAATTGCGTAATAATTCAATATGATCATTTATTGAATTTGATAAGATAATTGTATCATGATCACATTTTACAAAAAATGACGGCAGTCCAAAATAATGATTCCAAGCACATTGAATTAAAGGTGCAATATGTAAGAATTATGTAAGAATTTTAGTTTAAAACGGGTTTTAAGTCTGAGACTGTGGGCCTCCCCTCCCCTCACCACCCTTAGTTTATTTGCTTAGTTTTGCTCAATCCCTGGATGCCTGTGGGATCATGATTATGTTATTTGATCCCATAGACACCCAACAATTGAACCAAGTTAGCCTAATATTTCTGTTTGACATAACTTCAGTACATAAAAAAAGTCTGTCCTAACGCATTTATTTGTTTTTGACAGTAAAATTCCCCAAAACTACTGAATCTCTGAACTATCTCTTCAACCAAATCACACATTTAGGCTTCTATATGATCTCCTTTTGATAACTACTGTAATAACTAATGTGATATTTTTTCACTTCCATTCACTGAGCCTCCCCTGAAACTGTCCAAACAGTTTCAGGGGAGACCTGCCTCCCACTTTAAAAACCTTGTTTAAAACATTCAAAAATTAATGAAAATTATCAACAGAATGTGAAGAAATAATAAAATGAGACAGCCTGTGGACTGATTTCTATGTAATGGACTCGGGACGGTTTTGCCGGCTGCTCGCTGCCGCTGAGCAGCAGGTTGCTGCGGCTCACTTAACGGCCACCGGTGTCACTAGTGAGAAGGAATTTCTGATTCTTCTTGTTATACGTTGATGTTTCAGCCACATCAGAAAGCTCTGAATGTCTCGGTTTTATCAGGTGAAAATTGAGGCCTTTGAATAATTAAGAAGACTACAAGTTTATATCTGTTTCAAGAAAACAGCCGCATGTTAGAAATGACTAAAATATGCGTTTACTGATCTGTTTTTGTATATTACCAATACACAAACCAACAGTCGCCTGGAGTATAAAGCTTTCCAGTCATCTATCATCACTGCCTGTTGCTCGTGTTTGTTCTCTTGGTTTGTCTGACACACAGAAACACACATGACGCACAAATTGTCCGGCGTGAGTAAAATAACTTTAAATCACATGCTGTTACACTCAGCTACAGTCTGTTGTATCAGCTCAGACCAAAGGCAGGACCGAGCCGGCTATGTTATGTCACCGAGATAGTGACTACACGAACAGGTGGACTTTAACTGCACAGCGACTTGACACACACACACACACACACACACACACACACACACACACACACCGACTCCATTGTAGTCCCACTGCTGTAAATGTAGCGTCTATTTTAGAACTTGCCTTGCAAGGCATCCGGGTTGCCGTGACCTTTTAACCCTCTGTCCTTTACACCCATCTATCTATCTCTGACTAGATGTGAAGATACACAGAGGGTAAAAATATGGACAAACAAAATGTCAAAGGTCAGCAAACACAACACAAAGTCCTCATATTTCCCCTGTGTGCTTGTGTGTTTCCTTATCTGTGTGTATGTCTGACTCAGAGGAGTCAGACATATTTGGGACATTTTCCGCGTTATAATAATGTGTTTTTGTCTCTGTGTGTTCGTATTTCCCTATTAACTGCGTGCTGTAACAAAAACGTACAAGAGGATAGTACAAGAAAGGTTTAAATCTCATCATGAATAAAAGTAAAGGCACAAAGCACCCAGCGAGCCAGCTCTACTCCCCCTATTTCCCAAAAAGGAAAGGAATGCCTTAAACTACTCAACCCTCCCTTGCTTTTCTCTTTCCTGTGTCTTCCCTTCCTGCCCTACAGTGCATCCACTTTGGGAGTGCAATGCTAGAGCTGTTCAACACTTCCACAAACAAAGTGCGTACTTGATTTTCAGCAAAGTTTGCCACTTCCCTTTGCATATTTATCACACTGTGACTACACTTGACCGCAGAGTTATTTAAGGCACATGTTCTACACATTGCTATGAGTGGATTGTATAGGTTTCATGAGGACAGGGACATGGAAGATGAGCAGTGGTTATATGTCAGTCAATGGCCTTCTCTTCGAGCCAAAAATAACCAGAGACAAGCCCTTTATTCCCATCTAGTGCCGCCTGTAATGATCCACAGAGACGGGTTAAAAAAAAAAAAAGTTGTAAGACAGGTTATAAAAATAAAATAGTGTGCAAAGGAAAATAAGGCATCGATTTAGGAGAGGAGGGGGTGAGATTAGAAGTGAGAACAAATGTGTCAGAAAGAAGAATGGACATGGAAAATTATAGCAATGAAGATTAAGAGAGAGGAATTGAGGAATAAAGAAGAAGACAGCTTGGGAGTGAGTTTCAAGAGAGAGGAGGGGTGCTTTATTTTCAGGCTTAGATAATGTGTGTGTGTGGTAGATAAGATGCTGTCCGTAAATGACAGTTTTTAATCAAGCAAGACTGTTTCTCAGCAGACACTGGACTGTAGACTGAAGATATGTATTCGTATGCATGTACATTAGCTCGTGTACAGTAAATACACTAGTATAAATATACCGTATTAATCGGTGTTAATTTAGTGGCAGTTAATCTTATTTAAAATAACTTGACAGGCAAAGATCACAACCTTTAGCCTTTGGCTCTTGAAGAGAGAGCGATTTCCAAAAAGGGATCTGCCGCCGGTTCGTTTTAATTCCAGTGAGACCAGAGGAGAGGCGTGATGAGACCACTCTCTACCTTCCCAGCAGAGGTAGAAGAAAGGAACTGAAAACACGACCGACACAGTTTGACAGCTGTGGTGTATTTGGCCTGTATTCCTCAGATTTGACTTGTAAATGTGTCTCCTTCAAATGCAAAGCAGGAGACAGGATCTTCCTTTGCACCAAACAAAGGTGTGTTTGGCGTCCAAAGTGTTCTTTTACTGGTTTGTTTTGACATTCAACTCGCCGATATTGTCAAGCGTGTATCGTGACTTGAGCTCCCTGAAAAGCGACGTGTGAATGCGTTGGTTGCCAACATGCTGATTGAAATTATGTTTTGTAAAATTATAGCTCAGTAGTCTCCATCTCCCCCTTCAAAGTTTGGCCTGAGTGAAGAGGCTCAGACACCGACTGCAGCAGTTTTGTTTTGCTGGGGAGCTGAAGGTGATGACAGAGCAACGCTGTTTACTCTATAAGCAGCGTTCTGCACTTGTGGACTGTGTGCTACAACTGCTGTAACACAAATGGCACAAATACTTATGTCAGGACTCAATATAAACGATCACAGGAGAAGAACGTGTGTGACTGGACTGTTGGCATATTTTTAACCACTCTTCCATTTACTCAAACTTCCTCCTCCTCCAACTGTGGCAACTAGTTCTTAACCACAAACAGGTGGTTACATCAGACTTCTTACACACATAATTGAGACCAGTTTTCTGACACGTGACACGTACAGAAAAACTACCTGGTTGTGTTACTGTTACAGGGCTGCAACTAATGACTATTTTCATTCGTGAAACATGTCAACAACAGCCCAAGATGACGTCCTCAGATGTCTCGTTTTGTCCATCAGTCCACAAGCAAAGATATTTGGTTTACTGTCATAAAAGACTGAAGAAAGTGAAAAATATTCACATTTGAGAAGCTGGAATCAGAGAATTTGGACATTTTTTTCTTAAAAAATGACTCAAAATGATTAATCGATTATCAGAATAGTTGCCAATTATTTTAATAGTTGACAGCTAATCAATTAATCAACTAATCATTGCCGTTCTAAGATATTGTCACTCACAAAACTCAAATTACACGTAAAAGCAGTTAAAATCTGTTAACAGTGATACTTCTCACTGCTTTTGATGCTTGTGTTGCGTCTCACTCTAACTTGTGTTGCGTCCGAGATTTCTATTAATGACTAATGATAGCTCTGTTTCATCAATTAGTGCAATGATTAATAATGTTATTACGTAAACGTGTGTCTGACAAATCAAAATGTCTGATATGAAAAAGGTCTCCCCCTGCAAATGTTCTCATTTAGAAACAATTTTAAACATCAACCAGTTTATTTCATTAGGTGTCATTTTCATAGTCTTCACGAAGCGAAGGAGGGGTTGAAGTTGAAATGTGAGCAGCGCTGAGTGAATCCAGGGGAGTCTGCAGAGGAGGGAGATAGAGCTATAAATCCTCCTGGTTTGCCAATCTCTCTCCAGGAGTCTATAATCTGTCTGTAATCCTCAGATTACCAGTATGGTCCTGTGTGCGGCCGTAGTGACTCAAGGCAGGTGGCTCAGGGTTGACTGAGTGCTACCTGGCTGAGGTGAAGTGATATACATAAACTGAGTGGCCAGTTTATTAGGTACACCTAGCTAAAACGAATGCAGTCTAATACAACAGCCCTGCAATATCATACCTTTATAGAAGGTATAATGTTCAGCTTCGGTTGAAATTGTTTTCTTAAGGTGTTGATTAAACTTGATGGTTATTTTGGAGGCTGTAGTTTATGATGCTGTTGAATTGTATTCCTTTATATTGACAAATGTTTCTCATCTTTCATCCACCCCACTGATATCACTGAGTGTAAAAACACTTCTCAGTATATATGACCAAATACAATTCAACAGCACTACTTAAACTGAATCAACACTTCTGTAAAACAGTGAAATAAAAACTGAGCATTATAATCATAATGCAGAGCAGTTCTTATGCCATTTGAGCCTATATAGCCTATTTGCCTATAACTCATGAGTGCTCATGTCATGCAGTTAGCGTGTAAATTGTTTAACGGGAAAAATGAATGCAGTGTTCTTTTTAAAGAGGGTGGAAACACTTGATTGTGGCTGATTATTATCTTCTGTGAACTGATATCATCGGTGTTTGTAACTGTGAATGTTGTGCCTCTGCTCTGCACTTTGAACTGTAGGCCAAATAATGTAGCTGTGCTCAAAGTTTTCTCTACTCTCTGTATTTCACTCTAAACCTGTTAATATTTACACAAAGCTCAGAGCTCAGGAAAACCAGTGTAAAGGCAAAAGTCAAACTCCACTAACCTTCAGTTACAGTGACAAGCTCAAGTGGTGGAAGAAGTATTGAAACCTTTTACTTAAGTAAAAGTAGCAATACCACAGTATAAAAATACTCTGTTACAACTAAAAGTCCAGAATTTAAAATTCTTCAGTAAAAGATTGTTATTATACATATATACACACACAGATATACAGATATATTGTGTAGTTCTTGTAAAAATATTCACTCCTTTTGGAATTTTTTCCATGTTTTATTGTCTTACAACATGGAATCAAAAGGGATTTAATGTGTGTGTGTGTGTGTGTTTTTAACACTGATAAACAGAAGAAGATGCTATAACGAGTGAAAATAGATCTCCACAAAGTGATCTAAATTAACTATAAATATAAAAAAATATATTAAAAATACATCATCTGTTTTACATGTAAAATATAGAACTGAAAAGTAACTTTAGCTGTAAAATAACTGTCGTGGAGTAAAAGGTACAATATTCCCCTCTGAAATGTGGTGGAGTAGAAGTATAAAGTAGCCAAAAGAGAAAATACACTGAAGTAAAATACAAGTACCTCAAAACTGTACAGTACTTGAGTAAATGTACTTTGTCATATTCCCCCACTGGGGATTTTCATACTATTTATGCTTATGTTTATTGCTTATTATGGTAAGCACTGAACAACAACAGTGATTTCAGGGTGTTCCCAGGCTTCTACAGACTCACGTGGATATAGGAGCACAGAATGTTTAGACCCAGTGGGAATGCTAATACCTTGTGTATGGAAAACATACTACTGTACATGTAGGGGACTCAAAGAAATCCACAGATCATGCTAATAAGTATACTTCTTGTCTTGTGCAGGAGCTCTTGAGGTGTCCAGAGCCAGCCCCTTAGCCTGCTGGTTCAGCTCCATGCTCTTCTGTTTCGGCGGAGCTGTTCTGTCCGGGATCATGCTGGCTGAGCCACTTGTAGCGCCTTTGTCCAACAGCACCAGCATTCTGCTTGCTTCAATCATCTGGTAAATATCAGAAGAAATGCAGAGAAACGGGTGAGAGAGAGAGAGAGAGGAAAGCATGGGAGCAGAAAGTGATAGGATTAGTGAGAGGCCCTCTGCAACTCTGAGGAAAAGGGATACACAAACACGACCTTGAATCTATGCATCCCTGGAGCCAAATACAGAATAATGAGGTTCTCTTGTAGATGAAAAGTGCAATAATCGATTTCTGGTAAAGGAAGCAAGAAATGTGGAAGACATTGAATGAAACAGAGAGGCTTTTAAAAAAATATGAAGTCTTTGGTACCCTCTACTGGTGGCACATATAATTGCACTCTTATCACAAAAAAATAAACAGTGCCCTCTGCTGGTAAAAAGAGGTACTCGACAGAGACATTGTTTACTGGCCACATAGTTTACATTCAGTAGGTGGCTGAAATGTTTATGTGTGAACTTGTTATTTGAGCCATGTGCGTCTCCACAGGTACCTAGTGTTCTACTGCCCCATGGACCTGGTGTACTGTTGTGCTGCCCTGCTGCCTCTCAGGCTGGTGCTGTCAGGAATGAAGGAAGTGACCAGGACATGGAAGGTGCTCGGAGGGGTCACCCAAGCATACAGCAGATACAAGGACAGCCTGCTTGTTATGATCGCTATTGGCTGGGCTAAAGGTGTGTTGGTTGGTTGGTGTTCATGTGTGGATCTGTGTCGCAATCCTTTTTTTTTTGTATTGTGATAATATCAATTTGTAAGCGCTTTGAAGTAACAATTAAGTATTCAGTGTATTAATTAATATCAGATAAGTAATACATTTTAATCTAATCATATATCTCTCTTCTGCTTTCACAAGGTGCTGGAGGTGGTCTGATTAGTAATTTTGAGCAGCTTGTTCGAGGTGTATGGAAACCAGAAACCAACGAGCTCCTCAAAATGTCGTAGTAAGTCTTCTAAAGGACTTTATTAATATTACATCTGTGGTCTTTATGCTGTCTTTGTGATTTTAACTACAATTTTAATGCACTGTCAGTGTGTTGTAATGTACAGAGTGTAATTTGAAGTTGAAAGGAAAAGTTTCACATCTCAGGAAACTTGGTTGCAAAAAAACAACAAGGTGCGATGTTAGGGGGGTTATGTGCCAAAAATATTTATTGGCTAGATGCAGTCACTTCCTAAAATGACTATTTGTTGTTTTCACACTTCGGTTTTTATATAGATCAAACAAACAGGATGTAACGTGTTAATTAGAGGTGCTGGTAGGCTGATTTTTTACTTTTTGGACAGAGCCAGGCTAGCTGTTTGCCTTTGTTTCCAGTCTTTATGCTAAGCTATTTCCCAAATTCTAGTTATTTCTTCACACCAAACATGGAGACACTCAATAAAGCTGAGGGTATTCTCCAGATGGCACCTATATGTGTATAAAAATATCATCAGAAAACTCTGTGTTACCTTTGTCTTTCACAGTACTCACAGTGTTTCCATCTACAGTGATGATATTTATTTCCAGTTTAGTCAGGTTGGCCATGATGATTCAAGCATATAAGATGTGACTTCTTTCAAGTGTGTGCATGAAGTAATCATCCGCACTATTTTAGATGTTTTAATAATTCTTATCAGATATCATAACTGCTCTCTTATCATTGATTGTTTTGTTTGTTAAGCCCCACCAAGATCACCCTGATAGGGGCGGTGCTGTTCGCTCTGCAGCAGACCCACTACCTGCCTCTCCAGAAGCAGCACCTGATGCTGATCTACACCGTCTTTACCGTCGTCAACAAGGTCAGTCTGATGTAGCTCATACCTGACACTGTGACCTAGAATATATACCCAAGGTGGCAAAACGGTGGTTGAGATACAGAACAGAAAGGTGTATTTTGGTCAGTTTAATTGCTCACCTATGACTCAGATCTTAACTCAGGTATAACAAATGTTTTAAGTGCCGAGGCTCCCTCCAAATCTGTGGCGTTGCCGGAGTCTTGTCTTCTAAATGACCTTTCTGCCTCTGCTTTTTTGAAGTTTTAGCTGTGGTGACTCACATTAGCTCGGTATTACCCGTAGGGCTGGGGCTTTTGCATCATTTTCTTCAGCTTGCATCATCTTCTCCTCTCTTCTCTGGGAAACTTGTGCTCTTGACTGAGACACAGATAAATCCACCATGTCTTCTTTCAACTCTCGTTCTGTTAGTTCCCTCTGACTCTGATCTGTCAAATTAGCGCCGAGCCATTTCATCAGATTTAAGAGTCGTGTCCAACCTGCTGTTTATTATTTTGTGTTCCTGATGATGCAAGTGTTATACTCGCATCCCCTAATACTAATACATAACCAATACAGCCAATACCCATACAGTGCTTTTATATGTAAAGCAGGCCAACGTCACATAACTGGTCAGCTTTCTGTGGAAAAATGACAAATTATCGATTAATCTACCAATTATTTTCTTGATTAATTGATTAATTGCTTTGTCTATAAAACATCAGAAAATAGTGAAAATGCCTATAATATATTAATTATATGTAATATATTTATTGTACAAAGAAAAACATTAAATTGTGACTTTTGAGCAGCTAAAAGCAGCAAATATTTTGGCATTTTTGCTTAAAAATGACTAAAACGATTGTTCAGTTATTACAATAGTTGCTAATTAAGTTTTTATCAATCGACTAATTGATTAACTGACTAATCATTGCAGCACTAGACTTGACCCCATCATGTGATGTTAGACAAAGTCACTTTTTATGGTTGTTTGGCTGAAGATATATCAAAGACAGCTGCCATAGAGAAGGGATTTGAGCCACTCCTACAGTATGGAAATAATTAGATTATCACTTCTAAACACATGTTACTCTCTTTTCTCACATTTTGCTTCTGTCATCACACGTTTCGCTTCTCTTTTTCAGTCAAGGATGATGCTGACAGGCTCGTCCACTTCGCCCTTTGCTGCCATCGAGTCAGCCATCTACAAGACCCTCTTTGCTGGCTCCTCCCCTTACGCCGTCCTCACTATTGATGTTAAGAAAGCAAATACTGATAACGGCACAGCAAACCGGACGCCCTCTACCACAACAACCAAAGAGCCCAGTGAGAAGGAGGCAGCAGGGAAGGGAAAAAGTGGATCGCTCAAAGCCAAAGACGAGTCAGAGAACGCAGAGACAACAAGCTGTAAGAAGACCGACTAGTCAGCCTCTGCCCTTTCGCCCCTTCTTACCTCCAAGCAGGGTTGTGGAGTCATTTCTGATTCAGTTTTGTCATGTCAGGAGGTCGTTTAAACTTTCTGCTCTGTTTTCTGTTATCAAGAAAGACATTTTTGTCCTACTGGCTAAAAACGTTTTTATTCCAAACAGTTTCTTTTGCATTTTTAGAATGTAATTTAAAAGACTGCTGAAACAGAATTCCGATAAGAGCTGACTCCAATCAACCCTGCACCTTATTCTGGGATAATCACCCCATCCTTAATGTACTGTATACTGTATTAATATTTATGCTGTTGGATATGAACGTCATACTATCCTTGGGCTGATTGCACAATTGCAGTACACTTGCGTGTAGCTTAATTTTTAATATATATTTATATTGAGAACCAACTGATGATAATTTTATCTCTGGGTTTTGGGAACAGTGCTGCGCACCTGCTGATCTATGAATGTCTACATCTTTTTCTTTCTGTATATATTCTGCTTCATGTAAATGCTATATTTCCTACTCTGCAGTAGTTACAAACATTTTTTAAAAGAGAGATTATATACTACGACATTCAGATATTTTATCTATTTATAAAAAAAAAATAATTGCACTCTTGAATGTATTACATTTTGAAATGGAAGACAACTATTGTGTTCTGTTTCTTTGGTGAATGCGTTGAATTACAATTGAAAGCATGAGAATAAACGTGTTTACATGCACTAGACAGTGTGTTGATGTCATTCCTCACCTATAGATCTAGATAGTAGTGAACATGGATGCACAAACTGAGAACATCATAGTGGACAGAAATACATTTCTGTGTCTCTAAGCTGCATTTGTTCTCAGTATCACGTCTGTCTAAGGAGTAACTGATATCTATATTAGCTGCTGGTAAACTGATATAAGTCAGTACAGCACCCAGAAGTAACCTCTTCTATAGGCTGAAACATTGCATCAGTGTAACATCAGCATCTGATTGATATCTCACCCTCTTTAAAAAGCTGCTGGAGAGAGATCCCCCAAATCCCCCCCCAGTTCTCATCTATGTAACCTCTGACGGTGAAGAATCCACCTGTGAATACAAATTAAGAACTGGGGGGGTTGGGGGGGGGTGTCGAAGAGAAAAGAGAAGATGATCAAAAGCGATACTGGTATACTGGTATACTGGTAGAGATGATGCACTTGCCTTTAATACGCCTCAAGTCAGAAATTGTCAGATGCATGCATGTCAATTACAAAGTGTTAGCTGCAAAATTGCTTTATGTTTGTGTGTGTGTGTGTGTGTGGGTGTGCACGTGTGATCTTACTGACTGTAATGGTGAACTGTTTGACCTGGAAAACTGAAAAAAACACATTAATAAGCCACTGTTTTCCTCACGCTGCCTCCTATGACAAGAAGGCAGATGACATGACGACAGCCCAGAGCCTGAAATTTCCCAGACAATTCTCTTAATGAGGTCCAGACCTGCATGACCCCTACCACAATTACTCACTGAACTAAGCAGAACCCCCCCCCACCCCACCCCCACCGTTGAGCCCCTGCTCCTTTCACCTCGCCCCCTTGCTCTCTGTGCTTCATCTGCCCTACAGCACACATCCCCTCAGACTCTTTTTAGCCCCAAGATTTCTGCCTGTTTGTTAATTGCAGAAGATTAATCCTGACCTAAGTATGTGCACACAAGCTGGTTTACACATTTGTATTTCCCACAATGCATACACACATTCATATACACCCAGAGTGGTGTCTTAGTAGAGGTCACAGATATACCAAGGATGTGGCATACTACACCTCAGAAATAATGTGTAAAACCTGCAACACACACACACACACACACACACATACATATAAATTGTGCACATAGACAAAATGCAAGCAAGTACTGTAAACTCACACATGACTTTGAACCCACAGTGACTTCTAAGTAGAGGTCAGGGACATACCAAGACCATGACATACTACCCACAAACAAACCCACAGCTGACAGATGCACACACACACACACACACACACACACACACAGGCACACACAGGCACAGAGAAAGACCAGGGGTATTTCTTACACTCACAGCTTGAAGTTGTGACCTATTTTGTTGTTGCTCTTTACTTTTCCCTTCATCAACACCACCACCCATGTTATACTTCTAACATTTAAATTAAAGGTTAAATCAGGTAATATTCTATATTTTTCGTATTGTCAACAAATCCCACGAAAAGACCAAAACCGACAATGAACTGATCCTCCTAAATGTCATCTGTAGCCAGACCCTGATATCTCTGTTCTATCTGCGATCACATTACAGTGTGTGACATGAGCCTTTTTCAATCAATCTCACATCAACTCATCATCACTAGCGCACCTATTCTGAAAATATTCCCTGACAAATTCACCATTTACTCCTATTTGAGTAATGTTTGCTAAAAACCACAGTATACAGGAGAAAAACAAGAAAAAAGTTTTGGGAAATCACTTTTTCACCCATTTTTTAAAAAAAATATTTACATCTTCAGAATGGGCTCGTGGCTGAGTGTCACCGAGGTAAGAAGGTATGGCTAGATGAATGAATGCACAGTGGTTTTGGTCAACAACAACAACAAAAAACAACTCATTTTACTTTACTCCTTTTTAAAAAGTGTATCTATCCCTAAAGTTTGGGAGTAAAATATTAAAGATCCCCTCCAGACATGTTTTAAAGTATGATCTGCTTGGAATAGAAATGTTATGTCAGTTTCTTTCCACAAAAAAAGCTGTATAATCTTGTTGAAAATTCTCAAAACTTCTACCACTCTTTCTCCCTAAATATTGTCCATTTCAAAAGTTTAACATCTAGACACAAGATGTCCCCTACTTCACTGTAAAGTCCATTCTCAGTGTTTGTGCACTGGAGGCTTTGAGTTTCCACATCACACTTGTGTAAGTTGCATACTGGACCACGATTGGCTCCAAACTACAGTAGTTGTGATGTCACAAATCATGCTTGTAAGTGCTCGCCTTAAATCCAGATTTAATGTGAGCACAGAGGAACTTTCCCCCTTCAGCAGATGAATATGAAAACAACCTTCAAGTGTCAAACTCATACATCATTCTGCACAGTGAAGCTCAAACATCCAGATGAAGTAAAAATAAGCAAAACACATTTTTGAGTGGAGGAGGACTTTAATGAGAATGGTAGAATTTTGTTAGAGGGAAATGTTCATCACTTCCAATAGGCTGATCTGTCCTTTATCAGTCTATAATGCTACAAAAAAGTTGATTTCTCCAGTGCTGCCTGCTGAAGACATAGCTCCTGTTGCTGAGTGGTGCAGGACAGGTGATTACCACTTGGTGGCGTGAGGAGGCGTCATCTCCGATGGCTTGATGCCTGGGAACTGACAGGCTGGCCAGCAGCTGCAGGCAAGAAGGGATGGGGACAGGAGGGGACCCTCTTTGCAGAACCAATGGTAGCTGCCTGCATGTGTGTGAGTGTGTGTATTCTGGTTTAGCTGTGCTTGTGAGGATCTAATACAGACTCTTCACCGTTCTTGTGAGGACATTTTGGGTTATAAGGACAATTTGGATGGGCTGAATAGCTGATTTTAGGGTTAATGGTTAGAGGGACACTCCTTGAGCATCCCCCAGCCCCAAAATTACATTTAGAGTCAACATGAGAGTTTAAAAAATACATTTTTTAGGGGTTTTATGATTTCTATTGTGCGCTATGACAAAATAAGGGATTGTATTTTTAAGTTTGGGCTGGGGTTCGTTTGGTTGCAGAAGCAGCCAGCTTGCATGTGTGATATGTGTGTGTACTGTTGTCTGTGTGGGTGCATGTGTATGTGACACATAGAGTGGCAACAAAGACTGAGTCCATCAAAAAGGCACAAAGAGCTCTGGGCCACACACACACACACACACACACACACACACACACACACACACACACACACACACATGCATGTACACCTACAAACACACATGTGCCACACACTCACCAAATCCCTCCAACCACCAGTAAGACCAAGGCGCATTGTTTTCCTCTCTTCCTCCAGAGAAACCAACATGACCTGCTCGCACATTCACACCTCTGCTGTCACTAGATGTGTATCTTTGTTCAACTTGTCAGCCAAGGGCTGTCCAAATTTAGATAGAGCAGTTGGTTAACCATTTTTTATTTCAGTTATTAGACCCAAATTTATCTATAAATTTAAAAATCTTTGTTCCAGTCAGTCTCAGTCGTCTCATTGCTGCTTTGCCCTATCAGATCTCACTTCGTTCCATGAAAACTGTGAAAGTGTTAAACTAGCTGCAGTCTCCTAGCTTGTGGCAGTGCACCTGCTCCAACTCAGTGGTTTCTAAACGTGATGTCAGAGGCTGGACATGACATGATCTTTAGTGGGACTGTGTGCACCAATTTTCCTCTGAGCTGATGCCTGCCATGGTTGATATATCAATTTTTAAAAAACCAAATGGAATAAAAAGACACAGTAGGTACATCATATCAAAATGCAAGGCATTAATTAGCTCTTTTTTTTTACTGACAACTTCTTCCTTTTTTTAACGATCAAAGTGAGTGTTTTTTTTTTTAATACAAAGTTTTGTCAAATGACTCTGGGGGTGATGCAATCCAACTCATTATCTCTTCAAGTGAGATGAAAGTGAGGAGAGAGCTGCTTGAGACCACACAGGAAAAGACTCTGTGAGGGAAGGAAGGAGGAAGGCAGATAGAGGGCAAGAAAGAAAGAAAGAAAGAAAGAAAGAAAGAAAGACTAACTGGAGTCACATCGGGGCATCATGACAACGTTCTGGTGTTTGCATGACATCTCTCTTTCTGTCTCTCACACACAAACACACACAGCAGTCCCTTCAGAGAGCTCTGAGCGCTCAACCAAACAGTCTGTGTCTACCACCATTCAAGATCTGACTTGAAAAGAATAGCTGCAAGGAGAATGCCAAAAAATGGAGCTGCTGTATGCTAGCTGTGTGTATGTGTGAATGGAAGGGTTTTCTCCAAAAGATATACAGGCATTTATGTGGATTTTTCACTTAGAAAATTAGCAAACATAAAATCTGGCTATGAGTGATCAAACTTTTGCATACTACTTTAAATAAATGTTATAGTAATGGTGTTTTGTTTAATTTACTGCTGAAAAAACTATAGAATATATTGAAAAGTGTTATTGAAAGGACACATTAAAAGGTTTTAACATTTTGCCCAACCTCATTCACAATTCTGAGAAGGACAGAGGATTTAAAACACCTCTCAATACAATAAAACACTAAGTACAGCCTCAGAAAATGACCGTAGAGCTGAATCAACACCTCTCTGACAACCCAGTGTCAACAAAAACTGAACATGATAAGCTTCGCAAAGCTATTTGCAAGGCCGCTGCATTGGATTGCATGAGATTAAACAGGTGCTCTCTCAGCCCTCTGAATTGGAGTTGGACTTTTTATTTCGTTTAAATGATGAATGACCAAAAATCTGTTGCTTTTCCTCCCACGAAAACTGTCCAGATGAAAGTACAATAATTGATACGAAACAATCAACAGTATATATCAAATAGTCCAAAATTATTAAAGGGGACATATCCTGCTATTTGTCATGTTATTATTATACTGTTATTATATCGGATGTCTATGTTAAACATAGTCGAAGTTCCAAAACGAGGTGAATGTATCGGCTTCAGCCCGGTCCAGACGCTTAGTTTGCAATGTAACCTCTACTTCCTCCTCGTGATTACATCTGATTGTTTGCCCCTGTCACAAATGGCCATCTGTTCTGTAGTCTTTGTTGTTAAGGGTGTTGCGTTTTCCATTGAATATTTTGGATCAGATTCAGGCTCGAACATGTGCGGATGTATTCGAGAAGTTTCCATTTTGAGTAAAATCCTACTACTACTGTTTGTTTATGTAGCCAGAAGTCGGCTGAGGTGCAGCTTTCAGGAGCTGACCAATCACAACAAGGTGGGCTCATCGGGAGGGGGGCCTTAAAGTCTGTGTAAAGCAATAATAAATAAATATGTGTTCTGAGTTTTTCATACCACAGAAAAATGTGTTAGTTTTGAAATACTGGGGGCGTGTCTGCTGAAACTGCGCCCCAACTGAACAGCCTCTGAGCCTCTGAACTCAACAGCGCTCATGCTGAACGCCCTTAAAAAAATATGCAATTTAAAATCGGCCTTGTTTGTAGGTGTAAGACAAGCAACATGGATGATATTTCAAATATAAAGTAATGCTAGGAGCCACTGTTTAATTCGGCACCTATTTTGTAGATAAATGTGGACTTCAGTAAAAACGTAACTTAAATGTGTGTTTAACAAGCGATTCCATCACCAATCATTGTTATGTTAAGACAGAGGCGGGCAGAGAGGGCAGCCACACAGGGCAGGTATTGCAGCAGGACATGGATAACATCCTCTGGGTGGACTGGAGCTTTAACACCAACTCCACCCATCAACGGATGCTTCAGCTGGGTTTGAAATTACTCAGAAAATGGCCCCATTCACCAGTAACAGCTAATACTATGACACCGGCATCTATCAACCTGGCTCCACCGGCCAGAAGAAAGCGTAAACAAACTGGAGAATAGAAGAGGGCTAAGGGTTAAGCTACAGCTAACTCCTCATCGGCTATCCCTACCCAGCATTTTCCTCGCCAACGTATGGTCTCTGGTGAGCAAAATAGATGAACTCATAAAAGGATTATGGACTGCAACATCATGATTTTTACAGAAACATGGCTTAACAGGAGCGTCCCTGATAGCGCCATTGAGCTACCAGGGTGCTACATCATCAGGGCGGATACAACAGCTAATGACTCTGGTACTGGGGACTGTGCATTTATGTTAACAAAGCTTGGTGCACGGACAATGCCATTATCGAGAATACCTAGAATATTTCATAGTTAAGTGTAGACCTTTCTATCTACCATGTTTTCAGCAGTTTATTTTCTATAATGTGTTTCAAAAGAAATCTCTGATTTTCCTTTACAAAGACTTCGAAGAGACGGGAGCTAAAACGGCCTGTTTCAGACAGAGGCTGAACTGAGGAGCTGCATAAAGTGCCAGTATAAGATAATAAGAGTTTTTTTAAACTATAAATCATGCAAAGATATTTCGGTAGAGTCCCAGAATATAAATGTAGAACTATAAATGTGCATGATACGTCCCCTTTAAAATTCTCCTCACACTTTATACATGCTGTGCCAGGGCGAGAGAAAAGTCCCAACTGTCATTATGAAACAAACAACCCCATTGATATTCTCGTTTTTTAGTCATATACTGTCTTATGCTTATCATTTCAAAATGCCAACAAATATCATTAGTATGTAGTTTATTAGCTAAAGCAAACTTTTTTTCTCTAAAAAATGACAATTTACTCCAAAAAAGGTGAATGGAAAAAGGCAGGATGTAGTAAAAGTTTATCTCCGAGGTCCACATCTGCTAAATCAGTCTACGTTTCAAGGGTCCAGGTTTTGTGCTTCTTAAAAGAGCTTATGGATCTTTGTGCATGAGTGGCTTTGAATACACACAAGATAGCAGCTCTATACCAAGTTTTTAGTGCTCACAAAACGCTCAGATTTTGAGACTCAAAGAGATGCTTCTTTTAATATTGTGGTCATTTTTTGTCGCTACATTTTTATAATGTTTATACGAAGAGTTCATCTATGAGGTGCAGCTTTAAATAAAATTGAGGCTTTGAAAGATGACACAACATATAGCAACTAAAAATGTATATGAATCTGTTGCTTCTGAGGAAATTATTTTAGTAGTTTCATTTATTTGTTTTTCTGGTATTTTGTTGACTTCATGAACATGTGGAAACACGGTTACATTTCTTGGAGATAGTTTGATCTGTTGAAGATCTTCAAATAACTATTTCTTGATGTTGGCCTTTCGTTTTTAACTTATCCCAGCTCGTGGAGAGATGGTCTGCTCTCATACTGGTTCCTGTTCTACCTTGGAAATGAGGTAAGTTCAGGGTGGGCAGACTTCTTTTGTTCTCCTCTGTATTTCTGTTCACATAAGCATGGCCAGTAGTTGGTACATGGTGTGCTTCTGTCACTCCCCCTCCTCTTCCTTTCCTCCTCCTCTTCTTTTCTTCTTTCACTGAGGAAGCAGATGGCGTTTAGTGTTGGTCCTTTTCCTTTTCATAAAAGGACCTACTAGATATTCTTAGCTCAGGGTCTGTATGGGGTAAATGTGACCTTGCTAAGGGAATGGAATTGGAGTTATCATTGCTACAATGACTACACCCTACAGTGGGTTATTTACTACAGAATGGGTGTCTGTCAGTGGATCTGCTCGTGTAGGAAAAGAGTGACGTTGTGTGGTACAGTCGCTGTGATTTGTTCATATTTCCCATTGTTCATTTTCTCAAATTCCTCTCTGCTTCCTCCTTTCACTCCATCAATCTGCTTTGTTTTCTTCTACTAATCTGCTGTATCTCTTCCTCCCTCTTTCCCCTCCTCTTTCTTCCTGTCCTCTCCATCCGTCGTCCCCTCTCTCACATCCTGGGGGACCCTCGTTTAACCATCATTGCCCCTCCTCTCCTCTCTGCTTGGCCCCTCCTTTATGCAAAGCAGGTGTCAGCCAGGACAAGGAGGACAGCGACTACCTCACAAAGGAGGCGACAGGGTCTTGGGGGCGAACACACACACACACACACACACATACACACACACACACACACACACGTACACACTCTTAACACATGCAGTCTCCTTCTCTGTCTCTCTCTATCTACATGCACATGCACTTCACACGTATGTGCTCCCTTTCTTTTACTCACATGTTCACACACACACATGCACACGCACACACACACACACACACAGCTCCCATAGGCTGGGCTGGGGCAGGCGACAGGGAGAGCTGGAGCTGTCTGTCTGTCTGTCATTAGTATTCCAGCAGGAGGCTCCTGGCCCGGCCAGACATCTGAGCAGAGCAGCCGCAGCAGATAAAGAAGAAGCCATTAATCCACGGAAGATTACCAGCACTGATACTTTATCCCACCGTAATACAGCAATGCAACCAGACTCATTCCATTTACAATGCCGTCAGAGGAAAAAAAGAGGGAAGAGGAGGTATGAGAGAGCTCACCTTGTGGATGGAAAGATGGCAAGACACACAGAAAGCCAGCTTTCCTTCTTGGCTCCCGTGATTTGAATTTCTTCTTTGATGGAGCAGGGGCTGGGCAAATTTGTGTGAGAGAGTGTGTGTGGTCCTGCATTTGATTTGTAAATGTTTTGAATTCAGGATGGGTCACCCCCTCAATCATTGTGCCACAGATGGCCACTGTTTCAGAAATCTAAGTTGGTCCAAAGAACAGCTGGCTGTCTTTCCTACACCATGCTGAGTCTGTTTAAACCTAATATCTTTAATAAGTGTGTCTGTATGGGTTTGTGTGTGTGTGTGCGTGTGTCCCTAATTAATTAACTTCCAAAAAGACCAAACAAAAAGCAGCAATAGTCAACTAAGCCACACTGCAAGAACCTTACACCCAAAAGGGCGCCGTTCTCTTCAAGTGAGAGATCATATCCAGAGTTGAAACCGTCAGTGTTGTGATATCAACATAGCCTGGAGAACATGATACGGTAGAGACAAGCCGTTTGAAGAAACAGTTGAACAAAGAAAGGAGGAACAATAGCACAGCAGATGCAGGAGATTAGATTGGAGTTAGATTTATACACGCTAACTGATAAGGCCCATGGATGATGAAACTAAACCAGGAAGAGGAAGAAGAAGAAGAAGAAGAAGAAGGGAAGGGACCGTTGAGTCAACGAGCAACGATGACAGATGAGCTGAGGAGAGGAGGAGCCAGATAAAGGAGACAAAGGGATCCTGGGCCGACAGGGACGGGGAGAAAGATGAAGGTGCAGGAGGGAAGGAGAGAGACAGTGAGAGAGTCCACCCCTGGTACAGTGCTGAGCTCATGCGTCCTGTAAAAATCCAATCCTTCAGACTTGGCAGATAGTGTTACCATGAGAACAGCAGTGGGGTTATTGTGGAGAGAGAGAGAGAGAATGAGGAAGTGAAAGAGAGAGAGAGAGAGAGAGAGAGAGACGGGGAAAGGCCAGACTTGCTCCAGCAACCATCTGTTACTCCAGCTTACACTGGCACTGAGACCAACCTGCCTCTGGAAAGGAATGCACAAGTCCGACCACGAGAAAGCCTGACAAAAAAAAGGCCGAACACCAAGTCAAAGTACTGACCTGGGCTCTGCTGCTGTAGTAAACATGACTAAATTTTCATCAAACCACCAGTGAATCACCCAGAACTTCATTTAGTTGAGAATTTATTTGCTCTGTATTTGATAGGCTTCCAGACCAGACCTCAACACTGCAATTGCACTAGAAAGCACAAGAGGAAGGTCTCTTTTCACTGTGATAGTTGAAAAGAAAAACGCTCCACTTGAAAAACTGGTACAATCATGTCAAGATTTCTACTACTACTCTTTTATTTTAGCCACTCTTTAAAAAGTATGACTAGCTTGGCAAGCAGTGCTACCAATAGCCAGTGTGAATGTCCACTGTGGACATTTGTGCAGAAAACAATGACTTATCATTCTTTCTGGCTATTTTTGTTCCTCAAGGGACAGAAGCAAGCAAACAATCTCTATTCATATATTCCTTTTAAAACAGAAGTTACAAAGTGCTTTATAGGAAGAATAAAAAGGAAAAAGAGAGACAGTATACCATAAAAGAGAGAAAACAGAGAGAAGAACAGAGAGAGAAACAAGTGTATAAGCCACAAAGTAAACGTTTTACAATCAAGACAAAGCCAAAGAAACCAAATGCTTTTTTGCTTTCTGAGACTTTGTTGGAGGCTGTTCCAGAGTCAATGAACAACAATAGCAAAAGAAAGAGCCGCTGTGGTGGTTGGATTTTATGTTAAAAATACTGCACCTCACGATTTACATCCAATGCCAAAGTCCAGTGTCATTGCAGGAAGAAGCACACCCTACATGTGGTGACGTGGAAAGTAAGAGTGCGGAAGTAGTGGTGGTGGATGGACGTGTAACACGCCTGACTTCCAGGTAAGATACTGGTGTCCTGTCACAGACCTGCATGTAACTGAATACAGTTAATACAGTTTTTTCTATCAACTTTATCATTGATGTTTTCTTACATTAACCAAGAGTTGTAGTTGCCTAACCTTACCCATACCCTAACCAAACTATTTATTTGCCATAACCATGATCTTTCCCTAACGTTAACAATAGTTACCATATGCGGACATCGTAGAAAACAAGAATTTAAAAAATGCTGCCATTGAACATAATCTGTGGTTTTGCAGATTTGTCCAATATCGGCGTTCTTGGGGTTGTTTCTACCCCTGCACTGAGACTATAACTTATCTTAGGGTAATACACAAGAGAAATGTTTATATACTGTATGTACTTAGTATTCTTGGACCCCAAAAGGCTAATTTGCTTCACAGACTGATGTATGATGCAACAACAAGCCAGTCTTACAGAGAAACTGGTCACTTTTCTGTTACACACATAGGAAAACAGAAAAGCTAGGCAAAGCTACATTAGATTATAGGTTTCTGTGGCTGCATTGTTGATGTGCACAAAATTTGGGAGATCTGTGTTTCACAACAGTGGCCTCCACTTACCTGGACATGGGAATGGACACGACAACGGCAAGAAGACAACCCCACAGACTCCCAGACACCGAACACCCTGCTGGGTAACCTCCGACGTCTACCTATCCATTCTCAGAGGACGAAGTCGAAACCTGAGATTTTCAGGTCAATCTTAACGTAATCGGGGAGACAAAACAATTATCTACTGCATTGTAGGTCCAAACAAGAACAGATCCTGAAGAATATTACATAATGAACTAAATGGACTGATGATTAAAACATCAATCTAGTCCATAAAGGAACATAGGTCAGTACTTCACGTTAGGCCTTACAGCTCTTAATAAATATCTGATGTGCTTCGAATTAAAAATTACCACTTGGGCAAAATGTCAGGTGCTATAACCTTTAAATTTAACCTTCAGAGTTACTTAAAGCAATGCAAAAAAAATGTTCACTCTCCCTTTCACTGCATAGACAATGAGTAGTGCAGATAGCAAAGACGCTCTTATTGATGTGCAGGGCTCTAGCCCGATCCCAGCTTACTAAAGCATCAGTATTTATAGTTGTTATGTCTCCGTTTCACCCACTTGTTTGCAATCATTAATCTTGACTATCTCAGGAAGAGTTTTGCGCTCATGTGTCTGGAGGAACTCTTCATCTTGTTGTTCTGCCTGGCATCAGTAAAGCGGCAAAAACTGGATTAAACCTAGTCAGTCTGGGTATGATCTAACACACGGAAGGCAACGACGTTCAATGAATATTTCACCAGTATGAATATTAAACCAGTAAAGTATCTGGTCAGGTGAGTTACTTTATGGTGACATTAAGGTATTTGAAGTGATTTTATCTCATTTTAAATGCCACTATAATATTTGTAGTTATTTCAAAGAAGCTCTAGATGCTTTAGATGACAGGCCATAAAATCAAACATTAAAAATCTGTTTTTAATAGATGAGTTTTGAGTAACTCATCACATATTTCTATCATTTGAAATTGTATCTACATGTTTTTCTCTTCTAATTTACATCATGTAGTACCATGCTATTGTACCTACTCAACAGAGAGTTTATGATATTTTTGTTTGCCAGTTGGCTGTCACAGGTTGTAATGCACTAATCAATCTTTAACACTGAGAGTGGAAAATTCACCCACATTACCAAAACCAACACGGCGGACACAACATCCATCGCTATCGGGAGATTCCATAACTGAGTGAACACAGTGCTGGCGTGATATCGACTGACTGCTCCAGTAAACCGCCAGTTTACCACAGTACCACATTGCATTCAGGGCATTACTCTGTCTTTACCATGTCCTGTCACACATATCCCCTTCTAAATAAGCATATGTTGTGTACTAGGTGTCAAGTTTTCTTTTGCACATGAGACATCTGGGCAAGCTGTTTGTTGGCAGCTGTAATTAAATTATAAGCAATTATTTATAAGTAAGAGACGTTCCTCTTTGAGAGGCTTTCCTCTCGAAAATATACCATCAATCAGAATTAGACTGCTCACTGGTGTATATTCCAAATTTATCTACACTTTATCACTGTATAAGGTTATATCCAGTACATAATGTTTGAAAACATATAGTAGAGATTCAAATACATTTAAGTACTACTTTCTAGAGAAGCCTTATGCAATTTTTATAGCAATTTTTATAACATATTTAAATTGCACAAAACTGTACTGGAACTGTTGTTGGAAGGGTCCCAACAAATACAGAGTTTCACATATAAATAAGAAACTTTCATTTAAACTCTACTTTTTACAGAATTTTTGTTTAATTTGGTTAAATTACTAAGAATTTGCACTCAAAGTCTTTATTTATTCATTACTTACTCATTATTAGGTCATTAATCTTAAATTTTGAATCAGAGAAGGACAGAGAAATGGTCACAATCATCTTTATTATTATAGCCATAGTTTACTTTTAACGATGCCATCTCCTTCTGAGTGATCTAGTTTTTTTGGTCTCCAAGGAAGATGTTCAATTCCCCATCCATCCGTGACCTCCACAATTAACTCAGCGACCAATCATATCGGAGAGAGATGGAAGTGGATGTGAGCCACTCAGAACTCTGGAGACTTCAGGTCCTCAATACTTCATCATCACTATCATTATCAGACATAGACCACTAGACTTGGTGTTACTGGGGAAAACTGGCAATGAAAGTATCAGAGGGGTAAAGGAAAAAAGGTTAAAAGATATCTGTGTGCTGTATCTGTGCGTAAAATGTCTGCATTTTGTGTGTTTGTGTAGGATTTCATTTGGTTTTCCAAAAACAAGCCCAATAAAGTCTTGCAAGATTTTCTTTATGGATGTCAATGTCATTCTTGTCAGTCAGTCGATCTGCCCACCACTTTGGTCCAGACTGAAATATCTCAACAACTACTGACATGAAATTTTTCTTATTAATGTCAGTGATCCCCTCACGTATCCCCTAGTGCCACCATGAGTTTGACACTTTTGATTGTGAGTGAAATGTCTTAACAACTACTGGATGGATTGTCATTAAAAATTTTGTACAGTTTGTGTTTCCCTCATGATGAACTGTAATAACTTTGGGGATCCCTTAACTTTTCTATCTAGCACCATCATCAGGTCAAAATTTTAATTTGACCAGTACTTTGTTTTATGACTAAATATCCGCTAAACGAGTGACATTCCCATCAGCCTCAGTTGTACTTTGAGTTTAGTGCCAGTTAGCAAATTTTACCATGCTGACAAGATGCCAACACAGGGTTGTCCGGCAAAAAAGTTGAACCAGTTTCAACTTTTGCTGCACTATTGTTGCACCAACCGACCAATCACTTACATGCAAGCTCACATTTAGATTACTTTGCAATGTTCACACTGTGCTGTTGTACTTCGCAATCAAAAGACAAAAGATAAAACAGTTGTCGTTGCGATAGCTTTCCAGAGTTGTAAAATCCAGTCTGTGAGTACAAACCGCTGTGTGGTGTTTTGCCGTCTGATAAGCCTTTAAACGCATTTAATCTAAGACTTCCGGGATTGTATTTCATTGTCTCACCGCCTCCCACCACCACCATCCTTGCATTGTGTTAACACAGGGATGTTTTCAGTCTGAAGGTAGCCTTAGCGTGCTGATGTGAGAATTTAGCCCAAAGCACTGCTGTGCTAGCATGGCTGTAGACTCTTAGTCTTGTTATTCTTGGCAAAAGTAAAAATGGGCCACAGAGGTATTTTCAGGATGGCCTGTGTTCATGTTTTACAATTTAGGATAAATGAAAGCTGAAGGCTTTTTTTCTAATGTAGCCCTTTTTTAACCAGGTAAGTCCCATTGAAGTCAGAAACCTCTTTTGTAAGGGTGACCTGACGAAAGCATTAAAAGTTGCAGACCAGACAAACACCAGGCACACAAAGAAAGCAATACTACAAACAAGGTAACACTGGAGGCTAAAATAAATAACAAATAACCATGAATTCTATCAGAAAATTGATTTTCACTACAATACATAACAGTATCAAACATCAGTTGGATGTTTCACAATTAGATGCCTTAGAAAGTCACTGGCATGAGGATAGTTAAAATTATTATCAATACTAAGTTGGATGGAGGTTATGTTTTCAATTATTGTCCGATTGTTCTGTTTTTTAGCTGAATATTTTAAAAGGTATTTCCACCAGACATTTTGAAAAAGGGTCATGGTACAGGAAAAATCTACTAACGCACCATTTTTTACAAAATTCTTTAGTGACTGTTTGGCTCTTCACCTCATTTCCTTGAATCATTTTCCACCTCCTTGTGGGACCGGAGCAATGATGTAACCAAATGTGTTATCTCCTCCCAGCCTCATTTAACATCATCTGCCAGTGGCTGCCTATTTAGTGGGCTGTGTAGTCGATTGTAGCATATCTCCACCTCCCACAGAAGGTCATCGATTTCTTCTAGGGAGACACTTTTGTGAAGGGGAGGGGGGGGGGTGCTTTGGACTGTTCTCTTTCATCAGGAAATTGCCAGAGCTCAGCAGAGCGCATGGTTTTTAAAGGTGGGACTCCAAATAACTATTATGAGTGAGTTTTCTACACATGAGAATTCCCACCAAGCGTGTGAAGAACTGTCCCACGCTTGGTGGGATGGTATACTGTCATTAGTTCAGACGGATGTGGCTTCAGTGGGTATTTGCAAGAAGTGGTCTTTGTGGTTTTGTTTGGAGGTTAAATGAAATATAAAGGGTGCATCTTTTGTTCTTTTAGGTCCCTGCCTCTCTGTGCACCGCTATGTACACGTTCATCTTGGTTCCCCAGAGAAAATCACAATTGACATTTTGTTGTTGTTGTTACATCATTTTTTATTCATCCATCTCATCAACAAGAGTCAATTAAATTTGCACAACACAGTATGATGTACATTAACCATTTGTGCCTTGTGGCATTATGCATCTTTCACTTTTTTCTCACTGCTGTCGGGTTATTCAGTGATGATGTTCTTCCATTTCTTCACTTTTGCACAAAAATACCAGTAAAAGAGAGTAGAGCTTTAAAACTGCATCATCGTTTAAACTGTGATCCTTAAACATGGGATAAAAAAAAATGTCTGAGAGAGCAAAGTTTTCACACACACACACACGCACACACGCACACGCTTTCACATTAATAACACTACCTGTGGTCAGCACATCTTTTGAATCTCAAACCTGATCTTCTCTCCTCACCCCATAATCTCATCTTTGTCCCACAATGCACTTCCTGCCTCCTCACCTCATCCTGTTTCCTCTAAGCCGAGAACATCTCAGCATTGCTTTGAAATCAGGAAATGAAAGAAAGTCTCACTATTTGGCAGAGTGAGGAACCATTCTTCCATAAACACTGTATGATAAAGGTTACAGAGTCACAGTAAGAGATAGAGCACCACTGTTTTCTAGGGAGGGCTTATTCCCATTGGTGGATGGCTTTTTTCCCATGGAGTAAAGCTCCCGGTGAATGATATGGCCTGTCTGTGTTGACAGGCTGGAGATAAGGAAGTGCCCTCAGGTATTAGTTGTCATTCCTTTTCACCGGGAAAAGCAGCCCGAGAGTAGCTACCTTATTTTTTCTCTTTCTCCTCAGTGGAGCACCTTTCCTCCTCCTTTTGGATGAATAGAGAAATTCACAACAACAAAGCCTTCCACTCTCATTAAGTCAGCCACAAAGCCAAGCACCACCAAGGAGCACAATATCTGAGGCAGATGAGTAATCCCCCCCGCTCAATCTAGAAGCTGGCTCAGAATTTCAAATGTCCATAATAACTGCCGGAGAAGGAAGTGAAGGACACACACACAAACATGCACGCTCACACAGCCCATACACACACACACACATGCATACACATACTGTACTGTGATGAAAATAAATCTGTTATTGACCATTAGCCCACTGCAGCAGAGCAGAACTAAAATGTCCTTCATCTCAAAATGTCACACTGTGAGTGTGAGTATGTGAATATTTGTGTGCACCAGGTCCTCAAAGCCAATCTTCAAAGAGACAGACATTGACTCTGGTCAGATTTTTGACTATTAAGCGACCTCAGCTTCTAAGATGACCATTTAATAAATCGCCCGATCAGATAGCCTCATTTGAATTGAGAAATAACCTCATGAAGCAGCACATTAGATAAAAGTCATGCATTTGCCTACATTCAGAAATTATATAGATATACTATGCTACAATTAGCTGTAGCCTAGAGAGATAAATAGGCCTCTATGGCTTCTACCCAAAGTGTGGCAATACATTTTCATACTGTATTTCCTTCTTTTGCATATTCAGCAGCACAACAAAAAGGTAGCAGTAGCTCGGGAGAAGGACAGGCTATTGGTAAAGCCATTTAGCTCCTGCCCACTTTGGAAATATGGAGCTGAAATGCAGTGATGAGTCAGCTCTTTTCGCCGAGAGGATGAATCATTCATCATGGCCGCCAGCAGGCTCCAGGACCAGGGTGGAGGGATGGAAGGGCAGAGGGGTTGAGGGGAGGTCGATCAGGACCTGATGGCAAGTTCCTCTGCTGACTCCACATACGGCATATGAGGCTGTAGCAGCAGTAGCTGCCGCTCTGGATGGTAGAGGATTGGAAGGAAGGAGGCTGAGCAGCACACATTCTGATCAAAGCTTCACTTTACAGGTTGAATGAGAGATTAAATTTGCTTGGTTACCTGTAGTACTATGTGTTTGGTCAGGGGTTATAGGTCGCCAGATGCGAACACGCTCTTCCTGTCACACAGGAAGAGGCCTGTTTATTCTTGTTTTATGTGCCCTATCCTCCTTCCTACCTTCTCTCCCTCTTTTCTCTCCCTCCTCTATCATCTCTCATTGGGTCCTCTGGGAGTCTGCAGAGCTAGAACCTTCCCCACACCACTTACCGCTTGTCACTACTAGGTACATATTCAATAAACAATTTATTGGCATCTCAGATGGCAGTGTGGTCCTTGCTCATGAATTTCTTTCTACAATGTCTGCACATGGCAACCATGGTATAGTTAAGGTTAGGGACATTTTGTGGATATTGTGGAAACATTAATTGCTGATGTGAGACAGGATGCAAACCCCTTACTCCTATTTTATGTCTCTCTACATAACGGGTACATTACCTCCTGCAAAGGTACTGAGCGCTGACATTGGCCAAAAATCATGATATACAGAATCGCCCAACATGACTGTAATTCCTAGGGATACTAGGTTGTGAAGAACTTGGTTGGCTTGCACAGAGGCCTGACCTCAATCCAATACAACACCTTGGGATGACCTACGATGCTGCCAGAGCGAGCCAGGCCTTTTTGCTCAACAACAGTGGCTGACCTCAATAATGCTCTTGTGGCTGAATAGGAGCAAATCCCTGCAGCCAGGTTCTAAAATCTTGTGAAAAGTCCTCCCAGAAGAGCAGATGTTGTCATTACCAGCATAGTACTGGCTGTGGTTTTGGAATGAGATGTTCAACCACCAGAAATGGCTGTAATATTCAGGTGTCCGCATACTTTTGGCCACGTACATAGTATACTTTGTGGTCCTTTTTGTAGCATATCATTTGCATAGCATGTACATGATCCATCTGTGGGTATTTGTAACATCTGCTTTCTATATACAGCACATTTCTTTCCGTATGTTCAAGAATCAAATTGTCCTCTGAAGAACCTGCCGTGCTGTAATGTGCCTTGTATCAGCTCTTTCTTTTCTCCTGAGAGAGAACGAGAGAGAGAGAAAGAGAGAGAGAGAGAGAGAGAGCTTAGTTACAGCCTGGTAGGACAACCTCACCCAGAGGGCTGGGGAGAAGACGGGAGGGGAGGGGGGAGACAGAAAAGAGAGGAAAGCAGAAGAAAGGGGAGATAGGAACATAGCATATTAGGGAATATGAGGAGAGCAAAAGAGAGCCGAGCTTGGGAGAGGCATCAAGTGACCTCCTCCCTCTCCATTGTTAAAGAACATAAGAGCAAGGCTGGCTAGAGGCCACCAAAGGGGTAGAATACATTAGAAACCAGACAGAAAGAGAAAGGAAAAAAAGACTGAGATAGAGATAGAGGGAGAGAGAGCATGTGCTTTTAGAAACAGCAAACATCAATACTGGCTGAACTAATAATGCTTTTTACATTGGCATTGAGAATGTGTTGTATAACTGTTGCACAGGTCAAGTTGATTGTAACCTGGAGCAAGTGCGTGTGTGTCTGTGGTTTCAAATGCGGTGTCTTCAAAGGGAAGAGTTTGCACAGAGAGGAAATGTACAGTGATGAAGAGTGAGGACTGGATTTGGATGGGTGATGAGAACAGGAAGAGGAAGCACATCATGACACAAAGGAAATGTCTGGTGAGGACGGGGGAAACAGGTGGCCGTGCAATGTGATGAGAGACAGATCAACATGTGGAGATCAGACTCTGAGAAATGCCACTTCTAGGAAGTATCGTCAGCAACCTGGAGATGATAACAATCAACATTGTCTGTTGATTATAAATTGGTAGATTAATGTCTTCTGAGTCAACCAGGCTTCTAATCAATCCTTGATCATCAAGCTGAACCCTTGAATTACACATTAACCTACATTAACCATGGTGGATACACATTATTGTTTTGCCTCAAACCAACAAAATCAAATAATGGAGAACTTATCTGTACCATATCAGAAATAAACCAAATTTGTCATCTGTGGCCTTTTTAAAGACTAAAATGGGTTTGACAGAATCTCTTAAAGGGGAAATCACATTCTTTTTGTGATTTTCTGTTGTTTATATAATGTCGGATGTCTATATAATGTCTACGTTAAAACGCTTTGTTTGCACAGTTCCCTCTACTGTACTTCCCCCGTTTAACTGACGCACACACATACCCACAAATGGCCATCTGTTCTGTAACCTTTGTTGCTAAGGTTGTTCCACAGGCTGTTGAGTTTGTCCAGTTGCATATTTCAGATCGAATTCGGGCTCAAACATGTATAAATGTATTTGATAAGTTTCCATTTTGAGTAAAGAATAAGAAAAATAAGTGAAACCCTACTACTACCATTTGTTTACGTAACCTCCGAGGCCGGGGGAAGTCTGCCAACGGGCAGTTTCTGGGAGCTAACCAATCAGAACAGAGCTCATTGGGAGGGGGGCCTTAAAGAGACAGGAGTTAAAACGGCCTGTTTCAGGGAGAGGCTGCATAAAGGGCCAGTATAAGATAAATAAGGAGTTTTTTGAACTGTACAGCAGGCAAAGATAATCCAGTAGTGCCCCGGAATAAAGAAATTGACCTGGAAATGTGCATGATAAGTCTTCTTTAAGAGCTCATTATCCTGTTAGTTTTTAATAGATTTTGTCCAAACTTCTTTTAGCTTGAGAAGATAGCAGTCTGGCCACATTCAGTCAAGTATCCCAAGGAATTACATACATATTGTATGCATATCTTTCCCTAACCAAAACCATAACATAATGCCAGATAGCGAGAAAGCGAGAAATTGTCATTGGACATAAGAAACCTTGTCACTGAAAGTAATCCAGGATATTGCAGAATCGGTCAATATCAATGTTCTTGTCTGGGTTGCTACACCGTGACCAATATTTCTTGCCAAATCAAACAGATTACGAAAAAAAAAAAAGTCAGCATTTCCCTCACCAATCCTGCTCCATTTTTGTAAATCAATGATTGAAAACATCCTTAAATCCTCCACACCACAATCTGCTTCTAATCTGCCTCCTCCCAAGGACAAGCTCCAACATGGTGCCTGTGCTGATGAGTGGGTGAATGGCTGTCAGCTGCCCTCCACGAAGGAGCTGCGTGATGCCAGGGTGACAAAAAAAGGGCAGGAAGGATTGCCACCGAGCCTGCACACCCAGGCAACCATCTGCTCCGAAAACCCTTCCTGTGGGAGACAGTGCCTCCTCCTCACAGCCCCCTATGGAACTGTCTGTAAACCTACCACGATTACTATTAACATGCTACTTACTGTAACCGAAAGCGTGTTTGCTCAGTCTCACAGCGACTGTGAAAAGCCTCTGCAGCACGTTCATACCCTACAACGCTCACAACTCATGCATTGTATCCTATTCAGTTTGACTTTCTCATTATACTAGAAAATCATCGTCTACAGCTGCAACATGGTTACGTTGTCTAATACTGAGATGTTTTTTTTTCACTACCACCACCAAAAGGCTAAAACATGTTTAATTATTTGGATTTGGATTCATGTTTTACTTATGTTAGCTGTTCAATTATGTTTTCTGCAAGTTTTTAAACTCCTCTACATATCAGCAACTGCTTATAACCCCAACATACCTAACCAAACTCTAACACAAACAGCTGTTTAGCAACTGGGTCTCTATTTTTACTTTAATCAGTACTGGATTACATTGTTCTTTCCAGAAAAATTACAGACCTGCAAAATAAAGCATTTCTATTTTATTTCCTTGTATGATGGTCAAATCATCTCACATCATTTTTTGGTCATTACAGGCAGCACATCAAGCTGTAAACACAGCATTCATTGGGAGATGTGTTTGTGTCCACCTGATGAATATAAATGCAATATTCAGTCTCCTTTTAGCTCTAGTTTGGTCTCCATCATCTCCTGAGGGAAAAATCTGGCTCTTACGTTGCTAAATTCTTCACTATGTTCACCAGCTTCTCTTTATCTTTGTTTGTGTGCTATTTGTTGCTGGGCAGGAAGCATACAATGAATTTTCTTTTCACTGAAAACAGCTGCCTGATGCCTGACAACAGTGGTGAACCAAAAGTACAGTTTGAAGCAACTTTAAGACTCCCTAAAGGTTGCTAAAACCCCCAAATTCCCTTTGCAAGAAACTCTGCTCTATGTGTACCGGTGTATATCATAATAATAAAAAACAGAGAGGTACATATTCAGTTCAATTCAAAATCCTTTATTCATCCCTCAAGGGGCGATTTGAGGCAAGCACATCTGCAAAAAAAGTACACATATACAAATCATTCACACAGTGGCCGGTCTACAACTGGCTAACAACGTCCAACACCACAAAGGCATAAAAGAGTCAAAGTGCAAATGCATGAATTTATCAGTCTGTATACAAGGTAAACTGACCCGTGGCTGTTCACAATGGCTTCTGGAATAAAACCACACTTTCTTCTGTTTGTTTTACATGCAGGAAATCTAAAATGCGTTCCTGATGTCAGGTTAAAGTAGTCATAGAGGACATGTGTGGGGTCGCTGATAATCTTATATACTTTCTTGAGGACTTATAGTATTAAGCTGCACTGGGGATCTTTTTGTTTTGCCAACAGACATAGATAACAAGACAAACAAACAAACAGAAATAGTTCTCCAATTGCTGACACATTTTAAGAAACTCTCAAATTATCATTCCCTTGCAATCTTACTTGACACACCATTCAATTTTCCCAAACATAATTTGTCACATCTGTGACAGACATACTATTTTTCCCGTCACAGCATAGGGCTCCCAGTGTTTTTTTTTTCATCACAGCAGAGGGAGCCCCTGTCACTGCACTGCTATGCTTTGTCCCTCTGCAGTTTCTATGGCCTCATCCCTTATGATAAATTAATGCCGGAAGATGATGATGATGGATATGACTGTGCCAAGGTAACCGCCATTATGGAGCAGTGATTGAGGACCGGTCGACCGAGGCTGTTGTTTATACTGTCTCCCCGGTGTAAAGTGCTGGTGTGAAGCCTGTGTGATGACAAGGGTCATTAGCTAGGGGAAGGTCAACGGTGTTAAGCTTATGCACTTAAACCTGATGAAGACTGATATCCAGCGAAAAGAGGTGACTTGTCTTAGCATCAGCGTGAAATAATTTTAATAAACATATCACCAATAACATAAAAGACACAACGATAGCACTTTACTTTAACCCCCACTAACACTCAATAAATTGTTTGCCACACACTATAATGCAGATGTAAGGACATTTTAAGTGTTATAAAACATTTATTAACAGTTTTGTTGCACGCTCAAGGTCCACTTACTATATTTCTTTCTTCTTGCTAGATGAAGGAACGGAGTTTGCTCATTTATTTATAAGTAAAAATACTTTTTTTAATAATCATAACATTTAAATGTCTTTATATCTGTTTATAACTATACAATCATGTTATATAAAGCTGTTTATATACCATTTATATACACTAAATGGAGGTGCATGTGAACTGATCTTGGCTGACGGTTAAAACATCTTGAAATGAATTCTTTTGACCTTGTAACCTTTCCAGGAAATGCAGCTATGACTCTATCTGAAGATTTACTAGAAAGGAAAACGCTGCTGACGTTGGAGGTGGCCAATGTGTGAAAATGAGATCAATCAAACTAGTGTGTGTGAATTTGTCTGAGCCTGTAAACGTGTGTGTGTGTGAGTGTTTTGGAAACAGACAGTACGTGGTAAGTTAAGTGTGCTACCTGCACACGCGTCTGAGAAAATCTGAAGACTTTCTGAAACCATGACCCTGAGCATGTTATTAACTTCTGCAGTTTTATTTGTTGGTATTTGTTTTAGAGTATTTGTCGACCTCTTGAAACTGAGGCTGTTTTTTACTCACTTTAATTCTAGGCATGTGATATTGTCACTACAGGCAGAAAAAAATATTTTAACAGGTTAGACTGTTCAGAAATGACTTAATTTAGCATGAGGATGGTGCTACATATGTCAGTGTTGTTCAGTAAGGCATTACCAGGCATCACTTTAACATGTTACGGTAATGTCATTACTCTTTTCATTGTTGTGTAGTGTGAGGGATTACAATTTGAAATTCAGTTATTAGATCACAGTTACTGATCCCTTTGACAATTTGGGGTCTGATGTCAGTTTGGTCTCTGTGTTCAGTGGACATACTGTCCAGTTTGGCACAGTGGCTGGAGTTCAAGGGAGGCAATTGGCCTTTACCAAAAGAGGAGAAATGTGATTCCCAGAAAATCAGTTTTGTGCAAAAATGCATTCAAAAGTAAGTAAGTGAAGCTAATATGAGACTTCAGCAGCCTGCGTTAGTCATATTTAGTGTATATCTTTGTCTTCTTAGTTTAAAATTGCCTTTGTGTTTCCCTGGACAGAGTTTCCTTGTTGAGCTGTGGTGGAAGGACAATAACAAAAAAAAGGGAATTTGACACTAAAATGATTTTAACTTAACAGGAGGACTGATTACAGCAAGAAAAACCTGTTTCAAAGTGTATATGGGCACCTGACTGTTGTTTTAAGACAGACTTGAAAAACTGTGAACCTATTGGTAGTCCTTGTTTTACAGAAAGCAGACATCTGTGAGATGTCACAAACTTCTTTTCATTTGTACGTCACCTGGTTACCATCAAAGATGGACTTCGCCAACATTTTTAAGATGTTTGTTTTTATGCAAGTTTAAATGTATTTATTTGTAGCACTTTTCATACAGTAGTTGTAACTCAAGGTGCTGTACACATAAGAAACACATTAAAAATACGTAAAATACATCGCAACAGATTTTGGTTGTGACTATATGGGGCTGTTATAAGGGTTGAGTTAAGGTTTAGGTAATTTTTTATATGTTTTATATATTATTTCACTTACCCACAACCCGCAAAATTGTTTTGATGCGGTAACTATCAAGTTAATCATTAATGCTAAGTGTCAATGACCTGAATACAGTGTGTTTCATGTGCGTAAAGCTTGCACCTGTAAATGTATTTGTTGTATTGCTTTTATTTTATTTACCATGAACAGACACTGCATGTAACATGTCTAAATTGACAGTAAGTTACACTGGCGACAACAGCACACAGATCCTCTCTGCATTATTATGGATCCCACTGCTTTTCTTGGCAAGACACGGCCCACTCTGCCTCTGATTGGCTTGTACTCATTGCCTTGGTTGGTTGGGTTGGTTGTGTTGGTTAGGTTTAGGCATGAGGAATGAGATTGATTAGGGTTAAGGTAAGAATATCAGGGTAAGCCAATCAGAGGCAGAGTTGGCCGTGTCTTGCCAAGAAACGCAGTGGGATCCATAATATGTCACACAACAGTCTCCTTCAGTAGGTAATCGTCGTACTATTCTCGCCTGAAAAAATATTAAAACTTAATAAGCTGACATATTAACAGTCCTACAGCGAAATACTTACAGTAACTTCAGCTGACCAATGGTGTAACTTCATCACTCAGTCAGTCAGTGACTCAGGGATGGACAGTCATGTGCAGGGCTGGCCCCGCAGTTGCGGTCCAGTCAAAAAAAGGAGATCTGATGCAATTTTGCTACATTGAAAATTAAAGACAATACAATGGCAAATGCAGAAATGGAATAAAGATAATTTAAAGCAGGAAATACATTTGAATAAGAGTCAAAAATCTTCAATCTTATCCTCAGGGTCATGTATTGCAACAGTGAACAACTGTTGCATGGTAATTTTTTTCTTTGTTTGCCTTTTCAGTCATTAAGCTCAGAATTCAGCGCACAACTCTTAACACCTCCATCTCTCCATCTCCTTACAGTATATCTCCTGCCTGTCTGTCATTTCCTCTCTTTTGCCTTTGTGCCCAGTCGCTCAATTATATTTATTCATGCATGTCTTGGTTGATATACAATATGAATATTCTTATTAGACGCTTTTGCTGAGACCCTCTTCTTTATAGAGCGTTGAATTTATATTCATGACCATGGATGCACATTCTAAGGTGTGTAATGATGGAGGAGTCATGTCCTGGCACACAAGGCTATAGAGGGAATAATATTTGTTATGTTTGCATCAGCTAGAATGAGCCTGTGTCGCCCGCATAGGATGACACGTTGACTCAGATGAAAAAAAGCAAATAAATATATCAGATCTGTGTGTGGCTCACGGTGGTTTTTGATCATCTAGTCTCACATGTGACGCAGATCTAACGTAGGTGAGTTGTTTGTTGTGGAATGATGAATATTGGATGTAGAAAGGTGAAGCAGTTGAGGGAGAAAAAAACCTGTTGCAGCATTTTAAAGGTCTTGAAGTAATCAATGCATTCATGTATACACTGTACATTTTTATAATGTCATGTATGAATTAAATTAGAGCCGCTTGGTGGCTGAGAGGTTGGATAACAATGCAGCTGGATAGAAGGGAGGAGAGGAGAGAAGACAAAATAAATGTAAGACTTCAAGTGTGACATTATGATTGTCTTGTTTATGACAGCCAGGTAATAAATCAGAGAATACAAGTAATTCTCAGCTCAACTGACTCGGATGTTACATCTGGAATATTACATTTTGTTGTAAGATTAGGACATCCAAAGCTTTACTTTAGCTGAATCGTGATCTCGTGTTTTCATGTAGAAACCTTGTCATTCGTCATACAAAACACCAGTCATTGCAACGCCACATTATGTCCTAACAGTGCAAACACTAAAAGCTTTTACTGCGCAATCACCAGTTCAAACTTTTAAAAATAGGGTCATATGTCTTGGAGCAATGAATACATACCACCAACAGAGAGAGTACAAATGAGACAATAACGCAGCAGTTGTTCTAATTTTACAGAAATGAGGGACAGCTAGCTGATGATGGCAGAAAGAAAAAGCCATTGTCAACACACGACTGTTCTCTGCGGTGATATTCACCCACAGTGTAGAATGAAAGAGGATGAAGGCGTTTTTCAGCAAAATGAGTGAGTGAACATTTTGACCGTGAATCACAACTTTCAATGTGTAAGTGTAAATTGCTATAACTCTATAGAAATAAAATGAATGTTTTTCCAAAGAGTAATCCAGTGATTTAGTATTGCACTTCCATAAAGGTGGGGTACTTGGTGGTTAAGATTGCAGACATACTCACACTCTCAGTCCCTATGGGTAAAGCTTCGAGACCACTTACAATTCCTATAATGTGGATGATGTCATTTAAGTGTTCTCAGACTTGACAAACCTTGAGAGCCATAGGAGAAATTATACAACTGTTCACAGGCTGAGTAGTATGGAGGGGTCTATATCTGAAGATCCTAAAGGTCTTCTTCTCTAGTGTTGTAAAGCTTGTAAAGCAATTGCTTTGCTCAGGACCGTAAGGCCCTACAGTGAGTGTTTTGCTCAGGCCAGCGTACCATCAGATCTTCACTCCCCACTATGTAGGACTTATACACCAGAAGGTGCAGAACCAGAACTAGTAGGATTATGAAGGATCCTCACCACCCCAGCAATAGACCATTCTGGCTTGTACACTCTGGCAAACACATCCTCAGCCACAAATCCAACACAGAGAGACTAAGAAAAAGCTTCTTTTCTCAGACCATAGTTAGGATAAGATAGTTAAAGGGGACCTATTATTCTTTGTCCTTATTTTCAGTCATATATATAATGTTACAATATTGGATGCTCATAATAAACATGGCCAAAATGTCAAATAATGAGGTAATCGTATGTAGAGGTAATCTGTGTGAGCAAAAAGCACTGGCTTCAGACTGCTCTGAACGTTTGGTTTCCAACAGTTTTTTCTACTTTGGCTACTGACAGATTTATTTTTATGGTCATCTGCTCCACATGAGTTAACTGCTCCACTCCACTGACATTATAACATTTTTCCATTGTTTTGGGGATAGTCACACCAAGCCGTGAATCACGTCAAGCTGGCACGCCGTTTTTTAGCGCCGCTAATGAAACTCTGCTAATTCGGTGAGGAACCCGTTTCATTTCCTGTAAATTCTTCACAATAAATGTCTCCTGTTATTTAGCCATTTAAAAGCGTTTAGTATGAAACAATAAAGCAGGAAATATTAGGTTTTCATCAGCAGTAACTTAACATGACTCTGATACAGCTGCCCCTCGGCAGCTTCCGGAAAGCTGGCCAATCAGAACAGAGTGGGCTCATCAGGAGGGGGGCCTTAAAGAGACAGGAGCTAAGACTGCCTGTTAGAGACAGAGGCTGAACTGAGGGGCTGCATAAAGGGCCAGTATAAGATAAATAAGGAGTTTTTTGAACTGTAAATCATGCAAAGGTACTCTAGTGGAGTCCCAGAATAAAAATATAGAGCTGGAAATGAAAATCTCTTTATATCCTCGGCCTTGTTTAGCACATTGTCTTCAGCAAATCTTTTACAGTCCCTTGCATATTGCTTATTGCCCCAATTTTATGCTAGATTTGGAAATTTTACCCTTTATAGTTCTTTTTCTAATCTAATCTAATCTTCTAATATTTGTCATACTAGTCTTTTAGCACAACCTTAGGAGCACACTACACTGCATACAGAATACTTGTTTGAGACAAATAAACCTTTATGAAATCAAAGTAAAAGTTCAAGATATTCTAAAATCATCTGACTGCATGTTGGCCCACTTATCCTGATCTGTATTTTACAACAATGCTTTGACAACAGTATGTTTTTCTGATTTACAGAGAATGAAACATTATTGGCCGCTGCATCATTGTAGACATCCTTGGCTGCAGCAAAGGCAGAGGCAGTGTCACTCTTTGTCAGCCATCATGATATCCATCATGGGACCGCCAGGCCAAACTGAGCCTACATAATACTAAACATCTGCTTGCATTCCTCGATTGTCTCTTGATGCTTTATTCCAGAAGCAGAGGGAGCAACACTGGCCAGAGCAGACCTGACACAACATCTGGAACAATGTCAGTTTCCACTGGTCCATATCTGCTGCCTTGCTGAAATCCTGAGATTCCCCAGCGTGTTTCTTCAAACCTAATCCCAATTCTTCAACGCCAAGATGGAGTTTTCTTCTCCGTGAGATTGTTGGACCAAAATCCCTCTAAGCGCAGAAAACCTTTTCCAGGCAGTGGAGGAGGCTTGTGGACACAAAGCTTTGGACTCATGCCAGGGGTATTTCTGCTGCTGCCTGGCCAGGGCCAACATTGTTTGTGATGTAGACACAAACCTCTGGCGAGACCCAGCCCAGAGGTGGAATGTAGGGAAAGAGTAAATAACATTTTTTTATTTACCAATTCTTTTTTGTATTTACAGTTTGGGGAAAATGATATGTCATATCATGAAACCTGTAAAAAATAATCTGTTTGTATTTCCAAACTGAGAAACAGCTACACAGAAAGAATGAACAACAGACAGATGGAGGGACAGATGGACAGATGAACAGACATGCAACAAGTCAGAGGCAAGCTGACACTATGGTAGGTAGACAGACAAACAGATGGATGGACAGGAGAAAATCTGCATTTATCATAAAGAAGAAAAGAGGGAGCTACGAGGGAGGAAAAACACAATGTTCCACTTTGGTTGGGAAAATTGAGGGAACAGCTCTTTACTTCCTGAAGAATAGATTGTCATTATGACTTCCAGCTGCTGCATAGCACCACCATGGTGACAGGTCTGAGATTGGAAATATGATTGGCTAATCCTGTAGGATGAGACGAAATACGGTGCCTTTCTGAAGACCAAGGTAAACTTTGTTGAGGACAGGGAGTTAATTGAAGTGTCACTCCATTCCCGATTTGAATGACGTCTTGGACAAATGAGAATCACTGTTCCCTTCTCCCTCACTGCCCTGCTCTGCATAAATCTCTGTTTGGAGGTCACTGACTCTAAAAACAGCATCCGGTCAGTTAGTTCACACCAATATCTTAGTCACTCTCAGGTATAAAATGGTTACTCGGCTTTATCTGCTGCCAGTAGGCTTGACTGACATGCATATTAGCTCCTTTCTCCCAAGGCTCTGAAAACACATCATATTTTCCACAACTTTCATTTTCTCTATTCAGATTGCGGCTACATTGAGGTGTCTGTTGCATACTAATTGCGCGACGCTCACCTCTGAGAACAAGCGAGGCATTTTTGCAAGGAACCAACTATTTTTCACTGTCTCTGTCGCAATAAAAAATGTCATCTAAGACAGGTTGTCGAATAGCTAAGATCCGGCATCATCCGTGGAGAACCGTGTAGATCAAAACACGGACAGAATGTGATTGTTAGGGGACAGAAAGACTATGTGGCAATTTAAACACAGGCTTTCTTCATCTAAAAACCCTGCAAAACCACTTTTTGTTCCTCACGGCCTCCAGTGATATTCTACATCCCAACTGTTGTTTCTCCCCTTTCCCAATTCTAATTCCACTGCAAACACCTTTGCTTTTGTTTCTCAATTAAATGACAAAAACCAAGTCTCTTGTTTTTCTCCCCTGAAGAATAGCAGACGATTCCTCTGATGCATCTCTCAACCTTCACGCTCCCATTGTTGTGCTGTAAGATATGTTATTTCCAGCCTGAGAGAAAAGATTATCACAAATAATGAAATGCCGGAGTGACATGCAAAGGCATTACAGTTCTGAGGAGAGAGCCTTGCTCAGGTACCAGATGTCTCCCTCGCACACATTAGCACAGTTTTACCACTTGAATAAAGGGCTTGGTGGAAGGGACAGAAATATTTAAAGTGACTGAGACAAAGATTCAATTTGAATGCATAAAACAGATTCTGTGTTACCAGTCAGTCTTTTGTAAAGGGTGGAGAGGCTGCAATATTCACCCTATCTCATGACCCTATTATATTCATAGTCTAGTTTTTTAATTATATGTTTGGAGAGAATTCTCATAGAGAAGAAGAGAGGAGAAAAGGAAATGTAAAGAAGCAATGAAGAGCTTCTGTAACCCTGTTTTGTTCATAGATGGCATGTATCTGATGAAATATGGTCTGAGCAGCCTTGTATTTGGGATGAAATGAGTAAGATGGTGTGTGTATGTGTGGTTTGGGATGGTATGAGTAACATGATGGTGTGTCTTGGAGCCAGAGGATGCATGAGTCGCACTGGAGGACAGAGGAAATAGCAGCTGCTGTGGCACGGAGGCAGGAAACCTCAAGAAGTAAAACCCCGGCTACCATACATGTTTTTAAAGGAGACCCATCATGGAGTTTTTTCTTCATCTCAAAATTCTCTTTTATATATTTTTTGATTGATTGCTTTAAGTGTCCTGAACCACATGGTCCCCAGCCTATATGGGCTTACAAGACTCTAAACAACAACATCCAAAATGGTCATGGTCAGTTCATGATATACAGTTTCACAAATGCACAAACACATGTCAAAATGTAGTAGAAATACAAAAATGCTATTATAAAGTATACAGAGTACTTCTACGCTACGGTGGTTCTGTCGACATATTACCTTTGAATAACTAAAACAAACCAGGATTCTTTAGCTGTAGTTTTTTTTTTTTTTGAATAGCTCACCTTACTGTAGGTCACATTGCATGGGGCAATGAAATTAAAAAAATGAACTAAATGCTTGCAATTCACCAGTTTAGTCTGTTATATGTCAGTGTTTTAGTTTAAGGCTGGGCTGAACTTATTTACTGGCTCTAATTTGTTTCAAAAGGGCTAAAATCCAATGTCAACACAGCAGGCAGTTCTGAAAGACTTTGAATCATTTATTATTTCAGCAAAATTCTATAAAGTGTTCTGTTCATTAATTAATTTTCACAGTAAAAAAAGATATTTTCCACTTCGCTGTCTCTCAAGTGCTTTAGATGTGCTTTATAAGGAGCCATTAGGTGAATTAGTCACAAATATAAACTCCCTAAGCAGCAGATGGAGGCAAAGTTACCAGAACTGGATGAAGGTGGATGTTTTAAAAAAAAAGATAATAGCGTGAGTGAAACGTGTCACTTGTCGAATTTAAACACCAACCTCTTGATCCAAATAAACATTTCTGTACAGGAGGAGCAGCAACAAGGTCCTTCCTGAACATTTGAGTTACAGGTAAAGTTACGAGTTAAAGTGTGAAAACTATTTATGAACAAATCTGCATACGTATGTGCAAAGACACACTCTGGCTATTGCTCTGACACAGATGTCTGGCAGGTGCAAGAGGGGCCAACTTGTCAGAGTCTGTAAATATAAATATTAATGTACAGTAGAGAAGCTGCATTATTATGCTAAAACCACTCTGTCCTTCTGTCTGAGGCTGATTTACAACCAAAATGCATTGAAGTAGAGCTCACTGTCAATTCAGTTCATCAACTTTTATTTAAAGAAAAATATGTATAGGAAGATGAAGACAGAACTAAATACCGGATTACCGGTATGTAACAGAGTGTTTTTAAAAGACATTATCATTCCTTTATGTTCTGGTCTGTTTCACAAAGTCTTCAGCCCCTGCTGGCATCATCTGACACATGGTGTGTGTGTTTGTGTGTGTGTGTTGTGTGAGAGAGAAAGAGAGGGTGAGGGGTCTGACAAAGGAATGTCTGAGTGAAATGAATGGAGGCTAAATCTGCCCATCAATAAGCAGCTTGGGCCTGTGCCACGAGGGCCGCATGCCTCCCTGCAGATGCAGCTCCACTTTAAAAAAAGATACATCTGGATCTCAAATTGTGAGTGTGTGTGAGTGTGTCAGTATGTGTATGTGTGTGTATGTGTGTGTGTGTGTGTGTGTGTGTATGCCACATGCAACTTGGTGCTCCTTCCAACAAGGATTAACTCTCAGACATAGACTCATCTAATCACTGGTGGCCCAAATGGAGAGAGAAAATCCAATCCCTGGCCAACAAAGTGTGATCACAAACACACAGAAGCAAATGTGCACCACAGAGCACGGCTGGATGAAGAGATTCCCCTCCTTTAAGCCAGGAACTTGTGTTATTTAAAGGGTCAGTTCACCCCAAATTGCAACAAGCAAATGCAAAAACAACAACAACACCCTTTTTGCAAATAACTGTGTAGATAGTGTTGGTTTAATTGATCAGGTTTTGAGTATCTTTCTCTTCTCTCCCATTAATGGACTTATATGTAATTTTAGTTTTTGTTGCTAAAAGCACAAAATAACATTTAAAAAGAAGAAGATGGTGAGATGCGGTGGAAAGCTTACATTACTTTGTTACACAATATTTAAACAAGACTAAGAGTCTGCAGCCGTATTAGTGGCTCTGTGAAGCCACGTCATCCTGCTAAGTTTAGTGTGTTAGCATGCTAACATTTGCTAATTAGTACTAAACACAAAACAGCTGAGGCTGGCGGGAATGTCATTCGTTTTGCAGGTGTTTGACAAATTAAAATGTTGACCTGTTGATTTGTTGACCTGATGATTGCACTACATAAAAAATGAAAGGATCACCAAAGTTATTGCAATTCATCCTGCCAAGAAAAATGACACATAGTTACGCTTGAGTGACAGATGCCATCTAGTAATTATGATGCGGAGAGGTGGCGCAGTTCAGATGGCGTCTATAGAAGCTGACAAATTTCCTCATTCAAGGAATGAGGAACCGTAACCCTAACCCTTAACCCCCCCGGTTATTATTACAGCCACAATGACGCCTAACTTAAAGGAAGTAGTAACTTTAACCCACACCACATTAACCTTAACAAAGTAGTCAAACCATGATCGTGTCCTAAACCTACCCAAGTGGTTTTTGTGCCTAAACCTAACCAGACCTTAAACATAGCGTTGTCACACCATAAAACAAAATCATTTTTTTAACAGTGACTGTATGAAATTTCATGCCAACTGTAGTTGAGACATTTCACTAAAAATCACAAATGTCAACCTTGTAGTGGCTCTAGAGGTAAGAAAGTCTACACAATTTCATGGTAATCCATATTGAGATATATCCATCTGGATGAAAGCAGTGGACCGACATTGCTATCTATAGAGCTATGCTGCTACCTACAGCTTCTATGGTTGGCTAAAAATTCAACAGCAGAACACACTGTGAACAGTTAACATACTGTATATAGAGACTATATTGAAAGTAGTTACAATGCAGGAATCTCAAAGATCTCTCAAATCTCAGTTAAGCCAAATAAAACCAGAACTAGCTGTATGGCTTGATAGTAGAAGTGAAAAAAACATGTTTTTCTCTAACTTGGATGAACGTACCCTTTGAAGAGTAACTGAATCCAGTCAAACAATCAATTTTCGTCCTTCTAAAATACAGTGTGAGTTTGTTTCTTCAAAGAAACAAACTCTTCTGATAAAACAAAAATATATTTTTCATTTAACTTGTTAAAATGAATGAACGTAATAATGATAACCTGTCAAATGTCTCAAAAGTGATATCATTTGACTGGACGAGAAGAGAACAAAGGCGTCTGGCTGTTGAATACATCAATATACAGTGTATGTATGTCTACACTACACACAAACATACATATACAGTACACAATCATAAAAATGGTCAAAGAATACAAATGTTTATTGTTGGATGCTGTGGCAATACCTCTCATCTATCATTCATGCCAATAGAGCGCAGTGAATTGAAGTGAAATTAAGAAAAATAGAGAGGGAGGAAATGGAGAGGGAGATAGAGCAGATCTGACTTGGCTTTGATTGAATTCTGCACAGACAGTGGCCAGATACACCTGGGTTCCTCTGTTCATCTGAATCCAGATATTACCCCTGAATATAAAACATCTGACAAGCTGCCTCCAGTCTTTCTGAGATAAGGTGGAGCTCCTTCAGACGCAGTTCAGATTTTTCTTTTTTTGCAAAGGTGCTGCCTTTGTGAGCTATAGTGCCCTCCCACATGATTACATGCTGATGTGAGAGGGGTGTGAATGGCAGAATGTGCATAAACATGCACAGCAACAAACAAAAAAATCATTAAAAAAACACTTTGGGGTATGAAAATTATCATGCCAAATAAGTGTTTTCCACACTGTCAGCTGAAATGTGACGGTTAATGCTTGTAAAGTGGTCTGCCGCTCACTTAGGAAGAAGATGTGTCCATCAACAGTAGGAAAATGAATGTTAACAAATGCAGACACATGTACTTCCCACTGAGGCATACCCACCTACACTGCAAAGGTTTTTTTGCTTATTTAAAGCAGATATGATTGCCTTGCTGCTCAAAAGCCACGCAGTTCTCCACCGCTACTCAGAGCTGTCGTTGTTGATATACACCAATTAGTTCATAAACTGTCTCATTAAGCTGTTGTTCTCGTTTCTGCTGACATCATTCTCAAGTTTCACTCCAGTCAACAATGAGCAAATTAATGCACGCTGCAACTTAACAGATTTGTTTCAACATTGGAAAAAAAGATGCAGTAGAATATTGACTTTCAGGAATGTAACAGGGCTTCTGAGTTTTACTGCACACATTTTATAAAACAGACCATTAGGAGACCAAAAAACATAAGCCGTGTCCAAACAAACCTTTAAAATCAATAGCATATCAGAACTGCAACACGCATAATCACACTTTATCTTCATTACAGGGTGAAGGAGCTGAGTATTGTTCCTATGATAGGGAGGGATGTGGAAAGTCAAGTTACTGTTCATTGTAGCAATGCAGCATGTTCCCTACTAAGAATAACTTTGCTAAAATCAGAACACTAGACTAGTATATGCTTTTTTTCATGCATGCAAAGATCAAGTGCACACAACTAAGACTGATTTTTTAAATCTGGCAACTGATTATTTGATTATTCATACTGTGCAAAAGTTTTAAGCACTTTAGATGTTGAGATTCTTATCCATAATGCAATACCATCAGGGAGGCGTCTGATCGGTCCCAAATGTATTCTGCAGCATGACAAAGACCCCAACACATCCAGCCAGAGTCATAAAGAACTATCTTCAGTGACAAGAAGAACAAGGAGTCCTGCAACAGATGGTACGGCCCCCACAGAGCCCTGATCTCAACATCGTGGAGTCAGTCTGGGATTACATGAAGAGACAGAAGCAACTGAGACGCCTAAATCCACCGAACAACTGTGGCAAGTTCTCCAAGATGCAGGAACAACCGACCTGTCAAGTGCCTTGAAAAACTGTGCAGGTGTACCGAGGAGAGCTGGCGCTGTTTTAAAGGCAAAGAGTGGTCACACTAAATATAGATTTGATTTATGTTTTTTTTTTCTGTTTACAGAACTTTGCATGAAGTTAATGGATAAATAAAAAAACTATTCATGGCATTATTTTTGAAAGCATCCTCATTTTACAAAAAAAAATTCAATATTTGGTGTGAGTACACTTTGCAGTTTTTTAAGGTACTTGGCAGGTAAGTTGTTCCTGCATCTTGGAGAACTTGCCACAGGTCTTCTGTGGATTCAGGCCGTCTCAGTTGCTTCTGTCTCTTCATGTAATCCCAGACTGACTCCATGATGGTGAGATCAGAGCTCTGTGGGGGCCAAAACCATCTGTTGCAGGACTCCTTGTTTTTCTTGTCACTGAAGATACTTCTTTATGACTCTGGCTATGTTTTGGGTTAATTGTCATGCAGCAGAATGAATTTGGGACCAGTCAGACGCCCCCTCCCTCCCTGCAGGATGGATAAAAATCAAAATATCTAAAGTGTCTAAAACTTTTGCACAGTTCTGTATATATTTTAATTTACACATCTATGAATTTACTAATCATCCGATTGGTTGCTTAAGTCTATTTACTGATCCTTTAATTAGTGTTATTGTAAAGTGTCTTTGAATTATATTGCACTCTCTTGTCTGGTTCTTACACTGCTTCTGAAAATACATACAGTATAAACAGAGAATGGAGTATATTGCCAGTCTGATGCAGCTTTACAAATAGATTCATTTATTGGCTTTATGTCTCTGGAGTTGTTTTCTGTGGAATTACTGTAAATGGGAATGGATTAGCCTGAAAGGTGTGGCAGAATTGTAAATGTATCTGTAACTGTGACACATCAGTGTTAAAAAGATATAGATAGAAAGCGAAAATTAGAATTCTAATAATTTCATGCAAAGGGGAGGCTTTATTGTACAGTAACGTAAAGTAGGGTAGGGTAAGTATTGGTGCTCCATTATAATCAGTCCAGTTCTGGACCAGCTCAATAAGGACAATTTCTTAGTTTTATTTCAATAGTTAGGTGCCCATATGTACACTGAGGTTCATCCTGACTGTTAAGAAATCCCTTCATAATGCACTTTTAATGTATGTGATGGGTTCTACATTGTAAAGTTTATCTGACGTTGAGGCTTCAGCAGTGAGCAGAGTTAGACAAATCAAGTAAGACAGTTACTGTTTTTTTATTGTGTGAAATTCACTTTTCTTGTTTCCCCCGACAGTGTTTCCTTCTTGAGCTGCAGTGGAGGGATAGTAACAAAGAGTGAAATCATACTAAAAAACTTTGGGATATACCCATTTGATTTTAATAACTCAATCGGCTGACCAGTAGTGGCCTCAGGCGAAAAAATATAAACGGCAATGGGCCTCCATCCGAAGAGAACAATGATGCATATTTGGTAAAAAGGCTACATCCACGTTTTATAGGGTGACTCAGAATATAAAGAAAACAACACCTGTGTATCAAAAAGAATTTACTTTTTAAACATTTTGCAAACATCTCTGTAATAAAATACAGGGACTAGATAATGTTTATTTCTCAAACACATCTGTAGTAAAAACATGGAACTATTCACAGTTTGAGAATTAGCTGTTCTGAGTCTTGTCAGGGAAGCGAGAAGCAAGACTGGTGAAATAAAAGGAGAAATCTTTTGGCCGTGAGTTTGTAAATGTTAATGACCTCATTATGGTCAACTGGGATGTTCCTCTCAGCGGACAACAGAAGAAGATCTGAGAGCCTTCCTTCCCCACATCTGTTTCTAAGCTGGGTCTTGATCAGTTTGGAGAACGATCGCTCGACTGATGCAGTTGTCACCGGCAGCTCAGACTGCACACGCCCAAAGACAACAGAACAATCTAAAGGGGGTGTGGCTGAGCAAACTAGTGAGTAGCACCGCACCAAAATCAACTGAATGGAATAATGTCTGCTATAACAACTATAAAATGTTTTTTAAGGGTGCTTTATTTGCCCAATGCTCATAAAGGATATATTAATTTCTAAAATAATGGCCAGTTTACTCCATCGTAAGGGCATCTTATAGGGCATAGTATCTCATGTTCTTCACTGGCATCGTGTTTTCTCACACCTGGGGGCACCCTAGAGGGCACTTAATCCCTTTTTTTTATTAGAAAAGGGCACCCAATTCTGCACTTCAGTATGTTAGACTTTAAGGGAACCCTAAACGGCACATTTCTCACTTTTTTTTTCACTAGGCCACCCCAGCTCACCCCATTACAACGGCAACTCATAGGGCACCGTATTACATCTTGTGGGGGTATTTTACAGGGCGCTGTCACATTTTCTTCCACTGAAAGGGAACCCACGAGGGCGCTTCATTCCAGACTGTCACATAAAGAGGCACTCTGTAGGGCACTTCATCCTGATTTACCCATAACTAAGACAGCGATTACAGAACTTTGGTATGTTTTCTCCTTTGTGTGGGCACCTAAGAGGGCATTTTATCACATTTGCTCTACTGTGGTGGCACCTGACTCATCATATTAACTTCACATGTATTTTTGCACTGAATGAGCACTTTGTATTTTGTCCCCCATCATTTCCATTGGGAGCGCGCATTAGGGAGAGATCTTGTAATTGTCAGTATGAACAGGAGGAATGATTACAGCAACCAGAAACTGATTCAGTGTTCATATTATCACCTGACTTTTGTTTTGAGACAGACTTGAGAAACTGTGAATCTAACCTTCTGGAGATCTATCAGCTGTAGTAACAGGAATTCAGAATGTGTTGATTCATACTGTACTCACTGTCTTATGAAGACCAAGCTGATTCATGTTTATGGATTGCACCCCAGTTGTGCTCCTGTTATGACTTCCTCTCACAGGAACTATGACTTCCTATATAATGTCACGTCCTCTATAATAAACACAATTATACCTTCATATACTGTACACACCATGAATGAATTTCTATCTGTTCTACAGTATGTCCAATTTCGATACCTTCAAATCTCCGTCTTTGCTGTGACATTCAGCACGGCAAGTTGTCTGATCAATAACTTCATAATGACACCCTGTGAGGATTTTGATAGAACTCGGGGAGGATTAGACTTTTGCAGACCTCTGCTTCAGCTTCATCACACTGATTAAGGAGCCGCAGAAAAAGACCGCATCCATAATCCAGATCCAGGCGCTGCAACATTACAGCCATTCCCACAGTTTTCTCAGATAAAATCTCAACCTATATACCTGCTGCAACTCTGTGCTGTCATTTCCACACAGTTACATCAGCTACTCTGTGTGTAAAACCTGAAAGGCTGGCTCCTGCCATTTGGTCATGCAAAATTAATGAATGTAAACTTTTTTAATGGATTGAGCTGGGTGTTTGTTTCAGTGTGTGTACTCTATATGCTGTGAGGGAGGACATGGATTATAGCTCTGCTACCTCTGTCTAATGAGCAGAAACCTTAATCCACCTCTACCAGCTGCTAATTCCTAACCTGACTCACCTCACACTGAGTAAGCAAGAGTGTGTCAATGGCAGCATGACACAGGTTCATGAAGGGTGTTTTCACCTTATATTGAGGTGTAATAACAAGCATTCTTATACGCATGCTTGCAAATAAATGTCTACACAAACAGGAATGCACACATGAACATCCATGCTATTGCTCGCAGGCTTTCCTTCACACACACTCATGCATGCATATATAATCTGTCAGCCCATGTGAGAACCCTATACAGGTTATCATATCGTTCAGCCAAAAGGACATCCTCTTTGAAAAGCCCCGCTCACAGACACACCATTTTATTTGTCCTTATAATTTCGTTTTACCGCAGCTGACAAGTGTGATGTCCTTTTACACACCGGCTGAGGGGGGAGAAAGTGCTGACATGGACTCTTGTCCCATGAATTTCGTGCCAGCAGTGAGAATCTGCTGACGCCGCCAACTGTCTCAGGAAGAAATCTCAACAAAGAAGTGAAATTAAATGCCGACAACTTCTTCTGTGCTTCCTGGAGTTACACCCCGGCTTTAATATTTCATACCTGCTTCCATATCTTCCATATCTTTTTATTGACAACTCTGACCAATTCCTAGAGCTGGGTTCAAGGCATCAAGGTAATAGACAACATAACAAAAGGTCCTTTCACAGACTGTGATTTTGACAGTGGTTACTCCTCGTGTTAGGATTGTAAATAGCCCTTTAATTATCCTATAATAATACAGAGTAAATTGCATTATTTAAATATGTAGTCAGGCTGTTTTGGGAGAAAAAATGAACTTGTCAGACAGTCTGGATGCCTCAATTAACAGTAGATTAGTTAGACACTGCAATGCTTCCAAATTATATAGAAACATTTTCTTCTTCTTCTTCATTTATCAAGGAAATTAAATTGCTGCAGAAAAAAAACACTCTATTGACAACAAATAATATTCTTGGCAAGACATTCTTACTTGCCTGCAGTTTAGCATAGTAATACTTATATAACTTTAAAACTTGTCATCTTAAGTTCATAAAATATTTTTTCTGGTTAAACCATACATTTTCCTTTCTGCTATTCTGATATGTGAAATTTTGATATGAAACCATACTGTAAGAACCTAACAGACGTAAGATGGCCACATATCCAACTGCTTTAAGAGCAATATTAAGATTTAGGGAATTTTAGATGAATAATTGTTGTAATATTTGTGAATTGGTTTGGAGACAGCATTACAGATTGGGGAAAAAGAGCCCTACACCAAAACTGGGTGAAGTAAAACTATTGACTCATGTCATGTGAGGGAACTGGCCACATAAAAAATATGGGTCGTGATGTTGCCTGGAGTCTTGGATTTGATTCCTGAGATTTGATCCAAAGGGAAAATTTGCCCCAAAATTAAATTCATGAATAACCATTCAGTGTACATTTGGTGTTTGGAGTTTTCTGGCCTAAAATAAAACAAAATTGTAATAAAAATGAGTTTCAAAAATGATTTTTGAAACCTAATGCAGTTTGTTTTCAGATTTGTAGGATTTTAGAAGACCGCAGCCGAGGATTTCTTGTGGTTTCCCCCCTCAGGATGCTGCATGCTTTTCATTTATTTCTTGTGATTGCATGACAGCCTTGGTGGAGAAATGAAGTGTGACCTTGGAGAAACTATGGCACCTCGTAGCGCTGCGGCTGCTTCAGAGATATGCATTCCCTTTACATGTTGTATTCCCAGCATATGATGGCACAATGTTACAAATTCATGATTTCAAAAGGAAATGCACAATATTATTCCCGCAGTACTTTCCCTGGTGTTTACTGAGAGCTTGCAAGGCTGTAATCAAATAGAACTGGAGGGAAGAACTCATCTCGAATCTCATTGAGACAAAGCCCTCAGAGGCTTGTCGAGAGCCTGGTATCATGGACAGAGAATCATCCTGCCCAATATGCTGAATAAACATTTATGTATCTATATCTGTGGACATATATCTGCTTTGGACCTACTCCCGTGAGATGGCTGCTCATGCCGTTACAGATTCCCCACCATGTCTGAATCTTGCCAGCTGACTCTATTTCTGACCATTGTGCCTGGTATTCAAGTATTGAACTTTTGTGCTGTTTAGTCATGCTAGCAGCGTATCTCTAACAATGGCAATGTCAGTCTGTCGATCGTCTGTCTGCCGGTCAGTCGGTCCACTGTGATTCAGACTAAAATATCTAAAGAACTATTGAACTGATTGCTATGAAATTCTGTTCACATATCCATGGAGCCCAGAGAATGAATCCTAATGATTTTGGTTATACCTTGACCACTAGTAGTAAAATGTTCACGTACCTTGTGAAATATCTCAAAATGTACAGGATGGATTGGCACAACATTTTGTATAGATATTCATGGTACCAAGGTGATCCGCTGCTGTATTTCTGTAATTTTGCTATCTTGGTCTATTATGTACACACAACATCTAGTCTGTCTGTCCTGGAAGAGGGACCCCTCCCCTGTTTCTCTTCCTGAGATTTCTCCCATCTTTTCCCCTTTGAAGGGATTTTTTAGGGGAGTTTTTCCTTATCTGAATCGAGGGTCTAAGGATAGAGGATGTTGTATTGCTGTACAGATTGTAAAGTCCCCTGAGGCAAATTTATGATTTGTGATATTGGGCTATACAAATAAATTTGACATGACTTGTACTGAATCCCCTGAAGTGTCCTCTAGTACCACTATGAGGTAGACATTTGCGGTTTTGAGCGAACTATTTATTAAACTTTGTTTATGACATTGACACCAGTCTCAGCTGTAATTCATGTTTAGATACGTTAAATTATTAGCATGATGCTGTAACACACAAAACTAGTATGGTGAACATGATTTACATTATACCTGCTTAACATCAGCATGTTAACCTTGTTATTGTGAGCATGCTAACATGCCGATGTCAGCAAAGCATCGTCGTGCCTAAGTGGAGCCTCACAGAGCAGCTAACACGGCTAGTCTTGCTGGAACACCATTATCATTGTGACACATATCAAACTCACATATTACGTTACGCTTCTTTTAAGGCTGACACATCGCACAATGCAGCCATCCTAATATGACGTGCCCTTGTAGCTGCATCTCTAAAGGTGAGTAGGGGGCTGGATCCTGCTATAGTATCCGCACAAGAGACACCACAAAGGGTTGAGAATAGCATAGCTCGGATCCTGTGGGACTTCCAGATTCAGATAAATGAGCAGTGGTCACACAACTGGTCAGCGTGGTAATGGGCAGGGAAGGAAATATAGCAGTGGAAAAACATGCAGTGGTCCCAAGTGACAGCAACATCAAGAATAAGGAATATGAGAAGCTGAGGGAATAACAGGGGCTGAGACAGGAACTAGAGAGGATGCAGAAGCACCAAAGTGGTTCCTTTGATGGTCCTTGTACCCGGGGCAGCGACCTCCATGTTGGAATAATGGCTTCAAGACGGGAGCAACTTTCCAGTCTCTACTGAGAAAAGTACAGTTTTGGAAACATAAGCACAGAACCCTAACCGAGAACCTTTCAAGACTCTAGTAGAAACCCAGCCTTAGAAAGAAAGACACATATTATTTGCAATATGTATATTTCTATATTTGTATTCAGAGGAAGTTGAGCTCTATTTCATGAGATGTTCATTAAGGGAACATCAGGAAGCAGGTCAACATTTTTTCAAATGTGTTCCCAAAGTTGATTGTGTCCATTAGCAACCTGGGCTTTAGTTGCCAAAAGCATTTTAGTCAATTTTTGAACCATGTGCCATTAGTCAATGAAGATGCTAAGATGCTTTGGGGAAAGTCATCCTTTTATGTACAAGCTTGAATCTTGTGCATAAAGAGAGAGCGATTTGAAAAGAGCTGGTCAGGAGAAGCACTGTGAAAAGCAGAAAGATGGAAATTTCAAATGTTTCTCAGTGATTCGAGTGTGATTGTTAGCTATGCATGTTGGTGTCTTGTTTGTCTCTCTCCTCCACTCTAAACTCACCCTGTATTAGTTGAGATGCTTTTAAGGGGGGCTGACAGCAAAATGGATTAAATGGGGTTTGCTGACGGAATACATATCAAATCTGCAGGCATGCAATTGTGGGCTGCGACATTTGCGAGGCTTATGACTTCTGCTGAGGCTGTGGATCCATCATGCCTTCCCCGCTCTCCTACTCTCCTTGCTATTCAGATGTGGAGGAAAAGAGAAGGAGAAAGGACGAGAGGGAAAAGGAAAGAGCTCTTGATCACCTGCTTTGTCTGAAGTGAGTCACCTTGCAAATATATGAATAGCAAATGCAGGAAAAGTAATCTGGTGGCGCACTGGTTCATCCTCCTATTTGCATACCTGCCAGCCCTGTGCTCCTGCATCTCAGGACTTGGCACCTCAAATACGCAATGGTATGCATATATTTTCTTCTTTTTTTCCTACAACTGTGTGTCTTTCTTTTTCTATCTCGCCTTCCTTTGTCTCCTTCTCATTCCTGTCCATCTTTTTTCCCCTCTCCTATTTTCTTTTTTTTTTTTTTTTGCCTCTCCAACCCCTCCTCCACCTCACTCATCCTTTTCCCTCTGTCTCCCTCAGACATCAGGGTGTATTTCCCCCCCAGCAGGATGCATGACAGGGGAGCAGGTGGAACAGAGAGCAAATGACAAATCTCTCTCTCCGTCCCTCTCTCTCTCTCTCACCCACTGTCCTGCCAGAGGCCATCCTCAGCCTTCCTTCCTCCCTCCTTCCAACACCTTCCCATTCCTATCAGACCACATTGATATTCAAATTTGTCCAGGCTGCCTTCCACCTTCTCTCAGCGTGAAGGTCTTGCCAAACCACCAAGGGAGAAAGAAGGTGGGCTAATGTCTCCACCCTGATTCTTAATCCACAGTTAGATGTATAAAAATGACAGCGCATATGCTGTAGGTGGTGCGCTGCAGCACTCATACCAAGCTCACTGGCCTGAGATGTGTAATGAAATATTCCGAAGGTGGTTAACAGTAGAGAGTGAAACTGCTTAAGTAAGAAAATTTTCCACCCGAGGGGAGAATTAACTCATGTTTTATGTTCCAAACTTGTGTATACATTACGTGTTCATGTGTCTGTCTGCATGTAGCTCCTCTGCAAGACACATTACCCAAAGAGCGAAGGCAGACAAAAGCGAGAAAAGACGGCTGTTGTTGTTATTGACAGGATCCCGTATGACATGAGAGTGGAGCAAATGTCTCATATCTGGCCATGAACTATCATTATCTTTGCCTTCTTCTCTCTGATGAATCTGCCTCAGCTCCTTGTTGAGGAGCTGGGCTTTATTTAATGGGCTCTTTCAGCCGTGGTTTGCTAGGCGGAAGCCTCTTACAAACCCATTTAAAGAAGGGTCTATGGATTTCATGGCTCCCCGGGCGCTCTCTGCTTCTTTCAATAAGGTGAAGTCCAAGGCTTTATCCATCCGTCAATGGGCCAGGGGAACAGTGGATGCAGCATTTTTTAATCCCAGAGATGCCACTGTCCACTGTATGCTTGGCTGTTCCCTGATAGGACGGCCTCCTTGTGCAGCTCTCACCTGGGGACTTTTTAGTTCCTGTGGCAGAGCAGATTTATTATTACATAGATGGGGATAAAGACTGGGCCCTTGGACTCTCGTCTGCAGACAGACACGTAGATGGTAGGATGGAGGAAGGGACACAGAAAGATTCAGATGGTTCTGAAGTAGAAACTATGACGACAAATTCAAATACGTTGGCTTAACTTGCACGCACATGTGCGTGGGCTGCACAAATCCGTTTCCTTGACTTGTTGCATTCATTGAAAGTACTGATCAGATATGAAAATTGAGAAGAATTATGAGTTATAAGGACTGTGTAATAATAACAATAAACTTTATTTGTATTGCATCTTTCATACATAAGATGCAACTCTTCTCAGAGTTCTTTACATAAAACTTGCTGCAAAATAAAACAAATGTTGGGTGTGGCTTAAACTCAGAATTTCAAAACCCTATGTTATCATAACGTCAAATAATAAAAATGCAGTCTGATGAAGCTCCAGTGAGTATCTTAACATAATAACTTGTTTCTATTACTCTAAACACACTTTCAAGGATAATAACTGGTTATCTGGTACTTAATAACGGCCAAATACAAATGATTTAACACTACATCAAGCAGAGTTCTGCCATTTTTCTCTGTAATGAAATGTTCAGATCATTATCATGCCCTGTTGCTGTTCACAACAATAAAATAGGAGAGGGCCTTAGCTGTTTCTTTTACATTAGAGTGCCATTTGTTACTGCCAATTCATTTGACCATCTCTCTCTGCCCGAGCCGCTGGCATACAAATGAAAGGCTTAGTAGGTTAGGACCGATCAATGTATGATTCAGTTAGTTAGAAGCAAATAAAATGTGGTCAATTTTTGCCCTTTGATAAATCAGGAGCGAGAAACATCCACACCTCTCTCAGAAATAAAAGTATTTTCTATTTTCAGTCTCTTCACTGCGCCCCAGAGAATTGCAGGGCAGTGGTTAATGGCATTATCAGAGGCAATCACTTCACTGAGGTCAAAGAATGAGGACTTGAAAGCAATAAAATTCCCCATGATGAGTAATTATCCGCCAGCACACACACGGCAAACCTACACCCATGCGTGCACACACGTTTCCATTGTGCAAAAACATATGGAAAAGCACTTTATTATGTATTGAACACAAATCTGCAGAGAACACTGTCTTAACATGTTGCATCACATACATTTTCAACTGTAGAAAACTGAACACAGCAGATAAAAGACATGAACATAAGACTAGTAAGTGCTATTAATTTTAAGCCATACAAGCAGAATTTTTCAGTAAAGTAGGAGACATCTTGTGTCCAGCAGTTAAACTTTTGAAGTTAAAAATATTTATATATTCATAGATCCTGGAACATTTAATGAAGGAGAAGGAGCAGATGTAATTTTAAGGATTTTAATGAGATAATTAAACTTTTTGTGAAAAAACATATTAGACACTAATTATTATTCAAAGTATTCAAGTATTTTATATACATCTGAAAATACTCTAATTTGTCCAGTATTTTAGTTTATGAACAAATAAACCTGCAAAACTAATGACATTCCAATCAACTCCAGCTGTATTTTGTGATTAGCGCTAATAAGCAGATGATTAAGAACACGGTGAACACAGTAAACATTATATTGCTAAACATCAGCATGTTATATTGTGAGCATGTTGCCAAGCTGGTGTTAGCATTTAGCTCGCGGCACTGCTCTGCCTAAGTACAGCCTCACAGAGCTGCTAGCATGGCAGTATACACCTAGTCCTGTTTAAATCAGTTAGTTTTAAGCGATGACTTCTTCATGATCTGTGTGTAGCACTCCAATGGTAAAAAACATGGCAAACAGACATATCCATTTGTTTGCATTCGGTCCAAGCACACAGATCGCTCCTACACACCATCAGCACCAGAGAAGCAGTCAGTCAGCCATGAGGGAGACGAGGCATAAGCAGGAGTGGCAGAGCAATCCCTCAGCCAGCCCTTTAGAAAGGTGATACATCCAGTGACATCTACAGATTAGAATATCATAGCCAAATGAGGTGTGGAACGGTTATGCAAATCACCGGGCAGCAGTTTGCTGGCAGCCAAAAGCCACACTGGTTCTGTCATGTTTGGGCCATTTCACAGATAAATATGTCATCTTCAAATACTTTGACACTCACAAACAACTCGCAGACTCTAACTACACTGTTCAAATGTGCAGATTTCTTTTATCTACCTTGATGTGTATGTGAATGAATTGCTTTACATTTGTTAGGTGCTGATTGAAGGGAAAATGCATATTTTGTCTAGTTCACTTTTATCATTTGTTTTATTTTATTTCCTTTGTTGTTGAAGGTCAGTAGAAGATAAACATAATGCCATAAAATGTTTTAGTAGTCTTCCAATAAAACTATATGCAACAATGTGTTCCTTTCCTATTCGCTCTTAATAACTAAAGATATTCTGGAAATATGATTAGGAACATTTTGAATATACATATTTTAAGAGGAACAGCATTTTTCAAAGCTTGAAAGTAAACATGAAACGCTCACTCTCAGTCAGCCTGTATTGTCTGCCATCAGAAATTGTTCTGTTCCACAAAATATATAAAGAGCTCTCATTCAAAAGGGCATTTCAAGTTTAGACTGCTGAAAATTGCATTCAGATTACACAGCAGGTATATCGATTGTTCGTTGTGCTATTTTGATATGTACTGTAAGTGCACTGTAATGATTGTACAGCCTGTTCTCTTTTGATTTGAAGGAAAATTTGACTGGACACAACATGAGGTCCAAAAATCCAACTAAATAAAGGCTCAGAGACACCTGAATGACCGAGTAGCACTTGTCATTACTTTTGGTAGAACAACTTTACAGATTCTCATTCTTTTCATCGTCATTATTTGCATGTTCCTGTTCAGAGTCATGGGGAGCTGGACGCAGCATGCATTGAGAAGACAGCAGGGAAACGCAAATACGTAGACATCTTTGGGCAACTTGGGGCCTTTAATTCACCTGATTTGCATCTTTAAACTGTTGGAAGATGGTTAAACACCCAAGAGAGAGCCATGTGAACACAAGGAGAACATGCAAACATGCAAATCTCACACGAACCAGGCCAGGGTTTGAAATTTAACTCAGTTTTACAGGACAGATGCCCAGCCAACTGTTTCTGAATAATCCTGAAAACATGAAGACATTTGTGAAACATTCTGATGAGTTAAGGGGCTTATCTAAATTAAATAGTAATTGAAGCATTAATAATTCATGATAATTTCTCCATTCAGGCATATGCCATGACAATTTTCCGGATGTAACATCTCTGTCTAAAAGTCCTTGCAGGCAGCTGCCAATGGTTTAATGTCCATTTTATGCACATTGTTATACTTGTGTTTTGTAATTTAAGTGATCCCTCATAGCTTGCGATGTAATTTTAAGAGAAAAAGATATTCTGGGGAGATGGTTTAGATTCTGACAAACGAAACAATAATGCGTACTGCCATTTCTTTCATCATCATCTCATATTTTAAAAATATGATGGGTGGGTGAAATGATGTCTCATTTCAAAATAACCATCATTTCAAATAACTCTTAGAATTTAAATTGCGTAGACATGTCAAAATCTGTCTTTATTTGAAGAATCCCTTCGCTCTACTGTCTGTCTTACAAGAAAATCTAAAAACTACATACAGTCTGTTTTCAGTGTGTCTGCATGTGCTTGTCTGTGTTTTGTGTAGGGAGAGAAGTCAAAGGGACAAAAGGAGACACAACATGAAGCATAATCAGACTTGTAGTTGACGATAGTTGTCCATGAGAACTCGCATTATCGGGGCAGCAATCATTTTATCTCCTTGTATCTCCTCTGTTTCCTCTCCACTAGCACACAGATCAGACCTCATCTAATGTTTGCTGACCCATACAGGTCTCTGCTGTGTCTCAATTCTCATCTTGGAAACTTTTCAAGAAGTCGCAGTTTTGGTTCTCACCAGCACACTGGAGAGTCTGCAGAACAGCAAGTCAAAAGATAGAGTTTACATTGATCTATTCTGTTATTTTTGGTCTTCTTATGCACATTAGGATACCATTACCTTTGTGCTACCCTCACTCCCACTGCTACCTCAAGTCTTTTTGCACTATTACTTGCATTTTACATAAATTTTGCACATATTGTAAAAGACTGTGTGTAGGTGGTGGTGGTGGGGGTAGCACGTCAAATGGATGGGCTACAACAGCAGACGACCACGGCAGGTTCCACTCCTGTCACACAAGAACAGAAATCTGAGGCTGCAGCTGGCTCAGACTCACCAAAACTGGACTGCTGGGGCACGCAGATGGGAGGGTCAGGATTTGGTGTCAACAGCATGAATTCATGGACCCAACCTGCCTTGTGTCAACAGTCAAGGCTGGTGATGGTGTAACGGTGTGGGAACTGTTTTATTTAGCGCACTTTGGGACCCTTGATACCAGTCAATCATCGTTTGAATACCACAGCATATCTGAGTATTGTTGCTGACCATGTGCATCCCGTTATGGCCACAATTTCCTCATCTTCTAATGTCTATATTTAACACGATAATGCATCATGTCACAGACCAAAAGTCATCTCAAACTGGTTTCATGAACATGACAATGAGTTCAGTGTACTTCAACGGCCTCCTGAGTGACCAGATCTGGATCCAGTACACTGCCTTTGGGTTGTGATAGAACAGGAGATTCGCAGCATGAATGTGCAGTTGACAAATCTGCAGAAATTATATGATGCAATCATATCAACATGGACCAGAATCTCGGAGGAATGTTTCCAACATCTGGTGGAATCCATGCCATAAAGAATTGAGGCTGTTTTGAGAGCAAAGGGAGGCCCTACCCAGTATTAGTATGGTGCTCCTAATAATGTGCTCAGTGAGTGTATATACTATTTGTGTGTATATAACTATATATTCCTTGTAAATATAATTTTTCTGTTTCTTTAATTTTGTTTTTTCAGTACTTCTTTTATATATCTTGCCAATTTTATTGTTTCATTATATTCTAATTTAAAATATTTTAATGTTTGTTAATACATTGTGTGTGTGTGTGTGTGTGTGTGTGTGTAGCGTGGAGGGAGCTGCATTTCATTGTGCAACCCTGTATTACATAATGACAATAAAACCGAACCATGAACCTTGAAAATTTAAATGTGTTTATTTGCAAAAACCTAAATGAGGACGCTTGCTTTTCATTAGCAATAAGACTCCACCAGTAAAATGGTGATACATTAATATTAATGTGTCCAAAAAGTCGTCGGCCACCTTCTAAATCTGTACAGCACCCCCTCTCCACCAGCTCTCCAACCGCTTAGACCATCTGAATCCCTGACGACTGGTCTGTTTTTAGCTGTGCTGTGCTGGATGGAGGCCTGGCATAGTGAGCGGGGGAGGTTGGACCAGTGGGGTTGTCCTGAAGCAGTCTGTCCTACGCTGTAACGCTGGACTCCTGGCCATCCCATATTAATCAGATTTGCCGCAGCAGCCATATGTCTAAGCAGCATGATAAACCCCGGCTGCTACCTGGCACCCACAGGACGCACTGTCAACACAGTGTGTGTGTGTGAGTGTGTGTGTGTATTTCACACATTGCTCCTCTGGAGACATTCCTACAAAGATCTGTTGAGACATCAAACAAGTCACAAATATTACAGGTATTTTTTTTTTGGGTGCTTTTTAAATTTTCTTTGAGTTGAAAAAAAAAAGCATGAATGAACAACAGGGCATCAGAGGTAACCCTGAAAGAGGAGGAAGTCACTTTTGGGCCAAGTGATCATTTGCCACAGCGTTTGGGACATACATGGGGTTATGTACGTCACTGCAACAGGAGAACTGGCACTATGGAAGTGCATTAAAAAAGGCTCGTTCCTGTTTCCATCTGCCACCTTATGCTTAACAGCACATTATATATTTCATATTATCACACGACTCGCCTCCCAATGTGTCACATAGTTTAGACACTGTTTACATCACACTGTTTAACAGCATTGTGGAGAATCGAGCTCGGCATTAGCGCTGATGAACAGGCTGTTGATACAAATAGTGACTGGCTATCACTTCCTATCTGAAGATTTCTATTAAATTCCACAAAAAAAAATATATGCATTCCACAATCCATAATTCATAACTGAAGCCTGCAAGAGGCAACACCAACACTTGTCAAACATGATTAACTATGTCTGTATCTTACACAAATCTAATTCCTCTCTGTGTCTCTGCCTCTAAACCAGAGAACAATCACTAGCGAGCCTGCTCACAAGATTTGTGGCGGTGGAGGTTTTTCACGTGTTTGAATGCCACAGACAGACTTGCAGGAACAAAATTAAGTTTCTGGGATTCAAACAGCTGTCTTTGTATGAATGGAAATCCACTGTTTAATTTTTTAAAAAAGTCAGTAGAGAACTGTTGACAACACATGCTTTTGTTTGAATAATCGGGGCAGATGTTATTTCCATCCACTGTCTGCAAAAGACAAAAGAAAAACACAATGTGTCTCACTCACATAACTGTGAACGCAACAGTAATGACAATGAACAAGTATTAAAAAAATCAACATGGTTCAGATAAATATAATGAATTCAATAAATACAATGAAACATATTCGTATGTACATGTATTTATAGAATAACTTTGATCATTTCACGTAATTCTGCAAGACAGAAAAATGTGTTAGACCCAAGGCTGGATCATTTTTACTGAAATGAAGCTTTAGTCTGAGCTTATAATGTATGATTCATTCAGTGAGAATTAAAGATCAACTAATGTCAGTTATAGAAAAAAAGAGTGAGCTTTACATCATGCAATGCATTCGAATCTGAACTCTTAAGATATTTAAGTCTTAAGTGCTCTTGACATAAAACTCTGCGGTCTACATTTCTCAAAGAACTGCCGTCATATTAAAAATATCTTACATAGCAGAAACATGACAAGAACATTTAGATTGTATAAATAATCTAAATACATTTGTGGCAATAACCAACACACGTTAAATGTCAAATTCTTCTCAACAGAAGCCGTCCAGGCACATAAACGTCCTCAGATCAATCATGTAAGATAGACTCTTCTCCTCACTGCCCACCCTCCCATGTGTGCCCCTTCTTGCTGCTTAACCCCCACCCACCCACCATCCACCCACCACCCATCCTTACACTGACATACATCTGAGCAGGACCCTGCACCTTTTGTCTTGGGCTCCCTCTTTGTTAGCAGCTGGTGGACAGAGCAGCACCAGCGTGCCCACTGTAACGGTGTAATCACAACATGCTGCAACATTATCAGCCATGTTTGTTTTTTTTAATTTTAATTTTATTTTTTTTCTGAATGGAGGACAGAATGAATTAACACTCTCATGTGAAATGTTGTTTATTGTCTTGTTTTGCTTTTGTTTACCATATCAGTGGATGGAGGCAGTTTTATATAAAAAGTGTTGAAGGGGACTGGTGATTTTTAAAAAATATATATGTTTATATATTTTATTATGATTTTAATACTTTTTTTTTTTTTACTTGGGGTGTGCACTTACTCTGTATTAACATATCTATCTATCTATCTATCTATCTATCTATCTATCTATCTATCTATCTATCTATCTATCAGTCTTGTTGTCTGTCTGGTGGAAGCGTGAAGCAGCATCATCACCACCAAAGTGAACTGCAGATAACCCCATGACGTGGCAGACACAGTATGGAAAGCCTATATAAAATTCACGGTGCCCGCATGTATCTGGTGGTGGTCTGAGCCGCTTGGTAAAGCTTTGCAGGCTATCTGACTTCAGTCTAGATGAAGGATGAGCTTCTCAGACATAGACGTTGTCCATCCTGCTGATGCTCCCTCGTCTCGTCGTAAACTCTTGTGCACCCTCTGGTGCTTGCTAGTCTCCCAAACTTCTTTGTGTAGCCTGCTTTGCAGATTGTCTTCCTTGTCTGTGTGGTTGCTCATTATTCAGAGACAGACGGATCTCAGGTCATCTGCAGCTGCAGCAAAGGAGAAGCAGGAAAGATGGCGATCATCCATTAGACGGACCGGGCGCACGCATGAAATACGAGGACAACTTTTGGGAGGATCGCTTGAGGAGAAGATTGTACCAGTGAGTTTTTCCCCTCTTGCACTATATTTCCAGTTTCGCCAAGATTTCGGCTGAGCTTTCAAGGTCTGCGAGAACGTCGGTATGGTAGATCATGGGATATGCGCCTCGTGAATGCCCTGGAAAGAGCTGATCACCCCCCCGTTTCTCCATTTAGTCCAGGTCCAGCCGACTTGGGAGAGGAAGCCGGGGCGAGAATTTTAGTCGGGTGGGCGCTCCGGCTGGCACTCATGCAGCCAAAGTCAAGTGGGTCTTCTCGCTTCCCAGTTAATATCCTAACCAACCTAGCGCTTCCTCGCTATGTCGCCTTTCGGTTTGTTGTCAAAGTGACACAAGGAAATGGACGCGGCGGTTGTAGAGAGGCTCGCCTGCGTGTTTCAGCAGCACCGGAGCGGAGTGTTTTGTTATTCTGACATGTCTGGTCAGGGGAATTATTGGCCCCGGCTGTGTGTCCCCTCTCCGGCCGTGCGTGTTGTTGCGCGTTAGCTTCATGGAGAAGCCATTGCACGGATTGCTCTCCTCTCCCAACCAGCCTCCATTAGCGACACAGAGGAGCTGGCATAGCCGCTGGTCCAGTCACACACACACATACACACACACACACCATGAAAGCCATGTCCAGTGTGAGGAGGCTATATGTGTCCCCCTCCCCTCCTCTTCTTCCTCTGCTCCTCTCAATTTTTAAAACAGAATTTGGTGGCGATTTTGAGTCGGTTCTCCACAGGGTTGGAGCTAGATATGACTTGATGGTGGTGAAATGAATGTAAGCGCAGTGTGTGGCTTTATATTTGTATCCATGTAATGTTTTGTTTTTGTTCTGGGTGCTTATTTCTACATTGTTACCCGCTTGTCCCCCCCCCTCCCCTCCCGCACTGTTTGGATGCCTGTTTTGCTGTCACTGCTCTCAAGTCAGGTATGTCACATACTAGTAGGGCTTCACCATAAAATGGAGGAAAGCAGATGAGTCTCCAAGGAGAGCCCTGGAGTCAGACAGGCAGGATCCCTCACGCCAGAACAAAGGTTGTTTTAAAAAAAAAAAAAGATCGGTCAACAACCTCTTCTTCTTCTTCTTCTTCTTCTTCTTCTTCTTCTTCTTCTTGTTCTTCTTCTGCTGCTTTTTTCTCGGAAGTTGGTCTGCTAGAGGAAGCAGAAGAACTCTGAAAAGTGAGGTTAGATCATTTAGTGGGGCTTTCAAGGTTAACTTCTGCTTTTTTTCCCCTCCTTTTATCCTTTTAACTCCATGAACTTGCTGCTTTCATTTCAATAATTTAAACATCATTTGACTTTTAAATATTTGGATTTTTACAGATTTTGCCTGATGCTTTTAGCCAGTATGTTTTTTTTTAATTAAAGATTGCCATGGCTGAGGGACACATGGGGACACATGGATGAGATAGGAATTTTAATGCTGAATAATGCAGTGTTTTGACCATCCAGGTAGTTAATGTTCAACAAAGTGGTCTCAGCACACACACACACACACACACACACACTCTTCTGTGTGCAGGTGTGTGTGTGTGAGTGAAGTTTCTATAAGGAAGTTCTCAAGATGATTCTCTGCTTTTTGTTTTGGATTAGTTTTAGGTCATTTAAGGATTCATTTGCTGTTATCTTTAAACAAAGTGATGGCTTTAAATGGAAAAAGTCAATGTTTGGTTTATAGTCTTACTTATAATTTGTAGACTAATGATTTATAGAGGAGCTAGAGGACTCCCCTCTGTTTATTGGCTGACACACGTGTGTCTGTTATTTCAAGATTTTACTAATTAGTGTGTTTCAAGTACATTAAATGAGTTTAAAAGTTATTTAGGCTGTTGGATTATGTTTGTTGGTCATTCATTAACAGACTATATGTTGTAATCCACTCTATGTCCACTGCACAGCCTTGGGTGACTTTTCGCACATTATATCCTAAAGGTGTCAGTTGACCAGCCTGTCAGGAGAGTGAAGGAGGTGTGTGTGCAAGCTGTAGTGTGTTTCTGTGTGTGTGTGTGTGTGTGTGTTGTGGCAGTTGCTGTGTGTGTGTGTGTGTGTGTGTGTGTGTGTGTGTGTGCGTGTGCCGTGCTACGCTCTGCAGTTCCCCCGGCCACTGTGTGAAATCTTGCTGACAAGGAGACTGTGAGCTTGACACACTGTGCTGCGACAATGCTGGGGCTGAGAAGAGCAATCAAAATGGTGGCGATGCTCCTTCTCCCTGGCGTGGCAGGGCAAACAGGTTCTCAAGGAGGAGCCGGTAGAGGACGGCCAGTCAGGAATCTGCTGCGGTCGACACATTTGTCTCACAGACGGGTGCAATGTATAGTCTAGATGGTGGATGTTCTGCAAATGAGCCCAGTGATTTAACTCTTGATGTGATTGTGATGTTTTCTTTTCTTTGAGAAGAGCTCTGAGTCTGCTCAGATACTGACACTGTGTGCTCTCTCTTTGTACTGAGAGTTCCTTTTTAGTAACTTTCACATGTCTACGGCACATTCTTGTCTCCTCCTCATTGTAAAGCTTGTTCATGCTGTTCTAGGAGGTTATCTGTGTACTCAGGTTTTAGGTTCAGCTCGCCAGATAAGGTCGTGCACATCAGGGTTGTTTGTTTTTGCTTTGGCAGAAATGGCATTTCCAGCAGTTTGTCTTAGTTTTGAATACTCAAATGCTAATTCCTGTAGCCTCTAACCAAGCCTGGATTACTAACCAGGCGATGTGGGAAACTGACCAGGGGGCCCATACTCTCACAGTTGTTTAAATACAGATTTGTCTGGCAATATGCACCACTAAAGCACAATGAGCTGAAATTGTCAGGGCCCTAAAGTGACGCCTGCTTTTTTTTTTTTTTACCAAATCTTGACACCCTGAGGCCTTGTGTCAAAGCTAAATTTTTTAATCCTTTCATTATTTCAGTCAGTATTATGCTTACATGGTGCATATCTTTTAAACAAACTTGTGTTTGATGAATTTATCACAAACTAACTGACTTACAGTGTAGAAATAATGTTTGGTTGGTTGGGGAATGTGTGTGTGGGGAGTGCACAACAGGGGCCCACAGCTCATTGCTGCCCCGGGCCCCTTAGAGGGTTTATCCGGCCCTGCTACACATTTCCAAACATGCATACTAAACATGCTCTATTTATAATATAGTTACACAGCATTGAATTATTCAATGGATGTCATAAAATCTGGCAACATACTAGAAGATACTGTCATATATTTTTTATATTGACATTTGTAGGTTTAGTTGTAGTTTCATGGTCCAGTTGCTACTAATTCTACCCAAAGCACACAAGTTGAACTTTACTTTACCTGTGAAAATATTAGACATGTTTTGCTATTGCAGTTCAGCTTCAAGGTGACCTGGCAGAACTGAACTATGGTAGATACTTTTAGAAAAAAAAAAAAATTACATAACTGGATTTTAGCAAGGTATTTCAGGATTACGCTAAAAAAGCCCGACACTGAGGACAGAGGATTAAACAAGAGAGACTTCAGTGATGGTTTGAATGCTGGAAGGAAGTGGTTGTGAAGCTCATCGCTCAATCTGATACTCTTTCTGCATCTCTTGCACACACACACACACACAACTACTCTCCCTTCCTCCCTCCCTCCCTCCCTCCCTCCCTCTCATTCACTCACTCACATTGGGTGATGCACTCCTCCATTCTTCTCTACCTGGGGCAGTGAAGAAGGCTAGGGAGACGCACAAAAGCAAATTGAAACGCTCCAGTGAGTGCTTTCTTGACATGATGCATGGCTCAAGAGATGCCGCCTGGCCCTTGCTGCTACTCTTGTAAGTGTGCTGAAACACCACACAGGCCCCCACATCCAAAAAACGCTGTAGTCATTACAGTAAAGCATAAAACCATGCTACCTTCTGTTGTACTTTAACTAACCTTCCCCACTCCATAAACACATTTCTTTCTGCCACATTTTAATTGCGTCACATCTGAAAGCATGACACTGTTAAAACCTGCCAGGATCCATTGAATAATTTAATACGATCTAACTAGGTATAGGCCTTTTTGAAAAACTAAAAAGCAACATCATGTCGGGGGTTTAAATGGAACAAGGAAGTAGCATGCTAGAGGTGTCATTCCAGTTTCTGTTGTCAGTTGCCACGTTACACTGCTGCAAAACTGGTTCCTCGTCTCTGCTTTCCATCAGAACATCAACAGTTTAATATTGCCTTTCCCCTCCTGGAAAAAATGCTCAGTATAGCTTGCAGTTGTTTCTATCTTTATTGCTAGTCTTTTCAGCATATATATTAAGCATGTAGGGACCCAGTTTAACAAAAAGTGAATACAGTGGCTGTGCCGATGAGACAGTTTGTCCAGTGAGATAAATTAAGCCATCTACACGGCGTGCTCAGGTTTCCGGCCTAAATTCAGGATTTATGCCCTTCTCTAATAAGACACAGTGAACCAAGTCTGTCAGCCTAAAGCAGCCTGTGGTGGAAAAAATCCTGAATTCTTTGGAGACGCCCGTTCCTTGGGCAGTGTGGTGCCACTGGACAAGGCCTTCATTGAGCAGGAACAGGAGTGGTCTTGTAGAAGGGATCCACTGGCTCGGCCTACGAAGCAACAGAGCTGTCCAAGGACGATTAAATATTTAAGAGCTTGGAAAGGAGGTCTCAGTGGTAAGTTAATATTGATGGGTCTCTCATCTTTCCCTTCTCAAACCTGTTGAGTTGCCCCAAGAGGTTGGTTTGGTAAACCTGGAGAGGAACCTCACTTCTTCTCCTCTTAGATAAAGTTACTGGTAGCTTTTTAAAGATTGCCAAAGTAGAGTGTTTCTTTGGATTTCTGCGTGTAAACCAGACTGAGTTTTTTCTTTTTTTTTATTGCTTCCTCTGTCCTCTTTTGGTCACTCTGAAATACTCCATCCTGACTAGCTTGTAACCTCACCCACTCTCTGTAACTGTAGTAACTGCCATTTCAGGCTTACAAGGAAGTCAGCATTGCAGTGTTTTCTGGCAGTTGTCCACTCAACACCACTTACAAGAAACCCCTTGGTGCATCTCACAGTCTTTTCTTGTAATCTTTTTTTTTTTTTTGGTGAATTGGTGGAGTTAGATACTACTGAAGAAAAAAAACCAAAAGGAAAATAGGAACAAAATAAAAAGGTTGTGATAGAGATGTGATAAGAGCCTTCAGTGGAAGATGGTTTTACTCATAGTGAGAAGGAATTCATATTAAAGTAACATCATACAAATAATCTAATTTATTCAATTGCTGGATCAAGACAACAGCAGATTGATTTACATCAGGAAATGGTTTCCTAGGAGAGATGGACTACAAGGCTGCGTGGAATGTAAGGTTTCCTGGAGTAATTGTCCTTGTGGAAAAACACTTCCTGGTTTCTCTCCAAGATCTGTCCTTGGGACATCCTTCACTTGCCTGACTCGTCAGTGGTGTTTATTTAGCCCGATGAACCCGAGTGGTTCAACTTAAGGAGATCTGAACAAAGAATAATGTCAGCCTCATATGTCAGACTGTGAACGTGTACTGTTTGGAGCAGCAGATAATGTTTTTTTTTTTTGTTTTTTTTTTTTTTGCTGTAGCCTACTTGTATTGTGTACAGCGCTTGATAGGTTTCTTTTTCGGAGAATTTTTCTCTTCAAGCTCAAGGGAAGAACCCTCTTGAGAAAACCAAATATATCTACCTATTCCTTCCCATATAAAATTGTAAAAATAATCATGCCCCAGGCTATTAATTAAATTGTGCACTTAATCATTTTTGGATGGAATATTTAATCATGTTGCTGAGGGTTGCCCCAAGTTTTATCTTTTATGCTTTTTCAGTCTAGAAAAAAGGATTTTGCCTCAGAACATGTTGGGTCGCCTTTATTTGATAAAGTTATCTACAGAAGCTTTGCACATATCTCGCAAAGTTCTGCACTTGTATGACAGGCTGATTGAATGCTCTGTGTTCAGAGGCAGATCTCTTCAGGACGTTGTCTTCAGCTTGTGAAGCACAGCAGAGCTGCACTCTAGGTGGCCATCTTTGCAGCGAACAAAAAAAAAAAAAAAAAAACCACACATCTCACTTCTGCTTTTGCTGACTGCCATGACGGTCTGCAGAGAAACCGACAGGAGGGGAAGCTGCTCGCTCAGGTCTGTGCTCTTAAAGTTAAACACTTCCATCTGTGTAACAAGATAGCCGAGCAAGCAGAGGCAGCTTCCACTCAGCTGAGCAGGACAGTCAAAGACCTTGAGGAGCACAAAATGGTGGATGGCCATGCCACTGATACTCCAGCGTGATTGGCTGTGTCTCCTTGGCCACAGTGGGGCCGCTGTGTGAAATGGAGTCCTCTGTGTGGAGCGTTGGCCCAGCCTCAGCTCTGATGCAGAAGATAATTCTGTCAGCCCTGAGAGAGAGAGAGAGAGAGAGAGAGAGAGGGAGAGAGACAGAGACAGAGAAGCGAGAGAGCAGCCAAGTGAGGTGACTATACTAAAAGAAGGTTGAGCAGGAGACTTCTAGAGAACTCAAGCCATGCATGTCTGCTTCCTTCCACCTCCTATCCTCACTGAACTACTTGATTTCCTGGGTTTTGATATCTGTTATTAACTGCATTTTTCATTTGGTGCTTCTTTTTTTTTTTTTTTTTTGCTTTGAAAGGATGAGCAGTGGCTAGAAGAAAAAAATCAGCTAAGATGAAAAGGTTCATTTTTGGTTTTTGTTAACAGGAATGAAGAGAGTGAGGGTATTCATTATCTAACCTTCACACCCAGCAGGCTTTAGCTGAGGGATTTACCAGCCCTCTGTTGCTTTGTGAAAATTTCGGGCTTGAAGGTCACATAAATATCTCTAAAGGCTCATGATTAAAACGTAAATGCAGGAGATGCAAAAGACTGTAAGCGCTACGTTGTGAATGGACTAGTGTTTTTCTTTTTCTGTGTTTTGTTTTTTTTTTTAAAAACGGCAAGTTCTCACCATGACAACCTTAAAGACAGTAGTCATACAGAAGATGGCCATTAATGCTCGTCTCCTCCTAATCTGCTTGGTCATTATCTTCTGCCTGTGCAAAAGAGGCCAAATGTTGCTAGTGAGTGCTCTGTGTCGCAGCAGCGCCCCTTTTCAGAAGGAACAATCTGAGCCCTTTGCTAAACACAAAGGCTACCCTTGGAGCAAGGTTACTTGTACCATGATGGCCAGCTTCTCTCTCTTTTTTTTTTTTGGTGCAGCTTTAGAGAGAAACATGGAATTATCAAGTTAGATGTCTTTGATTGAGAAAAGGGAATTATCTTGGTTTGCAAAGACAGAAAGCTGCTTTAAAGAGGAGGGTGAGTGCAGTGACATTAAGTATTAATATTAGTATCTGACTGGGTGGGTGATGTCAGGTATCCATCTGTCAGAGTGAGACAGGCTGACACAGGCACTGTCTGACCTTGCAGTATGGAAGACCCAGACATAAAATAGAAAATTATCATCTCTTCTTGGGATTAGCATGGTATTGCAATGAGGAGCCATGCTAATAGCATTCCCTCACTCCGTCTTTCAGCCATTCTGCCTCTTTTTGATGTGTGGCCTCAGTCAGCACAATCATTTCCGGTATAAAGATCAAAATCGTCCAAACCTCATTGTCCTTTTAAGGTGGCACATGTTCACATGAATGTTGAATCAGATGTTGACATGATACCAAAAAGTAAACCACCTTTCAGTTCAGCAACGTTCAGCAATACAACAAAAAAGTTCCTGCTATATTTTACTCAATTAAACCTGTATTCAGTCGACTCAGTAGGATGGCAGTGGTCATAACGCAAACTTCTCCATTACCCAGAAGCCTTAAAGGTGGTCAGGGCCTGCCGTGGCGAGGTGTTTTCTTTTTTTTATGCCCTGTGATTGTGACACCAGTGAAGGTCAGGCTGCAGACAGATCAGCAAAGCTCTCTGGATTGCAGCGTCTGAAAGGCTCTGCACCTGTATTTACCAGTCCTTTGAGACAAGCTGGTATTACTGAGCTGGTTTCCTGAAAAACCCAGACTTTTTTTACTCATTCATTCAGTTTGAGTAACCAGTGAAAGAAAGCTAAACACAAAAGGCCAGTGTTTGTATCCCCTCTGAGTTAAGAATAGGTAAACATTTCAGTTGCATAATGCGCATAACTCGTTAATTCGGGGTGTAGCTGTCTCAGGATTCAATTAGTTGCATTAACGTGAGCTAATGTTGCTTAAATTAAGTGCATTGATTCTAACTGGATCCAAAAAAAACTAGATTCTCAGTGAATGTCAAAGTGTACAGAGATGAGCACGGTCAGAAAGGAGCCAACACAGCATTTTTGAGATGTTACTGCTGAAAGATTCAGATTAGAAGACAGATTTAAGACATTAAATCAGATTTAAGACCCTTTCATCTTTTCTGGAACATAGTGAAGACAAACTTCAAGACTTAGAGGAATTATGGCACCATCAGGACCTCATCTGAATCAGGTCATCTTTCAATGATGGACGTTCATGTAAAGAGGAAGCTCTAAAGGAAAAACTACCAAGAGGCCAAAAGCAAGCTAAAAATAACTGAAGGACTGTATAGCAGTCTGTCCACAACATGCACTTTGCAAGAGTTTTGTTTTCTACTCACTGTGGAGCTGAGGGGCAGGCGAACAACATGAGAAAAACTTCTCACCAAAAAGCACTTCTTAATTTCGAAAGTATGTGGTTAATTCCCATGACAGGAAATGGATCTTGTGACCTGATGAAACCATGTTTGAATGTTTTTGATCTTCAATTCCTAAATATAGAGCAATAGCACATCGAGTACAGGTAATAATTTTAAGGACAATACCTTCTGTAACACACGGTGGTGGCTGCTGCACAGCTGCAGGGCGAGATAGAGGCAGGGAAGAGAATGGCTTTAGACACAGGAAGCTGTTTCCACTGTAAAGAAAGAAAAGTCTAATCTTTAATTGTGGCTGCAAAGAAATATCCTAAATACAGATGTGCACAGATCAAAACCTGCATTCAAAAACTTCAAAAATAGACTTTGTAACACCAAATCTGAAAAAGAAAGTATGAGTCATTGTTCTACAAGAAGAATAATCTGACATTTTTTAAACAAATCTAATTAAAATATATATTAATTTAGAATGTAACTCAAAAACCTACGCAAGTAAATACTTAAAATACTGGGGAAAACACTTCCTGTCTCCAAAAGTGAACAAGCGCAGTCCAGCGGAGAAGTCTTATGTCATTTTTTCAGACTTTTCTTAAGCTCCATTTTAAGTGATCCCATGTAACTTTTGCTGAACAGTGGCAACTATGGGATAATAGTAATTCAACAGTAGCACAAGTAGAGAAGAGTCATTAAGTCAGAGAACTGACTTGGTAGTGTCAGTTACAGCACAATGTCTATTTTAAAGTGGCTATAATTGATATTTTTCACAATAACAATGTATCAAATGACTGTAATGTCAAAGGTGTTGCTCGTAGTGGTGAACCGACAGAGAATTATCACCCGACACTGCAGCTCCTCTCGGCTTTATGGAGCATCATATTGAGTTTTAGCTTATGGTTAAGCTGCCTGGCTGCAGCTTTACTGTTTTGGTTCACTCTCGCCGCTCTCATAGTGTTGTTTGAGGAAGCTCTAAAAACCCTCTGGACACTACCCGCTCAGCTCCAAACGGCAAACAGACACGGTTAGCAACTAGCTAGTGAACATAGTGGAGCATTTAGCAGCTAAAGAGCCAGATATTTCACTCAGGAGTTGGTAGAGATCAAAAACAGGGATAAAAGAGAGTGAATATCAGACCTCCAGGTGGACAGAAACATGACTCCAAATGAATGATAATGTTGCTCTGTAACTGCTGGATGTGAAAAGGTGATGATATGTCATTGTTGTGTTTGCTGCCCCCCAAGTGGCCAAAAAATGTGTTATTTGTCATTTCAAATTTTACATAATCTTGCTTTAGTGCAGAGTACTTTTTTTTTCTTCTTCATATCAGACATTTCAGACGGACTCATGATGAAGGAGGGCTAGAAGAATGTTTATGGTGAAGGCCGTGTTGGCTGGTTAATGGTTGACCTACTTTTTTGAATGCCATATGCTTCCTGAAACAGATTTGTTGTCAGATTAAGGCCTGCGTTTTTGTCAGGTGGCTGATAGTATCTTATGACAGTGTTTTTGACCACTCTCAGAGACGTTTTGGACTTTTGGCCGATCCACTGTCGCTTGTCTCATTATTAACATGAAATGGCCTCATCGTTACTATGATTAGGGTCCAAATGTGTAGCTGCATAGCTGGTGATTTAGCTTTAAAGATGATTAATAATGCCGCAATATCTGCTGTCTTTATTCATCTTATTGACCTCAGAGAACAAAAACTAAAACAGAACCTCTATGAATTATCGTCAGAGAAGTAGCCTTACGCTTAAAATAGCTAGAATCCAAAAAGTAAAATTTATACCAACAGTTTACTGGGAGATGTGTGATGGCTCTGGTGTTGTATTTCCAGCTCTGTTCTGTTCTGTTTCATGCCATTCCCAAACCCTTTCATTTCATTCCAGCAGATGTCTGATGAATGTTGTGACAAAAACGTTCATACTGAACATTATTGATTCCTCACATCTCGTCTGTGAAGGCCTGGTCCATTGATCGGCCAGGTGGGATCGATGTCTCATCTCTGTGTATTCAGACTTCCTCAAATGAGCAGCACCACATGATCACATCATTTAAAGAAGCTCTGCGCTCTGATCACAGGCAGGGAGGAGTGACCTTACTGTCCAGCTCACTGTTGTTCTTATCACACGAGTGCTGAAACGCTGTTGTGATGAAACAGATATGCTCATCAAGACAAGCGTAAGAAGGTATCTTCCTGTCAGAGTTAAGGTGGTGGTGGTATTGTAGATTATTGTAGATTCTAGTGTCAAAATCTTTTAAAGTGGATTATTAACATATTTATATTCACGTATAAGAATCAAGGCATTGGAGGCCAAAATGACAGGCACCACTGCTATAATTAAAGTAGTATGGGGTTCTAGTGATGCAGGTTTGCTTGATATATAGGGCTTTTATCTTTTTATTTTTGAAATATTTAAATATATAAAATGGTGGAAATTGAAAAAATCACACGTTAAAGGGCCATTTATTTAGGCTATGTATTAATTTAGATCCTATTTATCTTACTTATAAGCATTCTTATGCAGTGCTGAAACTATTAGTCAGTTAATTGATTTGTAATTAATTTCCTGTTCAAGTCACTATCAAGCAGCATGCTAACTTGCCCACAATGGCAATGCTAACACGCTGATGTTAAGCAGGTATATTGTTTACCATGCTCTACATCTTAACCTGTTAGCATGCTAACTTTCGCTAATTATCAACAAATACAAAATACAACTGACGCTCGTTGGTTTTGCAGGTCATGAAAAGGGTACTGGACAAATTGAAATTCTGACCTGATGGTGGCGCTAGAGGAATTCAGGGGATCACCAAAGTTATTAAAAGTCAACCTGAGGGGGACATGAATGTAGGCATCAAATGTCTTGGCAATCTATCCAATAGTTGTTGGAATATTTTACTAAAAAACACAAATGACAAACTCATGGTGGGCACTAGATAAAAAGGGGATCCACAGATTCATCCTCTGGGCACCATGTATGTCTGTACCAAATTTAATTGCAATCTATCTGTTAGCTGTTGAGATATTTCAGTCTGGATCGAAGTAGTGGACCAACCAACAGACGGAGAAACCAACTTCCCAAATGCCGCAGTGTTAGCGTGGCTAAAAATGCCAAATATTTGCTGGTTAAGATCCTCAAATATGAGGATTTGCAGCTTTTCTCTGTTCCATCATCATTGTATCCTGAATATCTTTGGGTTTTAGACAGATGAAGACATCACATTCAGCCCCTTGAAACTGTAATTGGCATTTGTCACTATTTTTAGACATTTCACAGAAAAAAATAATGAACACAGTGATTTATAATGAAAATGATTGCCCTACTGTTGTGCATAATCAGAAGCTCACTGGCATTTTTTTTCCTATTTTTCTCTTCACTTGTTAACTTTTCTCCTCACTCTTCACCATTATCTGAGCTGTCCGTTTTGCATGATAACCTGGTTTACTGTCAACTTTGGTGCACAGAGCCCTCTTGTAGCAGGAAACCCAACACTTTTAGTTGCAAGAGGACAGAACATCCAAGGAAAAAGACGTTTAAATCAATCTGCTTTTCACGAAAATCTGTAAAATCAGAAAATGATTAGCATATGTGAAACACGGCACCTACTGTACATACAGTATCTCCACTTTACATGCTTACTAACACAGACTACCATGCAGTGTTGCTGTTGTATCTGTCAATACGTTTTGCTTCTGTGGAGGGATGAGGCGGCAGCACAGTATTGGAATATGAAGGTCAGTCAGGTCGGACGGGCTTTTCTTTTTTGAACCAGTGTTGTTATCTGCTACAGTGCCGACAGATAAAAGCCTAACTGTGAGCCAACAAGAGCAGCATGCATGCAGGCCAAAGAATGGCTACAAACCAGACGCTGTTATTTTGGCTGGCTTGTATTTGAGGGCACCATTCCTAATCTGAACTGAAATAACTTCCAAAGCATGTATTAAGAAATACTTGGGAGATCCTTTTTAGGGAATAATACCCTGTGTTATATTCAGACGTCATGGCTTTAATGTGTGTTTTAAGACCTTCAGGTGAGGCTAAGGCCATGAAAAATCTCAAACTAGTTGATGCTGGAATTCAGACCTCTGCATGTAGTTGAGATGGTGACAGAGCTGCCTGACTGTGTGCTGAATATGTGTGTATCAGTGTTATTTCTCTTCTGAATGCTGTGCATGCATGGCTAAGAGAATGTAGACACATGCACATTCTGTGCGAGTGCATGTTTGCTGACAGTATAACAGTACAAATGTTAGCCTCCTGGTTACCCTTTGGCTAGGAACGTGGCTAAATTTATATCATAAATGTATCTGGCCCCATAAACTGTTAGCAATGTCATATTATAACAGCCACTGTGTACAAAAGTGACAAGATAATATTAATGCTAGAACTTAGTGTAAAAGTAGCACAAGTACAGTCAGCGAACTGATTCGGTAATATCCGTTACACAGGAATATCTATCTAAAGTTTGCTAACATTAGCCACCATAAGCTACTGGTCATACCAGACCAAATAAGGCAGCAGCTTAATATCGTAAAATAACTAATTAAAAACAAACTACCTAAAATACCAGAAACCAAAAACTGATTTGATGTGCACTTTGATTTTTTTTAGTTTGGCTCATGTCCCATCCGCTAACGTGGAGAAGGCGGGACTTATGACCTATACTGCAGCCAGCCACCAGGGGGCGATCGAGGTGTTTTGGCTTCACTTTTGCGGAGCTGTCATGACGTCCATATTTATATACAGTCTATGAGCTGCAGCAGTAAAACACCTTTTCAACTTTTCATTTATAAGGAGTGTTTTTGAGTGTGTTATTTCTACTTTTGAAAGTTACATAATCTCACTTTAAACATAGCTTGCGACTTGCACTCAAATGTTGCTGTGATGGGATTGGTGCTGAAATGATTATTAGACAAAAAGAAATTTAACTATTTTGATAATCACTTAATTAAAAAGTAATTTTTCAGTCAAATTTCCCAAACATCTTCTGTTTGGGTGTTGTTTCAGCTTCTCAAATGTGAGGAATAGCTGCTTTTCTATGACATATATGATAGTAAACTGTTAGAAAAAGAAGAATTTTAGAGGAAATTTTAAGATGGCACCTTGGGCTCTGGGAGATTATAATGTGCACCATATTTGGACGTTTTATAGAGAAAAAAATCGATAATCAAGATAATCATCAAATTAATCATTTTGAAAATAATTGCTAACTGCAGCCCTTGATGGGATCAACTGATGTGATGTAATTTTATGCTGAAAACTTAATTTACTGACACCGCAAAACCACTTCCCCGAATGTTTACAGGATGTAATATGAAGTATAATTTCCATAGATACAGGTTATCAAGAACAAAATATAGTTTCTCTAAACTTTTACGTATAGAGCTGACAGGTCAAACTTCATTTGTGGTTAACACATTTGAGTGAGTTTGCCACAGCTCAAACAGAAGTGCTGTGTTAAGATTCTCCACAGACGTGGAAAGAGTGACTCAGTTGTCCTGACCCTCTCGTCAGTGTCTATGGTGGCTCTATTTGTAACTCAGGGCCGCCTGGATGGTAGTGGCAGTCACCGAGTCTGAACTGTTTTTGTGTTCCATCTGAGTAAGCCTGCATGGTTTGGACCTGTTTTTAGGATTTCTGCCTAACATAGTTAAAATCCTGTCGGGTCTTGCCTCACATATTGTCCTCTTTGTACAGATTTAGAACTCCCTTCAGGATGTTGTTATTTTCTTGGGTTTAAAGATCAGGACAGCTAAATATTTCCTGTGACAAGTAGCCTTTTACACAAAGAAACTACTTACTAAGTATTTTTGCGTGTGTGTGTGTGTGTGTGTGTGTGTGTTTGTTTTCAGGCAGAACAACAGGGTTTCAGTGTTACAAAAACAGCTGCATTTAATGATTATCTGTGTTAGTGATTAATTATTTTCTTAATTAACTGATCAATTGGTTTATAAAATGTCAGGAAATAGTGACAAATGCCCAGCCCTAAAATGACAAATGTGACTTCAAATTGGTTGTTTTGCCCGACCAACATCACACAACTGAGAAGCTGAAACTAGATCATATTTGGCATTTTTGCTTGAAAAACAAATATTTATGTGATCATCAAAATAGTTGCTATTATTTTCTATCAATAGACTAAACGCGATTGATAGACTAACAGTTTCAGCTCTAGTCCTGAAACAGGATGTTAGGAGCGGCATTATTCATGACTTTGATTGGCTGACGCATCGCTGACCTTGACATATGTATAACCATCTAGCAGTATATGAGACCAGTTGTGACATCACAGCGGGAGGCAGCACAGACATGATGTGTATTTTCAGTCACATCAAAATGTCTTGATGATCACATTTTCACGAACAGAAACTGTTAAATTGCAAGTTTAATGCTTACTGTGGAAACCAGAACGGTTGTGAAATATCTCATCGAAAGGCCCTAACCACCACTCCAGATACACCTAATGATGCAGTCACCAGGTGTAGGATGAGCAAAAAAAACAAAAAAAAACCTTGGCTTTGAAACCAAAGCCTTACTTGAGTTTTTCTGGTTTCAAAGCCCCTCAATTGTATCTGGTAAAGAGAACGATTGAAGGTTTGGTGCCAAAACAAATATATCTTGCTCCTGCTTGACTTGGCCCATACTTGCATCAGCAGATGTTGGATTTCACGAGATTGATTTGAGCCTTCTTTTGAGATACAAGGCTATTAAAATGTCATACCATAACAAAGCTATTGGCCCTTAAAGGGATAGTTTGTATATTCTCGCACTGTATTACGCAGCACTTTGACCCAAACAGCTGATCTGTGGCGTCATTCAGTGTGCGTAGGAATACAGAAGTTTTTTTACGGTTGGGGAAAATGTAGTGCCAAAGAAAAGGGCTGTCTGACGGCAAGGTAAAGCGGTGAAAATACTCTAAATATAGCGTACACTTAATCTGATATTGATTTTTTTAGGTGGCTAAAATACGTTTTGCTGCTGGCCCCGTCCACAGCAGTATATTACTTAGCTTCCAGGCCGGGCCTGCTTCTCCAAACTGGGAGCGTGCCGACCCAAATCTACTGCAGGTAATACACTGACTATGGATAAGTACCTCATAAAACCCCACCTCAGGAATTTGACTATAATGTAATTCATTCATAAAGTACTTATGTCACTATTCTCTTCTATTTCCTGTACTGAGGAAGTCAGTTGTTAAGGTTGTAAAGGAAATAACAACTGACCCTTAAGAACCTTTAAATACCCTTAATTACCAAAAAAAATGGTGTATGATGCCAAACACATATAAGGAAATCAAAAATGTAATTGGTGTTGATATCTTTTCTAAATCAGATTTTTCTCTCTGTAGGAATCAGAGGTGCAGAGACATTTCTAGAATCTCGTTATTTTGACTGACTACTACTTTGCGTAAAGGAGCGCCGTGTAGATGCAGAGACATGTCCGCAGATTTGGCACAATCAGGAAAAGCAGGTTGTGCTGTTGAATGTTTAGTAAACTTAAGACAAGTGTGATGCAGGCTTGCACACAACATGGAGAGACAATACCACAGTAGTGAAGAAAAAAATGCATCAAAAATGTGAACTGACCGATATCCGTCCAACTAGATAGAATTAAATCAAACATAAGTGCTGTTAGCTCCCACATTTTGTCTATGACGCACGTTGGCCCGGTGCCTGTTAACAGCATCTTTCTTCACAGAGGCTGTCAACTGTTGTGATGTGTACCACAGTCAAAAAATGTCTCCCCAGTTTCTCAGCATGAGCTAAAATTAAAATAGGACAAAACAAAGGTGTTGAGAACACAAACGACAGACATTGTTTGACATAAGATCAATATTTCTATGAATAGAAAACGTCATCCACCATTATCAAGTATGCTGTTGTCCAGAGTTTTGTTCTATGGTTCAGATGTTGAAGCTTTTCTGGGTTGGATAACATTACATGAAGTTACATTTACAGTTGTAGTGAAGTCTAATACATGTTGCCTTTGAGCAGAGATTGTGAGAGATTTGCATGAGCAATAAATATTACGTAATAATCAGAAATTTTCATTCTCTGTTTTTAGTTTCTTGATGAATATGATCATCATGTGAGCTAAATATCTAGATTGCGGTTTGGCTGGAATTTGAAAGATCATGTGTTGAGTTTCATTATAAATTTGCTGCTTTACAGTATAACACATTCATTTGTGATGCATGTATGTAATCTGTAAAGGTGTGTCTCATATCTCCATATCTATCTGTATGAGTACAGTATGAACACCTCTACAGTCATTTACAATACTTGCTTTTATGTGCTATTTCTATTCAGACTGTGTTCAAGAGGTGTAGCTTCAACTGTTTGGTCATTTTGAGGCCGTTGTCTGTGTTTGTTTGGTTTTTTTTTTCTTTTCATTGGATTGCATTTTATTATGCAATTATTTGTGTACGAGCAACTGCTGAGCAAACTATCAGATCCGGTGTGTTGAGTCCTCCAGGGCTGCTGACATCAGAGGATGGGAGTAGCCATCTTGATCTCCAGCTCCCTATCTCCTGTTTGTGCAAGAGGCCAAATTCTCACTGGTCCTGTGACGCAACGTTTGCTGCTCTTCTGCAGACACAATGAGATCTTTCTCTGCTGTCTTTTTGCTCTCTTCTTTGAGTCTGAGTAAACCTGGAGAACACTGTGGGAAAGAGATCAGAATTTGAAGTGTTACACAGTTACTCTCTCTCTCTCTCTCTCTCTCTCTCTTCTTTTTTTTTTATAACTTTCTTGAAACTAAAAATGTATTGATTTTTCTCTGATGTTGTCATCTCATCTTGGCAAAAATCAATTTCCATGGCTCAGGCTACCTGCTGCTAGCGCCACTGTTTTTTTTGTTTTGTTTTTTTTTTCCTTTAAAAAGCAGGCTGTCATTTTCAATCAATGGGTCATTAATTATTGAGGCTGTGCAGGTTGAGGAGATGCATGTCCTGTCTTGTTTGCCAGATGAATTATCTGTAGCCAGGATGCTCACCATATAATAATGCAACACATCCGTGGATTTTTCTCTCGCCGACGGCATGAGATGGTAGCACTAACCAACAGTTAAGGACAAAACCTCTGTACTCCTAATCAGCTTAATGCTGGCTTATTCAAAGGCCCTCTTTCAGACAGAGCAGCTGCTGTCAGCCAGTTTGAGTAGAGGGTGTGACTGCTGGCAGAGCTCACCGATGCAGAGAGACCGGTTGGTGATTAACAAATGTCAGTAGACTTTGGAATCTGGGGAGCCCAGTCTGATGGCTTTGTCCTCTGTTGCTTTCCACTGAAGGTCTTCCAGGTGGCTCCGTCATGCTCCCTCGCTGCCTCCCCTTCTCCTCCCACCCTTCCCCTTCCGGCCCGCTCTCCCCTTCTGCTTCTCTCTGTCCCTTCTCGTCTTCTCCTCAGGGCTCAGGATTGCAGAGCTCTGAGATAAAGAAGTTCAGACATGCCTCACATTTTTAGACCCCCTTGTGGAACGTTGCTGGCAGTTCCTACGAAGCGCATTTGCTGTATTTCTCCTCCGGTTTTTCCACAAAGTGTCGGTGCGTGCCGCTCGCTCCGAACGGCGTTTCTAGAATTTCTCTGAAAAAGCTCTTGATGTGAGAGATAATGTTCCTGAGAAATGAAAGGACTACGCAAAGTCAGGCTGGCAAGAGTGTGAGATGTTTTCTGCTGAGCTGTGTGGGCAGAGGGCTTGGGCACAGTACTGTACATCTGGCAGATAGATTTCTGTCAGCAGCTCTCTAGTGACAGGCTGCCTGCCTTTGAGGAAGAGGATCAGATCTGTGGGTCCATGTTGTGTGCTGGCTGAACACCTAAGTGCACATAGTCAGCTCCTAAAATGGCTGCCCTTGAAGCTCGGCTCAGAGGAGGATCTGAGCAGCTCAGTCGCTGCCTGTTAGAGCCCCAGCTGACTGGATGAAAGCAGTTACACAATCTCACCCATTAACTTGGTGTGGCGCAGGAACTGACTGGCTGAAAAGACACAGCCAACTCTAAGGCAGATGGTGGTTGTGTAGGAGGCTTTTTTTTCCTCCCTCCCCAGGCATTCCTCTCCCCTCCTTCTCCGAAAGGATTCTCTTGATATCCATGTCAAGGAACCTGGCATTAGGAGGCAACTTTGTTCAAAACAGCAGTGAACTGCCAAGAGAGCAGGGTGGGGCCCCGTGGTGAGGCTGTAACCTGACCCTGTACAACAATGGATCCCCTGGTTGCTCAGGGACATACTGGCAGCTTGGCCCGCTCACATGGAGCTCTCCACTGGCCGGCCAGTTGGGTGTGGGAAGCAGGGCGGGATTCCCAACTGTCTCTGGCTGGATCTCACTTGAAATTTCTTGGTTTCAGTATCCAGATCAGTGGAATGAATTTGATAGTGTTCAGTTGTATTTCATTGGTATCTCTGCTAAAATCAAAGTATTGCATAATTTTCTGTCAGTGGTTTTTAACCAAAAATAATTTGTAATAATAAAACAATTTGAAACAATTCATTTTCTCAAAAATTAAACTGGCTGATGGCTGAAATATTAACTAGTCGGGACTGTGTCAACAGCTCACATTTGGAAATACTTAACCATTGTGAAGAGTTAACACATTTTTTTTTTTATAATATTTAAATTGTCAGTCAAATGTGGCGGTGTTTTTGTTTCATGTGAACATGGTGTTCAAGGTCTGATTTAATGAAACTGATACAAGACTCGTAGGCTGAAATCACTCCTTCCTTCACTCATTCACTACTCCCAATATAATAGACACCCAGTAGTTTACTCAATAATAAGCAGTATATTGATATTTTGGACACTTACTAATCATCATCATCAAACATCATCACTGACAGAGTCGTTGTAGAGTCACACAACAATATTTTTTGCATTGCAAATAGGCCTTGAAAGGTTTGCTATAGTTCCAATTAAATGACTTACTTATTCGCACACTTTACAGTTTTGACAAGATAGATTCAGCCAAATTATGTGTAATAATTACATAACAGAAGTGCTGCCATTTTTACGTGAGTATTTTAAGCCTATAGAGAAAATAAAACTTGACTGAAATAAAGCTGTTGTCTCTTTAAATGATGATTCCCAAGTTAAAAACACATAGCGGCACTGTGCTTATGTCACAGTCGCTCCAAAGCAGCTTAATAATGCTGCTGTTATATGAATATAACTCAATTAGGATGCTTTTCCCCCAATATTTCAGATGCCCAAATTGAAGCAGTTTATTATGACAGTTTTATACAATTAATTATAGCTACAGTGGAATATTGACTTTTTATTATTCATTAATAACTCCGGCATTTCAGCATGAGTATAAAGAGCACTTATGGTTGTAGTAAGAGTGGTTTAAGTCAGATTCTAGTCACATTTTAATGTAGACTTTTTCCATTAAGAACAATGGATTATACAATATTCACTAAGGGTCATGCTTGCAGTGTGAACCATTAATCCTTTTTGAATACATGCAAAATATTTCTTATCTTTGCCTAATAGAACACGCAAATTAATGCTGGCGCTCAGCTCTTAACAGAGTTTTTAGTTTGGAAAGTGCTCATAAGGGTGTTAGCATTTTGAATGAGTTACATTTAATTAGATTTAAATGCGTCGCCTTAGATGTGAGGATGGACTGGTGGTTTTTCTCTCCTCATTCTTCCAGTTAACTCAAACGGTCAAGCTGTACAATAAAGGCAAAAAGGTTTTTAAAACATTCAGAAAGGTTTATGACTTTGTCTGTTCACAAAGGAGTTTGGCACAAAAGGCAAAAGTTGTTGCACAAGCTTCTGTCCTGGTCGTTTTTAACAGTTAGAAACAAAACTGACAAATAGTGTACACAGTGTGTTGGTGCACGTCCACTGGTGTGTACACAACTCTCCATGTGTTCACCTCATTGTTGTTTTAGTCTTGTGCTTCAAGTTTTTTTTTTTTTTGTCCAACTGACATTGATATGCAGGGGTGGACAAAATAAAGAAAACACCTGGGCAATATATCAAGGAGGTAATGAGGAGAAGGGCCTCCTGTGCATTCAGAACAGCTTTAATCCATCATGAAAGCATTCAAATTTTCTGCAAAGATTATTAGTAGTTCTTCATAGTAACACTCTTGAACTTACTCAGTGGTTTGGGTAATCATCCTGAATTATGGAAATACGGTCATGTTTGCACCACTGGGTGCACCTGGTCCTGTAAACTGGGCCTCATACTATAAATGTTGGCCATTTTGCATCTATGAAGAGCAATCATCAGACCTATTGAGTCCCAGAACATAGCTACAATCAAGTTTTGTTGCACCTGCATTTGCCTCAGATATGACGAGTTCCTGAATGGGAGCCTTATTACAGTATAAATATCAGCTTTGTTAAACTCAAAATGCTCAAAGTTTTTATAGAGACACGGTCAGACAGGTGCTGAATCACTTCGGTGTTAACAAAATCCTCTTAAGTGTCCATTTGTTGACTTTCTTTTAGCCGGATTACTTTTTGTTGATGCAGTTTCTTCATATTTAACATGCAGGTTTTGTGACTAATGCACCTGCAATTTGGGCACTGCCTATTTGATCTGTTTGTGTGAGACTATTGTAAACCTGGCACATACTTACAGTATAATTAGGCGTCATACTAAAGTAATATGATTCACCTTTATTGTTGCATTGAAAAGTTAGTTTTCATGTGGTGTTGGTTGATTAGATTTTTTCCTCCAAAGGAATTGTAGGAACAGTACGCACCTGTTGTGTTAAGGAGACATAATACGTTGTCAGAAATGAGTAGCTTTATATTTTCTACTTTGATTTACTCATTACTGTGTTCAAAAGAAGGTGTGAGAGAATCTGATTGGTTAGGTTTTTATTTGAACGTCAATGTTGTAAATTCTGACCTTAAACTACCTGTCATAACCAGTGTGAGCTACAAAACCTATTTGCGATTTTTTTCTCGAGACAAAATGACAATTGATTAGAAAGCCATGATGAAAGAGCTGTGAAATGATGGCCACATCATCAGCTTCCATTTTTCTGGCCAAGTCCGAACTGCAGAGAAGCCCAAAGACATAAAGCCTTCATCTCTCAGTTGATTCATTCAATCTTATTTCAGAGCGGTTGATACAATCTGATGGAATAGTCTGCTCTAAATACTGAGCTGTGGAGCTGCTCTCCAGCTGTTGCTTATCCCAAGGTAATAAAAATGGGACAAATCAGCCCATAATCCCTCCTCAGTCCCTCCATTGTTCTTGGAATGATGCTCTGCTAAAAAATGGGACCTTCTTAGTATTCCGGGTAACATCAGTGTCTGCTGAATTTTCCTCTTTGACATGTTTTTCGAGGCTCTATATCAGAGTTTTTTTGACAGCTCCGGTCCATTAGAGATTGAAAATAGTGTTGTTTCTGTATGAATTTGTGACTCTTTGTCAGTGTGGTTTGTCATCATAATGAGACAACAGACATTTGTGGCATAAATAAACAAATATGCGTTCTTCATATAATTTTCAATTTTTCGTCCCTACAACTTTTTGCAGTAACAAAACTCAAACATTTTGTTTATTTATTTTTTTTATTTTACCATCTCATTGCTGTCATAGATATTTTTTTTTTCCATTCGCAGCAATGTGCTACATCCCTTTTGTAGCACATTCTCGCAAATGCAATTTGAAGAGGCTCTATAAAGCTAACAAATGAAGTTCTGCTTTCTAAGGATATCGTTTTGAGCATATAATCATGAACGTTTGAAGACGTCATTTCTTTTGCTGGCCATTGCCTCACTTGTTGTATTGAAAAGACATGTCATCTATCTTGTACTTGATTATTCTTTGTTCACAGCAGGGATTGCCATTGGTAATCATGTTAGATTATCACTAAGCTCATTTTTATGGACATGTTCACTGTTCTGAATTTTTAACTGACTTCAGGCTTAAAGCTTTTTTTGGTCTGCACATACAGAGAGTCTCCTTGTAATAGACATCCCCCCTGACCTTTCAGTGTAAATGAGGGCTAGCCAATGATTCTCTCTTTTTTTTATTTTTTCAGTCAGAACTTGAATTAGACATGCATGGTGCCATATACTCCCTGGAAAATCCTGCATGTGTCCTCATGATTTTTTTTTTTTTCCTTACAGGTTTCCCTGATTTTCCAGGGAGTGCTCCCCCCTTTCAGTGATGGAGGTATTGCAGTGTGATGGCTGTGACTTCCGTGCCGAGTCATATGACGATTTGAAGACCCACATTCAGGAAGTACACACTGTTTTCCTGCAGCCTGCAGATGCAGATGAGTCTGACTCGCTGAAAGACGAGGATGAAGATGAGGAGGAAGAGGAGGAATATGAGGATAAGGATGACAAGGATTATACGCCTCCTAAAGCTGGAATGAGTATGCCTGCCTACCACATTAATTCAGATGTTACACTTAATTTGTTGAGGATTAGGAAACACTTCTTCTTCTGTTTCAAAGCGCTCTACATAGTAGGATCGTTGTATATTTTATTGAGGGGCGTAAAAATGCATTGACGTGTAGCTGGTTTTATTAACAGAAACAACAAAAAGTGTAAATAATATAAGCTAAAGCTGATGTTTTACTATTGTTCAGCGCATGTCTCACACAGGTTCTCTTTTTTTTTAGGCCCCAACTCTACTGACGGTTCCAACCAAACGTCACAGAAGCAGACAGCTGAAACCCATCTGCCGTTTTACCAGTGCAAGTTCTGTGTCCGTTACTTCAGATCGAAGGCATTCTTAAGAAATCACACCAAAAAGGTGCATAATGTTGTAGAGGAAGATTCAGTGGAAAGTATCTCCTCACAGACAGCAAAGCAGCCCACCTACACAGTTATAATGCATAATGACCATTCAAAGGTGTATTCCTGTCAGTACTGCACATACAAGTCTCCACGCAAAGCAAGGATAATAAAACACCAAATCATGTATCATAACAAAGTTCCCTCAGAAAGCGCTGGAGAAGCTTCAGAATATGCTGAGACCGGAGGGGAATCCGACTCGGCCAGTGGACTCATGAAGGGAACATTCGCCTGCGAATGGTGTGACTATCAGACTGACCAGAAGGACAGCTGGACTAATCACGTGGTGAAGGAACACAGTGACAAAGTCAAGATAGTTTCTTCCATTGCGGAGCTGGAAGGGGAGGCAAGTGCAAGCTCACCCAAACCAGATTCTCCTTCCTCTTCCCAAAGCCCGACTGTATCAAAGATAAGTTTCACAGATGGTGGAAATGAGGAGTCAGGTGGAAAAACACCAGAAAAAACACCGGAGAAGTCAGTCACAGAGATCTCCTCTTTTCAATATGCACAGATTAGTGCAGTTACACCCAACAGCACAGGTTCCTCCATTGTGTCCAAGAGGTTTGCTTCATCTGATGTCTCCAACAGTGGCATAGAGATGGATGCAAACTTACTAAATGAAGAAGACTCTAGGAGCAGCTTAGAAGATGATGATGAAGAAGAGTTGGGCGATATGGATGATCCCAGCTATACTGGAACCCTGTCAGCAGATGCAAAGCAGCTTTTGACCGATGAGGATAATAAATTACTGGAGACTAAAGGAATACCATTCAGAAAATACATGAACCGCTTTCAGTGCCCCTTTTGCTCCTTCCTCACCATGCACAGGCGGAGCATCTCCCGCCACATTGAAAACATTCACCTTTCTGGTAAAACCACAGTGTATAAATGTGATGAATGCCCATTTATTTGCACCAGCCCTCTTAAACTAGGGACACACAAACAGAGTCACAGTTCCTCAGATTTAGAGACCTTGGACCTGACCAGTGATAGTCCAGAACCTCAAAATGACAATGCTGCGGAGCCAGTTAATGGGGGTAATGTAAGTTCCAAAGTCAATGGAAAAAAGGCAACCAGCACACCGAACGACCAGCAGAACCCTCATCGCTGCACGCTCTGCAGCTTCTCTACCACCACTCTGAAAGGTCTGAGGGTTCACCAGCAGCACAAGCATTCCTACTGTGATGACCTAGATCCCACTGTCTTTGAAAGTCAGCTGACTGACCAGCTAGATGCTGAAGTAGATGCTTCTCCAATCTTTCTACAAAAAACCCAGACCTCCATTTTAGGACTTGCTACCAAAAAGCCCTTAGTAACAGGGAAAAGAGCCAGGAAGTCCATTAATGACTTGCCTTTGGATTTGTCCTCGGTCAAGAAGAGAACCAGAATTGATGAAATTGCCAGTAACCTTCAAAGTAAGATTAGCCAAAGCCAACAGGACATGATCATAAATCTGGATGACATGGATGATGAAGATGCTGGAGAAAATCATGCCAGTGCAGATAAAGTGGGCAGAAACAAAGACAGCAAAAGCCCTGTCTTTGCTTACAACACACAGCAGCTTCATTCAAGAGAATCAACAATCTCTCATGAGGGAGGCAGAATAGGGAAAAGAAAAAGCAACCCTAAATCAAAGCCTAGAAACATTCCTATATCACTGACTCTTTCAGATGATAGTGAAAACATCTCCGCTGACCCAAGTGACAGTAGGGACGCTATCCAAGAAAACAGTGAATATTCAGAAGAACCCGGAACTGCACGTTTCTACTGTAAACACTGTGATTACCACAACAAGTCAGCTCGTAGCGTCAGCACCCATTACCAGAGGATGCACCCTTACATCAAGTTCAGCTTTAAGTACATCCTGGACCCCGAGGACCAGAGTGCGGTCTTCCGTTGCTTAGAGTGCTACATTGAATACACAAATTACAATGATCTACACCAACACTACATGGATCACCACCCTGAAGCAAGCAATGTGCTCAACTTCAACCAGCCAAATCTGGTATACATGTGCCGCTTTTGTTCGTACACAAGCCCCAATGTCAGGAGTCTAATGCCCCATTACCAAAGAATGCATCCAACAGTAAAAATTAACAATGCCATGATCTTCTCCAGCTACGTAGTGGAGCAGTCCCACAAGACCGGTGAATCACAAACTCTGAGGGAAATATTAAACTCTGGCCCCAAAAGTTTTAACTCAGCCACGTCAACCCCCAGGTCCTCCTCAAGCCCAGTACCGAAAACGGTGTCCAAGACCCCTGAAGCCAGCGCTGAGACAGACTCCCTCAAAGAAGGTATGGGTGCCAATGTTGTTGTCTACGATTGCGATGTGTGTTCTTTTGCGAGCCCCAACATGCACTCTGTTTTGGTCCACTACCAGAAGAAACACCCAGAGCAAAAGGCGTCTTATTTCCGTATACAGAAAACCATGAAGGTCATTTCAGTGGATCAGTCACAGCCTGTTGCCAACTCTTCATTTAACCTCAGCATGGCTTCGCCTCCAAAACAATCAAGTGCAGCACTGTATGGATCAGATGAAGAAATGTACTACTGTAAACATTGTGTGTACAGCAACAGATCTGTTGTTGGTGTGTTGGTCCATTATCAAAAGAGACACCCAGAAGTAAAAGTGACAGCAAAATATATAAAACATGGTGCCCCCACCCCAGGTCTGATGAAATTAATGGATGAATTGCAAATTGCAGCTCCCAAACAGTTTTTGAAGCAATTTCAAAACAACGGTCACGATGGATCCAACAACTCAAGCCCTAAACCAGGAAGTGGCGAGAAAGGGGAGGACGAGCTGTTCTTTTGTCAGCACTGTGATTATGGCAACCGCACTGTGAAAGGGGTGCTTATTCATTACCAGAAAAAACATAGAGAAACCAAGGCCAATGCTGACCTTGTACGTCGTCACACTGCAGTTGTCCGGAGTCAACGTGAACGTGCACAGATGGTTCAGTCGAGCAGTGTCTCTTCTGCGATGGTGCCAGCCCCTCCAGACTCTGAAAATGCTACGCCCCTGCGTTCCCTGAAGTGCAGACACTGTTCCTACACATCGCCCTATGTCTATGCTCTAAAGAAGCATCTGAAGAAAGAGCACCCCACTGTGAAAGCCACAGCCATGACCATTTTACACTGGGCTTACGAAGATGGCATTCTGGAGGCTGGCTACCACTGTGAGTGGTGCATTTACTCCCATGCTGAACCCCAAGGCCTGCTGCTCCATTACCAAAGACGCCATCCTGAGCACAATGTCGATTATACATACATGGCCAGCAAGCTATGGGCTGGGCCAGAGACCACCCAACAAGGGGGCAATGTGGAAACTAAACATTACAAATGCAGAGACTGTGCCTTTGAGGCCTGTACAATATGGGACATAACCAGTCATTATCAGGCAGTCCACCCCTGGGCCATTAAAGGGGATGAATCTGTGCTTTTGGATATCATCAAAGGAAATGGCTCAGCTGAAAAGATCCACCAGCAGGCTGCCAAAGACCATGCGTCTTTCAATTGCCAGTCTGTTGAAGATGATGGAGCTCTGGTCATTGCCACCCCACCTCAAGAAAGCAACCCCCATCCTACCCACCCCCGTCTTTCCATCTCTAATAATCCCTATCAGTGTACTGTATGCCTGTCAGAGTACAACAGTCTCCATGGCCTCCTCACTCACTATGGAAAGAAGCACCCTGGCATGAAAGTAAAAGCTGCAGATTTTGCACAGGAGGCAGACATCAACCCCAGTTCTGTGTATAAATGTCGTCACTGTCCATATGTAAACTCCCGTATCCATGGCGTACTCACTCACTATCAGAAAAGACACCCATTAGTGAAAGTCACTGCAGAGGACTTTGCAAATGATATAGAGCAAATCAGTGATGTAAATGATGGCGATGACAAGTGCAAAACTCAAAGGCAGGGCTTCGGTGCATACAGATGCAAAATGTGCCCATACACACATGGGACACTGGAGAAACTCAAAATCCACTATGAGAAATATCACAATCAGTCGGCCTCTGATATGTTCACTCCCGCTCTGACAAATTTCTCCTCCAATAAGGACACAGAGCCAGTAGCTGAATGCAGTGCCAGTAATATATCAAGCGCAGCAAAAGTCCAAGAGGTCAGTGAATTGGACTTTGCTCTCTCCCAGTTACCCATCAATAAGACAGAGAAACATGCTGTATTCAAGTGTCAGCTCTGTAAATACTTCTGCTCTACCAGGAAAGGCATTGCTCGCCACTACCGTATCAAGCACAACAATGTCCGTGCTCAGCCTGAGGGTAAAAACAATGTCTTCAAATGTGCACTGTGTGCGTACACGAATCCTATACGCAAAGGCCTGGCAGCACACTACCAGAAGCGGCATGATATTGATGCCTATTATACCCATTGTCTGGCTGCTTCCAAGACTATGACTGAAAAGCCTAACAAAGTGATGGCACCCCCACCATCTGAAGGAGACAGTTCAGAAATGAGTGAAGACTTGCGTTTGGCCGTGGAGAGACGAAGGTGTTCTCTTTGCGCCTTCCAGGCCTTCAGCAAGAAGAGCATTGTCTCACACTACATTAAACGCCACCCAGGTGTCTTCCCCAAGAAGCAGCATGCTAGCAAGCTTGGTCGCTACTTTACTGTTATCTATGCCAAAGAACCCGAGAAACTTGCTGTCAGTGCGATGGCAGAGGATGACAAAGAAGTGCTGGAGGTTCCGCTTGAACCCGAGCAGGACAGAGAGGTTGAATGGCTGCCATTCAAGTGTCTAAAATGCTTCCGGCTGTCCTTCAGCACAGGCGAGCTGCTCTCTATGCACTACAACGACCACCACAGCAACGACTTGAAGAGGGACTTTGTGGTATCGCCCGGTCCCGGGGATGAGGACTCTGAGTTGTACCAGTGTTCTCATTGTGAGCTCAAGTTCCTGGCTCTCCCAGTTCTGGCCAAACATCTATTCAACCACAATGAGGAGTTTCAGAAGAGGGCCATGAGGCAGGAGAGGAGGAGGCAGCTTCTAAGCAAACAGAAAGCGGCAGAACTACCTGAGACCAAACCCGAGAAGGTGAGCGTAGATATAAGTGAAAGCTTGTAAATTAAACAATAAAACCATAAAATGTCATTTTCCTATTACCATGAATGTTTATGAGAGCATGCTATAAATCATCTGATGCCGCAGTCTAATGGTACTACTGTCTATTATACTACAGTCATTCTTTAACTCCTTGAAGTCATAGGCTCCCATGTTGGTTTTTTAATCCATGGAAATCTATGAAAGCAGCTCACAGAGATATAAACTGTCACTGAGAGTACTGTTAATTTTTCATTGCATGACCTTATAAACCCAAATTAATTGCAGCTGTACCCAAAGTATTCAAATTCTGCCAAAACTGAAATGAAGAGACAATTAAAGACACAATTATATATTTCCATTTGCCCCTTTTGCTGTCACCAGCACTGTATCTAACAGTGGACGACCATGAGGTGTGATAATTAGTTTCATAATAAAAAAATAGCATTGATTTCATTTAAAGTATATTTTAGAACAGCGGCAGTCTATAACTTCACAGAGGAAAGGTAAATCTCATAGAAAAGAGATAGTGTCTTCTGACCGTGACAAATACATCAGCTGATTTAGACTGTTCATAGACATTAATGACACTAAGCAAAAAAATAAACATCGTTATTATAAATCATTTCCATCTTCATTTATAAAAGATGTCAAACAAAAAGGGGGGAAAAACTGCATAACACAAGCTCTTTTGTCATTTTTCTTTCTGTGAACAGGAAAGCCCTGTAAATAAAGCTCCCATAGGATTCAGGTGTAACTTCTGTGTAGAGGTGCACCCCACCCTCCGAGCCATCTGCAACCACCTTAGGAAGCATGTCCAGTATGGAGAGGTCAAAGAGGGGCATGTCAAGGTAAACAGAGTTAAATTGACAGATATTTATTAAACAGATATTTGTATACAAAAGACTGAATTCATTACTATTATTAATTACTATTCTTTTATTGCTACAGTAAAAAAAATGTTTTGGAAATATTTCTGTATACATGTTGTTCACTTGTTTGCAAAATGTATTAACAAATCTTGCCCTAATTGGACCGATTAAAGCAAAAGAACAGTATACATTATTTACTCACCATCATATCATCTTAAGCAATATTTGAAAGGCCTACTTTTTCTGTACCTACCCAGTGTTTCTGTCTGGTAATCTTACTCCTATCCTCCTAGCTCTGCAGTGATCTGTCTTACTAGACTTGGTTTCTGTTTCCCATTTTGTTTATTACTGATGGAGGCTTCAGGCTAGATAGTCTGTCAGCTTCCCCCAGAGAAAACAAGCAATGGTGTCCCATTGCACTGGTGGGGGGAGGAGTGGAGGACAGAGTGGTGAGCCATAACTTTTAGGGCAGCGGTGGGTAACCATTCGAACATTAGTATTCCACTGAGACTGCCGGTGAGGGGAACAGGCCTAAGGATCCAACGCCTCACCCAAACGGAGGCCTGGTCCTTCCGTCAGTCCGTCTTTTATGTATTTAAGATGAGACGGTTTGAGGCCACTGAGAGTGATGCAGTGAAGATGTACTGTGTTCACTTTGGCAGCTGGCGTCTGTAGAGTATCTCTGTTCTGACTTTCACTTTTTAGTATATTCAGTATATGGAATAATTTCTGGAGATCAATACACTTGGACATGTTGAATTGATACATCAACCAACACAATGACCATGACCATGTTCTTCCTCCACCAGAGGGAATATACTGTATGCTTAACACTTTGCAGAGAGTAAAAATAAATGTTGCTTTTTTTAGTATCAGGAACACAGTTTCAATTCTAGACCTGCAACGGTTTCTTACACAGTCGGATGAAGAACAGGCTGACAGTGCAGTCAGGACAGACTGGATGGCAAGGTTGGGCCTCTGGATGCCACATCTTATTTATGGCTGCATGAAGTGCAGGGTCAGGTCCTTCCACAGAAAAAATGAGCTTCCTCGAGGCAATAAAAAAAGTCGTGGTGATTGTCTGTCTACTTGTGACGACTGCAGAAACCGGCCTGCACTCGGCCAGCAGATGGGGGACATAGGAATAGATGGAGAAGTTTTGTTTTGCCAAGTTGCCAAGAAGTTGAAATAAAAAAGAGGTTGAAACATACAACGGTCGTGATAAATAGTTCTTGCTCTCTCTTTATAGCACACCGTTCTATCAAACAAAAGAAGGCAAGTAATCCATTTACTTTGGTATGTGTCATTGTTTGTAGTGAATGTGCAAGGTCTGCTGTTTTAGCTCTTTAAGGTGTTCTATCATCATCAGCTACTGTAGATGTGAAACAAGTCTGGTAGCCAAACAGATTATAGAATAAATGCTTGTGGTTTGGTATAAAGGTAGGATTGGGTGCATATTGTGATTGGCTTTAAGAAGAATGTTATTGCATTGGAGGGTTGAAGGTGGAGGAGAGTTGGGAATGATATATAACAAAACCAGATTCAAGGGGTTGGACTTTTACTGTCACATTCCATTTGGTAGTAAATACCAGCAGTCTGCAGAGTTTCGGGCCAGGGTTGGAGTTGGACTAACAGTTAGCGTTAAGGCTTGCCCATTCTGGACTCGACTCAGTCATGTTTTTCAGTCATTCATTCTTGGACCAGAAACACTCTCATTTTACCCTCATACAACCCTGCACTGCAGCTTCAAGCATTTGAGTCAACTTTTTTTTGTGTGTGTGTGTTCCTGGCCAGTATTTCAGGAAAATGCCTTGCATGTAAGGCTTTCAGGTCAATGATATACCCACATGTTATTCTTCCAATGTTCAGCACTTAAATGTAGTCAACTGACTATACAGAGGGTGCAGAGAGAGAGAGGGCTTTAAGTAAAACTTAGCTGAAAATTGTTGCACTGATACAATTTACAGTATGCAGAATCAGAGGTGTTAAACAGATGCTCAACTGTTGCTTATGTGCTGTTAATCTGGGTAAAAGCTTTGGAGCTGCCAGACTCTAAGTAATACTTCAGTGAACAGCTATTTTTGACATCTGGTAGTTGGTTGTGTATCAACATTGGGCCGTCCAAATAAAGGGTTATACTTCATTGCAGTGTTGTGCTTCCATATAACTAAAGTGAGCACACACTCAAGGCTTTAATAGACAAAATCAACAGGCACTGAAAGAACACTGAACATCTGAGACTTCTCCTCTTTGTTTTGCAGCAGGAGGTCAGCGAGGTCCCGCTGACCCTGCCTTCAGAGAGCCTAACTAACGGTGACCTGGAGAGGGATGAAGCAGCGGAAGCCGATGGCCTCGAGAGACCGGCAGCTACAACGATGGGCCCACCCTTGGTTTCCCCGGGCTCCGGTGGTGTTGCTGTTGCCGTGGAGACACTGGAACCAGAAATGGATGCTGTTGAGGGAAGGGCAGCGGCCCTCGTGGCTGCGGCGAGGGCCGCGGCATCGGGAGGCCCAATGAAGCAACGACTGGCAGCCGGGGGTCACCCGTGTGCCCAGTGCGACCGAGTCTTCATGTCCATGCAGGGACTGAGGTCCCACGAGAGGAGCCACTCAGCCATGGCGCTGTTCAACAGAGAAGACAAATACAGCTGCCAGTACTGCCAGTTCGTCTCACCCTTCAGACACAAGTAAGTAGGGAGGAGCAGAGTCGATATGATTAACACTTCTAACAAAGCATCATATTCTGTGTATAGATACATAAAGCACCTTTGCCCAAGGTAAAAACATATATAACCAAATGTTATTTTCCATGTGTGTTGTGGTGTTGATTTCAGGACTTTTAGAACACTTCAGAGTTGCCTTTAGTCTGTATGATCTAGCAGCAGATTAATGCCTAAATGCCATTTTTTGCCATCTATATGGCTGCTGTCTGGGAAAAAAAAGGCCATGCATGATATAGCTGCACCCTTACACTATGTGCAATATGTGGCAGGTGATCCTAAACTAGTCTTACACCAGCTGTTCTACAAATCAACTCGGTGTTAAGCTCATTTTCTACAGAACACAGTTTTACACCTTATTCTGTTTACCCTATCTCAAACCCATTTGAATCCTCAATCTCCTCTAAGATTTCCTGCCTCCTAGGAGAGTAAGACAAACATTGCAGCAGCGAGACAGACATTTTGGTAGTGTGATTTGTTTTATCCATCACAGAGACACAGAGCGAGAGGGAAAGAGAGAGTCCTCATCTCCTCTGAGCTCCCAGGTGTAATCCCTCTGTACTGTATGTGCCCTGACCCAGAAAGAAGCCGCATTCCCATGCCACCTAGGAGGCTGGCATTAAAAACACAGCCACCGTCCCCACAGGCACTCACACACTCATTCCCACCAGGGGATTGTGGGTAGATGAGTTCACCCCACGGCTCCTTGTTCTGTAGTCATTGGAAATGTGTGGCTGTTGTTTGTGAGGTAAACAGAATTGAGTGCTTTAGATGCTGCTGAAAACCCTGCCGTTGAAATCATCAAAGTGGATGCTGTAGAGTGGAGCTCTCTCCCTCTTTCTTACCCGTACTCTATTCCTGTCACTTTCTCACTTTATCTGCTATCCTTTTGTCCTCATTTCATCTGTTTTTTTTTTCTTTTATCCTCTTATCTCCCATCCTCCCTTCTGGTTTTGTATATTTTGTCTCGTCGCCAGTCTGGACAGACATGTGCAGTCTCACCACGGGCACCACAAGCCCTTCAAGTGCAAGCTCTGCCCCTTTAAATCTGCCTACGTGAGTCGCTTGAAGAGCCACCTGCATAAGGCACACACAGGTAAAAAAACACACACACACACACACACACACATACATTAAAATCACATCTCACAACTGTATCCATGACTAACAAGGTATTCCCAGGCCAGAATAGCAGCCTCCTGTTTATCATCTTCTACATAGCGATGCTGTGCTTGATTTAGCTTATCCAGCACAATGAAACCAGTGGATTAGCTTGAGGAGGAGCTTCGCCATTCACTGAGCACATTAGGTACACCTAATTAAGCCCATCCAAAATAATCATATTTGGATTCAGATTTCAGCACAAGGTGAATATAATGTTAATATTGCCTATTTGGTTATATGGTGAGAAACCTGCAGTGTGCTACAAAAGTGAAGGCAGACAGGTGTCTTTTGTTAGATGCATGTCTTTGCCTGTGATCATTTTTGTTTTTGAGAGAGCCAGACAGCAGACATTGATCCAAAAACATAGACATACAAGCACATGCAAAAGAGCTCCACCTGACAATTGGATACAGGAGAAAAAGAAACAATCTTTGGCAAACTAGAAAAGCCAATTTTCAAAAGGCATTTGAGAGCTCCTGGCTGTCTGATTTGAAACAACAAGAAACAGCAGTAGGAGTTAATTACATTTTGAGGTGATTACATCTGAAAAGCAGGGTTTGATGATTTTGGAAACAATTAAATCTCATCACTGTGTCTTTATTTATTTTGCTTTGTGTGCTTGTTTGTAGCCCAAGCAGGCTAAAGATACTTTGGAGTCACGCATCCACATCTAGGAGTCATCTTATTCCAAATAATCCTACCAGAAACCGTTAAATAAGGAAGTGGTTTCCTTATCAAACATGCTACAGTCAGATCAGATTTGGTTGTGATGGCTGCACTCCCCACTATGCTGCTTGCATTAGATCATTAAGTAAATATATTCAACAGAAACAAGAAGCAAAATGCAATAAACTCTCCATGGGCATATTCCAAACTCTGGCACATGCAGTAGCCACAACTGCATCAGTACAGTACAGTCATATACTGTAGCAGCATGAATCAATGAATAAATGGGTCAGCGTGTGTGACATGCATATGTGAGTCAGCTATTAGCTGATTGTAACCTTGTATGGAGTCTTGTCTTTGGTGCCTGGTTCAACGAACTGCACAAAACTCCAGTTAATGTTACTCAGTGAATGTATACAGCTGAAATCAGCCAAGTCAAGTCAGGTCTCCTTTGGCATTTCCATTGGAAAAACAACAACAAGCAGTCGAACTTAGCTAACAAGCTTCATGCTAATTATGGAAAAAAAGTTCCTCAGTGACATTTTGCCTCCCTTTCAGACTCTCCTCCCTCTGGCACTGTGAGACTATAGCTCTGTTTACATTCAGGGCCTTTTATGCTAAAATGATAGCAGTTTCACACAGACACAGTAATGTTTCTAACATACTGCACCATAGATGCTTTTTAGGATAAATATACCATCAACTTTGTTACTGATTTCCAAATCAGATCTGACTTAAGGTGTTTGTTTATAAGTTCATGTCGTTGTGTCAGAATTTGACTAATTAGTCCAAAGGGAGCACTAAGTGAGTACAAGGTGACATATTTGTTAGAAATTGGCTCAGAGGGGAATTGCTTTGTTTGTGGCGGAGGATGTGTTTATTATTACCATGAGTATTTACAACGATTTATAGGTCTCTGCAAATCCCAATCTAATATTCCTTTTGAATATTTCACACAGTAGGAGTTGGTTGAGTTGCAGTTGAGTCAAGTCAGATCTGTTCTCAGTTATTAAGCCCAGTGTCATTATCATGTATGTTGACTTGTGATTCTTGTTTTCCCTTCAGGTGAGCAGCACATGTACAAGTGCTTGTCGTGCCCCTTCTCCTCAATGACCATCAGCCAGCTGAAGGAGCACTCTCTGAGAGACCATGGTGAGACTCTGACCCTCCCCAAACTCCGGGCTGCTACCCAGGCTGCTCATGGCGCCCTCAGGCCCTCCCGGCTGGCCGGTAACACAGAGCAGACTCCCTTGACCCCGGATGGTATGAGATCATGTGTAATATAATTTTAATAGATCATATGATAGGCTTGTTTGGCCGGATTTGGAAAATCTTAATTGAGCATTTTGGCCGAATCCGTAAATCAGAGTCGCTATGCAAATGAGTTCACAGGGGTTTCTATATATTAATATTTAATTGATATGTTTTAAATAAACATAAAATAAGCAAAATATTTCATTTTATGTATGTAAGGGTAGGGAAATAGGATAATGGATACTACATTCAAGTGCCAAGTCAATACAGGAAGAACTGTGTGGGAGATATAGTCTTTTTAACACATAGGGACAAATATTTAGGTTCTAATTGGACAGATACACATGAAGCCAAACAAAATCATCATATTTAATATTTTGTGGAAAATCCCTTGCAGTCAAAGACTGCCTGAAGTTTTTGGCCCATAGACACTTTCTTACATTTTCTGGTGGGCCTTTTCATCCAAGGTGTTTTTTTTATACTATTAAAGTAACATGACTTGCATGATTTGCAATAAATTTAGAAAATCAGCAGTTGGAGTCAACAAGTCTGTGTCATATACATAGTCTTGAAAAGGGCTGTGTGCACATATTGGATACGTTATGTAAGAATGTAGGAATATGTTCAGTCAAAGAGACACCTTCACTGCAGGTGCAGCAGTTAACTCTTTGATGTGATGCCAGTTTTAGGCGTTTTAGTGGCTGTGCAGCCGCTGCTTTAGGTTCCAGACTGTTCTTGGCAGCAGCTGTCACCTCGCTGCTGAAGCTGTGGAATCTTCCCTGGAGTTGAAGCAGGACAGCATTCCTCAATGCACCAACCACCACTGTCAGCTGTGCCCTACCAAGACAAATGAAGTACTGAAAAAGAGCAGAGCTGACATATTGAATATCTCTCTACCGTTCCAAACTAGTTCAGTTGTAAAATTCTGGTATTTGCAGCAGAATAGAGAGTTTGTTTTCTTTTGGAAGTGAAATGTGTTCTGAAAATATTACTATGTGATTGCCTCTTTATTGGGAGTGATGTTTACTTAGAATTCTTGGGAAATTGTTTGGTTATAAAGTAGCTGTAGTTTTTTTGGATCTGCCCAAAACTATGAAAATAAGATCCAAGTCTTTGGTAATCCTTTCTGGTCTCGTTCTTCTGCCCATCTGTCTTCTTCAACTCCTCACAGAAATATTCCACCTCTCATTTGTGCAATGTAATAGATGATTTTGGCCCTCAATCCATTCAAGAAGACACAACACCACAGTACTACAGAATTTACTATCTCATCTCCATACATCTCCACAACGCAGAGAGGATATTAAAAGCATGAATCAACTGTGGCGTTGTTTGATTCGTATGAATTCCTCTGCCTCTTCTGCAAAAGTGAGAAATTGGATCTCAAGCATTTTTTAAAGTTTAAAAAGAAAAGTTTTATTTTTTTCTTCCATGCTTTTTCATATACCCTGAGTGCTGAATGAGGCATTTTTCACATGGATAGATATTCTATTAGTGTCACTGTGGTTTATTTATTGATGTGTTGGAGGCTCAAAGTAGGACGAAAAGATGAGCTTGCTCACTGATATTATAGACTCTTGAGAGAGGGAATGAGGGAAAGAGATAGGGGACGAATGATGACAGTAACAGTTACATTTCTGTATCTGTCAGGGGAGGGGGGGGGCATTTGGTGTGAGCACAACAACATTTCCAGTGGTCCTTTCTTTTTTAGAGGAAAGGATCAACTGCTGTCTGCCACAGTTGAATGAAATTGATTGCCCTTATTAAATATTATGTATATGTCCAGAATATATGCTTTTTTATTTTGAAGGAATAATTTGACATCTCTCATTAACAGAATAGAAGAGGCGTAAAGATACATAAAGCAGATTAAATTCCATCCAGCTGTGCAAAAATCTCATCAGCTTGACAGCGTCCCTGTGCGTTGGAATAACTATTAAATGTACACTGATTCTTGTGGGCTGACAATTAGTGTGCAGCTGCAACTAATGATTATTTTCATTACCAATTAATCTGATGATTATTTCCTCCTTTATTCAATTATTCGCTTTGTCTGTAAAATGTCAGAAAGTAGTGGAAATGCTAGTTATCATTTCCTAGAGTCAAAGGTGAAATGTCTCATTTTTTTTGAACAACAGTCCAAAACTCAAAGATATTTATTTGCTGTCATGTATGGCAAAGAAACTCATTAAATCATAACATTTGAGAAGCTAAAAGCAGCAAATGTTTGGGCATTTTGCTTAAATAAATGACAATTATTCGATTATCAAAATAGTTGCCAATTAAGTTTCTGTCGATCGACTAAACGATTAATCGACTAATCACTGCAGCACTAAATTAGTGCCCAAATCCATTTGAAATTAGCAAAAAAGACAGTTGTTACTTCGTGTCTGTGTTAGAAAATAATCACGAAAGAGGAATATACTCTGAATAAACTCCAGCAAGTTCTTAATTTAGTGGTTTTCACTTTTTTCCGTGTCCACAGAAATCCATACAGTATGTTATAGTATAATTAACAGCAAGTGTCCCTCCATTGCTCTGCCCCTGTCTCAGACCCATCTTACCTGGAGCCAGCGGATGTTCGTCAGCAGCTTAGTCATTACCAGCTGGCCTCCCGCAGTCAAATGTCTTCCGGCTCAACACCAGGTGGCTCTACGGTGGCTGACAATCGACCAGACGGAGTCCTCACTTGCGAGTTCTGCGAGTTCAGCTCTGGATACATGCAGAGCCTGCGCCGGCACTACAGGGACCGCCACGGTGGCAAGAAGCTCTTCAAGTGCAAAGACTGTTCCTTTTTCACCTGCTATAAGTAAGGAAAGGCTTCAAGTTGACAGAGAAAAATATGGAAAAGACTGACATATTTTATACATGAGTATTCACCTGTACAAAAACTACTAGTTAAATGATCCCACTTTCTGTCTGTAAATCTTTCTCAGGAATACCTTCACCATGCACGTGGAGGCCGGTCACAACAACAACGCACCCGAGGACCTCCCAAAAGACCTGCGCTGCCCTCTCTGCCTCTACCACACCAAACACAAGAGCAATATGATTGACCACATTGTCCTGCACAGAGGTACACGTGATGCAAAATGGAGCCAGAGGCATAGAAAGCTGTATAGTTTGACATTTTGGAGAGGATAAGATCAGTATTGCTCTCTTGTCTATGTGGTAAATATGAAACTACAGCCAGCAGCCGTTAGCTTAGCTTAGCATAAAAACTTAAACATATTGGAGACTGGACTGCGAAAAAGATCAATATCTCTGACTCTGAATTAGAAGTTGGGGGCAAGTTGGAGAATGTTTTTTCTCTCTTACTTTATGACCTTTAGAGGTGCTGGTAGTTAGATTTTGTTAATGTTGAACAGAGCCATGCCAGTTGGTTCCCCCTGCTTTCGGTCTCTGTGCTACGCTAAGCTAACTCTTGGTTCCAGCCCAGAATGGACAAACCAAACACTGGCTCTAGAGAGGGCCTTTTTCATTTTTTGCAAGTTTTGCGGCCATGCTTGGAAGGGGAGGGGGAGGGGGAGGGGGCGGGGTATTCAGTTGGTTGCAATCTGCAACCTCACCGCTAGATGCCACTAAATCCTACACACTGGCTTTAAAAGCCAGCACAGAGGGATTGAACTACTCTGATAATTCGATAAAACTTTTTTGGGTAGTTTTTATGAGGTTATTTTTAGTTATCTAGAGGAAGTGGTTGTGTTGAAACAGAGAAAATGACAAAACCACCAGCAACTGTGATTGCTTTGTTTCCTTTACAGCTGTCTGTACGTGTGTGTGTGTGTGTGTGTGTGTGTGTGCGTGCATATGTGACACATCTCTTCCTCTTCTCACTTTCTCATGCTCTTCTTCTTTCCCTTTCCCCTGCTCTCCTCTTGTCCCCCCCCCCCCCCCTGTCTCCAACCTAATAATCCACAACAACCTTCTCCTCTTCCTCCATCAGAGGAGCGCGTGGCTCCGCTGGAGGTGAGCCGCTCCAAGCTGTCGCGCCACCTTCAGGGCCTGGTGTTCCGTTGCCACAAATGCACCTTCACATGCTCCAGTGACCAGGCCCTGCAGCTGCACCTGCAGAAGCACGCTGAGATCAAGCCCTACCAGTGCCAACTCTGCTATTATGACAGCAGTCGACGGAGCCAGCTCGAGGAACATCTTCGCCTTGAGCACAAGGTCAGTTGAGTCCACATGTGTAACTAAATGTAAACTGTATGTTTTGACAATATAATTTATAATATAGAAAGAGTATGGCCATCACAAGTGTGAACAGGGGCCTAATTTGTCAGATGAGAGACTTTCTGGCTTTTTAAAATTGACAGTCTTACTGAATGTGGCTTACTCGTAATAATAGGTTTCAATGATCAGTTTGCTTACTGGCCATCAGTTATAGCATGAGATGTTTCAAACTGTTTAAATACACTATATGGCCTTAGCATCAGGAGATCATATATTATGCTAAATCCAATTTACTCCTAAACTCCCTTTGTCCACCCTGGATGGCAAATTGGGTAAGACACCCCAAAAACAACAAAGCTACAAAAAAAGAAAGAAGTTTAAAAAAAAATAAGTGAAAAAGAAACATCAGTGTGCCATAAACCACCACAGAAAAACAATACACACCACATCTTGATGATGGTATGAACATTTGTATACAGTCACAGATCAATCTGGGGTATATAGATTAATTAAACTTTCTTCAGTGCTTTGGGTAAGGGGTCAATCGTGTTTCCCTACACGCTGTTGGTTTAAGCTATAGAGAGTTCCTGGGCCATAAAGTTAAGTCTGGTCCTCCCTGTCTTATTTTTCCATGCAAACTTCTTCCTTTAACGTCCTTGAATGCGAATATTTACATATGAAAGAGATTTATTTAAATGACAGGTAACATTGCTACGCAAGCTTATGAAGCCAAAATTAAACTACATTCTGCATCTTAAACAGATAAGGAGATAAAAATATCAGAGATACAGCGGAATAAGGTGACTCAGTGCATACATATCAGATTGCTTGAGCTTCTTCTATCTTCTAACCACATCCAGGAGAGAAACGGTTTTGTCTCTCAGTCTCCCTAAATGGGGATAATTCATGAGTTGATGTGAGAAGGCAGATGGTATTTTAGGAGTTTATAGTACATTAAACTTAAAAGGGCACCCGGTTATCGTTTATCATTCTTTACAGATCGCTGTTTTTGCCCAACTGTTACTTGTTACTTAAAATAGGATTAGGTGGGTACAGTTAATGGGTGAATGGTTGAATAGGTACTTTATACAGTATATAATAAAAACAGATAATAAAAGATGAGAGATAAGAAAATAATTCATTCATAGTCAGATAAAGTCAAATCCAAGAAAACCATAATTGTTTTGAGGTACATTTAGCGGCACACAAGAGATCGATTGCGGCTAGAAGACGACTACTCCGCCACCAATAATCAGTGAGTGGAAAAAAATGTGCAGTCAAAGCAGAGGAGGATAGAAGGAGAGGGAAATCAGCTTTCTTTTACCAGCTGGATGTGGAGAGGTCTTATAGTTATGAACAGACCATGTCTTTTCAGATCAATTCTTACTATGTTTAGCAGTACATCACATTAAATTAAATTAGATGTGGTTCTTTCAGCATATTAGCACGGAGTTGAGCACCCTCCTCATTCAAGCCATCATTTGGTACAGAAATTTTGCTCCTCAAGATGTTTGGAAGATAAAGATAAAAAAAGAGGATAGATCCTTGAGCATGACAGTTGCCTTAAAGTATCTGAGCTTTAAAAGCTTTAAATCATTCATTATCCACTACATATAGCAATCATTTAGCACTTATGGAGCCCTGAGTTGTGGGTCTTAATTGCACACCAGGCAGTAGATTCATTTTATTTTCTTGCCACTGGAATAAATAAATATATGATTACTTTCAAAAAGCCGGCCAACCCAGTTGTTGTAGCACTGTGGGCTACTATAAATTTCATTAATGGCATTTTTTTGCTTCGGAACATAAAACTATAATTAAAAAAACCATTTACTTATTTTGGATATGGTTTTAATGGTGTCTATGGGCAGGATATTAATTTGTGTTACGATGAATGAACATAGATCAGAGAAGCTACTGTACCAAACACGCAAGCAGAAACAACAACTTTGTCTTAACACTGTTGTGAAATCTGCATAAAGAGGCTCCAGAATTTATATTGTATGTATTGTTCTTGAGCTTTTCTGGTTAATTATTAAATCTGTAATAACAGAGAACATCCAGCTTAAAAACTCTTATAAAACAATTCTGTCTTTTATCAGGTTCTAAGGAACTTTGAGCTGATGGGCCGGGTCAATCTGGACCAGCTGGAGATGATAAAGGGACAAGGGAGCAGCACAGAGGATGAAGAGGACAAAGATATTATGGATATGGTGGTAGATGGAAAAGTCACTGCAGAGGAGGAGGAGGAGGAGGAGGAGGATGAAGGAATGGAAATTATGGAGAACATGATGGAGGAACAGAGAGAGGCAGACGATGAAGAGATAGAGAACAACATCAAAGAGGAAGAGGAGGATGAGGAAGAAGAAGAAGTCAAGGAGGTGGAAGAAGAGAAGCCCACCATACAAGGTAAATTGCATTACTATGACAACTGGGAACCGTGAGTTACAGTACCATTAGCTGTAATGTTACTGCATATTAAATTATATTTGTATATTTGTTTTTATATATTTGAAAGCGTTACAATTAATTTACCATGGTGAAACGATAATAAAATGCACAATAAACACACAATAAATGTAGAATGCCTAAAAATCTTCCAGCATCCTTGGCCTATCCTCAAGGCACCCCACTCTGGGAACCACTGAGATAGATAGTGTCCATATCCAAAGGAGAATTTTAGAACTATGTAAACAGATAATACCACATTATTTTAACAAATCAAATAGCTGTTGTACACTTAAAATAAACATGAAACATGATCAGGGCATATTTGTTCCCAAAACATCACAGACACCATGAATGCTAATTAGCAAAAGAGGAGGAGCAAGAGAGGTTTGCCAATAAATGTTATTAAATAATTTTTTCTCTACTTGGTTTAGAGGAAAAAAGTGTATCAGAAACTTTGAATCCTACAAGAGATCAGATTGTCAAATACAACTACAGGAAAATCCCTTAAAAACACTATATTTTGCCTCAGTAAAAGATCAATGTTAGGTGGTAAATACTCAAAAAGCAAACACATTTCACACCTAGACAGTCAAGGTAAACAGAGAACACTACTGGGTACTGTTTGGCTGCCATACCATATGAGTCTTTTGCACAACAGAAAACCTACAGAGATTACACTGTAAATTGTTATCTGCTGAAAAGCCATTTTCTCTGGTTATTTTCTCGGTTATTTCATATCACGTTGTGATCTGTGTGGAAAAACCTCATGTGTCTCTATTTAAGCCAAATAAATGTGCCCAGAAGTAAGAAAACAGACATTCTTCCATAATATCGTTTATCTTTGAAGTCCCATAACAAACATACATGCTTTGTAATGTGTTTTAGATATGCTTATTGAACACAGTTTGTCTCCCAAAACAGCCATAATCTCATTTCAGTTCACTGAATATACTTGGCTTGTTCACTAAAGCAAAAAGTATACTGATCATCCCTGGTTTACACAGCCAGAGCCAACATTAATTTCTAATATATTAAGCATTTTTACTCAGTGATTAATGTATAATTACTTATGGAATACAAATTGCCTGACAATAAATAAACTCCAGCAGTAAATCTTTCCGTTTTTTTAAATATTGTAACAAATAGGAAACCTGTAAAGTTGAGCCTAAACAATCATTTAAACTGTTTTCCAGGGGTCCTTGCATCTCCTACCAGCAGCAGCAGCAGCAGCAGTAGCTCTGGGCCGAGCGGTGTAGAGAAGCGTCTTCCCTGTGAGTTCTGTGGCCGCTGCTTCACCAACAGCTTCGAGTGGGAACGTCATGTCCTTCGACACGGCATGTTAGTATTTTTTTTTTCCTTTTCCCCTTTCTCTTCTTCTGTTACTCTCTATTTATGTGTAAGCCTGTCTCTCCCCTTATTCAGTAAGCTCCCCCAACCAGTTCTGTCATGCACAGCGTAATTACAAAACAGAATAAATTCAGTGCAATTAAGAAATTGATTAAAAATAAATAAAAATCTAAAAGAAAGGAATAAAAAAATAACAATAATGAGAATAAGAACAAATGCCCTACTACCATTTGTTTCCATTCTTGCCCTGGGCAACAACAGCAGCTGGTCGGCAGATCTCAGATTACAAACAGGAGTGTATTTACTGACAAGGTCAACAATGTGGGATGGGGCAAGGCCAATCAGTGCCTTCAAGACAAGCAGAAGGATTTTAAAATCCATTCTGAACATCACAGGTAACCAGTGCAAGGAGGCGAGAAATGTGCTCATATTTTCTAGTTCTCGTAAGAACCCCAGCAGCCGTATTTTGTACAACCTGGAGGAAGTTAATCAATTACTGGGGCAGTCCAGCAAATAATTAGTTACAGTAATATAGAATGCACGTAGAAGCGTTTATAAGGATTTGTGCATCACCGAATGAAAGAATATTGGCGATGCTCCTTAGTTGACAGATAGCTGACTAAGTAATATTGCTAAAATGTTTGGAGACATTCAAGTCAGAATCAAAGACCACCCTTAGGACCAAACACCATCACTTATGTTTTATCACCATTCAACATCAAAAAGTTACTACACATTCAGGACCTTATGTCTGCAAGACATGTTGTGATTGAGGTAACCGAGGAGAGGTCTGATGGATTCATGGGCAAATATATCTGTGTATCGTCAGCATAACAACGAAAAGGAATATTGGAGTTGCGACTCAGTAGTAACATGTAGATTGAGAACAGTAAAGGACCAAGAATAGACCCCTGCAGAACCCCACAGGTAATGTTTGCATTGCTAGGTCAAGATATTCTCAGCAGTGTACAGCAGTCCCAGTTGCACCTACTCAATGATTTAGTCGATCAATTAATATGCCATGACTGACTGTAAAGGATCTTAAGTAGAGAATAGACCACTTTCTTAAATACATTAGCAAGATAAGGCAATTTAGAAATGGGTCTAAAATGATTAAAATTAGATTTTTTTCAGCAGGAGTTGAACAAGGGCTGATTTAAAAATAGGAGGAACAACTCCTGAGGATAAAGACTTATTAAATGTTGATAAAATATCAGAAGCTAAAATAGGAGAAACTGTTTTAAAAATGATGGGTAAAACATCTAAAACAGAAGAGGAGGATTTCACGCCATTAATCGTCCTCAATAGGTCAGACTGAGATATAAGACTAAATGAATTAAAAACCTGAGACGCCTCACTGGATGGTGAGATAAACAGAGATGGCAAGATTAGAGCTCTAATGCTGGCAACTTCAACAAAAAAAGGACAAAAATGTCTCACATCTCTCAGTGCCAGAGACTAATAAGGGGGGTGGTGAATAAGAAAAAGTTTATGGTCTTAAATAGTAACTTGGGGATATGTGGATTTGCGTCAGTAAGCTGTGAGAAGTATTTTGTATGGTATTTTTACCATAGCCTTTTTTCTGTCTTATCGGTCTTCGTGCAAACAATATACCCCTTGAGGTTGTTCTTGACTTGGCAAATGATCCGGGTTGTTCATTCAGACTTGGAAATGATTATTCTTAATACACAATGATATCACATCATATTGTAAAAGCACGATTTTTGCTCTCTGCTTAATTTTTTTAGGATGGTGAACAACAGTCGAATGGACAGCAGCACCACCTCAGCAATAGAGGCCTCAGCTCCATCTTCCACCGGCTCCTCTGTGTTGATGGACACAGGATTGGACCTGTCCAGCAACACAAAAGAGGAAGGGAACTCTGCGGATCCATCACAGAGAAGTCAAAGCCAGTATATGGAAGACAAAGAAATGCTTGACACCAAAAAGGATCAACAGTTTGGTTGAACAGATTGTGGCCTCTTGGGATATTGTGCTAGAAAATGATAAAACTGGGTAGGATCAGCACTGAGTTGGATGTTTAAAATAGGACGTTAAAGGAAACAAAAATATTGAAACTGAAAAAAAGTGACTTCTTATGAGTTGGCGCATTATTAGATTTTAGGTGTTACATATATAAGTATTAGGTTGTGCTGCATAAAACGGCTGAGCTCTTTAAATGGGCAGTCCCCTAGGACAGATCTTAATATATTGGTAACCAATAGTGAACAGAACTCTTTATTGCTGACATTCTGGTCAAATCTACAGTGAAAGATCCCACCTAGATAAAACTAAGCTATTTATAAAGAATGTTGTCCAAAACAGTGAACTAAATTTAGCATTTTATTATCTGAAGCACCTTTTACACTCCCCCTTATACTCCAAAAGAGGGGTACTGTAAACTTACCTAAAAGAAACAAATACAATATGAAAGCATTTACAACTATGGCCCACTGTAGAGCTACCTTTTCTTGTTTTTTGTTGAAATTTGAGACTTTTTCCATCTTAGCCTTGTGTTAAATGTGTAGAAGTATTCCTTGAGGACGAGTCGCACCTTAACTATTTTTAGTAAAGTCATGAATCACGTTTTCTTCATTCGTAGAAATACTGACAATTTACCCCAATGTTTGTAGCAAATTGCTATATTTTAGGTCCCTTAATATTATACTACGTATAAGCCTTCAGCCTGTGGCACCCTTAGCATTTTGACTGTACTATTTTATTGTTGTTATTTCACTGATGAAATCATGGAAATAACAGGATTAGTTGAAATCTACCTTCCCTATGTAATACATTATGTTGTTTGTAGTCCAGGTTAGTAACCTGTGCGCTCAGCGGATTTATATAACAACAGAGGTATGTCTAATGTGTCATGAATGCGACCGTATGATAAAGCTATCCGTTAAGCTAATAAGGGTTAGCCTGGAATACGACTACAGGTTTAATCAATAGTGGCATCATGACCAAAAGAGAGAGATTATACTTGTCTTTTCAGTGCAAAAACTGTGAATGGCTGTGCTTGAATCCAGCTCTCTCCACGTACTGTACGTGCATCTGCACGACGATGAAAACCCCTGAAAACTTGGTTTCAAAACTTAATTCTCTATATAACATGAAATATTCATGACTAAATCAACAATCAAAATATATTCTTAGATTTTATATGTTAAGTCTTAAACACTCATAAACCTGCAACAACCCCATAACTGTTAAACATTTTGATTCAAATACTGCTAAATCCTGATTGGTGCACAGAAGCCACTTCAAATCAGTCAGAGGAGCCCAAACACCACAGACAGAAATCAGAATAAAAATTATTCTAACTTATTGGGTCTGGCTCACTGGATTACATTGTGTACAGAATCAGACTGTACTATGTACTGAAGTGTTGATCACCATGGCTGAGTGTTGAAGCCAGTGCCTAAGTGCCTTAAAATGCAGTTCCTCTAATGGCCACTATATGGCTTTTAGAAAAGCCCCAACTGTTTTGAAGTTGCTAGGAAAACACCCAACTTCTCTCTCAAAATAGAAAGACAAAAGACAAAATTACAATAAAAAAAGACATATTTTCTCACTTCTCTTTACTGTTGTCTAGACATGTAGATAGTTTCGTTTTATGTGCCCAGATTCTGTATCCATCTCTAATTTCCTGTATACAAAGGTAGTGAGTGGAATTAAGTTTGGTGGTGCTTACAGCATTGAAAAAAAATACATTTTAAGAATTCAACATCTCAGTCCAGAGGCAATGTCTTATTACTGTGGATTATCTACAGGTTTCATTGGAGCTCCTTTCTACTGAAGAAGTAGTCTCTATGATTGCTGTGAGCACCACAAATGCGATTCCATGCTAAAGCGGGTATGCTTGGAGCTATATTTGCCATTTGATTGACAGGTGTCTCGACCTTTCACAGTCAGCCCTGGTGATTACCATAACTCCATACAGGTTACGCCGCATTGTCCAAATTTGGATGACAGGCTGACATCAAGCATTTAACTCACATCTTGCCTTCAAAACATCCCCTCAGAAACATATGGCTGATGCCACGGACTAACAGTCTATGGTTCAGTTTTGACGTGATCGGATACACTGAAAAGACAAGTGTAACCAGGGCAGAAAGCCTTGAAACCATTTGTTTCCCACATATATAAAGTATATGTGCCACTGGGACTGTAATGTGAAGATTGACTTTTTAAAGGTGTCAAATCCCCCAACTTAAACCCCTCCAAATTCTCACAACTGTCATAGCCCGCATTTGTTTTCTTCTTTTTAGACAAAGTTGTCATTGTTGATGTTGACAAAAGGCAGAGATTGTATTTGTTGCAAGTTGCTGCTTGAATGCCCTTAAGCCTTATGAGAAATGAATAGCAATTAAGTCAAATTTATGTCAAAATTCCAACATGACCAATAAGCAACGTTAAACAGTTTGAAATGAAATGGCTGATAACTACGATATCAAATTTGTAGAGAAACACAATAAATTGTTATTGTGTTCTTGGTACCAAAATATTTACTACGCCTGCTGTGTTTGCTGCTGCTGTGATTGTCTTTCCTGAGCGTTGAACCATTGATGGAAATGGTAAATCTGGTGTTGGACAATAGAATTATGGAATTGGAGTTCTATGGGTGGATCCCAGGTAAACTACATGTTTGCAGCCATGTATAGAAAACAAAACTACTCGTTAAGTGTTTGAACTGTGGTGTTTCAGAAAGGATACTTTAACCCTTTTTTTCCTTTAGGTGTTCTCATAAAAAAAAGAAAAAAACAGAAAAAAAGAAAACTAAAGATGATAGATAACCCTTAGGGGCTTTTTGAGTCCCCAATCCAACATTATTACGCTGTTGTACAATGTCTGGCTACAATGAAAAAATCTCCTTTTTTGTACTGTAATGGGAACGAGCAGATAGGAAGAGCAGTGTGGTTGTACCATATTTAAACACGTAAAAGCCAATGATGAAGTTCCCTACTAATTAATGGCCAGGGCGTTTATTGTGAAGAGGAAAAACATTGCAAAGAAAGACACAGGAAAAAAAAATTGTTGCTTTGGGAGCATTTACCTTAACTGCTTGGTCCTCCTCTGGGCTCAGTCACCAACTGGGTTTCCAGTCAACCTGAAGATCCCTCTGAGATCTAGCTCACTCATGTCCAGTCTACCATCTGACACTCCAATATCTTCTATCCATGACCAGTAAGGGCAGCAGTTCTCTTGCTCCAAGTAGGCCTGCCCATAGTCTACCCAGTCAACAATAGGCGGGAATGTAGCAGCCCCGCCATACTCTTCAATCCTTATTGTACCTTAAAAACATGTTGAGTTGGTGCTGAATCTCAAAGCCCCTTTTTTCTGTTTTACAGAACCAGCTTGTAGCTTTTTGAAAGTAAAACTGTTGTTGTAGAAATAAGCTTTGTAAGGCAGCTTGTCGCCCAGCTTGAAAGCCCAGTGTAAAAACCGGATGATAAATTGGGACAATCTGGGTAATGAAGCTGTCAACCCAAAATTGTTTGTTGTTCTGTGATCATTTTAATAGAAACTGACTATGAATCCCTCACTGTGTGCAGTCTCTAGACTGTAATATTCCCAATTTACCCAAAGTTAAGTCCCTGCTGACAACACACTGGATACTTGTATATATGTTTAGTTTGTTTCCGATGCATTTCTCTTTTCAGACTGTTGTCTCCATAGTTTGACACTAGAATCTCTCCTTCTTGCCTTTCTTCCCATATAAATCTGATTACCTGATGGTGGGTTGTGATGTTGCCTAGGATGATTGTTTACAATTTTATTCCATTTATCTCTGGATATTCTGTAAATATTGTAATTCATTGTCTTTTTTTAACTTGATAATAAAGTTATCAGATAACGGTTAACTGGGTTTTGCTCTCTGTAAACACAGTTTCTCCTTTGATGATGTACAATTAAGGCCTCTAAAATGTTACTTTTCCTTGCTTAGCACTAAGATATTAAATGAGCTATATGTGATCATTCAAATATAGAAATGTGGGAGCATGATGCACTTTTACCTTGTAAAATAACTTTATGTTTTCTGCAGACTTGATACACTTGATATCATGCATAATATCACTTCCTCATGTGTGACATATAACTTCTGCTGCCCTCTAAATCAGTGAATTATGCATATCAGCACAGATGTCAAAGTATTAAAATTCCCTGATAAGCAAGCTTCCTGAATAGCAAATTGAGCAAAAAGGTTTAAGTGAAGTGCTTCATATTTCAAGGACACAGTGTACTATCTGATGTGTTTATTTTTAAGTGTAATCATATCACCTTCATACCAAACAATCGTTATCAAATTGACCAAATAATGAATAGGTCTACTGCATGTCATTACTGGAACATAATGTAGAATTTGAATATCATAAAATGAGGCCTCAGCACCATTTGCTCCAGTGTATTTATACAGTACCCAACCTGTGCAGAAATCTATCTCTGTGTGGAAGAACACGGAGGACAGTGTCTTGGTCATAAATGAAAAACAAATATGACACATGTAGGTAGTCGGTCAGCTACAGCATGCTAGTGTTTGAAGGTTGGATGGAGTGCTTATCTCACTAATATCCCATTTTTTTTCCTCAAATCTTTGTACAAAAATGATAATTTGGGAATCCCAGTCTTGAGCAGATCTTTGAGCAATATACTATATGTTTAGCCATGCTAGGCTAGGCTGGACCAATTATTGGATGAACTGCCATTGCCAAATTTGATACAGATATCCATGGTGCCCAAAGTGCATTTGGTGATCCCCTGACTTTTCCTCTGTAGCTCCACCAGCAGGTCTAAGTTTTCACTTATTCTTTGAAATATCTCAACATCTACAGCATGGATTGGCTCTAAATTTTGTACAGATACTCCTAGTTCCCTGTTGATTTATCCTAATGACTTTGGTGATGCCCTGACTTTTCCTTTAGTGCCACCATGAGGTTGACGTTTCTGGTTTTGAGTGAAATGTTAAAAAAACAATGGGATTGTTAGACATGATTTGTAATAACTTTGGTGATCCCCTAACTTTTCATCATGTGATACATCAGGTCATATTTGTCCAATACTTAATTTAGTTTACAACCAAATACCTGCAAAACGAATGACACAACCATCAGCCTACTTGGCAAATGTTAACATGCTAACATGCTAAACTAAGGTGGTGAACATGGTAAACGTCAGCATGTTAGTGTGGCACTGGGTGTTTGAAAAGACGGAAATAGCATATTAGCTAATATTAGCATTTGGCTAATTTTGTGTGACATGTTTCCCATTTTCAATGACACATAGGATTTCCTTTGTAACGTGTCCCCAGAGCCCCTGGAAAACCAATAATAGTCCAGGCAGCTTGTCAACAGGAAAAGGCATCTCAGTGACCTTCATTCTATGTTACACACTTTCACCCCCTCTCTCTCTCTCTTCTCCACCCTATATCCTTCAAGAGCTCTGACCAAAACCACAAACCCTGAAAATGCCACTTGTGAGTATGTGCTTGTGTACGTTTTGTGTGTGCTTGTGTAATGTACATGCAGCTGCAGCTCCTACATACTACAAGTCATTGAGATCAGCAGGTTCACTCAGCTATGCTTCCACATGGCTTTTCATTTTGTGAAGATCTCACTTAAAAAACAGCACTTGGAGAAGACCATAGTTGTCTGCCTACCAAAAGATTTTACACATACGCTCTGCATTTCATCTCCTGACTATTTTAGAAAGGGCCAAGTCTTTATTTCACATAACATCATCTCTTAAAAATATCTCTAAGTCACCAAGGATCAGACAGTAATCTCTGTGGCTCACCACTTCAGAGGGGGCTGATGGCAGACTGACGACCCCTGGAGACAGGAGCAAGAGGCACAGCCACTGTGCAGAGAGGGGAAAGGAGGACACTGCCGAGTGGAGCAACATAAGGAATGCCTGATGAGTGTGTGCTCAGGCCAAGGCAGGCGAGGGCACCGCTCCTGTCGTAATAACTGGATGAGAGAGAGAGAGAGAGAGAGAGAGAGAGAGAGAGAGGAAGAGGATTGAGTGTAGAGATAGAAGGAAGGAAAAAGTCTGTGCAGAAGAAGAGTAGGGAGGGTGAAGAGTGGCAGAAGGACAGGGAGAGGCAGTCGAGAGAAGTGGGAGATAGACAGATTCATGCATACAGTCATACAAAGTAAGTGGAAGTGATATGAGAATAAGGGAGAAGTGGCCCAGGGAAGAGACCCCATTGAGATCCAGCATATTATCTCTCCCACTTAACAGTCCTCTCAAAGTCAGAGCTGGGCAGCATGCAAGACAGAAGTCAATAAAGCCTCTGAATACTGAGTGCTGGATGGATGATATTGAAATTCTTGCATGCTTGAAGGACCCCGGATTGTTGAAACTGGTGATAACAGCATGAAACACTATCACAAGTTCAGTAAGAGCAGCAAATTTATTCCACCGTTGTAAGTCTTGAGAGGAACATGGCCAAGAGGCACCATAAACATTCAGCTTATGCATCCAATGGTAAAATGCAAGTGTGTTTATATGAAAATGGAGGCCTTTCAAATTTTCTCTTCTTACTTAGTGTACCAAGTTACCCTGCCTTACGTTGTACTGTATTAGATGATGAAAATAACTCAATTAATTGCATTTTAAAGTGTCATTTCACAAGGGACTCACTGCTTTTTTTTAAAATATGACACGGCAAAAGAGTCCAGTATGCTACATGCTAGTATGCTAGTTTCAAGCTTTAGCAGCAGTTCTTCAAATTGACTCTTGTCAAGTCAATGGATTTAATTAACCAATCCTTTCAGCTTTCAGAGAGAAGAGAGAGCGTATTATGTATTTATTTACACTACATTATGGTCCTATGTTAACTAAAACAGGAGAACAAAACAGCCATCATCATTTCAAGGTATTTTATTGAATGTGAAGAATGCAGCAACATTTTTTGAATGGTGAGTTAAATAAATAAATCTGGGTCAAATTTAACCTGGAACATCCTCTATGTACAAAAATGTGTCAAAATCAGCTGCACAAAAATAAAAAAGTTTAAATATTTCCATTTTTGCACACTGTGGGTCACAGGAAACGTCATAAAAATTCAGGCTAAAAGAATGGTGTTTAGGATTTTTTTAATTTTTATTTTTTGCTGTTCTCTGATGTAAAAATTGGTCAAATTTGACCTGAACAGTATGTCAAAGTGTATTTACTCAAGTACTGCACTTAGAAGAATTTTAGAATTTTAAGGAATTTCCATTACTACCACTACTTTTTCTCTGCTCCAATGCAGACACAAATATTGTAATATTGTAATTTTTACTCGTCTATATTAACTTACTAGTTAGTTAGACAGAGATGTTATATAGAGAACAGATGGTCAGCTTGTAAAATATGATTTATTGTTATTATATAAACTACCCAACAGTATATAAAGTAGCTACCAGGCAACATTTAAATGCTTACATGTTCATGTGTCAGTAAGAGCCTAATCCCATAATGTATACTATAACAATATCTCTGAGAGGAGGGCGTTCTGAATACTTTTACTTTTTCTACTTTTTGTTGATTATACTTCAGAACTTTCTCTTGTGTCCAATTTTGAATTCAGGACTTAGGTATTGCCTAAGTATTGCCTGATTGTAACTGAATACCCCTCCTCTCACCCTCCCCTTCCAAGTGTGTAGGAGAACCTAGGGTGGCCGTGAAACTTGCGAAAAACGTGAAAGTCCCTCTCTAGAGCCAGTGTTTGGTTTGTCCATTTTGGGCTACTGTAGAAACATGGCAGTGCAACATGGCGGGTTCTGTGGAAGAAGACTCGCTCCCTATGTAGATATAAAGGGCTCATTCTAAGGTAACAAAAACACAACGATTCTTAGTTTCAGGTGATTATACACAAATTAAAACATACTTATAAATATTATATTCCATTTCTGCCAATAGATCCCCCTAAATCTTACACACTGGTCCTTTAAAGTCCCCCTCCACTCAAAAATGGGGTTTTTTTTCTTATTCCTACAGTTGGATATTTGAACTTCACTGTGCAGAATGATTTGTGAGAAAACTTCTGTTGTGATTTGGCGCTATATAAATAAAATTGACTTGGCTTGACTTACATTAATCTGCTGAAGACAGAACGTTTCTCTGCAGTCATTAAAAATCAGATTTTAAGGGGGTGAGTCTATGAGCATGATTTGTGACATCACAACTAGTTTGAAGCCAGCTGTGGTCCAGTATTCAACTTACACAAGTGTGATGTGGAAACCTGAAGCCTCCAGTGCACACCTACATTGACTTTTCAGTGAAGCAGGAGATGTCTTGTGACCAGCAGCTAAACTTCTGTGAGGAAATATATTTACATATTCAGAGATTCTGAAATTTTTAATGAGGGAGGACGAGTAGATGCCATTTGAAGGATTTGAACGTGGTAATTAGGCTATACTTTCTTTGTGGAAAAACCATATCAGACACACATTATTGTTCCAAGCTGAGTATTTTAATATGTCTTAATACATGTCCAGAAGGGATCTTTAAGTAAAGGATCTAAACGAAAAAAATACAAATTCCACTGCAGTTTTAAGGCTAACCAGTAGGAGCGCTGTAGCCTATTTAAATATTTAAAAGAAACAGGCTTAATATCCAGAATATAACTTCTTTATAAAAAATGTTTTCGTTTATTTGTTTGTTAGTTTTTGTTGTTTAAAGTCATTATGTTACAATATCCGATATAGTAGGTGGCGACATGCACTTTTAACGTTAGTTTGTAGTCCGCCAGTAAAACCAAAGAAGAAGAAGACGCGCCGTAGCCTACCTACAGTACACAGAAGAAGAGAAGCGAGAAGTCATGGCGGCTGACAGTTTGTAATGAGCCAACGAAAACAGCAAAGATTCTTGCAAGTTGGATTTACAGCGTTTAAACCAGGGCCGGGGATAAAACTCTGTCGCCAAAATGCAGATAACTTTGAAAACCCTACAGCAGCAGACGTTCAAAATCGACATCGATGAAGAGGAGACGGTGAGAGTTGGAAACCATGGCATTTGTGAGGGGTGGTGAAGTGGGAGTCGGTTATGTCCTGGATCGAAGTATTTTAGTTATTTTATTAAAGTAAACGATCTATTGTTATGAGTGTTTCAACATGAGTGATTGTTTTTAGATAAATTTAGATTCATTATTATGTGGCTCAAGTTTGACGTGGAACTTCAGACAGATTAGCGTCATTTATTAAATATCGGTTAGAAAAGTAGTTAATAGTATCAGCATTTAGCCGTAGCCCACTTAAGGTTCCAGATGGGGGGGGAAATATGAAAAGTTAGCTTTAGCGTTTAGTGTTTGTGAACCAGTCGTAATGAGAATTTAACACTGTTAATTTTCTATGAAATAAAATTCAATATTAGCGCCACATTGGGGGCGGTAGCAGTTAATTAACGTTGTTAAATGTAGTTGTAGCGTTTAGCTAAACGTTAATGTAAATTCAAGCTAGTTCAAACCAGCACTGAATGTTGTGTTTGGTGAAGAAATAAAAAAATTAACCGTCGTTTTTACTGAGCGCTGAAAGCAACTGTAACGTTACAGTTTAATGCAGCTTAAAATTTTGCTAATTTAAAGTCAACCGTTCACTTTTACTTTCGACTAGCTTAACGTGCAGAAATGAAAATTACATTAAATGAACGTGGCTTGAGGTTTTAATTAAACTTCGTTATTCCATTAGTGTGTATTATTAGCTTAGTTGTCTCAAGAAGTCAGAGTTGTCACGTGTCTCTTCATCATGACACTGACAACATGGATTTTATGATGGTGCACACTTTGGACTTCATTTTGTCACTCGTGCTATACATTCGGGGTGGGCGAAATGGTGGCTGTAAAGTTCATTCATTTTATATACTAGTATTCTGCAAAGATCAGGAAAATTGTCACGATTCTTCCACAGGTGACGACATTAAAGGAGAGGATTGAGCAGGAGAAGGGAAAGGACAGTTTTCCAGTTGCTGGGCAGAAACTGATATATGCTGGTATGTTTACAGGCTGTTTATTGTTTTAACCCAACTTAAACCCTCCCATTTCTTGATCAGAACTTATCATCTTTTTCCTATGCATTCAAAATCTACATCGCTTTTATTTTCAGTTGATCAGTGGTTTACTGTTTAGATTACATAAAAAATTTAGAAAATCCTGCAAAATAGCTTCCCTAATGTTGTATTTTATTTATCTATTGGATGTTAATCTGATTTCTGCAACCTTTTACACTGTTAAGAGATGTTTGCAATACATTTGTGATGCTGATAGGTGTAAGACTCACTCAAGTCAGAAAGCACCTTGTTTATCCAATGATTTTATTGTTGAAATGGACGTTTATTCTCACTTTACAGCCCTAGCTGTCACCTTGATGAGTAGGTGCAGATATGTATAATCAAGCTGCATCCAACAGTTTGCTGGTGCTTTCTCCTGATTCATATTGGGAAGATGTCTGCATGTTGTAATAATGCTGTACAACCATAAGGAGCCTAAATTGGTCTGAAAGGTAACGTGGTTCTTTGCTACAAGTTGATACACAGTGCATGTAGCCTCAAGTGGGCCCTACATTAAAATTATTCCAAATTTTGAATGTTTTCCAGCTGAATACTAAGAAAATAGAGTCTGCATCACAGCTTTCCTTCAATGGTTCCCTGTAGTATTTATGTTGTGGCAGAAAAGTTGACAGCTTCCTTTATAACCCAGCATGAAAAAATACTGAGCACAAGGTGTGGTACATCTCCAGCAAAACTGCAGAAATCAAGGCAACGTTTCCTTTTTTCTTACCAGCAGCCGCTCCGCTCACATCTCCTGCTGCTCCATGCTGACACATAATTGAAACTGCTGGCTGCTGTTTACTCCTTCGATGGTTCCCTCCTAGTTCCTTTGCTCACACAGCTGTGCAGATCCAGTGTTTAAGAGGAGCACAGTGTGGCATTTTTGACAGCTGGCACACTCTGAGTAAACTGACAAACGCTGGAAATGAATCGGTCTTAATAATAGACCAGTTAAACAAATCCTGCCTGGATCCCCTTCCGTTACTTTGCCTCGGGACAGCCCTACTCATAACTTGTCGTTATTGGAAATGAGATCTGCAACAAAACAACAACAAAATCGTTAAATCAGTTGACAAAAAATTATTGTGCAACTGCTGGATAATCAATTCATCCTGTAGGTCTATTTTAAGCAAAAATGCCAAATATTTGATGGTTTCAGGTTCTGAAATTTGAGAATTGGTTGCTTTCTCTTTGTCTTGCATCATAGTTAACTGAATATTTTGGGGTTTTGGACTGTTGGTCAGACAAAACAAGACATCTGATGATGTCACCTTTGGCTCTAGGAAATTGTTATGGCCATTTTTCATTGTTTTTTTATTTATAGACCAAATAACTACTCGATTAATTGAAAGAATGATGGGAAGATTTATCGAGAGTGAAAATAATAGTTTATTCCAGGCCTATTGGAAATTTAAAAAGGGGACTACTCTTGTGTTTACAAAAAAAAATCATGTAAACCTGTAAGCCTTTAAACAGGATCAGGAAAATGTAATCATTAGATTTTTCTCCTGCTTGACAATGCCTGTCACAAGAAACCTGACTAAGAGCATGTCTGCCTGTCAGACAAATGAAAACGTTAGCCAGATTATAACTGCAAAGGTTGCAGCTTGGGTAAGCACAAGTGTTTCATGACCTGCCTACCACCATTTGTTTAAACAAGCTTGGCAGTTATCTGTCTTTCAAAAGGTCTGTTAAGATAACGCTTGGGGAACATGGGGGGGAAAAAAAAAACAAGCAGTAAATATGATTTTTGTCAGTCTCAAAAATCCTAGTTATACCACTATACTTTGTGTTTTCAAACAATAAAACATGACAAACTCCAGGGGACATTGAATACGTTTTATAGGCACCGTGTATATACAGACGGGTGACAAAGGAAAAACCTAAATAAATGAGTGGAGAAACAATGAATACAGAAGAGAGAAAGAAAACCAGCATGTCAACCTTTTCTGGTTTCAGACATGAACACTGACATGTATTTACATTGCCTCCAGGGAAAGCGGGGGGGCACATCGCTGCTCTTAAAGACGGGGGGCTCTCTGACACGAGCCCTCTTCTCCTGCAAAACACAGAGATGAGAGCCATTAAAGTTTTGCAGTTTGATGTAGTTTTGAGCAATTGGGCATTTTATGTAAATGTTTAAAAAGTTGCCAATCAATGTAATCAAAATACAATAACTCATATTGAACGTGGCATCTCGTATTCACCAAACTGCACAAGTTACCTTTCAAGCTACCTGTTCCGTTTCAGTCTTCACTCTTGCTTTGATTTCTGGGACATTTTCTGCGCTTATGTAGTTAATCTTGAATCTTGGATCAAGGAACAATGTGATGTCCAGAAGCTCCTGTGTGGCTGGAACGCTGTGTTTGTCTTCCACATACCTAAGGACTCTTGACTTTATTTCCTTGGTAAGGTCGGTGTCCTTGTCATTTTCAGCTCGGAGTTGATGTCCTCAAGAGATGCAGGACTGGCTTCAGGCATGACACGCTTATGTACGCTTCACCAGAGAGGGCATCTGTAAACTCCTGGAGAGGACGCAGGGCGTTGTTGATCGTTTCGAGGACCTCTGTGTCCTGCCGAGTGGGCACCAGATGACGCGTCTTAAGATGGAACCTGAGACAAGGCCTTGCTCTGCTCCAACACCCTCCCAGGCATCCTCTGCCTTGAGCCCCATCTTGTTGGACACTCTGTAATCAACGAGTGCTCCGGCAGATTTAACTCTTGCTGTGCCTGACTCAGTGCGGTCTTCTTTTTCCGACTGTGCAAGAAATGGCCACCCAACTGTTTACAAAGTCCTGTTGCCCAATTTACTTGTGCATAAGCTTTTACAGCATTTTCTGAAAAAGAAAAAAAACAACCATGAACCAAAACATTAGCTGTGTAATGTACAGTATTGCAGTTTTTAGACTGAAAATGTAATAACAATAACAATAATGATGATGAACTTTACTTGTATAGCACTTTTCTAGCAAGAACACAAAGTGCTTCACAGAAAGCAATACAATCAGCAACAATAAGAAAAACAAACTGTAAAGCAGGTAATAAGAATACATTAAATAATAATAATAACCGTAATTAATATTTATAAAGAACTTATGCAAACAATGCGTCTCAAATTGCTTTCAAACAATATCTAAAAGACAAAGACATCAAGCAAACATAACTAAACACACACACACACACACAAGGAGAGAGAGAGAGACCTACACTTACCAATTGCAAGATGCAGCCTGCGGCCAACACTGAAGCCTGAATGAAATCGATTTATCGCTCAGCCCTATCGGAAATTGTGGTCGACAGCGTACATTTGATGACCGTGATGCTCATGCGTTAGTTAGAAGAGCAACTCCTCTTCAGGTGAATGACAATGCGATCAGACTGTGTCAGCAAGAACAGTCCATCGAGAATTACATAGAGAGGGATTTTATAGTAGGGTGGCAGAGCATAAACCCCTCATTAAAAAGATGAATGCACATTTGAGAGTTCAGTGATGCAAAAATCACAGGCACCGGTCTACAGAGATGTGGAGAATGGTGATACGGTCAGATGAGTCATCCATCACCATATTCTCGACAAAAGGGCGAGTGCATGTGTGGCGTACACCAAGAGAACGGTACAGGTCCGAGTGCTTGACCCCCACAGTGAGGGGTGACTCTGTTATGCTGTGGGGGGCATTTTGCTGGCATGGTTTGGGTCCATGTGACCCCTTAGAGGGAAGGGTCACTGCAGATCAATACAAAGTTGTTCTGAGTGATCACCTTGATCCTATGATGAAACATTTCTATCCTGATGGGAGTGGTCTCTTCCAGGATGACAATGCCCCCATCCAGAGGGCACGAGGGGTCACTGAATGGTTTGATGAGTATGAAAATGATGTAAATCATATGCAGTCGCCTTCGCAGTCATCTCAACCCACCTGTGGGAGATTTTGGACCGACGTGTCAGACAGCGCTCTCCACCACCACCATCATCAAAACACCAAATGAGGGAATATCTTTTGGAAGAATGGTGTTCATCCCTCCAGTAGAGTTTAGAGACTGTAGAATCAATGCCAAGGTGCACTGAAGCTGTTCTGGCAGCACATGTTGGCCCAACACCTTACTAACACACTTTATGTTGGTTTTTCCTTTAATTTGTCGCCTGTGTGCAAAAAGAACCACATGTGGTGACAAAAGCAGGAGATTTAGCAGTTCAGCTCAACGGCCTTCTATTCAAAGATACAATATGATACTGTCTATTGTTAGATCACTGCATGTTGTTTCAGAGCTCATGGCAGGTAATACCAGTAGTGCTGTGACTCATCTTTCTGTTTTTTTTTTTGTTTACCAGGTAAAATCCTCAGCGATGACACGGCCATCAAAGAATACAAGATCGATGAGAAGAACTTTGTGGTCGTCATGGTGACAAAGGTTCGGGAATTAGAAATAGTTTTAATAAGTGGCAGTTTGTGTTTGTTGATCAGATTTTTTGATGTTAGTTGAAAAGCACCGCCTTGAATGTTATGACACTTCCGTCTGTCTATTAGGGTTGTTGAACAGGCTTTTTTGGTGCACAGGAAAAAGTAGCTCACAGTGTTATCACTGCTGACTTAGAGTGGGGTCAGTGTTGTCGTTGTCTGGCTCTGGTTTACCTTATATTCCAGTACTTTGCAGATTACTTGCTCCAACCAAAGATGAGGGTATCTTTAGAGACAGTCTTGGTCTTAGCTGCACTAATAAGTGAAGTTTTACACCGATCCTTTTACTTCTCTGATGGCCTTTATTAGTAACTAAGAATAGACAAGATATTTCTTTAGTAAAGACACCCAAAATTAACATTTGACAGTTGCTACAAGCTACATATTTTCATGTTTTTAAAATTTGATTTGCAGCCTAAAACGGCCTCAGCTTCCTCTCAGCCTTCACCTGCCACATCAGCTCCCAGCACTACAGCTCCCGCAGCACCTCCCGCCTCATCTTCCAGCTTGGACAACCCAACAGAGCGTGTCTCTACAGATGACAAACCAGAGGAGAGGCAGTCCTCGACTGCTGACCCACCTTCCACCCCTGTCGGGTAAAGATGGGTAGATGTTTGTCTTTAACTATCTATCTGATTTCAGTGTGTTTTGCTTTGAGAAGTGACGTGCAGATCACGCCTCACCCAAGGTCTGTTTTCTCTTGCAGAAGCTCTGAGGCCTCAACAAACACAAATTTAGTTGAAGAGGCAGTTTCAACTCTAGGTAAGGCTGCATTTGTATACATAATTTTTAGGTCATTGATTTTTATATTGGGTGTGAATCAAATAGCTGCATAATTTTTTTTAGACTAGACTTTAGAAATTACTTTTTGCCTCCGGTGCCTTTAAGCTGCATCTCTACATTTGTGGGTCCATGTGTGAATCTAGGATGTTGGTTCAGTTTGGCCCACCTATTTTTTTTGTGGATACACAGAGCGTGCTGACATCAGTATATCTTTATCAACAATACAAGCATACAAACATACATGCATAGCCACAAGCTCTGAACTTTGCAAATATTACAATGCTCAGAGCAAATACCATAAGTCTTAATAATAATGACTCGTGTAGGCATTAATGTCACTTTTCAGTAATTGAGGCGGGTTTATTTTTATTGGACACAGTAGAGAAATTTACCTTAATGCTAAACTCCTATAATTGTCTTCCCCTGTTATGCATTAATATTGTATGCAACGTTTTGTTTATTATGCTGTCATAGTACTACGTTTTAGTAGTGATTTCTGTGTTCTGTAACTTTAAAAGCTTGGGAGCCACATGTTGGTGACTGTATGCTGTTATTTTGATTCATTAAATTGCGTTGGCAGTGTACAGTATGTTTAAAGATTATTTGTTTTCCTCAATTGTAGGATCTACTTTTCTAGTGGCCCTGACAGCTTGACACTTATGTTTTAAATGAAATGACTAATTCACACTTTTATGTTCAATACTAAAACTTAGCTTGACAGTAATTTGCAAGTATTTAGTCACTAATTATAAGGACATGATTGGGCTGAAGTTCCTAATTTTCTGAAATGGCTTTAGATGTGGCCAAGCACAGCGATGTTCTTGACACTAGTCCCACTATTTAAGTGCTCTTGTGTGCTCCTTTAGTGACAGGCCCATCATATGACGCCATGGTGACCGAGATGATGCTCATGGGCTACGAGAGGGAGCAGGTGGTTGCGGCTCTGAGAGCGAGCTTCAACAACCCAGACAGAGCTGTGGAGTATCTGCTCACAGTAAGAACAGATTTATGTCTGTGACCCTAATGTGTTTTAGAGCAAAGTGCTGGATTGGTGCACAGCCGGGGGTTTTGGGCAGTCGTAGAGTTTGATACATGTATCATTTACAGTGTCTTTGACGTGTTGATATGTGGGAATTTTTAGTTTACTGTCCTTCTTCATTTGTGACTTGAAATGGTATGCTTATGCAAATCTTCCACCAGCATAACCAGTTCTCAAAAACATTTAAGATGCTTCCTGAATAATCAGAATTCCTAAAATGTGTACATGACACGATCTAACCCACAAACCTGTCACACACAGTTATCTTTGTACAGCTTGTACAGTATATCTGGCTTTTTTAAAAAAAAAAAAAGTTGTATTTCATGACTTTTCCTGCAGGGTATCCCAGGCAGAGATCAGGGCCATGCAACAGGGCCTGATGCAGTGGTGCCTCCAGTGAGTGGAGCTCCAGCTGTGTCCACAGGTGGTATAAGCGTCCCTGCCAATACTGGCTCTTCACCAAGCGCTGGGGGAGGTAAGAGGGCCGTGCTTTCTGCATATTTACAGCAGCGTCAATGAGCAAATGTTTGTTTCTGTTTCTGTCTTTTTGCGCCTGGCTTCTCACACGTTGTGGCTTGTACTTGATCCTCTCAGGCAACCCCCTGAGTTTCCTAAGAAATCAGCCCCAGTTCCACGTGATGCGACAGTTGATCCAGCAGAACGCTGCCCTGCTTCCTGCCCTGCTGCAGGAGATTGGCAGGGAAAACCCTGAGCTGTTGCAGGTAAAGCACTCGCAGAGCTTGATACGTGTTAAATGGCAAGAATGTTGCAGTAGGTGTGGATGTGTCGACACATTTCTGATGGAATATGTTTCTGGTTTAATCAGAGTCATTGGAGTCAGTTTACTCGTCAAAGAGGAACCTTTGACAGTTGAGTAATGAGGGGGTCTAATGAAAAACCTGAGTTGCGTTATGGAAATTGTAGCTTTTTCAACTATTCTTTTACAAGTCTGTCTCCTGAGAGTCCCCCAACTTTATGGAAGTGCAATACTAAATCACTGGAGTGTTCCTTTTTAATATTTAATGTAACTAGTGTTTTTTCTTTTACTCCACTGAGAAACTGAATATGTAACCGGAAATTATGCTGTTGTTGTTCCTGCTCAACTGTTCATTTACCACTGTAGGAGATCAGCAACCACCAAGAGCAGTTCATCCAGATGCTGAATGAGCCTAATCCAGAAGCCGTGCCGGTAGGTGGTGGAGGAGGAGCAGGGGGAGCGGGGGGAGCAGGGGGAGCAGGGGGATCTGGGGGGATGGCAGGTGATCCACCCGGCGGAGGTCACATGAGCTACATCCAGGTCACGCCGCAGGAGAAAGAGGCCATTGAGAGGGTGAGCAGGAACACACTTAACATTTTCCATCAGTTCAAAGCTTACAAAAAGTGCAGGGATGTAATGTGCAATTTATTATTCTGATGATGTTGTTGAAAATCCTCACTTAAATTTTGATTCTTTACAAAACAGAGACTGATTCACGAGTCGCACATTGTGATGTGCTTATTAAAGTATCGTTTGGCTAATTTGCAACTTTCATCTCTCCCGTTCCAGCTAAAAGCCTTAGGATTTCCAGAGGGACTTGTTATACAAGCCTACTTTGCTTGTGAGAAGAACGAGAACTTGGCTGCAAACTTCCTTTTACAACAGAATTTTGACGATGATTAAATGAGCCATTCTGATTTTGACTTTTTTTTTTTTTTTTCATATTTCTTCCTCTACTTTTTGATTGCTGATATCGGATATATATGTACAACACGCCTTTTACATTTCACAAAAAGAAGTTTTATTCACCACATCCACATTCACCTTTCTTTAATAACACTGGATCATTATCAGCTGGTGTACACAGACAGGCTGTTGTTTTTGATCAGTTTGAAATGGAGGAACTATTAAAGTACAATAACTCTGCATCAGAAATCACCTGTGTGCTATTGATTTTTTTATAATTACTTTAGTTGAGCCCAATGTGATTTTTTTTTTTTGTTTGTTTTTGTCTTAAGGAAAATCAATATGGCGTGGAATGTCAGTATACATGTACTCTTATTGTTTTCTTTTTCAAGGTGACAAGTGGGAGATAAAAAAAAAATACAAACAAGCAGCATGAACGGCACTGGTTCTTTTTCTATTTAACATCCCTCATCTGCATGTGAATCAACAGGATTGTAGGCAGGACCTGTGTAAAGACAAGTCTGAACTGGAAGGCATATGTCAGAGCATTTGTACATGTATATACTTAACATACATGTGGTAGGGTGTAGTTGCAATGACTTGTCGTTTTTACAGGAAAAAAAAATAAAGTTTTGAAGAAAAATGAAAGCCATGCCTATTCTGCTTTGTGTGCTTGGTGTGTGGCTGTGCACAAATCTGAATGTAGACTGTGACTTAACCGCCAAGTAGTTTGCCTTTATGATTTCTTTTAATTTTCATGTTTGCTTTATCAGTGTCATTTAGTCCTTTGATTTCACTGATCTAACCTCGGGGGGGTAGTAAGTTGCAAAATCTTTAGTTCTTTAAATAAATTCTTAATTATTTTAGTTCTACACATTTGAAAAAAGCAGTCTCCACAGTGCTTCGTTTAGAAATAAACTAAAGCCTTGAGTGTGCTTAAACCCAAATTAACCTACAGGGGGCAACATAGACCACAACATGTCTCACTGTCAATGTCAACACTGTCTACATCAAGCTGTTTGCCAGCTTCAAGGTGTGACTTGTATGCCACAAATGTGTCTATCTAAAGCCTTTTTACAACATTTGAATAAATTGGTACAACAGTTGAACATCTAAAGACAAATGAAATATGTAAATAGTCATGACTTCACATCATGGGTGTTTTATGGATACATGTTAGTTTAAATTAAAACAGGCTTTTATGTCGTTTGGACATTTTGCTACTGGTAATATAATATAATTCATCATTTTAGCTGCTTGTTTTTGCTCTTATGAATTTTAAAACATATTTTACAAGGCGTTATGATGTTGCCATACTTAAAGTAGAATTATATTGACAAAAATATCATTTTTGAAATGAATATATAAGAGAACATTTGGTGATCATGCACTAATCAGTTTTAAAGGTTTGATTACTTATCAAACAGAACTGCTATCTTATTTTTACAAAATTAGAGACTAGATGTTAATTAAACTGCAATCGTGAAAAAAAACTTAGTAAACACAAACACTGTATCTTACTGTGACTCCAGTACAGTATGTGAACATGAAAAATTAAATTAATGCAAAATGAATGTAGATAGATACAGTAGGTACACACATGCGTAGAATAATGCATAATCATATTTATATGGCAGAAACATATCAATATGCTATCACTGCATCTTTACGGGTTTCAGTTATATTGTGCACCTGAGATCTCCAGCTCCAATAGAAAGTGGGAGTCAGATTTGGTGTCACCCTTGAATGTCAGCCAGCAACTCGGCTGTCCTTCCCATTCTTCCCGCTGACAGGTGGAAAGAGAACCCCATGGAAACACGACATTGTAGAAGTGCATTTTTTAAAAAATCTTTTTAACAGCAACATTGTGTTAGTTTGCCTGCGGCGATCTGAGTATTATCGGGGGAGCGGGGGGAGTGACTGTGAGCTATTGCTGCCATTTAAATGTGCTTCTCCATTACACTACCATGGAAATCTCCAATAACTGTAACTAATGATGTTCATGGAGACTCTGCTTGAAAAGCATGTCATTTTTTTATGTGCATAATGCTTACTTTAGGGTGTCATCATGATTTTTTATGTTGTTTTGTTTCCAATGAAGTGAATAATAATGTAGATATAGTAGAAGTGTATAAAGGTCATTGTTTTATTATTTCAAATACATTTTCATTTTATTATACTGTGAAATACAAAACAATAACAAAACGTTTTTTATTTACAAATGTACAAAATTCAAGATTATATTACATATTTTGGCTATAAACAAAAAAAAATCTTTGTTCAGAGTTACTCATTCAATACAAAAATATGAATGTCTCATATAAATTATTGCACTTTGCAACTGCAGTGCATTGAAGATTGCCATCACCATTCAAAAGTGAAGTGTTCACCTGATTTAAAGTCAGATTGTGAAAGAGAGGTTTCCAAGAAACAAACATCCATATGGCACTTTTTCATAGTTTTCACCCTTTTGTATATTTTCCTTAATCTTTGGTACCTTTTCTTTAAAAAAAAACCTTCTTTAGAGTCACTGAGCACCACTCTATATAAATTAACATTGTACCTGAAATTAATGGCATTGCAGGTGAAATGTGTATATAAATATATATGTATTTATTAATACAGTATTTTGAACAGTGTGTAGTTAACAGAGCCTATAATGGCATGTTGCTGGTAGAAGGCCTCTGGAGATGTTTGTCTGTTGCTCCTGGTTTCCCTGACAAAAATACATTTCCAGTTAAAAGTTGTTGGCACCTGGTCCTCCAAGTTTTGTCGGATAAATAAGACAAATTCCAGTTTTGTCCCTTTCATAAAAGTTCTACAACCCTGACTGAGAAGTCTCATCGAGTCACCTGCGCCACGTGTGAAGACGGGACCAGTCTTGAGAGAAATTCTTGGCTCTTGAGGGAGTAATGCTCTTTTTGCCGTGAACACCACAGCTTGTCTTGTTGCTTGACAACGGCTTGAAGGCAAATTATGGTTTTTAAAAGTGTAGGTCACAAGTTTGTTTCAGGGTTTTGCTAACATATATACGTATATTTTTCTAGAGCCTTCATTCACCGCCATCCACTCAGTTCCCTCCAACCAGGTCTCATAAGTGTCTTTTCATATGAAGAGCAAGGTGGTCTGACCTTGAGAAGGCCCGGTCACATTTCTGACACTGGAATGGCCGGTGGCCTGTGTGTTTCCTGTAGTGGCGTGTGAGCTCGTCCGAACGTGCAAACTTCCAACCGCAGCCCTCCCAGTCGCAGTGGTAAGGCTTCTCCCCTTTGATGGAAACACAATACACACACGGAGCAGTTAGCATTGGCCCTGAGGTTAAAATGGCCCAACCTTCCCCACCTCCAGGAAAAACGAGGTCCTTCCTGTCCTGCAGCTAGTGTATAAAGGCCAAGCTAATCAGCCTGGGCTTTGTGTTTGAACAGGGATCAGTATCAACCTGTTTGACTGCACCTGCCAAACAACTCCCCTACCTCATCTAAACCCCATTCATGTCTCAATAATTCTCTGTGTTGGTACATAATGTGCAACAGACTTGCTGTTTCAGTTATTAATAAGTTCTGAATAATAAAAAGAGTGGAAGTGTTTAAATAACTGTGTTAAATAGTTATTAGTAATAATAAAAAACACTTAAATGCCTTTGGGATAACAAAAATACTTTAAAGACAGCCTAACGTACAGTTACATACCTGTGTGCGTGCGGTGATGTGCTTTGAGGTGGGAGCTCTTTGTGTAGGTTTTCCCACAGCCAACATAGTCACACGTGTGTGTGGCGACTCTCTTCCTCGGCCAGGAGCGCCTTCCACGTTTAGGCTTCGGCTCCTCTGGCAAGCAGTCCCCACTGGAGATCATGAGGGACTCTGTGGGGTCAAAGAATCAAAGATTACGGTCATTATCATTGCGCCTTATCACAATCATAAAAATATTCTGTGTTTATATAAATCAGACATCCCACAGCGTAATGAGGTTGCATATTCTGGTAGACTTGGTGAAGAGATCACTTAATAAGCCGATAAAGAAGTTTTTTTCTGTCATCAACTTGAAGATAAAAAAAACACCTGCGTTCTTCTTAAATAATATAAATAGCCTGTATGAAACACAGCCAGCTTTGCAAAAGACTTATTAGTACTTGCGTTTTTTGCGCAATCAACTCAACACTCATCCTATGAAAACAGCAAAACATCTGGTCATGACTTAACTTTATGATGACAAGAGAGAGGTTTGTTGTCCAAGGCCATGGGCTGTAGGTTTTAATCCTTTTGAACCGCTGGCTTTTGGGGTATAATTAAAGCCCTCAATGTTGTATAAGATGTATTTAAATAGACTGGACTTTGGACTATGGACTTTCATTTTATATTCCTGTTGACTAATCTGTTCTTTGTTAGTCTGCTCTAAATGTATGTATATATATATATATATATTTGCTTTGACTAATGGACAGAATTTAAATTACAGATCTTCCATGTTGAGTTACTGCATTCAGTGGCCACAAGAGATTATAAGTATATAAAGTAACTCTGAATTATGAGAAAAAGAAATGTGCTCTAACCTTGGTACTGCATGGAAGATGGCTGAGGGTAGGAGGTGTAGCCCTGCGGGGAGCTATGGTGGTATCCCTGGGGAGGTAGAGGAATCTGAGAGTGAGGGTGGCCCAGCCCCTGTTGGTCCCGGCTCAGAGGATGGTCTGGGGAGAGGGAAGAGGATGAGGATAACCTGCTGCCTGTCATGGACCTCCCTCCAACGGGGAAGGCATGTAGATCCAAGTGGCCAGGGCGCTGCTGACCCCCTCGGACCTGGGAGTTTACCCCAGCCAGGTGTAGGTCCATTGGCTGCGAGAGGGTGCAGTTCCTGGGGTTCTCCTGCTTTATCCTGTGGCATGTAAAGGACGGTGAGGCACGTGAAAGAGTTGGGTCTGACACAGCAGTAACGCAGGCCTTGCTTACGCTCACGCCTTGGCTGTATTCTCCCATGTCCATCGTTGTCTTGACCACGAACTTGCCGTGGAGGCTGGTGGGGTGGAGGTATGCCGGGTCCAGCTCGGGTCTCATGAGCTCTGCCACAAAGCCTCCAGAGGGCGAGACGTCACTGATGTCTGGGATGGTATAGAGCAGCTCACTGGCCGTGCCCGGAGGGGAGGGGAGAGGGTAAGATGAGGAGAAAGAGCCCGGGGAAGGAGACAGACCCTGGGCAGAGCCGCATGCCATGGCCTCCTCCTGCTGTTGCTGCTGCTGTTGCTGCTGCTGCTGCTGCTGCAGGATGGAGTTTGACAGAATGAAGTCGTAGTCCAAGTCCAGGTCTAGCTCAGTGTCTTTCTTGGACATGCTGGGGCTTGTTGTGCTGGTGGCAGTGGGATGGTCTGGATCGGTGCAGCTGCTTCCAGTTGGCACACTGGGTCTCTTAAGATGGGACAACTCCTCCTTCCATCTCTAGAGGAAAGTTACAGAGGCATTTATGACTGCACTTGTTTGTGTCATTTTACTGTTTGGAAAAAAACAGACAAGTAAATCACGTTTGACTTTACCCTGTCCTATAAAATTAGAGCTTGTTTTGAGTAATCTGTTTTAAGACATCAGTTACAGTAGAAGTTAATGCTTCAAGGAGAAAGGAAGCTGGATTTATAATGGGGAAAGATTATTATGACAGCTCAGCTACTGAGCTAAATCTAGCTGAGCAAGTGTCCTTGGCACAGAGCACTTCCTAGAATACAGATTTTTCTCACAAAGAACTGGCACTGAAGAGCCTGAGGAATAGGTAAGTAGTATTTCTTAGATGAAGAAACAGTGGGCCATAATTCTCTTTGTGCAGCCTATCCTATTGAACAGTCTAATATTAAAGTAAACAAATTCATCAGATTGGACATTAATTTACAGTGTTATCTTTGCAGTTGTGTAGTGGCCCATGTGCGCCCCATTCACAGAAAAACCTCCTGGAGTAGCCAGCCTATGTAAACTGGTGCACGCCCCAGTAGAGCGCAGTGTCAAGCCCCGACTGTTCCCATAATAACATGGAGAGCGACATATTGGGAAAACACTGTAAATAAACTACACAGGCTAGATATTTTTTTCCCCCTCGCAGATTATTTGATGGTTATTTGGCATGTGTATGAAAAGAAGAAGTGACCACAGGCTACTCACTAAATTGGCACTTCCTATGGATTTGCTCTTGACAGTGGGGCCGCTGGCAAACGTGGATATGGATGGCAGAAGAGTCCCACCTAAAGCCATCTCGACGTCATTTGGAGGCTGCCTGCAATTAAACAGAAAATATGGTAAATCCTTGCGGAGAGATCCCGGAGAAGCGACTGATGTAGTCCATAATGTTCACCAGCAAGATGTCAGTTATTAAAAGTTTCTCAGGGTCCGCACCTCATCAATGAGAATTGGTCTGTGGCGTCCGCTCGGCTGCTCTTCTGTGTTACTGCACTGGGTTTTGGTTAAATATCCCCGGGTTTAAAGTTTCTGCTCCGTGTCGCGCGTTATACTGTGCTCCAAGACATGCTGCCGCCGCTGGGCGCGCCGGGTAGAAGCAGCCAGACAGATTTTGTTGGTTATTTTCTTTTTTTTTGTTTTGTTTTTTAACGCTGAAGCAGTTTTGAACGGGTAGGCAGGGAGGCGACGTACGCGGGGAATCCCTCGCGCCTGTTGCCATGCAGGGACCGGCAGCCTGGACTGAGGACTGAAAAACCGCGTGAGAGGTATCCTTAAATCACTGGAGCTGGACACGCCTTCGTTGCCGGGCAACAAGCGCGGAAAAACATTAGCGCGAGGGAGGGAGCACGTGGGGAGGAGGGCTCGGGGGGGCGGGGCGGGGTGGGGGTGGGGGGGGCTGGGACGAGCTGGGGAAGAGAGAAAGAGAGAAAGAGAGAGAGAGGTTTGTTTGTATTCATAGCAACCGTACCTATCCTTACTGCTGGTAGCTCGTGTGAAATGTGGACGAGCAGGCGCATCTTTTCAGAGACTGGCTCACATGTGGAAGACAGTGACTTTTATGGCACTCTGTCAGGAGGAGGGACACCTGCAGGCGTAGACATCACCTGGATAGCCAAAATAGCTTACATTAGCATTCATCATTAGCCACCTTATAGAATAAAATAAATAAACTCACACTGAGAGGCTGCAGGTTAGGTGGACTTTAATCTCATTTATCAAATAATCCATCTGTCATTGCTCTAGTTGTATAAATTAGAGGCAAACATGACACTAAATATACAGTACTAGTGCTGTACCAGGTAAGTAGCCTAGAGGGATTTATGCAAAATGCTCCCATATGTTGGGTTTACATTACATCCAGGGATTGCAATAGCAGCAGCCAACCCACAACACATACTGTACACGCACGTGCAAAGGAACATTTAACTTTTTGTTTGACTTTTTTTTTCCAATTTACAATGAGCTTAGTTTTGCAGGTAGCACAAGTAGTCTATACTAAAAATGTACAGTAGATATCTGAACATACTGTATACCCACATATGCATAGTAGACATATTATGTATAGCCAAAGATAGTCTTAAACACTTTAATGTCTTGACACGAATGTCAAACTATGTGATGTATAATAATAATACTAATAATACAGGTAGGTCTTATCTGAATAAAAATGACATACCCTAATATAGTGTTATGCCAAGTAACCCTAATTAAGCTTATCTTTACTTAAAAATCTTCATTGCCTTCCCTTACAAATCACATTCTTCTCCACTACCAAAAAAACCCCACGAAGAACAGTTGAACAAATGAAAATTCTGTATGAGAAAAACTTATCTGGGAACATTAAAATGCTGAGAACTGTTCAGTGTTGAGTTTGAATTGGGTTCAGGCAGTGTTTGCTCAGAGCTAGCGAGCTAACACAAGCCTCTCTATCCGACATAATTAGACACATTGACTCAAGAGTTCAGTGCAAGAGCAAACAAAGCGCTCGCCGCTGATCCTGCTGCATCAGGATCTTGTCCGTTAGGCATGTCAACAAACACGCCGTCACTTCAACAGGACACATTTACTGTTGGCTGAGTGTCTGTTGGTTTCTTAATTCAAAGTTCTAAATTGCATGAATGCACTTTGCTTTGGTTGGCAAACAAAAACTGGTGGGAAAAATATCGGCTACAATAGCAAAGGAACTTTGTAAATAGAAAATGTATCCTGCTGGACAGTCTATGATTTATTGATTTATTGTTTGATATATTAACAGTAAGACACTTAATCTAACATTCATCCAAACAGTAATGTGGTGTATTCCCTTCGACATACTTCTGCAGTTGCTTGGTGAGGAGTGATGTCTTTAAACCTACAATATCTGTACTACATCTCTTGTGTAGTCTTGCTTCCTACAGCAGGTAGGAACACAATGGACCTCATGTCATTATAGTCGTTATATATTCTTTATGGTTGGAGATAATGATTTTGAAAATGATCCTGAAAACAAAGGATTGACTTTGACAACCGAGGTGCTTTGCATTGCAATAATGACGGAGAGAGGAGGAACAGAGAAAAAGAGATAATGGAAGAGAAGATGACACCGGTGTGCACTTTACCTGACACAATATAGTCATGGTGGTTTAGTAACTCATGTTACTGCTTGTATGAAATATGTTAATGCAACACTTACAGTGCGTGGAATATGAAAGGGTAAGCTGCAATAACCTGCCCACTATGAATCATCTCAAGTGTAACACAATTCCAGATATTGACATTATGTTGAAGGTGACATAACTGGGAGAATCAGATGTGGAGAGATTGAGGTAATGTTATTGTATCAACAAGGATAACTGTTGAGTATTAATTTGATACTTTTGAGGTGTAACTTTTTCCTCTGATTCATTCAACAAGTGTCCTGACAATGTTGCCTCTCGGTGTGGATCGAAAGTAGACACCTACCTGAATAAGCACATTCAAAAATATTCAGTTTTGAAGAGGAGGTCAGGTGTTGTTCTCGGCTGTGCCGTGAATTTCGATTGCTTAGACATTCAGTGTTTCCAGAACAGTCATGGTACAGTTGACGTATTCTGTGGTTATGCTACTATTCACATCGAGATCAAAAACAGTTGATAATCAAATCACACAGCTGTGAACATTGATGTTAAATTGAGCATAAATAGAGTGTGAACAGTACAGAGCCCCCCTGGGGTCAGCTGAGAAAAGAAAAAAGATGTGTAAATCTGTATTCTCGATTTAGAAATCTGTGTGCACAGTTTATAAACCGTGCTCTCGGATTCATAATCCGCACCCTCGAATTAGGAATCCACGTCCGTGTCACGGTTTTTCAATCCATGCACTCAAACAACTTTTGGACGTTTCACAGCTCTTACTGTGTAATGTTGTATTTATTGTGCTTTTCGCTCCAAAACCAACCTTTCAGTTTGAGGCTAGCGGGGAAGCAGCTAACGCTAGCTTCTCAGGCTTACTTGTTAGCCAAACTTTGTGTCACTGCTTATCCAGTTATAAGGCGTCAAACAGGGTGAAGACAATTTAGAAATTTAAAAATGATTTAAAAATTTAAAATTATAATACAATTAATAATATTTAAGAATCATTTTAAAATTTTAGGTCACGGTTTACAAATCCGTGGGCATGAATTCGTAATTCGAGGGCACGGATTATGAATCCGAGAGCACAGTTTTTAACCGTGCACACAGATTTCTAAACCGAGAGTACAGCTTTACACAAGGATCTTTTTTTTTCTCTCAGCTGATCCCAGGGGGGCTCTGTAGAATAGTCAAATAACTCAACTGCAGAGCTCTTATTGGCTTGACTGACATGGTTTCCATCAGTGTCTCTCAGTCAAGTTCCCCCCTCCTGGAAAGCGCCCAAGTGAATATGAGTACCAGCGGATTATAACTCCAGATATTGAGGTTTTCACCGCTCTCTTCCAGATGCTGTTTGGTAATTAAAAAATAGCTTTCATTCTTTCCTTAATTCTTGAAAGCCGAGTCAAGCTTTCTTGATTCTCACTGCTGTACTTCCTTCCACTCCAGCTCACATTAGCTCTGAAAACTATCATGTTAGCAGTGGTTTTCTGCTTTTTCTGTTTTGTCACCCAATGCAAAGCCAAAGAAGAAGCAAGGTTCAGATGCCTTTTTAGATTGTTTATCTTTGAACAGCACCGGCAACATGGCACAGACCGTAGGTGTAATTATAATAATCCTTTCCTCTGGTACTGCAGTGTTTTAAGACATGAATAGTAATGTTTTAGTTTGGAGTCATAATTCTCCGTCTCAGATAAAATTAGACTTCACTGGGACAAAAAGAGCTCTGTGGGTCAAGTAAAAAATATTTGCAATAAAACATGTAATTTCCACCATTTAAATCATCCTTTTGCCTGTTTTTGACACCAATGTGTGTCCAAGGATCATAAACGACTATTCAAGGCAACTATTCAATTAACTGAAAAAACAATAAGGAACACGATGCTGTTGATCAGGTATTTAACATCCTTCAACTTATGATATAAACTACTAGGGCTGCAATTAACAATTGTTTTTATGATCAGTTGATCAGCCAATTATTCTCTTAATTAATCGATTAATCATTTATTCTATGTCACAAATGTGTGAAAATAGTGAACAACTGTCCATCCCAACCCCTCAGACGCCAAGATGTCTGTTGAAATTGCTTCATATAAAACAGAAAAGGAGTAAATCATCACATTTGAGGAAGTGGAGGCAGTGGATTTTGTGAATGGCATAGTTGCTTAAATAATGACTAAAAACGATGAATCGATTCTCAAAACATTATTCCGTGAATTGACTAATCGTTTCAACTCTACGACAACATGTTAGGATTTCTGATGTGTTTCATTTTCATCATTCTGCATAACTAATGTGTAGAAAACAGAAAACAGAAGTGTACATTTGTAATTTAGAGACAGAAATTTTCCAGTGATGAAAGAACTTTGACATTAAAAATAATGCGAGTTGACTGCAGAATCACTTAAGTGTTCGATATTATTATCACAGTCAGCCATTATTATCAGACCTTTTAAAAAGCCTTTTAGAACAGAAGTGCTGATCTGGGAGGTTTCACTTGGTCCACTTGACTTTTTTGCTTAAAATAAACTGAAAGACTCTGTGATCTAAAACACCTGATGGATCCAGGCCTACATGATGTTCAGCTCAACACAGTTTTTAGTCCCCCAGATTTCACCACACCTGTTACTGTGGTCCAGACATTCACCAGCAAGCAGTGACAGGAGTTTGGTTATGGTCATCTTTATTGCAAAATAGATCTGTATTTGTTTTCCATAGGGCTACTGTGTTAACAGACGGGGCTGGCTGACAGTTCCACTGTGTGATGGTATGCATATGGATGAGGTCTGAGTCAGTGGGAGGCTGTTTGTTTGGACAATTCCAACCAAGCTTTATAGCTGGACAGAGCTGCGGCCAGGCTGGGATGCAACCAGCCAACACTGTGCTTTCATCACGTCATATAATTTAGTGGTGGGCTTCCACTGGTGTAAGAAAATGTGGTTGAGGTGAGCGATGGCGGTTATAGTTGTGCTGTAGGGGCTTGTGTGTAAAGTGAAATGGGTTTAGAGGAGGAAGCAGAGAGAAGGAGAAGTCAGCGAGAAACAGACTGAGAAGGAGGAGAGAGCTCCTGCCGGGCGGCAGGCTGTCCAGCCTTTGCCTGCCCTGGGATTCCTCGGCAGCCTTAAATATGCCAGTTATTTTTAACCAGCGACGTAACAGAGCCCAGCGCCGGCCCCCTCTGTTACAATATTTCCTTTCTGTCAGGAGGGGAAATGGAGGGGAGCCACACTTCCTGGTCACATGATTCAGCTCAGGCAGCCGTATAAGAGACATACAACAGGGGAAGTGGGGAAGAGCGATTGAGGGGAGGAGAGGGAGTTTGGTTGGCTGCTTCATACCCATACCAGCCCACATATTCACTCCCTTTCAAAGTTTAACCCCCTCAGCTAGCCAGGGCGTCAGATGAGGTAGTGTTTTAATCAGATGCCCAGACGTCAGAAGCTAAAAGGGCCAGAGCGGAGATTGGTGTTCGTGAGCTGTGGAGGAAGTGAGAGTGTGGGTACAGCACATCAGCAGACAGAACGGTGGGGGGAGGGCCCTGTGACGTCAGGCCAGGGACCCGCCAGGATTAGAAGCCTCTAAAAAGAAAAGGCCTGCGACTAGACTGCCAGAGCTTGAGAGAATGTGTTTCTCTGTCTTTCTAACATGGGAGAATCAGGGACTTCCCATGAGCTCACCTTGTTGACATACAGAGAACTTGGACTAGGTCATGTCTCAATCTGCACTAACCTCACTACCAGCAAAATGAGTACCAGGCTCACGTCATAGACTGTAATGGTGGTGCATTGCTGTGACAAAGTTTGGGGTAAACTGGGATTGACAGAAAAGGGGAGATTCACATTTAGGGATGATTCAGATATTCAGATATGATGAAATAAAGTGCAAATCAAGGCAATTCACGAGGGAAATAGCTTTTTGACTCCATGGAATATCAAACTGAAAGCTTTTGCAATGCTCAAATACTAAAAATAATAAAATGATGTTGGAATAAATTCAACCTTAGTTGCGTGCAGGGTTTTGGAATGGAAAAATAATCAAAAGATTGTGAAATAGTCAAATAAATTGATTGGTAATCTTGGACAACATACAATGTGTGAGCTGAGCATTCAGTTACTGAACCCTTCCACCAGGTTTTTCATGCTTCATACTTATTGTTTTATTTAAATGTGACTCACTGCCCAAGTGGTTGAGCTGTCTGCATAAACAAGGCAGTGTCCTTAATAAAATAGATACGGCGTGTACTATCTATCCGCAGGGTGTAGACAACATAATGTAAACATGGCGAAGAGCTTAATTCCTGTGGTGCATTAATCACTACAAACAATGCTTCAGAAATGGGTCATCTAAGGTTGAATACCAGTTAGCAGGAACTGTCCGGCAATCAGCTCCTTGAAATGAGTTTTCAAAGTTTCAGCACAATAGGAGAAAATAACAGAGCTTAAAAGAGGCCAAGTCATTGTTGCCTAAACTGCAGGTGCAATAATTTCAGAAATCATGATAACATGTGGCGAACTGCAACAAACAACAGAGTATCGCAGTCACAAGTGGAAACTGGCCAACAGGGATATGTTTATATTACATTGTTCCATATGGTTCAGCTAATCAGTCTTCATATATATATATCTGTAGCTGTGTTAGCAAAAGTACTTATCTTTCTTAAAATGTTTACATCATTTTGCCCACCCTCTGTATCTATGGTGTATATTCCAGAAGAGCATGAGCTACAGAACAATCTAATTTATAAGAAACCTTTTCAGTTATGCTTGTGCCATAAAAACTAAGTGTATAGGTTGTCAGTACACCAAGACCACATCTTTACTATGTTAGAGAGGTTCCCATAGAAACATATGAGTATTAAAGTTTAAGTCCCAGAAATCAGACCCCTGCTGCACGGCAATTATGGCAATGGCCGGCATTCTTAAACCTTAAAGAGCGCTCTGGCATTGATTCAGAGGCAGCTAATAGGTTGCCTATCCGCTTGATACACTGCTGTTAAACCGTGGCTGTCACATTTTCACAACACTTGATTAAATCTTTATGTTTGCAAGGCACACTGGAATTTAAGATGCAACGTGATAGAGGCTCTATGGTTCAGTGACATAGACCTGCAGTGTGTGATTTACAGGGCTTTGAGTTTGCATATCATTGCATTTGGAATTTTTAGCATCTGTAACGTGAATTTTGAGCTCTCCAGCAGATTTGCTTAAAGCTTGAATACTTTAAATGGATCGCTCTTACAGCTAGAACTACCAAATACGCATCATCTGCTGATGATCTCCAGACTGACTGAGCACCATCGAGTGGAGGTCTGCAGATAAAGTGTTTGGCATTATAATATGCTGAAATCCATGTGGTAATTGTTGTCAGATTTCAGGGCCTCTGCGTTCCTGAGAAGGTGTGGACTCTCTCTTTTCCCGCTGGGAGCGGTTGGGAATGTGTGACCTTTTCCATGAATCGCTGTTTTTTCAGGCCCTGGATTGACTGTCTGGAAACATGCCTGAAATTGGTGCAACCAGTCAGAGATATAAAATGACAGTAATAATCCTATATATAAGCACGTAGGCGCTACAGGATGATCCATGGTTTGTAGGAGAGGGGATACAGTCTTGTTGGGAAACTCCCTTCGCTAAAACCAGGGAACTCCTAATAAATTCACTGTGCAGAAAGAGAGGAGAAACATAAATGTCACCACTGTTTCTTCAAACCTCCCTTGTATAAAGTTTAATATTCAAGCATAAATCTGGAGGCTAGATGGCAAAAGTTTGGAAAACTTTAGGAATGTTGCGAAGGACTATGAGGAAAGACATGGAAAATTATTGTCAGAAAAATAAATAAAAGTTCAAAGTAGAAACTAACTTATTTCGTGCTTTAATTTCTTACTCAATCGCATCAGTTTTCCTTCCTCGGTCCTTTTTCTCTGTATATATATCCCCAGTAATAGGCAAACATCTTTTATGGCAACGTTTTGCAGGCAAGTTCCCAAATCAAATCAGAAATGGCACATTGTGGTAACCTTAATCAAACTACAAATCATTTCAGACCGATCGGCCCTGCTGGAATGCTGAGGAAAGAGCTGTACTTGACAGGCCCAATTTAAGTGATAGCTTCTCCAGTCTGACGTTTTATTGACATCATGCTGAGTCTAATTGAGGAGGGGGGGGGGTTCAGTAACTCGAACCAGATGGGCCACCAGCTCATGAACTAACAGCCCCCCTCTCTCCATCCTGTCTCACTCACTGTCTCTCTCTCTCTCTCTCTCTCTCTCCCTTACACTCGCAGAGCTATTTTGGCTCAATGAAATACTTAACTATGGGATAAAATGTCATAAAACTGACCTATTTGGTCAAATTTATATTGATTGTAAGAATTTGATACCATGCCATTTATCATAAAGACACGTGAAGCTGGCAGAGGTTAAGTAAGTGGTGAAAGCATCTTTGAATGTTGTGGATTTATATCTTTTTTTTTTTTAACAGCCAAGATAGACTAATGAATCCCCTTAAAGGAGTAGTTCAAACTTTTTGGGAAATACGCTTGTTCGCTTTCTTGCCGAGCATTAGATAAGAAGATTGACTCTCTATTTGACAAAAAGCGTCAACTTCTCTGTAGAAACATGAAAGCGGTCATTATGGTCTCAATCGCTAAATTCCGGCCCTCTAATAAATGTGTTGGTGGTCATTTCTAGAAATTATTGCTCCATTAATGAGATTTGAAGACTTTTAGTAGGCTTTGATGTCTGCCGTGTGGGCGTTGATTGACAGGTGGGACTACAGTTTGCTGGCCTGCTTCTCTCCGGGACTTGCACTCGCAATATTTGAGTAAGTTTAATGTTACTTGATTGTGATACCTGTCCTGTTAGCACAATTTAGCTAAAGTAGCTAATGTTAGCCCAAACGGAAAAGATGACGCCAATCATAAGCTGCAACTCTGGGCTTCAAACCGGCTCCATTGTTCCAATGGGTGACATCACACCTCGCTACGTCCATCTATAGTTATATTTCATTTGGTTTAATCCATACAAGAAATGTTTTACATGGAGTTATGTGCCAGACTATTTCTTGGCAAAAGCAGTTGTGCTGGTGGGCAAATTTTGTTATGACAGAGCCCAGTTAGCTGTTTCCCCCTCATTCCAGTCTTTAATGCTAAGCTAAGCCAACATATTTACCATATAAACATGAGAGTGGTATCAGTCTTCTCACCTAACACTCTCAATTTCACATAATGTCAAACTGTTCCTTTGAGCCCAGTGTAAGGTTCCTATACGGAGCAGAGAGAGAGTTAGAGGCTGTTCATTAGGCACATGGATTTAATGAGTCTGAAAAGAAAACTGGCTGTTAGAAGTGAACTAAATTAGTAGGTTCACATGGATTTCTTTACAACCAAAATGGGAAATCTGCCACATCAGCAAAACTCTCTTCATCTGCAGACATTTTTGAACAGACATCAGAGACTTCTGATTTCGTACCAACTGCGATCAATAGTGCAGTTTGAAGGCATTAAAGTAAATTCACCAACTGTTAATGGCATTCATGACGTAGCTTGTAGGCTACGGTACTGTAATGAAATAGGCTTTAGAAAAACTGAGAAGTTCTAAAGAATTAAATTAGGATTGCCATGGCAAAACCTTCCACATGAATGCCCATAAACATGACAAAAAGCATGGTAATCATTAAAATTTGGCCATCAATGAAAATACATGTAAGTCTGTTTTAGCACTCAGGATACTGTGTTTCTTGCCCACACATTTTATTGATCTTTGGTGGAAAACTGAGTAAATCGTGTAAAGATGGCCTTGAAATCTAATCAATTTTATTCTTCATAAATGTACTGAAAACATTGGAAATAAGCATTCATCAGACCACTGGCAATGAGGCAACTTATAAGATCAACACTTGATCCTGGTCACATCAGTTGTCTCATTTTTCAGCTACTGGCACAGGAACACTGTTGTGTGTACACGATACCAGTAAAGAAAGAGCATGAGAGCTTTGGCTAACAGTAAGAGTTCACTGCGACAGATCAACAAATATTTAACAGTTTTAACACCAATCAAGTTCACTCTTTGTGAGATGGACAAATAGACTATCAAACCACAAATGTATCTGCTGTAACTTGAGCCAGTTTTATATCCCTGTCTACTTTTGAAATTGTGTGCAAATAAAAAAAAAAAAAAAGCAGTCACTGTAAGTTGTGGTCTGTTCGTTTAGTGGCGTAGTTTTATTTGCCATTGGAGGAGATTGTGAGCTGCAATGGCAGATCACAGAGTACACGACAGAGTAGATGTGAGACTCAAGCTCCCCAAAACCAAGAGCTAAATCTGGAACTAGCACTCAAAAACATGTGTGAAAAGGCGGATAATCAGATGTTATTTTTGATATATTTCAATTTTGGGTGAGTGGTGAGATGATGAATGAGACTGTGTGAAAATGTTTTACATATTCAGCTGGTCATTGCCTCTACAAGCTGCAGTATTTAAAGCATGATTTGGTCCAAAGCTACCATTTTCCCTGTGTGAACACGCCAAATTGGATTTGGAGTACATTTCAAGCCTCAGGAGATGCCAGTTTTGTTGTACAAATCCACTGCTTCTATGATTGCTTTAAATGAATGCTTTCATTAGTTGGCACATTCAAAATAATTTGGATAATTATCTTCAAACATATCTCACTTTTTTTATAATATGAATGCCTTGTGTGCTTTTCCAACGATACCTCAAGCCACCGGACTTTTTAAGAGAACCGTGTGACTCACACGGCAGTTGTATTTCTAAGTATGTGACCTCGTTGCCCTGCGTTGGTTTATAGACCTTACAGCCAGAGTGGATGCTCTCCAGTGTGACGACTTATTCCACGTCCCTACAATGCCAAGCTACAGTATGTATGCCTGCTCACATACATGGCAGACAACATCTGCATCGTGGAGGGAAAATATGATGCAGGATACTGTGCTGTGGCGAAATGTCAACATATTGTGGGACTTCACAAAAAGCGAGTGAGACCTGGGCATGCAAGCACCATGTAAGCATATGCACACACACACACACACACACACACACCTAAACTCTGTACGCTGAGGGGAAAAACATAACTTTTTGTTTGTCTTGGAGACTGCAGCACCAGTGTCACCACATTCGCATACAGCAAGAAAAAGTCATTTTGCTATTTAAAGCACACCCATGCGATCAATGAGGGACTTGTTCAGTCGGCCTTGTATTTGTATTTTCTTGTTAAATAAGTCAAGGGTTCATAGAGCAAACAAGTGCAGCGCTCAGCATGACGTGAAGAGAAGAACAGTCGACAGTGTGTGTACCTGTTGTGACCGAGGTGTCATTAGGACTAAACAGTCAGGTTATTGTGCTCACACATACCCAGGAGCTATGAGTATCCTCATTTTCCTCATTCTGCATGTGCATGTCTCTGAAAGAGAAAGGAGCAATGTATTGTTTACCCTAGAAGATTATGGTTTACTGTGTCAGTTTCTCTCCTCTGTCACAGAGCTGGGAACTACCGCAGGGAGGACATTATGCTATTTTTGGAGCAACTCACCTTTGTTTCTCCACTGGGTACAGAGCTGCCCCAGATGATTTTGAACATGGCCATAATACAACGTAATTTAAAAAAATAAAGAGTTAAAGGCTGATTCCAGTTTATTACAACTTGATTTTACTTTGATAGTTTTGCCCATCAGTCCCATTATTGCTAACTAATTGGGTAACATTACAGAGATATCACTAAAGAGAAGTCAGATATGGTAAGAAACAGATAGTCAACAAAAGTAAACCCAAACTGTCTGTTGTAAATATCCATCACAGTTTACATCCATGGTTGACCTTTGACCTACAGTACCAAAGTACCAGTCAAAAGTTTGGACACACCTTCCCCTTCCTTTGAGAAAGTGAAAGCTTTTGACTGGTACTGTAGTTGTCCTGAGCACTGGGAGATAATGACTGACATTTCAGATGTGCTCACTTTCAGTTTAACCTCCAAATAAAGCTGTTTAGATAATCAAGCTAACTTGGCTCGCTGCCTTGTTTAACATGTGTTTGTCCATCTGATTGCTTGTGTTTGTTACCCTGTTGGACTATGTTGCTGTAATGTTGAAGTGGTCCTACGGCTCAACAATTACTTTGGTACATAAGTACAATGTTACAGATTACCGCTAACTATGAAAATAAGAACCAAATTGTAATAAAACTATAATTATGTTAAGTACACAGGAAGATCATTTTACGGAGGGTAGAACAACAGCATTAACTCAAGTGCTTTAGGAGAAAACATCAACTCTTCCAAATACAATTAAAATCTCAAGAAACTACATTTATTTTTCTCTTTTCAACACTCTCTTCATCTCCTGCCTGTTTCATTTTTCCTCCTATATACAGCACAGTAATGTGCATGTGTACCCCTCATCAACCCATCCACCACGACGTTCCATAACAAAGAATCCAGATTGTGTAACTGTCTGTTAAACCAGTTTTTTTTTCTCCTCACTATTTTAATACCTCACCACAAAGTTGCAGAAGGAGGGAGGACCCTCCCCTCCCTGTGACTCACTCTGATACGTGCGTAAGCAGGCGCTACAGACCTGAGAGTAGTATTTCATTACTTTTACCATTATTATTGTCTTCATATTCGCTGTCATTGTACTGTTAGCTCCCTGTTCCAGGCTGGTGTAAATGACGGCTATGTTCATAAACAGAGAACAACTCATTATGGCAGCCAGGCCTTGATCATAATGTAGATAATGCATCTCCATGGAAATGTTTCTTTTCTTTCTCATTCGTATAGTGCAGCACTTTTTTTTTCATTCTAAGAAAGGAGTAAGGAGCCTGAAACTGAAATTGTAAAACAAGCCGTGGCTACATAGTGAGACAACAAATAGGAAAGGGGGACATTACAGGGTGAAGGGGAGAAGAATGAAAGATAAGCTGGGGAGGCGAAAAACCAAGAGGGATGTGGAGGGAGGAAAAAGGGTACGATAGGGGGGAGAAAGAGTTGAAGAGTGTAAAAAAAGAGGCATAATGGCGGGGAGCAGGTGTTGAGGATGTAGTAACACAACTCTGGGTCAAAGAAAGATCTTTATAGAGGGGGTTTTCCATTGAGTTGAGGGTCTCTGTAGTATTATGTCACTCTTAAAGCCCCATTAAGCCATAATGAGGGTGTTACCTAAATTATAATGTCACAGTGGACTCTGCCAGCAATACTATTACACTTGGCTTCATAAAGTATCAAAGCTGTCACTGTATCAGCCGTTCTTACATGACAATATACAACCTAGCTTTGAAAGGGATTGGTAATGTTATAAAATTGAGAAAACCCTAGCTGGAATGTGAAATTTTGACTTCAGCATGGATGAAAGTGTGCCACTGTCTACAGCCAGGACACGTTCAGTGAGTGAGTGTGTCACATGGAAACCAAGTCAGATGCCATCGTGAGAGAGAAGCTAGGGCACCAGGCCAGAGAGTAAATATTCACTTGACGATAATGTGCGTGCTGATCTGGTGTACACACCCTCTGCCCAAAGATAGCAGCAGCCTTTTATCTTAAACTGTACACACACTGGCTCAGTAACAGTGACATGACAGAAAAATAGCAGCACAGAGCAGAGAGAAAGTGCTGATCCAGCATCTTCAGTAAGTATGGAAATATCAAGAAGCAACGATGTGTTGAATGTACAATATATGACTTAAGTTGCTTGAATTATCGCATAATTTCTGATGTCATTCAAGATCAGACTCATGTTGCATGTAATGTGTTGCGTCTAGTTTATTCAACAATGCTGTTGAGTCTCAGATTAGGTGTTAAAGAGGACATATCATGCATATTTACAAGTCTATTCTGGGGGTCTCCGGAAATATCTTTGCATGTTGTGAAGTTAAATAAAAAAATTCTAATTTATCTTATACCGAGCTTTACACAGCCCCTCAGTTCAGCCTCTGTCTGAAACAGGCTGTTTCAGCTCCTGTCTCTTTAAGGCCCCCCTCTAATGAGCCTCTCTGTTCTGATAGGTTAGCTTATGGAAGCTGCCTCTGAGCAGACTTCTGGAGGCTCCGGAGGCTACGAAAAACAGACAGTACTTCTTTTTATTATTCTTTACTCAAAACATAAACTTCTCAAATACATTTGTACATGTTGGAACCGTAAAGCTATCTGAAATATGTGAGTGGACAATGTGAACAACCGATGGAACAACTTTAGCAACAAAGACTACCAGTGGTGTACTGGCCATCAGGCATACAGGAATAAATCCTGGTGGGCCACCGCATCGGTGGGCCGGTGGACTGTCAAAAAAACATTTTTGGGCTGCCGGACCATCAAAAAAATTCTCCTCTGTGTGCCTGTCATTCGGGGTGCACATGAGAGCGTGCTACATGTGCGTCATTGGCCAATCAAGTCCAATACATCCCTGAAGACTATGGAACGGACGGCCGTTTGTAGGTAACTTTGCGGCTTTTGACTTTCAGGGAGCATTTTTACTTATTTTCACCTCGTGGTTTGAAAACTTTGACTGTGTTTAACATAGACATCCAACATTATAACAGTATGACAGATAATCACAAAAAGCATGATATGCCCCCTTTAAAGTGATTTTAGCTGTTAGCTACTTCTTTTTCGGAGGCAGTTCATTTTAAGATTCCTGTATAAAAACTCTCTTATGGCCTTTTATGAGTCCCAAAATATGGCAAAGGAAAGGAGCCAAGCCAAGTAAGTTATGAAAACCCTCTACTCACACATTAAACTTGTATATTAAGAATCATGTTAAATGGTTTGACCACTTGTCATTCCTTACCTAAATGCTGTGACAGCTTTTCTTCTTTTGCCTACTCCATAATGCCTGTTATTCAGCTCCATTTCAAAAGGCGTCCTTTTTCTGAGGACCATGGCCTGAGCCACAAAATGTGAGAAACAGAGATAGTTTTTGTTGCTGACAGGAGCAATTTGATGCTTATCATAATTTGTGTGCGCCACTTGGTCTCCACTCCATGTCGTGACCAGCTACAGCACAAAATGTTTCAGTTTCTGCAATAGGAAATGTTAAAGTGGACCACAGAATGCTAGCTTCATCTCATAGCTCATCAGATAAGGCTGCAAACCGCAATGACAAAACGCACCTGAGGAGCTTCTCAAAGAGACCTTTTGTGGCTCCCCCCCCCCCCTACTGTCTCAACAAACCTAATAACTGTGCTCAGAGCCAGGGTCCATTTCTAAAATACACACAAGCATGTAATTATTGGCAGCTAATTGGCTAGCACAGCGTTACGGTACAGGGGCAGTGCGGTGGGGGCGGTCATTAAAAAAACATTTCCTGTTGTGGGTTTGCTGATGCTTTGGTTGATAAGCACAAAGACACATTTTTTATCTTTGGAGATTGAAGGGACAAATCTAAAAGCAGAGACATTCCATGATAAAGGGTGAGTTGTGGAAAGGTGTCATAATATAGTATTTGCTAATCTAGGCCAATTTAAGTCAGAGCTAAGTCCAGTTGAAAATAGTACAAGAGAGAATTATGCTTTCTGTGACCGACAGTTGGGTTCAGTTCAGTATGCTTTAAATTAACTCGGTCGTATGATGTGTCATTCGACCACGTGTAAAGGCAAAAGTGTTTATACCCTGATCTCTGTGGTTTTTATGTGGTTTTTTTTTTGTCTCTCCACAAAGAATCATACAAACTGGAATAAGGGCCCACACTTTCGGACCGTCTGTCCTCAGAGGAATTCGTGGTGTTGCACTTGGCTGCATGCATGAAAAATGATTTAAGTGTGTGAAGAATGGGAAAAGAGAGGATCCTTCCAGGAGAGACTCCTGCCGACTTTCTTACCTGGCCAATCTCTGCGGGCGGTGGGCATACTTGTCCGAGTGTCAGGTTTGGAAAAATACAAAAATTGTCAAAGGCAACTCCCAAGATGTGTGGGGGAGGGGGTTTCAGATGCTGTTAGATGATCTGGCAAGCACTTTGTTTGAATCATACTGTCGCTAGGGTTTCTATACATTTAAAAGTTAAGTTGTAACGGCACAAATGCCCAGCTATCGTTATATTTAGATATGTATCTAGTGCAACCCAATACAACTCCTCCTCAAATTCTTTGTCACACTCAATAATTTTTCAGCTTTGTTAAGACTGTGTCAGAGACGTATTAAATCAACTTTATGATATTTTTGTTGTGCTGAACTATGACATAACAGTCTCAGCGCTATTGTTTCCACTCCCTGTATGTGCACCTACTGTATCAGGAGCAGGACTTAACCTCAGACTAAGACCTACTTTCGCTACATCACAGAATGCACTCAGGAAGGGAGGAACAGGCTGGAGCTTGAGCCCGGCTGGAGAGGAGTAGGCAAGCATAATGTCGGTCACAGGACGATGACCTCATAACATCGTTCCTTCAACCTGTAGTTACGCAACAGCCCCAGCACCACCCGTGTTGGCGAGGCCGGGGAGGAAGCACTGAGGACAGACAGATCCCCCCTCTCCCTCTTGGGGGGCCGGGTGGAGAGACAGGCCAGAGCTCAGATCTGATTTCGCAGGAAGGAAAGGAGAAGGGAGGGGAGCGTTGGATAAGAGCGCTGCCGTTGCTTTATTTTATCCTCACTCCCTCTTAACTGTGACCCAGGCCTGTGTTATGAATGCCACAGAGGTGGAGTTATTACACACACAAAGCTGAGCCAGGTCTAATCTTGTTACTATTCTATTCGGTAACAATGCAGGGCTCCTTTACAGGGGCCATGATTCAGATAACTGTAGTTCAACAGAAACAAAATGAAGCAAAAGTTATGTAACATCTTGAGCGGCTGCTGCCATTTCAGGCTGATTTAGGTGTTTCTACTGATTGGACTCCATGCCCTGTGACATTTGAACATTCCTAAATTTCCCTCACCGTCCTGTCTATTCTCTTTCACTTTTCTTTGACTCATTTACTGACCCTCTTCTTCACTGACTAGCAGGTGATTGGGAAGGGCATGTCTGTTTGTCTGCCCTAGGCCAAGAGGCGTCTTGGTCTAGCTATAAAAGACAATTACTACAACAGGAAGCTCCCGTCAGCTAGAGGGATACACACACAAGGGCCAAGCCATGATCAAGTGCACACAAATACAAGCGTCCGTGCCCTGTTGAAGTCTCCCCTCCCCTCCCTCATTCTTCTGGCATGACAGGGCACTTCATCACCAGACGGCACACAATCTCTCCACCCACCAGAAGACATGGAGCCCTTTGCCAAAGAGTTGACACAGAGCTGGCAAAGGAAGTAAACCCACACCCTTTTGGCCAGGGATCAACCACTACAGACCTTACTACCTGTCTGCTTCGCAGTCAGTGTAACAGTCTGTCACTGTCAGCATGTGTGGGTAGTGTGTTAAAATCTCTTTAAAGTCGCCCTCCACTCAAACATGTGTTCTGCTTATTGTTACTTCAGTTGGATGATTGATCTTCACTGTGCAGAATGACGTAGTTGCAAAGTTTGACACTAGAAGGCTGTTTTCTGCTGAAGGGGGAAAGTTTTTCTGAGCTCACCTGAAATGTGAGTTTGAGGTACCTATGAGCATGATTTGTGACATCACAACTTACACAAGTGTGATGTGGAAATTTGAAAACTCTAGTGTTTCAATGGGGGAGAAAGAGTAATAATTTCAATCGTCATGGTTGTCATGTATATACGAAAACATCGACATGTGTTTCAAACTTCGTAGACTTTATTCTTTGTTTAAATACAGAAATGAAACATGGTAACAAAGCATGCTAGTAACATGCTAAACACGACAAGCACGACTAGTGTGCTTTTCATCCTCTATAGGTTCATCTGAATTAGCTAAGAAGCACAGATAACTTGTTCTGAATATGAACTAATCAGATGGAGGAGCTGACTGAGGTTGTTCATTCTACACTGAAACTACAGAACAAGTTATCCTTGCCTATTAGCTATTCCTCTAAATGTTGCTCTATTGTTTAAATGGCTCTGGCAGTATTAATGTAGTCATTTTGTTTGATGATTGTGGTATAGATTGCTGTTTTACAAGAGGTTTGTCGAAAATCTCCCATACAGTAGGTGTTCAGTTGGGTTGAGAACATACAGTACGATATAAAGAGCAGTCTTCAAGTATTTGGACTGTTTTATTTTGGCTCTGTACTTCAGCAAATTGGATTTGAAATGAGACCATAACTAAGAGTCTACAGGCCTGACTTTCAGCTTTAATTTGTGTGCATTTACATCCACGTCAGACACATCAAGTTGAAATTGGAGCCTTTATTTGATACAACCAAGGGTTTACAAATATTCCTAAAAAGTTCCCCCATTATGGATATGAATGCCTCAAACACCTTTAGCACTGAAAGCCAGAACTTTAACCCCACAGTCATTGTTTCATTTAATATCCAAAGTGCTGGAGTACAGCCAAAACAATGAAAATCATATCCCTGTCCAAATACTTACATACTGCACGTATGTAAGTATTTGGATATGTTACTGATACGGTAAACGTATCAGCAACATATCAGTTTCACTGTTAGCCAATAATGTACACGTCTCATTTCCGAATAGATTCATAAAAATGTTATACTTCAGAGACAAACGCTGAAGAGCTGTGTCAAGATAATATAATCTTTTATCATTCTGCTGTGCAGCGTTGCTCGAGCTGTCCATGCAAACACTGGCAGAAATATTTTTTCTTTTTTCATCTTTGAAACTCTCAACTGCTAAAGCTGGGCTTATAAAAGTAAATTACATGTCTATAAAGTAACCTCTTGGGTTTGTGGGGCCAAATTTGAAGTTGCGTCATAGCAGCAAAACAAACCCTAAATTATGTAACACACAGTCATGGTGCTCTACACTCAGCAGCTGTAAGTATTAATATATAAATTATATTTATACCTTTCAAATAATCTCACTCACTGATTTGTGGCTCCTCCTTTTTTATTTGCTTGTTTGTTCTTTTTTTTTTACTATTTGACAAAAGTCCCACACCCCTGAAACACACATGTGGACATACACATATGTTTAGTTGTACTTCTGGAGTTCGTGGGAATGTGGTCCCGTTTACGGTGCTTTGCTAGCTTGTTATGCTACACATCACAACCTCTTGACTTTGTACTACATTGTTAATTTCTCAAATAACCTCAGTACAAGAGGTTTTCATATGTTGCACAACAAACTAGCAAAGCTCTTTAAGCAGCATTCCCAGGCATGCACAGTGATCTGCCTCACACAGAACTACTCTCTCGAGACTGAAAATGTGATCACTGTTTGTAGTCTTTCGAGCCGTTTCTAAACAAACCAAGATGACCGTACTCTTTGCGGCGAAAGAACATGTCACCCAGTGCAACAGTGTGGCTCACTGACGTGTTTTTAATCATTTTTGGACAACAGTGGAGGTCTACGGCACAGAGGAATACGATATATCAGGCTTTGAATACACGCACAATACTTATAAGTAGATCAATTCATTGTTGGTTTGCCTCTGCACATGAGATTTGTTGACAATAAGAAAAATATAGAAAATTGCCAGCCTTATCCTTTAAGCACTTGGGTGCATTACAGTTTTAAGTTTCTCTTCTTTTTTACTTAAAGACAGAAATAAAAATCAGTTCAATTCAATAAAAACAGCGCTTAAACAAGAAAAATGTAGATCCAAAAAAGACAGTCGGTCAAAAGAGAAGAACATGATTATACTACAGCTTCCTCTCAGCTCTGCTTCACATACAGTACTGTACATATTTCTGGTACTTTAACTTCAACCTGCAGCCTTTTCAAGTAGAAAGATCCCTTTCATGATGGCAGAAATGGATGACAGATGACGATATAAAATTTAAAAGGGTTTTCCTCTATTTACATTTGTTTAACAGTCTGAGTTTAATAGCTAGGTTCAACTCTGCCACTGAAAACAGTGCTATCATAGATAAGATTTGTCTGTACATCTGGTACCAGCGGGCCATTGGTAAATAAACGTCTCCTGAACAAACTGGTGTCACGACCTGCTCTTATCTCAAATATTCTGATGAAATGTGATAGAAATTGGTTGGAAATGTTTTCATCCATCCAATTCTCCGACGCTAAAAACTACATACAGTATGTGAATGATACAAACGTGTCCACACACACGCAAGTATCTGTACTCTGCAATATACAAATACACAGGTGAGGTTGTGTTCTGTGACTGAACACCATGGTTACATCCCACACCTGAATACCTGTGCCTCTCATTCTTCGACTCGCTACGTCATATGTGGGTGAAAGCTGCATGACTCATCACCGACCTGCTATCTGATAAAGACTCATTGTCTTTTCCTCTATTTTGACAAAACATGTCTACCTGGTTATCGGCTATTACTATTTCCAAAGATCTATTCCTATAATACTTCATATGCAGTCAACACCATATATTGTAACTGTGCGTCTCCGTCATTGTTGTGACAACAAATTATATACAGCCACAACTGCTGATATGCTCTTATCGCTTGTGGACTGCGTGGGAGGTTTGTGGTGCAATTTACTGCCACAATGAGGCCAACCAAAGTCCAAGAAATTACACTGGGTTTACTTCACTGACGGGATTAAAGCATAAAGAGCAAGCTTTAAGGAAAACCCACTCCTCTGGCGTCCATTAAGGGAGACTACAGGAGATTAGATTAACATGCTATCACAGGTGCATGGTACTCTGGATTCCCTTTTGCGCTGAATCACTGACTACAGCTTGTTCAAAGGTTTCCAGTGACCTGCATACCTCACAGCAGGAGAGACACACTTTGAACGTACGGTATAATTAGCCTGCTCTCAACTTCACAAATTGCTGCAGATGCATATTTGATGTATTCTGAACTATTGTAGCAACCGCAAAGCTACCAGAGAGATCTCAGAAGTGGTCCTTCTTGCTCTCATTTTGTACTTCTCCTCTATTTTCCTGTCGGTCCACCACTTTGGTCCAGATTGAAATATCTCAACAACTTTTTAATGTAATTGATGGAAATTTTGTTCATACATTCATGGATTCCAGAGTAAGAATCCTAATAATTTTGGTGATCCTCTGACTTTTCCTCTAGTGCCACCATGAGGTCATAGTTTTCACTTATCCGGTGAAATATTTCAACATCTGCTTAATGGATTGGCGCAAAATTTATTTTTCCCATCAACAGGTGAAAATGTTTATTTGTCCAATACTTTGGTTTATGCTCTCTTATTACATATAATACATGATTGAGAGTCTTCTCATTACGCCTGCCTAGCATCGGCATATTTGCATTGTCACTGTGAGCATATTAGCATTCTGATGTTAGCATTTAGCTCAAGGCACTGCTGTGCACAGTCGCAAGCATGCCTGTAGCCTCTTAAGTCTTTTTTCTACTACTTCCTAGTCTTGTTTACCATTTCCACCTATTCATCACTGATGTCTAACCCGTTTCCTGTTTTCTTCTTCCCTCTTGTTTTCCTCCTGCTCCTCCACCCCCTTCTCCCCCTTCTTCTCTTCCTCAATCTTTTCCCCCTACAGCACAAACGTAATAGAGTGTGTCCATCCAAAACTCTGACTGACTGCAGAAAACCCCAGAGGACACTGCATACTTTTACCCTGCCCTAAAATGTGCGCGCACGCGCGCACACACTCACGCACACATACACACACACACACAATTACACATAACCCCTCTCAGCTGCTTGTACAATCACCACACCCGTCTGCATGACATCAGCCTGTGATGTCATCATGGGACCGATGCTGGCATGCTGTCCAGTGCAACTTCATCATCAGCATCATCATCCTTTGGCACTGGTGGATGAGCCTCGGATGGGAGGCAGCTGGATTGTAACAATTCCTTCACCCTCTGCACATGTCACTCTGTGTGTGTGTGCGCGTGTGTGTGTGTGCAGAGGGAGCAGAGGGGAGGCTAAAAGACGCAATTGCTCTAATTCAAACAATCTGAGCCAGACGGACCTTGGCTTTCTTTGGCTTCTTCGTCTTGTTTATAATGTGCTCTCTGGACAGATTCACATCGTGTTTGTCAATATTTCAACCGCAAGGTAAATATTAGACTGACAGTGCTTATTACAGAGGAAAAGGAGAATAGGAATGTGATGGAGGGGGAGGTGGGGGGGGGGCAGAAATTAGCGGAGAAGGGAGAAAAGATTCAGCACTCAAGGGAAGAGAATCAAGAGTCAGAGGATAGGAACAAGGTGGCATGATGGGACTGGACAGGACAGGATGGGGTGGGATGACAGGCAAAGGCGAGGCATGACAGGATGGGATGGGACAGGACAGGGAATTGTAAGGTGGGGCTGCACAAGGTGGGGCAAGACAGGAAAAGTGGTGCAAAAATATGATGACAGGGCAGAAAGCGAATTGGATAGGTGACTTTTGGAAGAGAAAGGTAAGTGGAAAGGAAAAATTACGATATGGGAGACAAAGGATGAAATGAAAAATGAGTCAATTTGAGGATATTTGCCTTTAACTTTTTCTGTGCTAAATGTTATTTTCATAGTGGAGAGCAGCGCATTATCACTATTACAAAGAGGGGATACGATTGCGCCAAGAAGAGGGAACGTAGAAAAAAAGTTTGTCCATCTCTCACTCTCACTCTGGCCCCAAGCTCATTGGTGAAGATGCAAATCTTTTAAAAAGCCTTCTTGAATGTATACTTTCATATTTTAAAAAAAAAGGTTCAATAATTCTCTAACACAGCTGGGCACTGTAGTTTCCTGAAAACTTTGCTCAAACCTCCTTTTGTTGGGGACTTTTAGCTGTGGACTTGTAAATCACCCTGATGAAGGCCCAGCGCTGAATCGCGTTGGTAAAATAAAGAAGATTCTTCCACAAGTCCGTTGCCAAGTTGTTTTTTTTCCCACACTGGTGAGTTTTCAAGACAGCAGGACGGTGTGTGAAGGATTGACTCAAAATAAACCACAGTTCAGCGCCTATGTGCGTTGTAATAAAGGCACACGTCACCCAGTGCAGTGGTGTGGCTTATTGATGTAGCTTTTGGACAACAATGAAGCTCTATGGCACAGAGGTATAAGTTATATAAGGCTTTGTTGTATTGTTTTCATGGGATTTGTTGACAACAAGTAAAATACATCAGTAGAATATCACCAAACTTATCCTTCAATCAGAGAGAACTTCACCAGGCTCCTTACAGCCTGTGGCTTTAAATATGAATTTTGATATGAGCATTATGCTAAAGAGGGAATATATTGATGTGTTTGTTTGTGGTTGTAGGTGCTGCACTTTATGACAGCTTCTTCCCTTTTATTACTTCTGATATGTATTTATATTGTTATATTGATTTCCTGATTGCTTCCTGTATGAATTTATCATCAGTCTTTATGTTGTATTTGTAGCTTTATCATTATATATTTGTATTGGACCTACAGTAAGTATTCAATGTCTTCTTTTTTCCATATTTGATCTTCCACCACCTGAGCATTTTACTGTGAGTGCAGTGATCTCCACTATTGACAGCAGTGCATCATAATATTATCTAACTGTCATCCCCTAACGAGAATTTGGACAAATAGTACCAGATCAGTTGTTAACTGCGTATTCCACACAGACATACTCTAACTGATGAACTCCGCGTGAGTCTGAAAATTTCAACCCAATACGGCCTTGATGACAGTTAAATATCGTTGTTTTACTCTGTGAGTCTGTTTCACTGGAAGTAGTTCTGGCTCATCCAAACCAGCTGTTTATGAAACCTTATCGTGAGGAGCCGCAGCACTCCGGCGCCTGTGCAGTGAGCGCAGCCTGGAAACAACCACAGTGTTACAACACACCTGGAGCCCATCCCAGTGACAGACAGACAGATAGACGGATGGATGAGCCCGCAACCTCATTGCCTGTGACAGCATCCCAGCTCTCACGGCAGCACCCACCTCTTTTTATGGATTTTTTTCTCTTTTTTTTTTTGCCTCATTCAGAGCAGCCCGTGCAGTTTTGGGGGACATTCTCTGTATCTCGCTAGCTGTCAGGCATTATCACACTGCCATTCTGTATAGATCACCTCCAGATGTTGTCATGTATAGTTCACATTCAGTAAAGAAAATACTCTTCATCCAGGCACGTAATGTAAGAAATAAACTGCCTTTTACTGTATTTGTTTTATGCTGTTCAGCTGTTTTATGACCATTTTCTTATTTTCTTACCTGGCACGGCAGAGTCTTACACTACTTATAAATGTAGTTATTTGTGAAGATGTTGCATATATTACTGTATTATTGAAGCAGCCTTCACAGCACTAAGCCCAGAGCCAATGGCCTTTAACCCACTTAAGGGTGTAGAGGACAAAACTATGTAAATCTGATGATCTCAAATATGCAGTTTCTCCTGGAGAACCCTGTGGCTGCAAAGGGGAAAATACTGCATATCCCCATTCAGCTGAGTTGGACAGCAGAAATCATCAGTGATGAATGTTTTACATTAGGGCAATAAAGTGGACTGGAAGAATCCACACTGGATCAATAGAGCAGGGCAGCTTGCCAAACCATGTCATTAACCGCATATTAATTTTGGCAGCAGCCGCCAAGCCACATTCTGATCGAGGTGGTTTCTAGAGGAGTGTTTACCAAAACAAGACTTCCAGCTCTGCTTTAGCGGTTTCACAGAGCTATCCAGTGACGTAGGAAACCTCGGCATATTACTGACTTTATGTACGCATGTAGAAATGTGAGGTCATGTCAGTCTTGTAAGTGTATTTTCTCACCAGGATGTGAAATGTTGTGGACTGATTCCCAAAGAAAATTAAAGCCTGGTCCTGCAATGGATCAAAAGCACAACTGTTATAAGATATCATTACGAGGAACTAAGAGTGTAAAAACCAAGTTGTTGACTTTAAACACAGTTTCAGTCCAACAACTGGAAATGCACTTAAAGTCCAGCTCTTTACAGGAGAAGTACAATCAAAGAAAATATATATTTTATTTGGATTGTTAGGTCAAGACTTGCCAGAAACTTAAATGCACTTCAGCACCTTTAACATCAGCAGTGTATATCAACCATACAATCTCCACTTTCTTCCGCAAGTGATATCTCATTCTTCTCACTCCAAATATAAGACATGTGTCAAAATGTTCCTCCCCTAATTGACCCCTAATCACATTTGCTGAACACACAGACGTCTGGGGGGTCTGTCAGACTTATCTCTCCTGAGGGTGTCATGTTTGCTCAGCCCCTCTCCGTCTGATGCAACCTCAGTCTCACAAGTGCATCATACTGTCCATATATATTTTCTGTGAGCCTATATTGTTCACCTCTTTGCAGAAATCAAGCATAGAAAAAAAAAAAGAAATGTTCTGCTGCTTTGCTGTCTTCCTTTTCAATATTTACACAGCATTTCCTATAAAATTTACACAAGGAGAGAACACCAGACTTAAAGGGATGAATTGGGGATCAGTCAAGTAAAGAAAAACTACTTGAGACACAAGAATTACAGCGTAAATGTGAAAAGAAACTTAGATGGGACATAATTTAATGAGACTTTGGAGATTTATTCCCTGCAACTAGAGCCATAAGCTAAAGATGGTGAAGGTGAGAGTTCATGCTGATACTTATTATTGGCTGATTAAGACATATGATGACCTTTGACCTCCCCAAAATCTAAACCACGTGTGGCCAAAAGACGGCACTAATAAAACTCCAATGAGCTTTCATACAACCCCCCCCTGTTTGTATTAAGGCTAAGGTTAAAGTTGTATGAAAATCTGTCTTTGTTTCTTTTTTCTCTGCCTTCATTTTGCCGCGATCTTGCACTATTTATGTCTCCAAGCTTATAGAAACTTTGAACTCAAGAAATGTCTTTTCAAGGTGTGAAATATCATCATAAACAGACCATAAAACCATATCAAAGCATGCAGATAAACTCTTAATGTAAAAATATTGTATTTAAATTGTGCAATATGTGAATAATGGAAGGAACACATTTTAAAATCTTGGCAAGTCCACAATATGAACCCATTTAAGTTACAAGTAATTGTTTCAAGTTGATTGATTCCAGTTGGGCTAAAAGTGTTTAAACGCTAAAAGGCTAAAAGTTAATTGGATTTTTATTAAGTTTCTGGTCGAAACAATTAATCTAAATGAATGAGTATCTATGTAGATTTAAACTCCCTTTTTAAACTCTACACAAAGTACAACAGACTGTTAAAAACAATTAAGGAATATGAGTTAAAGCCACATTATGCTATTGTTATTTTTTCATATTTTAACAGGCAAACTGAAGCATTGGTTTCAACCTTCACCTCCGCTGCATCTCTGACATCAGCGCTCAGTAAACCATTGAGAAGAATTTGGCAGCTCATATCTGGCTCTAATTAGGAACTCTGTCAGTACTTTTTGGGACAGAGAGACACAGAGACTAGTTGAGAGAGGGAGGTTTCATTCATGACAGGAGTACGAAAGGTTTTTTAAATGCAAATATATTCATGTTCATGAAAAGCGACAGAAGTATTTTTCCCACCACATGAGGATTATGTGAAGGAAACAGCCGGTGGTTTTCACACTGAACTAACGTGGTGGAAAGCGAGGATGTTGTGGTCGGGTTGGTGGATGGGTGGATGTGGCCTTAAACTCTTATGACCTGGGTTTAAATCCCAACTCAGACCGAGGAGTTTTTCTGCTGCGAGTGAAGTCTCAGTTTTTAGGAAACACATTTGTTATTTCACCATCACCAGAACCGTATCCCATTTTTAACCTGAGGTTTAATTTCTCAACTAATCTAAACCAGATTGTTTTTATGTGCTGAACCATAATCCTTTTCTTAGCCGTAACTCTATCCAATTTTTTTCTGCGGGGTAGTAATCTTCACATAATTTATGTACATAACATGCAATCTGAATTTCTGAGTTGCTCTCAGTTCACTTTGTTGGAATGTGTGCACATCATTTGTATATCCAATAATTAGAATATAGAGAATTGCCCATTTCACTGTGTATTTTACTAAAAATGTACAGTATGTCCCCATTTACAAACTCCATGTAACATATAGCCTTCAAACAAACAATAACATATTGATTATTGGTTATTTTGTCATTGTATTATGCTATACAGCTATATACATATATATAGGCCTATACAGTATACAACCCAGTATATAGCTATAGCCATACAGTGTTTCTAATGATCTTTAATACACACAAGTAACACATTTCACTTATCTGTCACCAGAAAAGGTTTTGTTTTAATAAATGCCTGAAACCAAGTTGTAGTGTACCTAAAAAAAATCAGTAAAGACATTGCTTCACTTTCATTTATACTTTGTTTGTCAGTCAGCTGGCAACGTTGCTCCAGTCTGCAACATCTCAGCAACTACTGAATGACCTGTCATGACATTTTGTACAGACATTCATGGTTCCCAGAGGATGAATCCTACTGAATTGAGTGATGTGTCTTGACAACTATAAAATTTAACACAGAAATTCATGTCAGGATGAATTGTTACAAATTGTGATCTCTTAACGTTTCATCTAGCGCCATCAACGGGTCTAAATTTCACTTAGTCCTGTAGTAATGACATTCCGATCAGCCTCAACTGTACTTTGTGTTTAATGCTAATTAGCATGTTAGCACACCAGCAAGCTAAATTAAGATGGTGATGTTAGCGTTTAGCTTAAGGCACCACTGTGCCAAAGAACAGTTTCACTGAGCTGCTGTGTTTTTTTGTTCATTTCACTACCCTAAAAGAAAACCTGGATACCTACGCTTTAGCAGCAGAAGCTAAAATGTCTTCCTGGTTTTCACAATGTGTGAGTGAGCAGGACAAGGATTACAGTAGCACTGCTACAGGAAACATACTACACCCAGGTACAGTATGCTCAGAATGTCAGCTATTAGAAACTGGCAAGGAAAACTCTACCGAATATGATTAACATGCACATTTTGTAAACTTAATGTGGCTTAAAGGGCATTTAGGCTAAATATAATACACAAGAAATAGTATTAATGTCTGAATAGCAGCAAAAAAAATGTTGCTAAACGCTATAATTTATGATGTTAGTGCAGTAGTCGAACAAGAACCTCACACAAAATGTTGTATGATATGGATGTATTACTATACTGTTGCTGTTTTCTCCACTTTTCTGGGATAATCTCATGTTGTTATTAAATCGAAGATGCATTGATGGATTCAAACCAGCTGGGGGGAGGAAAGCAGCTCGATGCTTGAGTAAACACACATTTCAAAGGTCTGATGGCAAGGACTCACAATTATAGCGAGCCCTTTCATTACTCTGCTACAGCTAAACAACCTAATAGACTACACACAAACACACACACACACACACACACTCACACCTAACATATTATATTGAATAATACTGAGCGGCAGCAGTGGTGGTAGTGTTACTTGTACCAGTAATTACTGTGTACTAGAACTATATAATATATATATCTACACTGTAGATTGAGTAATTATGTAGTCAGCAGTATCGCACATTATGTTTAGGACTGCTATTGAAAACGCTTTGTATAGAATCACTGAGCATACCAACAAACAGTCTGCCTAAGTGAAGTTATGATTACTATAATGATATAATGTGCTAACCACCTCTAAATTTTCCCCCTTGACACAGAAAGATTGATGGTGGCCACTCAGACCATTCCCAGAGGAAACCTTTGAAACCCTGCAACAATGTTGATATAACAAAGATTCATTATGACTTTTATAAAATAAGTTGTCCAATAAGATTGTGAAAATGATTTATTGCCTTTTCACGGGGAACATTCCTAATTCCTAATAAGCTGCAATAATTTCAGAGCAATCCACTCCATCTAAACTAGTTACTCTACATTAATGTCCTTTACTTGCTAAATGAATTAGCATTTGCAAACAATGATCTTCTCTGAGGGCTTTAACCACAGGAATTTGACAAACCCCTGCCATTAATCCTGGTTAAATACCAAAACTCCAAACAGCACAAATATAATTGTAAGCCAAGTCTTAGCTGGGTTCACAGTTGCATTGTTTTAATGTTGTATTATCATAATGTGCAGCGACATGTATGTTGATATTGCTAAATCCGTCATTGTCTATGTTCTTTAAGAGTTAAAGCTGATTGTGAGGTAGCAGAGTATTCCAATGTGAGTGAGCATACATTTCACTGGATATCTGAATCTCTCAGGAGTCTTATCAGAGCAACATCACCATTTCAACAGGAAACTGCATTCCAGAAAACATTGTATCCTGCACTAAATGAAAGGCTGTTTACAGTGTAAAATGCAGTGGTTCTTTCCAAAAAAAACTGATTAAAAGCTGAAACTGCGCAGCCACTCATCAGAGGAGTAAACCATTCTATGATCATGTGCCACTATTGCCTGATCCAAGTGTTGATCTGACTCATCACATGCTTTTAAATCAGCTCTCAGCTCTACTAATTATTTACTGTTACATTTACTGTGGTTCACTTCTTGCGAATGGATCGAGTCTCTCCTGCTGAGTGAAACATGGTTTCAATAACAACACTGTAACGATTTGACAATCATCATGGTTGCCATTCGCCACATCTGAAATCAGCACATTCTTGGCTTGATGCGTCACCTTGAGGCAGCTCAGAGGAGCCATACCTCTTGTGAAATGTATGCGTGCTCCTCTTATGATATTTCTAGCCAAGGTCAAAGGTTAAAAAGTCTCATCTGACAAATAATACTTACGGTGACCTGAGGCAATCACTTGAGATACTGTTTTGTTGTGAGTGAGAAGGAGCTTGATTTGTCTTTTGGCCAATGAAATGAGCTAATCAGTACCACTTGAGGCAACATCTGGGGTGAAATGAACAACTGCAAAAGATCTGATTGAGAATGGCCAAACACATATACAGTATGACTTTAGTTTGAATCATGATAATTCAGATCTTCTAACTTGTCCTTGATGTTGGTGCTCTATGGAGATGAAACAAAACAAAACAAAATTTTGCTGCCAAATTTAGAAATATTGGCACACGCCTTGACACTTATTCATAATCAGTATGGGACAGTTATTATCCTGGGTTGCCCTGCCGGAAAAAAACAAAAACAAAACAAACTGTCAACTTTATGGCATTTATGAGTAATATTGCGAAGAACATTACATCCACCATAAATGTCAGTGTCATAAATTCCAAAAAAGCCAAACTGCAACACGCAAGAAATCACAAAACCTTGAAATCAGAGCAAACCATCAGTACAGTACAAAGTAGGGAGGAGCCACTAGGTCAGTGAACTGACTCAGTAATGTCAATACACAGTAACATATATCTAAAGTTTTCTAACGTTAGCTAACATTAGCCACCATATGATACTGGTCATACCAGACCAAGTGAGGCTGTAGCAGCAAAACCCCTTAGTTTATTATTTCTTATGTATTCAGCATTTCATTTGTCTCACTTTAATGCTAGCAAAGTCCGTGAATGCGGCATCACGCCTCTCTGTTCTCAAGTCTCAAACAACAGACTTGACACAAAGCACTGCGACTTGATAACATGCTAACAAGAAAAATAAGCCATGTTACGTCAGCAAATCACTAGAAAATGTGTGTGAGTTTTGGGAGTCTGCTGCCTTTAAGACGGAGGGATATGAGCGAGATAAGGAGGGAACAATAGATTTTTTTTTTACAAGGTGCCATGAAGAGAGGAAAATAAACAAAACAGTTGTTTTTAAGCTGTATTATGCTTTTCATTACATCCTGGTGCTAAAAAAATATATATTCCTTTTTATTCCCCTGCCAGGTAATAAAACCATAATTGATTATTGTGATAAAATTAAATAAACCTTAGGCAGGATTTTATGACTCCAGACTTCCTGCTGTGTTTGGTAAGCAAACTGAAGGTGACTATCAGGGCAATACACTGCAGTATCAAACTCGGAGAATGACCTCAGATCAAACATAACACAGTGGTTGACTTTTGTGCTGCCATTGTTTTATGACCATAGTAATTTCATTATGTACAGCAGTGAGATATTTAGCATTGAAAAGGAACATTGGATAATGTTTTCTGTCTTGCCCAGAGTCAGCCAAGAATATCAGAAACAATTTAATGCCTGCAGGTCCTGCAGTGTGATGCAGTACCTCCAGGATGTGTTAGCAGCTGAGCACAAGGACTGGAAGTAAGAAGCAGCTCCATCATTAAAGATTTTAAAATATATACTGTATTTTGTAGTGACTCCAGCTGTCTTATTGACATTATCTCATCTATTCTCATTTATTTATGTGGTTTTAGACGCAACTATTAAGTTATTTCTTGCAAATAAAGTATCTCCTGGTGCAGCAGGTGGTGTCCATTCTATAGGCAAGGTGAAGAGCATTAATATTATATGAGAGATGACTTGCACATGAATTGGTTATACAGTCCATGCAAAAAAAAAAAAAAAATGTTGTTTCCAGTTTTTCAAACCTCTGAGCCAAACACATGTTGGGCGGACTGAAAGTGTCAGTCTGCGTAATTTATTTGAATTGTTTGAATTCATTTGAAGCGTCAGTGTGCATTATTCTTTTGAATTGTACATCTCCTTCAGACAAGCCATCATTCTCAATGAATCTTTATTTGGGGAGATATTTCAGTTCCACATCACAGTGAATTTGATCAAGAATGATTTAGGCTAAAGAAAGTTTGCCCAAAAATCTTAACTACGCAGCAGAACTGTCATTGTTAACTAAAAGTCCAATCACCCAATCAAAGCATGTGTTGTTGTTAAACTGATAAGCCTCAGAGACTTTCTACAGTTTGATAGTGATTATACACAGGCCAGAAAAGGGTGCAAACTAAGTCAAGGATATCCTCACCGCACCCTGCCTCAGCAGGCGAGCTGCCTGCTGCCTCATGCGCGATGCTATGCTCGCTATTTTCCATAGTTCAGTCTCATTCCAGCTCTAATTTCAGGGGAAAAAAACATTTATTTAAAACATGCGGTCCTTCTCACACCTCTTTCTCTGCTGCTCCAGCTCTCTTTTACCACTTTTTTCTCCCTCTTTCTTTCTTCTCACCTCTGCCATTTTCTCGCCTTTCTGCCTTCCTCTCTCTGTTTTGCTCTCCCCCTCTCTTTGTGTCTGTTTGTCCTCTCCAGCACGTCTTATGTCCTGTGGTCTTTCTTTAGTGTCCATATGCTCTTAGTATTAAAAGGGGGACTGGAGGGAGAGAGGAGGTGGGCAGCTCAACCCTCCTCCTGAGGGAGCATCTGCTTCTCTCTTTCCTCGTGTTCATAATCATCCCTCTCTCCCTTTCTCTTTCTCTGCGGACTAACAAACAGCGCTGACCTCAGACAGTTGGATACATTTCAGAAGAGCAACATGATATAAAACAAAAAATATGCAGCCAAATGACAAATCAGGTTAGGGATGTGGCCGAACTCCAGTACATCACAAACATTTGCAGATAATTGAAATAACTATTCTTCACAAAAACACCTTTTTAGCACTGATGCACTCTGATATTGTGTTATTACCAGAATCTGCATTCAGGTTAAATTAAAGGTCACATTCCCCCGGTGCTCTTCATAACACCCTACAAAATGTTTGAGTTCAGCTGCTATGTTATTTACATCATGGCTTTAAAACTGAAACATCTGACTCATGCTGTCGGCATTAAGGTTTTAAAGCACAACGTTAATCAAGGAAGTTCCACAACTCGTGACAAAATCCAACAATAACAAATTTTTTTTGTGGGGGGGGATGTGTTTTTAATGGGTTTCCCACCCATTTAGTTTGTGTTTTAATCTTGTTTGTAATATTTCATTTGTGTGTGTGTGTGTGGCTTCTGTAGAGAAAAACATTAGCCATTATACTCTATTTACTTGAATTGTACTTGGAAAAATGTAAATGTATTGATGTGGTGTTGTATAGCCATCCTAGTCATATAAATTGTTATGTAAATTCTATAAATCTAAATTTTATGTTGTTTTGTGACATTCTTGTGCCTTAGGTTTTTGTGTCGTCTTTTTGTTCGTTTTTTAGTGCCATTGTGTACGATTACATGCCCCTCTTCAGTTTGAGGAGCATGTACCACCCTAAAACACACTCAGATTCAAACCCCAACTGATTAACATAGACTATAGTCGTCTAAATCAGGACAGTGTTTTTTTTTAGTTGTACAAAATATGACATTTGGAAATTACAAGGCTTTCAGTCAACAAGACCACAGTAGAAGGTCACCACACACATCCACCCGGATGACGTAAGTAAAACGCATAATGATATTGCTTTAAACTGGTTATTTCTGAGGGGGATTATGGTGAAAAGACATGTAGGTCAAGTGAACTGTAGACCCTGAATTACCCTTTGTAGTGAATGTATTGTGCTTTTTTCCATCCAGTGCATGCTGGGATTTGGTACAGATATGCTGCAGTGCGTTGAATAAGCCTCAGCAAGTCAGGCTAATTAATTCATGATTACTCTCAGTAACTGGTGTGCAAGAACATTCTTATAGTTTCAATCAATCATGTAAAGGTGCAGTGTGTAGAATTTAGTGGCATCCAGCGAACAGACTTGGCAGAAATGGAATATAATATTCATATGTATGTTTTAATTAGTGTATAATCGCCTGAAAATAAGAATTGTTGTGTTTTTGTTACCTTAGAATGGGTTAGGTTAAGGTTAAGTTTATTTATTTGACATGGACATCACAATAGCATTGGAACTGCAACATACAATTATGTGCCAGATGCACTGTGTTTAGTGTTTGTAGCGAAACGCTAAATTACAATACCTGTCCATGGGAGCCTTTTAAAAAAAAAAGTTAAAGTTAAATGTTAAAGTGTAAAGAAGAAAAAAAAGAAAGATGAGAGGAAAAACAAGAATACATACACAAATACATATATAAAAAAAATACAGGTGTGTCTATACAGTGATATTAGGTGTGAGAACAATGTTGTTTCTCTTTAGCCATGATTTAACAATGATTTAAAAATAAGCTTTAGGTTGGAATAGTTTATGAAGCTTTTGAAACTGAATATATTGCGTAAGATGTGACAATGGCGCCACCTCATTGGTTTTTTTATCAATGATTTTTATTGTCTTATTATATAGTGATATGATAGGTTTTATAGTTGAGGTGCGATAACATCATTTTATGCATGTAGAGCTGGGCTGTGCTGAAAGGCAGATAGCTTCTGATGAGTCTGAAACAGTTAAGATTTGATTGAACCTTTTTGCAGATATTATTCACTTGTTTATCAAATTTTAGTTGTGAGTCTAAGATGATTACTAAGTACTTGACTTTGTCAACCTCACTGATGACCTCATTCTTTATTTTTAATCTTTCCTTGTTGTGTTGTTTACGTACAGAAAAACAGATTGAAACAGTTTTTTTTTACTTTCAGAGTTAAGTGAGAGGACTCCAGCCATTGCGATACAGAATGTAGGGATTCAGTAAGCTGGTCAGCTGCCTTCCTAGATGTTCTGGCAAATGTATAAATGACTGTATCATCTGCATACATTTGGCAGCCAACCCCAGGACATCTCTCAGGTAGGTCATTGATATACATGCTAAATAGCAATGGACCTAGAACCGACCACTGGGGTATCCCCATGTTATTGGCACAGAGGGTGGACTTTTCCCCGCTCACTCTTACACATTGTACTCTTCCACTGAGGTATGAGCCAAACCATTGTGAGGCATATCAACATGCTGTGGTTAACAGTATCAAAGCCCTTTTTCAAGTCTAAAAAGAGTGCTCCCACAGCATGACCTTTATCCAAAAGACCTTTTATATTTTCAGTTAAATAGCAGTTAGAATGAGCCCTTTATATCTACAGAGGGAGCAGGTCCTCTTCCACGGAGCCCACCATGTCGCACCGCAATGTTTCTACAGTAGTCCAGAATGGACAAACCAAACACTGGCTCTAGAGAGGGCCTTTCACAATTTTTGCGAGTTTTGTGGCCAATGTTGGTTCTGTTGGGGGGGGGGGGGGGGGGTATTCAGTTGGTTGCAATCTGCAGCCTCACCGCTAGATGCCACTAAATCCTACACACTGGTCCTTTAAAGAATGTGGCTAAATGTTAACATTTTTAGGAAATGCAATTATCTTCTTTCTCATAAAAAGTTAGATGACAGGATCGATACCACCCTCGTGTCTGTTCATTGAATATGGAGCTACAGCCATGAGAGGGTTAGCTTAGCATAGCATAGAATACAGCAGGGGAAAACGGCTAGCCAGTGACTTCCTGGAGTTTTATTGTCACCATGAGGTTACCACACAACCAGCAGAGACTACAGGAAGGCACTATTCCCAGCCAAGAAATAGTATAGCAAAATCCAGTTTTTACACCTTTTGTTGGTGCTGGCAGGTTCATTTTGTTCAGACAGAGCCAGACTAGCTGTTTCCCCTTGCTTCCAGTCTTGCTAAGCTAAGCTAATTGGCTCCTGGCTATAGCGTCACATTTAACATGAAAACATGATCCAGCTATTCATTCCAAGACAATTTCAGATTTTAATGCTGTCTCACTTTGTAAACACACATCTATACTGATTGACTCTACAGTTTCCAGATATCCATCAATATATACAAAGAACAGCTGAAGTGCACTCAATATGTCTATAAATTACCATTGAACCCAATAACACACCTAAGAAGTCTCTTTCCATGAGCCATTCCAGAATATGACTGATATAAAATTTCATATCTCCAAACGATGCTTTGAAACTTCATATGAAATATGTCAGCCTCCTTTTGCCCGTGAGAGGCTGAGCAGCTGTTTAAAGCAAGCCGACTAACAAATTCATCCCCTAAAACACAGGCAACATGTAATGTATGTCTCAGCGGGCGTCATAAATACTGTAATAAAATTATGATAGTGTCAATGTTTCCAGCCTCCATGAGGGGAGAGAAGTGGAGTGAGGTCCAGGCACTTACAGTATGTCAGAGACAAAGTCCTTTGTTATTTGAATGGCTCCTATTTATGCATGATATTTAGCCAGGAGTATTTCATCAAATTCAGCTCCATTAAAGGATGGATTCATAATTTTTCAAGTCTGTCTTAAAATAATAGTCAGGCGCCCGTATGAACACTGAAAGAGGTTTTTCTTGATGTAATCATTCCTCCTGTTCATACTGCTTATTAAAAGATCAATTCTTAATGCGCTTTCAATAGAAGTGATGGGGGACAAAAACTTGAGTCCTTGGTTTTTCAAAAATGTATTCAAAGGTTTATCTGAAGCTAATACGAGGCTTCAGCCATCTGACTCAAATTAAGTGGACATCTTCAAAAGTTACAGGCTTTTTAGAACAAAATTTCCCTTTTACTATCCTTCCACTGCCACTCAACAGGGAATTTTCCACTAAAAGTTTTTTGGAAGATTACCACTTGGTTTGACTAATCTGGACAGCCGAAGCCTCATATAAGCTTCAGATAAAATTTTGAATACATTTTTGAACAAAACAAGGACAATTAGGACAACTGACTATGGTTTTAAGACAGACAGATGTCACCATGCTTTTCGTCACTGACACATAAAAATCTCCTTCTTCTTCCAAAAATATGAAACTATGGATACTATTTCATGTCAGATTTTTACTCGTAAATAATCTGGGAATAATTATTTCATTTCTGCTTAGCCTGACAAAGCTACTTTAATTTTAATAATATGGAAGATTGCTTAAGTCAGTTCTGTTGTATTACAGTACAATAGAACTGAGCCCCATGCTTTTCTATGATTATGTAATTACCTCTTAACTACTTTTTCACTCCCTCGTACTCACTATGTCATTAAAGTTACCTAAAATATAGCCCAGCTCTTGCTTTTCTTGTGTATAAAATTATGTCTCCAACCCCCCTCACCATGTCTGCTCTGCCCCGCTCACACAAACATGGACTAAATCTGCAGGGCACCATACCCGCTCTGCTGACTCAGACCAGATCAAGGCGTGGGGAGTCTTCTTTTTGGCATTGGGGCAGGAGTGCGAATCTGGAATTACTGGGCATCACGCCATGTGACGATGGTGTCACATTTGTTTTCTGCGTGCAAATGCATATCAGCGTGCTTCATATCAATATGATTACACATAGGGCATTCCTCAATACGTAGGAAAGGGTGTGTAAAGGGAGCACGATTCTGTATTGTTTCAACGGATGATTCATGTGTACTCTTAAAGGGATCACTTCTTTTTCACACAACACGTCCACACTTGACCTCTATTTGCAACCTCAAGGTGAAGGGTTTGGTCAGTTCCATAAGACCATAAAGCTCAAGCTACATTGAGCTGCAAGCCTGATGCAATTGCATCATCGGGGAACAGATGTTTGTGACATTTTGCATCCAAACTTCCCCCCTCTTGTGCTTGCCTCACTCTGCTTCCCTTCCATGTGCTGTATGCACTTTACCCTCATATAAACGCCCACTTCGATGTCAGTGCACCTTTGAGACATTTACAAGGCTTTCCCATGAGGTTCACTGAACGCATAGTGATGATGAATTTTTAAGCTTAGATGACACATAAAACAGTATATCACAGCAACCCGGGTTTCAGTGTGCCATAAAGTGAGGAATAAAGAGAGAAGGGGGAAACGAGGATAAGAAATAATGACAAATCCGTACTGTTCATTTGACAGCAAACACTGAGAAACACTCAGAAGAAATTCAGGGAAACTGAGTAAGCATATTTCAGCTTTTCTCTCTGGAATCGTCTGCATCTACTGCTGTGTTGCTGAAAATTAGGCTGCTATGTTTTATCAGGGTTTGACAAGTCATCTGTACGATTTGGCGTTTTCATGTTCCTCTCCGCTTCTCCCTACAATGTAAATGTTGTATAACGTGTTAATCTAAGGCTGTGTACTCCATGGTGATACAAGGTAAAGGTTCATTACCAGTGTGAGAAATGAGAACAGATTTCTCACAGCAAATGAGCAACCCTATGTTTTGTAGTGAGGACTCTACCAGATTTCTTCTAATTACAGGCCAGAGGGGGTACAAGCAGAACCATACAGCTTAACACACATCAGAGGAAAGAATGTTTCTGCCCTTCAAAGCCTCATGAACGTATGTATCATCAAACCACAAGCTGCTAATATACTACACCAGTAAAGAGAGCTATATTAAAGTGAAATATAAGACAAATAATGACTCTCAGATTTCTCCTGTATGGGCTTCCTCATGTTCATGTGTGTCATTGAATCTTCTTTGTACTTCCACTGTCGTACCTGCAAATTTCTGTGATGGTCAGGAAAGACAAACGAACATCTAAGAATTAATAATTACTTACTACAACATTGGTCTGTTTTTTTGTAGTTTACCTACCGTACATGCTGTAGTAGTGCATGCACAGATTTCTGGCACAATGAGCAGTTATTCCCGACAATTTTGGCGTGCTCACTTTCGGTTTCACCTCCAAATAATGTGGTTTAAATAATAACCCGTCTGATTGTCCAACCTCTTGTGCTCAATGGTGTGTAACACCTTGTTGTTCCATATCTCAGCAGTTACTTTTAAACCAGAACCGCCCTTTACTACTGCAATAATATGCCAAGTATCTGTAGTTGCATATGAAACATGAGGAATGAGGAACATGAGACACATGAGGAACAAATATTGTAATGAGTAACTGATGTTTGCTGATCCAGTGGATGACAGACTAAAGATACACAGTTGCAGCATTATCATACATTACCATACAGCATATCATGTTACCTTAGGGAAGTTAACCTGAATGTGTACACAGCCAGATGTGTAACACTTCCGCATGCGTCTCACCCCCTGACCCATTACAACCTGCAACCTCTACCTACCCCCATTATCTTTTCCTACTCTCTCTCACACACTCACGATGTCAATGCGCACACAGGTCATGTAGACGGTTGGAAATCCAAGCTATTGATGGTTACCTTGGGAAATGACAGTGTTTCTTCCCACACCTGCTGCTTTGTGTCACTTTATCCCAGAACATCCTCTCTGGTCACCTTATCCTGGCCTTCCCAGAGAAAAGTATAGGATGACTGGCAGGATGATTGCCAAGTGCTCCAAAAATCACAGGCATACAAAATCATAATAACAATGTTCATGTTGATTTGCTTGCAACGATTAATATAGTAACTCACAACAGAAGTGAAGTTATTGGAGGTTGAATTGTTCATTTAGGTTTTTGTACAGGAATTGTAGATTTTGCTGTGCAATGTATATGAAAACCTCTCTTTCCCTCTCTCTCGCTCAGCTTTCCAGCCTCCACTAGGATACACAAGTAACCAGAGCAGCCAGTGGATCCAGTGACATCAGACACTGCCAAGGAGAATTGACTCTTTTCTCCAAGCCACGGGAAACACAGGACACAATCTAGGCCTCTCACAGTCGGCACGCTATCCAGCGACACAGGTCCAAAGCTTGGGTTACCATTTTACCCTCTTCTCTTTGTGCATCTCTCCATTCAGCGGAGAGAAAGATAACTAGAGCTGTTTTAGGCCCTGAGGCGAGATTAACAGCTTTCAGGCACCAAAGTGGCTTGTTGTGATCATCTATGAATTAAACAGGAAGGAGTCTAGAACCTTGATTGTCAACTTAAAATTTTTTAAATATTGCTCTGAAAACACTTTATAATGTGTGTTGGCAGTTCATTCCCACGCAATTTCCTCACATGAAGGAAATGCCAGGAGTTGACATGACCAGTTTGCATGCACGTTTGTATGTTGAGTGGGGGATGAATGTTTAGTTGGGCCTGGGAAGCAAACTTAATCTGAATGATCCATTTTCTCAGAACATAAATTTCTGACATAATTAAACACTTTACAGAACATCATCAAAGAGGCGACGGATGGCAGGAGCACGTTTCATCTGTCCCAACAGGAACTGTAATGTTTGGCCAAATAAATAGAGGGTATCAGCTTACCGCAAGCCCACTAATTAAATGAGGAGGCTTTTTTTAGAGCCGCGCTGGTTTGAATCATATCGGCATAGGTTAGATAAGGCGGCATCCTGATTTGTAGTGCATTAAGAAAATACAGAACTAGAAAAACAGTCGGCAAATTAGAGAAATACTTGGTCTTTGAATTTTAATCAGAATGGTTTCCAGTAAAAATATTTGCCCAATCAATTGTTTCCCTTCAAGAGAAAGACAAACAATCATCACACCATGGATCATTAGGAAAAATGGGCACACGCCTCCATATGCCTGTGCCCGGCTAAGTGTAGCCAATGATGGAAAGAAGCTCTCATTAACACAACATAACTGTAGGCACCACAAAGCAGTCTGGGAAACAATGGCTTCAGGCCGAGTTTACATAACACAATCATTGGCTTCTGATTAAAATATTGGCAAAATAAAAGGCGTCAGTATGTCACTAAAAGTCAATTTGCCATCCAGTAATTACAGCACTTTATTGTTAACACCACTGTCAGTAAAAATAGCTGGGCTGGGAAGACACATAATGCACTGTGATTTCATGCAGAGGAAATTTGGTGGTGCAAAGGAAGGTAGCGCAGCAGTGGAATGAAGGTCAGGTAGCACCTGTTTAACATCAGCAGCTAACAGCAGGAATATGAATCAAACCATCTGGGTACAGCTCTGCCCATCAGATTACGGCTTGGCATGCAGCTGCATGGCGGTGTGTGTGTGTGTGGGTGTAAGAAAGAGACAGAGACAGACAGATATATTGAAGCATCAGAAGAGAAAGAGCCAAAAATGAAAACCAGAGATCATTTCCAAGACTACTTTGCTCGTGGAAGTGCTCGAAGAAGTTAGCAATTATCATGTCTCTCTAAGAGGGCTTTATGGGTTTAAGTTCTCATCCCAGAAAATCCAAAAGTGTGCACCACTCGATGTTTTGGAGTCAGCTAGCGTTCGCTTCGGTCCGAGGAACAACCCGCACTCCTTTTTTGGAAAGTCCTGGCTCCAAATGGAAAAGATGGAACCGACTGGCTCCAGGGCAAACCAATGGGTGACGTCACACCTCGTCTAGGGGTTAAACCTACGGTATTTAGCTCAAGAGTGCCCAGCCTGAAATGAAACAGAAATATATTATATGAATATGGTTGTAAGCTGATTTAATTATCTCAATAGTGCAGTCTAGCGCCACAGAATGAATAGGAAACATTATGATGGCCTGTGACGGTTATTTACCATTTAAACTCTCTGTCCTTGTTGAGACCTGAAGTCTAATGAATCATGTTAGTATGGTTTTCTTCTCAAGCTAAAAGGAAATGATTTATCTGCAGTACCTTCAACATGATGAGGAGACATTTGGAGTTTACTGCAGCCTTGTGGCTCTCTTAAGGAAAAAAAAAAACCTCATGGATTTTCATGCATCCACTGACAGGAACAAGGGGACAGCATGTGCAGGGGGTTCCCGGAAGAAAAAAAAAAACAGCCAGAAAAACAGTTAAATGAACAGACAAGAGGTATAAAACTATACACAAGCAGCCTGTGTGTGTTTGTGTGTGCCAGAGGGCCAGCCAGGCATTAATGCTACCCCAAACAATGCTTCAAGTTTCTTGTTGTGTCACCCAATCTACTGTACTCTATTTTAGCTAATCCCTTCTTAGATTATCACCCCAGGCATCCCATATATAACACCTGTTGTTTACCTCTCAGTCATTGGGACACAAACAGCCTCGATGAAACCCTGACAGTCGTTCTCTGGGGAATATCGAGGAAGCACATGGAGGGTAACGTCTTCGGTCCCCACCTCTGCCCTCCCTCCCCCCTGTCCGTCTCTCTCGTTTGGACGCCACCACCAACAGCTGTGGAGTGGAGAGCGAGCTGTTGACGTCCTCAGGGGTAATTGCGCTGCAAATGTGAGGTCTGAAGGGGTAAATAAAGAGCTCTGGGCCAGGACCAAAGTAACCAGGGTAACAGGAAGAGAGAGAGAGACAGATACGCAGAGAAGGGGGCAAAAAAGCGTAACCTGACACCAACCACCACCTCTATTATAGGGAGCATCACCAGCATTGCATATGTCCTATATATAGCTTGTGGGCTGCTTTCAGTTTCAGTTTCTCCTTTCTTTCTTTCTCTTTTCTTTTCTCCACAGCTTCTGCAGCCTTCTACCCCTCCACATCCCTCCACTATCTGTCAATCAGAGTGGTGTCAGTGTGAAAAATGTATGCAATCTTACCGACATTCATGTGTATGAGCTCAAAAGTCAAGGTTTCATGCACGTTGGGAATGATTGAAAATATCTCTAGGAGAAGTTTAAAAAGGTGATTCTGTATAGATGCAATGGAGCACAATTACTAGTTAGATTTGCTGAATTTATTTATTTTTTTGTGGTAAATAAAACCAGGAGATAATGATGACATTAAGTAATTTTTCAGAGCAGGTTTTTATTTTACACTGTTTATGGTTCATACATTATAAGAAGTATTTCAGCCTGGAAATTTTGGATACTTACACTGCACGTCCACAGCCTCAATTCATTAAATCGCATTTATTAAATACATTAAATCAAATTCCTACGTGCACTTTGCTGCTAGAACAAAAATCTGCTCCATTTACTCATCCATCACTAGAAGGGAAGGACGTGAGGTGTAGTAAAAGATAAAGGAGGCAACCATTAGCAAGTTTTAATGATCCAAAAAGTACATTTTGCAGCACAGACGTCAAATGAATCATGTAGGGAAATGTAGATACAGTATAGGATGAGAATTCTCAGCAGGGAAAAGCTGGTTAATGGATTTTCTAGAATTGTGTCTAGAAGAAATGTATTACATACAGTATAAGAATGTAATGTATAGGGGCAGGAAAGTGGATAAATAAATCTCAGAGTCCTGGTTCTTGCATGAGTTCTCACTGTGTGCATGAAAGTCAAAAGACTGTTGGAGGAACTTCCCACTAAGTTCCAGAGGCTGAATGTGTTATGGTACAGCCTGTTCTTCTACAAATGGTATTTATATACTACTCATTTGCATTTCCAAATACTTTTAGGAGGAAACGTAACTGCTGCCTTGCCTGTGTGTTAGATCTGTGATGAGCTGGCATCCTGTCCAGGCTGTTTCCCCGACTCCGGCCCCCTGTAACCCTGAATAGGAAAAGGTGATGTCAGCCAAAGAAAATTACATACATTTTTAAAAATTAGAACGAATCGCCCTGACATTATCGCAGGAGACAAGTAACAATTTTACAAAAACAATGCCATGAGGATACGTGCATGAAACCCAGTTGGTCCTGTGTAAGTATGTGGGCCCACAAGTTTTAGTGTGACACTTTCCTTTCTTATCAGCTGGTAAACATCTTGGCTGAGAGTTTTCTTTCGGTGTGTCTGATATACAGGAAAGCTCTTATATGTCTCTGGGAGACAGGCAGACAGTCCCTGGTTCCTTGCGGTTCCTCCATCAGCTCTGAATCTGAGTGGGTGGCTGACTAACTGGTCGACTGGCATTCCCCCAAAGACACAAGGAATGACAAAAACTTAAAAAAACAAAGGCACACCAAAACCCCAATTGACTTGCACAATAAAATCCTAATTAGCTACTGGCAATAATGATAATAAAAATATAGTCTAGACATGCTGTATTGAATAAAAAAGAGGGGGATTTTATGAGAGTGTAATGCACAGTTTAAAAAAGCCTCCACAATATTGTCTGCAGTGCCAGTGACAGCTTATATTATCTTGTTTTATGAATAATAAAAAAGCTTCACAGTTTTCTTGTTTGCTGATGTAAGGGGAAAGTATGCTGGTGGGTGTGAGTGAAGTCTGGGTCAGACTCGCACGCTGGAAACAGCTCAGTGTTTCATTAGCGTGCCTAATGTTGCTTTATTGTAATTGAAGTGGCTGTTAATTTAAGTTAACTATAATGAAGAGCCAGTGGAGTTAGGGATCATGGTGTACTCTTCAGCACTAATTCCTGCAGAGAGCCTGTGTGTGAGAGTGTGAGCCTGCATGCGGTATTTGTTTAAAGCCGCCATTTTGTTTTTAACCTTTACAAACAGAGCGGCGTGGCTTAACAACAATAACATGTCCTACCTGTATCTGTCGCTCCTGGAATTCAACTCGTGGGACCACATTTACAATCTTGGCACCCTACCTGGGAAACGACTGCCTCTTTTAAAGATGTCCCGTAAAGTGTTTTTGTTGCAGTCATAAAGAGGACTCGCCTTTAAAATGTAAGAAGCAAGTTGACAGTAAAAAGCAGGCTGCTGGAGTCAAAAACTTAATTTTAATCCCAATATACAGAGTATATTTTTGATTTTTGAATTACTTAATTAAGATAGATCAACATATACTGTATATACAGTATCTGATGGGTCAAAGGGCACTTGGATGACTAATGGATCATCCAGGTGCTCAAATGCTCATTTAAATCGCTGCACAAGCTACAAAAAACATTGTTTACCTTTCTTTGGAAATTTGGTGTACCCGTGTTTGTAACAATGGATGTGACCGAAACCTCTGTTAAGCAACTTACTGCCACTGTGTTTTATTGTCTAGAGACAGTGTGGCGGTGCTGGTTGTTGCCACAGCGGACACACATAAAACAAGTCATTCTCTAATTTTGTTGCATGTAACAAATGCGGTAAAATCTCTTGCACTCTTTTTCACTGTATACGACATACAGTAGTGTACTGTGGAAGATTCGTGTAAAAAAAAAAAAAAAAAGGCTCTATTTTCGTAGAGCTCTGCTGAGGAGCTTTCCCTGATGTCTGCAGTGTGCGGGTTCCCTTCTACTCTCTTTGATCTTTTTCTGGAATCAGATGTAATGATTGTGGCTAACTTTGAAATCTGGAAACACACTTGCTGTGTCTTGTTGCAGAGCTCCTTTGCATGGCTCTCACTGGCACATTTCAGCTGCTGTTCGCTGCTTTTATTTATTTGAAATATCGGATAGTTTTGATAAGATACTGTGAGCCACTGATCAAGCATTGTCTCTCATTAGTGCAGGGATGACGTTAAGTGCTGATGGTTAGCAGGTTTATACCCTGAAAAAAGACTACAGCAGATGATTAAAGGAATAGTTTGACGTTTTGGGGAATATGCTTATGGAGAGTTAGATGAGAGGATTAATACCACTTTTATATCTGTGGACTAACTATCTAGTGGGAGGTGGTTAACTTAGCTTAACATAAAGAGTGTCCAAAGTTCAGAAATACACATGGCAACACTGCTCAAAGAGAAATGTAAATGATGTGGCCTACAGCGACTTACATGGTGTAGATACTGAGATGTTTCTCGCAGTAATGACATCGCTACATTTCTGTTTCTTTGCAGATTAAACAAACAAGATGTGACATGTTGACTTATGGGGTTTAGAGGTGCTGAAAGATGTATTTTTGAACTTTGGAGAGAGCCAGGCTAGCTGTTTCTCCCTGTTTCCAGTCTTCATCCTAAGCTAGGCTAACCACCTCCCAAGTCTAGCTCCATACTTAACTCCATGATCATGGAAAGACAACAGAGATTGGAAAGACTTTACAACTTGCGAGCATTTTTTAATAATGGAAGACTAGCAATATATAATTCAATTCAGACTTTATTAAAGACACAACTCATGGGTGGTCCATAGAACAATAAAATACCATGAAAATAAATAAATACACAATATATGAAAAAAAAGAACATGTATAAAGAAGAAAGCATTCCACAATGATCAGACATCTTCATTCAGGCTGGAACACTATAAACGTAAGATGGGTTTAATTACCTTGAACGACAGGCTTTGGCTGACATGAGGCATCATTGTTTATTTGGTTGTCTGGCACTTCAGTGTTATTACGCGCCAAGTCGGATATATCGGAGCTTTCAGAAAAATCATATTTTCCAGTCGTAATTACGACTTGGATGTTGATATGAATGCTATTTACCAGACAGAAACTGGTTATTATGATAACTCCAATATAAGATGAGCACAGCATAGCATAGCACAGACATAAAAGCGGTATTGATCTTCTCATCTAACTCTCAGCAAGAAAGCGAAGTTTATTTCCCAAAACTATTCCTTTAAGCAGCGAGTCACACCAGGAAGTGACACAGTGAAATGTGTCCACATGTCCTCCTGAAACAGGTGATGCTGGAAGCTTGGTGATGTAGTGACTGCTTGCAGGTGGTGTGGCTACCATTGGTTGTGTTTGGACTGTTCCTTGCAAAATAGATACAAAGAGGAAAGCTTTACTGCTGCTTCTCATTCAGATCAGCAGGGGTTATATAAAATTGGATTGCAACACAGTCAAGTTCACCAATGTAGAGCTATACGCAAAAAGCGCCACGCAAATTTCAGCACATCCACAGATCACAGCGATTCTATTGAACTGATTCCAGTTTCAAATTTCAGTGTCATAATTGCTGGTTTGACCAAGCCCTGACGCTACATCAGCACGGGGATTCATCTGTCATGACTGGGTGTAATGAAACCTGTGTACTCTCCGCCCTCCATTGCATTAGCGTATTAGCGGACCACAGTGTAAGCAGCGTTGAATTACAGATTCCTGGAAACCCCATGTAGCTTTTGTGTCTACTGATGTTATACAGTTTGATCTGACTGCTGTTGTATGAGTAATGTGTATTGATTGAAATGTTCATATGCTGATGCTGAACCTCACTTAATACCTACTCTAATCTATTTTCATCTTCTCCTGGAGCAGAAGATGAAAATAATCGCTTTATAATAGAATAACATTATTCATTCAGTAATAGAAAGGTTCTTTAAGCTTTTCACTAAATAATCGTAGGTTCTGTTTTGGTGCTGTTCACTGTTTGGATTCATCTTCTTCCCTGTTTTTGTCCTGGTCAGACAAACATTATCAAAAACCATATATATATATGGGGGAAACACTGATAAACAGGAGATATACCCAGTAAAGACGGGACTTAATGCATGTTAGGATATAATGGTAAATGGAATTAGAGCAGAGCACGTCTTTCATGTGGTAATTGGCCTATTTGTTGGAGTCAGGGGACCATGCCTACATGTTACTTAAATGGCTTTATGGGGCAATATTTCTATATATAAAAAGATTTTTTACCACAAGTCTCATGGAGGCTTTTTCATGTGACATGTGCATTTTGTAGTAAAGATATACAGTTGTTTGGTTTCTCTCTCAGCCTCTCATTTAAAAGCAAGTTGCCTTTAACTACAGTATGAATATAAGTCAATATTACAAATGTGGTACCTCTCATTTTAAAGCATTCTGGGGACTTTTTTCCCACTATATAAAGTATGATCCTTACTCTTAAGGTGATGACTGTACAGTGGAAAGTCAGCATTCAAGGATAGGTTCACAATATTTCAAGTCTATTCTAAAACAACAGTCAGGTGCCCAAATAAACACTGACACATGTTTTTCTTGCTGTAACCATTCCTCCTGTTCATACTGGCAATTAAGAGATCCATTCATAATGTGCTTTAAATGTTAGTGATGGAGAACAAAGTCCACAGCGTTCCTTTTGTGCAAAAAAAAAGTATTTTAACGTAACATGGCGCTTCAGCTGTCCAAATTAATCCAATAAATTCTTCCAAAGTTTCTGTCTTTTTAGTGCCAAATTCCCTCTTTCTGTTACTATCCTTCCACTGCAGCTGAATAGGAAAACACTGTCCGTTGAGACACAAAGAGGGAATTTTGTACTAAAAAGCCTGTAACTGTGGAAGATTTGATTAACTCAGAAAGCTGACGTATCATATTATCTTCAAATAAACTTTTAAATACATGTGTGCTCAAAACGAGGGCTTTGAATTTTTCCCCCCATCACTTCTTCTAATGGTCAATATGAGCAGGATGAATGATTACAGCGAGAAAAAGCTCTTTCAGTGTTTATTTGGACACCTGACTATTTAAGTTTTAAGACAGACTTGAAAAATTGTGAAACTATCCTACAATGTAAATAGAAACGGAATGCCCCTTCCTTCCTTACTTCATTTTGGTTGGTCTTTTTTTTTATTATTATTATTGAATAATCTGGTGAAAGTTTAGTAATATACCAGCAGATGCTTCCTTTCTGTGTGGCTCACAATGTAATACTGACAAGTGAAGTCAGTCCTATTTTCAGTGTCTTGAGAATACGTTTGTCTCAACTCTGCACACTCATGCCGCATGTAGAATCCTCTTTCCCCACCTTCATTATCCAATGTAATGAGTTCAAGGCAGGCTGGGAAACACGTGTGGACCATAAATCTGTCATTACGTTAGTCTACATCTCTTCACCTTGTTGAAGAGTAATTTGACAGTGTAACGAGTTCGAAATGATGTCCTCGCTTGCTCTTTGCTTTCTGGTTCTTCATAAAGAAGAGTTATTGCTCTCCTCCTTTGTCACTTTTTTAAGAGAGATGAACTTAGAAACTCGTTTCTGATTTCTTTGAGGACATGTTTCTGAAGTCTTGTGTCATGCTACACGTCTTTACAGTGGTTCAAAGTTTAAAATGTGGGTAGAAAGTATTTATCATCATGACGTAGGGGGCACCAGTTGACACAAGTTCCAAAATACTAAGAGTTTATCATTTCAGCCAAACAAAGAGTCTATTATGGCCGAGAGAAGACGCTGACTGCTGATATTTCTGTTTGTTTAAACTTTTTACTCACAGTGAAACAACGTTAATTTTGGTTTGTGGGATGTTGGCGGTTGGGGACTGTAGAGCAGTGTGAAGAACAGATGGTCTGAGTAAAAAACCTGTTCGAAAAACACACAGCCAGTTGTGACAAGGCAGCTTCTGTTCTTCTCTTGATTGTGAAACTTGCCATTCTTATTTTGTAAGATCACTGCCTTTGTGAGACCGCTGATATTTGTTTTAAGCTTTTGTTAGTTTTTTGTATATTCAATACAATACAGTAATCATAGAACAGAATGAAAAGACACCATACTTGTACGGCAATCAGTGAACGCAGGAAAAAAAAAAAAAAGTGAGAGCCCCATTCCCAGCCGGAGCACACATATGGGAGTCTGTTCCCACTAGTGTCTTAAAATAGTCACCGAGGGCTTTTCAATTATACAGGCCACGCTGTAAGAAGGGGCCCAATCATAAAACCAGAGTGTTTACCTCCTCTCTAAATCTTACGCTGCTTTGATTAAGGGGGCAGAAGACGGCTGGGAGGCTGGGAAAGAAAGGACAAGGCCGGGGGTAGAGATACTGTACAAAAATTCTAGGAAACACAATGAGAGCTATAATTGTCAACCATCTGTGACCTGAGGCCAGCAGAGCATCCGCCATAATGTTAGGTCAGTCCTGTGACACTAGAAATACAGAGAGAGAACATGAGTGGGGTCATTAAAGAGGCAAAGGGCAAAGGTGTGTGCAAGCCGGAGTTCAAATCAGTCTTTAATAAAGGGGCACCCCTCCATTTTACGTGTCACAGTCAATTAACTCACCTGGGGGTGTACGTGTACTACTCTAGCCTGTGAAAACAATATCTTCTGTTGAGTCTGTGAAAACGACTCAAGTGACACCATCTGAGTGTCTCAGTTTAGTTTTGGAGACTACAAATAGCAACAGAGTCTGAAAGAGTTGGGTGTTTAACAAAGGATGCCATCTAGTTGCGTCGTGGAGTAGGATCTAGTGTTTTTTTGTTTTGGAGCTTGATTCAGGCTAAAAAATCAGCATAGCTTAGCCTCTTTTAAAAAGTCCCCCAACTGAATCGCTGGAGTACTCCTGTAAAGAAATAGTTTGACATTTTGGGAAATACACATAATCGCTCTCTCGCCGAGCAGGAGGCAAGAGCAGGAGGCAGTTAGCTTAGCTTAGCATAAAGACTAGAAGCAAGGGGAAACAGCTAGCCTTGCTCCATCTGTCCATAGTTTAAGAATCCACCCACCAGTACTTCTAAAGCTGACTAATTTCTATCTTTTTTGTTAAATCTGTACACAGAAACCAGCAATTTCTGAATTTAGTGGATGTGCTGTAACTTTCTTGACAACAAGAAAGTCAGTGCACCCAACTGTTGTGAAATAGTCACAACACATAACTCTCTGTAAACCCACAACTTGTTATTTTCACATTTTGGTTTGTGTGTATAGATAGATATAGATATAAACGATACAACACATGTTATTTAATGAGTTTTAGAGGTGTTGCTAAGCATATTTTTGGACAGAGCCTGGCTGGCTGTTTCCCCCTGCTTCAAGACTTTATCTTAAGCTAATCACCTCCTGGCTCTCGCTCCATACTTAACACACAGACTTGAGACTAGTATTGATCTCCGCATCTAATTTTTGGCCGGTAAGCGAATGAGCATATTTTCCAAAACTACTCCTTCAACGGCTGACTAAAAGTACTTTATGTTTACTGTGTGTCTTCATGTGAGAGAAACCTTTGCTGTAATGTTTTACAGAGTTGTTGAACAGACTTAAACATTAGGGTAAAGGTTTGTCCTCAGAGCTGCACCACAGGATTCCCTCATTGTCATCATGGAAAATGGAGTTCCTCCTGCATGCACACACACACACAATGAAAAGAAAACAATTGCGTGTGTTACTTTATGTGTGTTTATAGAAACAACGGCTGCATACAAGGGTGTGTATGTTATAGAAAGGGAATTAAACTCCTGTTCCCAGGTTTCATTGTCCATTGCTGCTTTGAGGAACCAGCTAGACCTGTTTGCGCGGAGCTCCCTCTCAATAAATCACAACGTAAAGGACATTTTTTACAGCACACCTTGCCATTCATGTTGCACTGCAGGCGTGATCATGATGTGCCGCTTTTCCACTACACAGTGCCAAACAAGCACTAAAAGCAGGAGCAAACTGTTTTCTGCTACCATGAGCTGGCAGGCATCAAATCCTCCTCAGGGCTCAAAGACTGCTGAGTGTTTGCTTTTTTTTTTTTTTTTTAAATCTGCGCACACGTCTTCATCAGCTCATAAAAAAATTAACGTCTTCATTGTTTGTTCTTTTCTTCTGTTTGATATTTGTTTGTTTCCCCAACCTGAAATGATAATTGATAATCTAGGTTTTTTTCCATTGTAGAAAAGCAATACAGTGGATCATATGAGTCATTGGGTTCACAACAAAAAAAAAGCAGAAAATGCTCAAAAATTTCAATCAGTTGTCAAATACCCACAATTCTGAGAGCTGATAGTGCTTTAAAAATAAATATAGGCCTATTAAACAAATATTTCTTTTTAAATGTGGGACTTAGGCATAAATCATTGATGCTCATTTAAGGGTAAATTAGATTTTTGTTGATCTTTAATTCAGCAGGTCAACCTCAGCATAAACACCCCCGTCTGATCTTTTTCTGCTGGCTGGATGCTCAGGGGATTATGTTTTTTAACGAGCTTCTCCTCATAGGAGGTAGATCATCCCTAATCAATATTTCAACGCATATATTAACATTATCCAAATTGATTAAGTGCCCTGGCATCCTTAAATGTTGTTTATCAAAGGAAAGGTCACTTGATGTATTTGGCTGTCCAACAGGGTATCTTCCTGAGGACTCCATAGGAAGACATGGTGTAATATTGATCAATGGTTTACAGTAGCTTATCTTAGGTTTATCATCACTAATGATTCATAAGTAAATGTTTACACATCCCTTCAGAGAAACAATACAGAGAAGGAGTGAGTCTGTGTGCGTGTGAGTGAGTCCAATTGGAAAAGCAAAAGTAAATCAAGAAAGACAGTTAAATCATCATAACTGCTGTTATGCAAATCAAAGTTCACATCAGTGAAAAAGCATCAAATTTATGTTCAGAGCTAGATGACTCATAGTTCACACTCTGCAAAATGTCTCACCCCTGCAGCTGTGTTAATCCGCTTCTCTGCCTGTGCTGGTGTGGTGTTCTGCAGGGTTGTAGGGTTTAAAGCAGTGCAGTAAAACTAACTAAGACGTGTTGAGAGGAGCTCAGAGGAACGCGACGTAAAAGACGAGACAGGCCTTTTGTCTGATCGGGCAGGAATTAACTTTTGATGCACTGATTGCAAAAATATGCTTGTTTCGACAATAAAAATGGAATACAGTTGTTGTAACCAAACAACGGATGGAAGTACTTCTCAACTGCAGGCTGATGTAAGTTCACTCACTGAGTCCAGCTGATATAACATTTGATTCAATTTAAGAACAGAGCATTAAATGATTCATTCTGGCAGGGATAGGTATTTTGAATGAACACACAGTGATGTATGATGTCTGTGTAATGCTCTAATGTAGGAGGAAGTAAGATGATGTTACATGGTGAAACACAAGCATTAAAGATTTCTTATTTCTTCAGAAGATAATAAAGAACCGAGGAGTCGTTTGAAGCTTATCAGCGCACTCCTCAGTCATTCTGCCTCTATATCGACAACGGATCTCTGCAAAAAGTGAGATAAAGATTTGACTGAAGGCAAAACAGAACTTCTCTGACAGGTTCTGTGGGAGAAATATAACTAAAAGGATTGTTTTAGGTTTAATTGCATGTGCATGCATCAGCATGCTCAAGTGCAAACAGTTTTTGTTGCTGATCTAAGGTGCCCCTTTATCCTCAGATCAAAAACATGGCCTTAGTGCACTCTTGTCTGGAAAATTCCCATCCCGAATGAGAGATGTGAGTGAATTCCTCAGATGTAGAAGATCGAGCCAAATGAATAAGTATACTTTTGAGCAGCGGATTGCGTCTTTGGCTTTTCAAGTGAGGGAAAAACCATTCAGTTTGTGATCCATCGAGTCAACGTGGTCAACTGAGGACACAAGCACTTGTGCTCATTCTCATCGAGTGCTGACTGAAGTGCCATCAGAGCGGTGACACAATCTGCGCCGTCTGTGCAGGTTGTGTCAGCTGCCATGTGTGAATAAAGACATGTCATGTATTTTGATATCTTGCCATCAAGCTTTTCAGTTTTCTTATCACCCTCTGTTCTCTGCAGTGTGATAGAAATACAACATTCTGCTGTTATAGGGATGTTTGTATCTCATAAAAGGTATTATTCTACTACACAGTACACTGGTAGAATGCAAAGTATACTGTCCATAAGCTGCTAAACATCCACATTCATACAATTTAACAGGTAAAAGGTAGAAAAAACAGTATGTGTGCATTTTGGTGTATCATAAAGAAGATTTATACAAAAATACATGATATTACACTATTTTACAGCATTCAAGATAGCCCAGCATGTCATAATTTTCTTTGATAAATCATCATGTCAAATGTATTCTGAGATGTATTTCTTGTGAGCCCGTAAAACCTGAAATTCATTTCTCTGCGTCATGCACTAAATCCCCGTTTTAAAACATAGGCCAGATCTGAAGTCATCGCAAGATTCACAAAGCATTAAACAACGCTTACAGCACAGTGGAGACAAAACTGTGTCGCAATCACATTCCACATTCTGAGCGAGGCTTTAAAATCCAACCCTCCCTGTCTTTCACAAACATTAACAGGCCTATGGTTTGTAGCTCATTCATGAATCTACAGTTCTTCTTTGGAGTTCCTGCTTGAAAGTGTAAGTCTACCAGTTCTGACTCAAAGCCAAGGGACGCCCTTTTTCCCTTTCTCTGTCTCAGCTTTGAAACCATTCATGCCCTGTGGAGTGTATGCTCCACCCAAACACTGGAGTATCTCCATGGTGACACGCACACTGTACATATACCAACCTTCAAGGTGCGTGTCTGTGTGTCGTTTTTCTTTTTTTCGTCTCTACCTAAGCAGCCTTTGAACCGTGACAACAGTTGAACGACAACGTCAGCAGATAAGGGGTTTCCCTCTTCACGGCCTCCGGTCACCCAGGCAACATTCCTGAGTCGACAAACATTGGCCCAGACTTGAGCCTGCATACCAGAGGATCTCCCAGGAAGTCCAAAGGCTTTCCTTGCGTGTTGTTGTTGTTGTTGCTATAGTAGTGGCTGCCAGCCAGGGAGTGTGTACAGGTGAAAGCAGGTATACATACTATACCCACTTCCACTTAATTTAACTTCAGTGAAAACCTTTGTTAGAAATATAACACTGTCTTTATAAATAGACATGGACACACCTGACATGCGTCACATCTGACATGATGTTGCAGGTTTTCCCATAGATCATGTTTGTACTGTAGATATTAACAACATAGCAACATGGAATCTGCATTAACTTCATACAGTAGTTTATGAAGTATAGAAATAATTATGTGATTTTTCATGTTTTATCATTTAAATCATCCAGAGGATTTCCTTAAGTCAAACTCTAAAGAAGAGTTTGCGGCCTCTTGATCAGCACACACGTACAGCAGACCTTTGGAGTTTTCTGACCCGACCCTTAAAAAGTCACTGTATGGTCCTGGGTGTGTGTGTGTGTTTGTGTGTGTGTGTGTGTGCACTTGGTTTGTTATGGCCACTATAGGGAGGCGAGAGGCTTGCAGCCGCTCAGTACAAACACAAACCAGGGCCATCTGCATGCCTGGATCCCCTCCAACAGCAACACTAGCACACACACAAACACATCTACACACACTATACATGATATCATGAACTGGGTTTCAGTGGCTGTAGCACCTCATCTGTCGACGTAAATGTATACGATCTGGGGCCAAAGCAGATGTTCTGCATACTGTGATAACCTAAAGGAGTTTACGGCAACAATTTCTATCCAAATCTCAGAGATGTTGCACAATTAATGTCGTAAATCAGATTATTATTATAAATTAAATCACAGCTCCTGCTGTGGTTGTCTTTATTTTACGTCACACAGATTGTTATATGTTTCCAGACTGTAAGATATGTTTTGCCTTAGGTCTTAGTTTCGCTGTTGTTGGGTAATGTTGAGAAAACAAGTGAAGCATGTTGTTATGAAACAGTGACTGATGCTGTGTAGCAGCAGGCCAAAGTGAAAATGCCTCTTTCCCTGCCAAAGATTTGTATTGGAAACCACAGATCCATGGCAAAGAACCACATAGGCCGTCCTCACTATACAGATCCAATTCCACAGGAACATTTGTGTGTGTGTGTGTGTGTGTGGTGGGATCAACATGCCTATGGGTCTAAAAAGGTTTCATTTGGTTTCAATCGTAACTCTAACTGTAACTGAGTGGCTTGTTGATTTCACAGCAAGAAATCAAAAGCAAAGATAAACGACCTGCAACAGGTTGCCATGGCACTTAATAGACATCTGATGAATTCACTGTCATGTAAAAATTTGTGAGCGAGCCTCGAGAAGCGCTTGGCAGCTGCGCACAACTCCAGGTGAGCATAATTCAACTGGTCAACACAGGAAAAAGTTTGTAGATGGAATCTTCACATGCAAGTTGCTTTGGGTTTCAGAAATTTAAAGGAATCTGCTATGGACAAAACAGCAACTTGAACTTGGTATCTCTCTCTACTATCCTCTTTTGTCTTCTCTCATCTTAAATGGAAATGTTTTGAAGTAGACATCCTTAACTAATTAGGACTTTGAGGTTGTCCTCCTGGTCCAAGTTGCTGGGATACTTCAAACAACAGCAGTGGATTCCCGGCTGTATATACTGTACGGTTAACCATCCATCAAGCTGGTCCCCTTCCCGCTGAAACGCCACGACTTCCCTTTGAACTTATCACTGTGGACCGAGAAAGAAAAACATATTTGACAGACAAAGTGTGCGAGTGAATTCTCGTCATGACTCAAGACAGTCTGCTGTGTCCTCTTATCAGCCATCCAGACAGCTAATGCATATGGATTATTAGTCACTGAGCGTCCAGATTGTGCCGGAGCCTCTTGAGCTGCACAGACTGTCATTTAGTCGAGAATTTTGTTTACAAAAGGCTTATTTGAAGCAAAGTTTCAATTTGACCAAGTTGATGACAAAAGAAAACCAAGAAGAAACATTTATTGCTCACTGAGAACAAAAGAAAAAGGGGGGTTGTTAAATGGGACACTGAACAGTATGCTTTTCTTATGCTGAATGCTTTATCCACAATGTTCTTTAAAACACACAGTATCTTATTTGAGTGATATACCTAGCAATTAGCATAGCAATTGCCTATTTACACATCCATTAGCAACATTAGCAACATTTGTGTCCACTTGGCAGAATATTCACTCTCCTTTTTTGGTCTCCACCACCTCCTGAAGAACATATCTGGCTCTTTAGCTTCTAAATGCTACACTATGTTCACTAGCTAGTCGCTAACTTTGTCTGTGTGCTGTTTGGTGCTTGGCAAGTAACTTAGCAAGTAGCTTTTTCTTTGCCTGCTCTGGTGGGAAACAAGTTAAACAAGTGCTGAGTGGGAACCAAAACAGTAAAGTTGTGGGGTGTAAAACGAAAACAATGAGCTAAAGACGCTAAAAGGTTCCGTAGAAGCCACAAATGCGGTCGGGGGATAATTATCAGTGGGTTAGTCACTACGAACAACAGCTTTCACATTACAGATGTCATTTGATCCATTGTCAATATGAAAATAGTCCTTGTTGCAGCTTTAACACAATGTTAAGCTCTCATTTAAGATGTAACTGAACAGTAAAATACTGGCATCACAAATGGTATTTAGTGCTTTCATGTTTAGAGTGACAGAACAACTTGCTGCAACATATAAGAAACTGTGCCAACTACCATTCATGCTCTTGCTTATCATAGGCACTGTTCATAATACACACTTCACCAGGCCTAACATTGTGTTGTCATGCTATTGTTGATTGTGTGTGTCTTAAGAGCTATCTTTCTTATTTCTATGTAGTGCAGACTCTGTTTGTATCTGCATATTTTCACTGTTTTTATTGCTGATTGTGTTTTTAATGCTTTTATTCGTAACGTTTGTGCTTTCAACTATTTGCCTGCCCAGGGACTAGAGATCAAAATTAGCCTTTCTGGCTAACTCTGGCATATTTGGCACAGAAATGTTATTAATATGGACTGTCCCTGTCAAATGAAATAATAAAATACAGAAGACCTCAGATTAGATTAAACACGGCCGTGTGTTAGAGTTATCGCTTCAATCTGACCGTCAGCAGTCCCTGTTTTTTCAGGTGGGTTTTTGGATGAGTCATCCAGAGGTTTCGCAGGTTCTGCTAGTTTTGTGTTTGGATTACAACAGATACACTAAATTGCTACCAGCATGTGTCATACATCTGATATGACCCGTGGAGGAGTCTTATCAGATGTACCATATGACAGTCAGAAGGACTAAACATAGTTATTTGCTTTATCATAAATCCCAAACACACTCTCACTTGTTCTATTCTCCGAGATGTTTTCATGCTACCATGACAGTTGGTAGCATGAAACGTGGGCATGATACTGCTGATGTTTTCTCTTTATGTAATGTTATGTAAGAGCTACAATTTTTTGAATTTGGGTAATGTCCTAAGAGGCAAACAAGCATATTTATGAAATTCGTTAAATTGAATCTTGATTTCCCAAATGTAGAGTCATTTAGACAAAACAACCCTGCATACTAGATTTTTTAGTTTTTGTGAAATATCCACAATTTGCCTGGTTGTGTTAGGATCAGTCAACTTTTCCCATCCGTCCATTATTATATAAATGGGAGAAGGAAGAATTTAGATAATTTGATAAAGTATCAGTAGCCTTAATATATACTACATTATGGAATAACTAGGGCAGAATCACTGCCCAAGTTTGATCATTAGATCCTTTTCTTCCACCTTTGTTGACCTGAGAATCCATCAGTTGTACCCCTTACTAGGTTTTGGAGATCTCTGTGTTCACCCTTTTCCTCCACTGGGAGTCCGTGTTGGACTCTCTCTTCTGTCTCTCATTTGTCTCATCACATTACATAATTTCTCTTGCCAACACTGTCATCAAAAGATATAAATTACATTTGCCTTCCTCTGGTGCTCAGGTTAAGCTATAGCCTTCTTCTATCCGAGGTGACATTTTTTGTTAAATGCCTGCCAGCTACAGCAAGCTCAGTGGCCACACCACCTGCAAAGACTGCTAACAATCTCGGGGCGATTGTGGACAACAATTTGATGTGTCAGGCCGATATCACAGCTGCACAATTCAGCCATCTCTCCAAAGATCTCTTAAAGAAATATTACGCTTTTAGTACAACATCCCCCACTCTCACATCTCCTACATTGAATATTTTCCTTCTCTTCTCTCCTTCTCTTGCGCTGTTTTCAGAACTTTCAGCTCATAAATGTACCTAATTTATAGCTACTCTAAACAAACACATAACAATTCCCATCTGTTGCATTTGTTGCTATTATTTGCTCTGAAAAATAATGTAAGTTAAAGTGAAAAAATGTGAGAGGATGTCACAATAATTACAGATATGTGTCAAAACAAGCAAGTTCTTATTACAGAGGGACTCCACTCAGCCATATGACTATACGTCTGTTTTTTGGTATCTTGTAGTGCCATCTAGTGATAGTTTCTCTGTGTAGGCAGTTGTCATTTGTCTGATTCCAGTTTGACCTGAAAGGAAAAGTGGGCCACAGCCATAAAAACACACATCCTACTCCTACAATATACAGAGCCAAGAGAGTCTTTGACTCTGAGAATGTCCAGGTGGGAAATGTCAGGCCTATTCCTGGGAATTGTAACCCTAAAGCTGTTCAGGCGAAACCATCTGGATCTCAGAATAACTGCATGAGTTGTTTTTTTTACCAGTGAGGCCAGAATGTTTAAAACTGTGATTTGAAGACATATTGTGTAAGGTAAGAATTGATCTGTAAAGTATCAACCCACCAGTTTAATTACGTTAGTCATAGTTACTGGGGTCGCGCCCTAAAAACTCAGATAATGTGTAAGTCCATTAGGCCAACCACTGCATCCTGTATGACTCACAGTAAATGCATGAAGTCAGCGTCACTGACTTCGTTTAACATATCAAGTCAAGACAGTTTTATCTATATAGCCCCAAATCCTCAAAACGGCTTTACAAACCGTACCCTCAAATTAGTTAATCCAAAAAACAGGGAAAAAGGTGAAAAACCACAGGCAGAACAACAAAAGAGGGATCCTTCTTCATAGATGGACAGATATTCAATATTACCTCGTATTATGTACTGTGTTAAGTATTGTTGAAAATACCTCATAATATTACGTAATATTAGATAAATATTAAGAATAAGATCAAGAATTTCAGGCAGAGTGTAGAAATGTTCGCTGTGAAATATCTTAGTAAAGGTGCTTTCATTAAATGTAATAGAGCGCCAAGTGAGCGCCAAAGCTTTAAACAAATACATGGAGGAATTAATGCATTAAGTATCAAAACACAGATGATGATTCACTGAAATCAGTAATCTTACCTTTCATCATGATCGCAATAAAACACTCCGTCGTGCATTTAAACGCCTTTGACACAAAGAAATATAAAAAAAATAATGTGCAGAGGCAGTACAGATGATCACCTTTTCACCTCTTGCTGCTGCACCCACATTGTAACATGTACCAACGCCCATGGAGTGACTAACTTACACACACCGTCATCGTTCCGCCACAGTCTGCCAAGTGTCTGATGATTCAAAGCATGGACAATGTCCAGGCAAATGCAGTGAGAGTGAGAGTATGTGAGCCATTGTTGGGATGGATGTGTCACCAAAAGAAAAAAAGAAAATGCTGCTGTTGAGAAAGAATTGAAGGGAAAAGCCTCAAAATATTTCGTCTTAAAACAAACAAGTCAAACAATATCTCGAAAAAAAATTAAACTAAGTCACAACAGATAAACGTCTGAAGAAGACTCAATTATACAGAAAAATGCATATATGTAGTAGCGTGTGTTTGTGTGTAAGCGTGTGTATGCTTGCTTGAGTTTTGGAAGTATAAATCTGTCGATCCTACTATTAGAATTATGATGTATGTTTTTCACAGCAGCTCAAACTTTGCATGACGGACACCCAAGCTCTAAATTTGAAGCCACGGAACATATGTTCTGAGCAGCTGTTGATTTTTTTTTTTTTTTTCTTCTTGGCAGTCTAAAATTTCTAAGATTTCATCATGAAAAAGCTTTAAATACTGGAGGGATTCATCACCCTAATATTCCCCTACTGGTTCATCTACAGAGCAAGCACTCCTGCAGCCAGAGAAAACAGAGTGATGACAAGCATGTTAACCAAAAGAGTCTTTAGAAATGCTCTGGACCCGTCTGAAATGTACTCTTAAGGCTTCCTTTACCTCTGCGAGACCAGCATAAATCAGCTGACAATGTCACTTCTAAGACAATTTCAATTGCAGTCAGAGTCACAGCTTTCTGTATCTGAGTAATCTTTTAATAACTCTGGCTCTGCTCTCGTCCAGGTCAGTGGGTTCAAACAGCTATAGCATACATCCCACAGTAGGTGGCACTACACCACATGAAATAAATTCACTTTTCAACACACCTGAGCACCTATAAACAACATCCATGCAATAAATTCTACTTAAATTAAACTGATGATAGTATATTTTTGGTGCAACATGCATTAAATTGTTTCATTATTGCCACATACCATTATTAATATTAACGGCAGTAGTTGGAGTAGTATGATGGTTTTTATTCTAATAAAATAGGTTAAGGTTAGGTTATTATCAGTATGATTTTCATTTCTCAGTCTCTATGTAACTTTAGATCTCAGTCAGTCCATCTGTAATGAGGCCAGACTAGAGACATAATCAAAGTTTCACTGTGAAGTTCTGCTTGTATTTCATCTGGTTTGGATCTCCATGCACACTCCCACACACACACACACACACACACACACACACACAAACACACACACACACACGCATGCATGCACAGAAACAGAAAAAGATGAACAGACACACCAATAAGTGTGTGACCACTGGTGACAGCAGGCCAGAGCTGCACAGTCACACTGAGATTTTGATCTGTCTTTATCCATTTAAGTCTCTTTATGCCTCGTTGGCCACCAGACTGTGTCTTCCTCTCCTCGTGCACACACTGCAAAAGCCTGATAGCGCCGCGTTGAGCTCTAACATAAGAAGTAGAAGATTTCGAAAACCTAAATCAATACTGCAAACAGTGTAATAGATGCACAGGGGACGGCACAAGCAAGTTCTGTCTAATAATTCTGGATGTTACAAAAAACTTACTGTGAGATACTTTTTTCTAGTATGATTCCTGTTATATAATCTGCCTTAATTATGAATCATTGAAGGCATCATTATGCTGCAGAGGGTGGTCATTTAGAAAGAATTAAATGTATTTCTGCTCTTTATGATCATTTTATCTTTTGCATAAAACAGAACAATTAAAACTTCCCGTTGATTTTTTAAGTGGGCTCATTGTGACTAGAACTAGCAGCATGTTATTATGGATTGTTACTGGCTGAAAACAGGTGATTAAAGGAACTGTACTTACATGACATACCTCTCTCTAAGCTGTCCAGTGTTCAAGTTGAAATCTACTACCTTTGTCTAAAATTCACTATCTTAGACCACTGTTCAATTATTTACAACAACAAACCAATCATTCTTTATCATTAAAGTGATTTATGATGTTAGAGCATGTTGGAGAAAATGAGTCCACTGTAACGATCTGTAAGAGTCCAGATGACAGTAGGATAAATTACATTGCTTTACTGGCACTCCTGCCCATCCTGTCCTAAAAATGAAAAAAACAAAAAAAACAAAGAAACATGACATTATCTATAAGAAAGGTCACTGATTTCTGCAAAAAGTAAAAACCAGCATTTACAGTATATGGGCTGCAGTGAGCAGTGCTTTCTTAAATAAGGTGGTACAGGACATCACAGGTTCAGATGATGAAATTCAAAACAAGAATCCAGCCAACTTTCAGCCAACAGTAGGTTTAATTTAGGATTAGTGAGTATTTTCACTATTTTCTCTACAGAAAGGATAGATAGTAACGCATCATTTCACTGCTACTGAGTTAATACCCTAAGTGAGACCCACCATTTATGGTTAATATCTGACAGTTAATATGCATGTGGGCAGATCCATGGCAGCAAAAATGCATGAGGTGAGTCTAAAGTTAAGATGTGACTGCCTGGTTGAATAATTTAGTACTAATGCGAGATCAATGTCAATATATTCCACAAGAATCTCGTCAGTAATGTGGGGGAACTTTAAAGTGTCTATGATCAATATTTTTTATCATAACAATGGACCACATGACTCTGTACGTAAAAGGTGTTGCTCGTAGTGACGAACCCAATGATAATTGTCACTCAACTCGACTCAGCTTTATGGCATATTTCTGCTCATTGTTTTGGTTTTACGGGCTGCAACTTTAATATTTTGTTTCACTAGCTCTCACCGCTCTCGTAGTGTTGTTTTTGGTCGCAGCAGGCAGCTGTTTTCAGTGAAAAAGCTCTAAACACCCACTGTCACTACCTCCCCAGCACCAAAAACCATACAGAAAAAGTTAGCGGCTAGCTGTTAAAGATCGCAGAGCATTTAGCAGCTAAAAAGCCAGATATTTCTCTCAAGAGTTGGCAGAGACCAAATCAAAGCTAAAAGGAGAGTGACATTCACTCTTGGCCAGAAACCAGACTCCATGCAAATGCTAATGTTTCTTTGTGTCTGCTGGATGTATATAGGCAACTGTTTGCTTACAAGTTAGCTATATCAACTTAAAAAGTGATCATGTGTAAGTGTTGTGTTCACAGCTTGTTTGTGTGGACAAATTAAAAGCTGAACAAGAGAAATCATTTAAAAAGAGAAACACTGAAATAATTATTTTGTGATTTAATTTTATGCAGTCCCACAAGAGTTCATCAATATCAACGATTACAAAAATCATTATTCTCTAAACGCCAATACACTGTAAAGACATTGTCAGTATAAAATGTAATGCATGTGTGATTTGAACACTCATCCAGACTGAGGGAGGATTACAGGATTTCCACATACATTAGTCTGAAAAAAAGTCGATGTTACATTGCTATTAGTGTGGAATCCATCAGGTCCTTTAATTGAGCCTGTGGGCTGCTGTGCTGCCGCCGCCTCATATTGAGTCTGGGGTTCACCAGCACAGACAGTAATGAGCCTGGCTTGTCCCCTGTAGCTAGTGATAAATGACATGGGGCCATAATGGTTCTGCTCTCTCGCATCTGATTGACAGCACAGTGAAGCAGGACTCGGCCCAGTGATACTCTGAGCATTTGAACACATAATATGCATTGAATCTTCATATAAATGAGAAATATTGCTTTGACAGTGGCGAGAAATGTGTGTAGTTAAACTGTTTAAACACTAAGATTTTGTGGGACATCCCTCTGATCAGGTGCTGTCTTCCATGTAATTAGCGATCTGTCTTTTTAATTGATCAATGACTTTTTCCCTGCAAATGATTCAATTTATTTATCAGCTGAAGCTTCATGATGTGCAGGTGTTGTGCAGGTAATTCTTTGAATATCTGTCAGAAGTCTTTGTCTTTAGCTAGCATTAGCTCAAGTGCTTAAATTACAACATATCAGGAAAACTGCAATATACCAAGCTACAAATAGCAAATCAATAAATGCTTTTCATACTTAAAATAGCTCTACATACAACATGCGTCATAGTGCATGTGCAGTACATCTATCCTCTATTGTGCACTGAAAAAATTTGAACTATGCTGTGGATTTTCATGGTACCAAGAGGCTGAATATTACCGTTTTTTTGTGACAGCCTGACCTTTACTTTAGCCACCATTTGGCCAAATTTTTCATCTGTACAACAAAAACAACAACTAATGGGGAAATTGCAGTACATGGTTGTCTGGCAACCTCACAGTGACGACAGGATTCCAAGTATCTGCATCCTGCCAAGAAATAGACCCACATATAACCCCCGGTAAAAACCACAAAATGTCAGTTTTACACTTTGATCATTGTACAGATCAAACAAACAACATATAATGTGTTAATTAGTGAGCTTTCAAGGTGCTTTTAGGCAGAGCCAGGCTAGCTAAGGTAACTGTCTCCTAGCTGTAGCTTCATATTTATCGTACAGATATGAGAGTGGGGTTGATCCAAATTCCCAAAATGTCAAACTATTTCTTTAATGGTTGATATAACTGTACACCAGGGGATGTTCAGGGACTTGGAAATTTTCTTTGTCTTATTTGTTAGTGTCTAATAAATAAATTTCCTTTGCAACGATACTGAATCGCCAAAAGTTGGACTCTCCAGATACAGGTGTATTTATACTACAATTAACTGAATCCCTTGAATATGCACAGGTTAGCTCCACTTAACAAATGATGTGACTTCTTAAACCGAATGTAAATCCTTATGCAAACATGTATTTTGTATTTTATAATTAATTCAGATCACTTTGTAGAGATCAGCCCTTTTCTGTTTATCAGTGTTAAAAAAAACCCACATTACTAAAATTAGATTACACTAAACTAACTGTTCCATTTAATAAGTTTAATAATGCCAATAATAAGAAGAAAATTGGGGTGAAAAAGCCCATTGACAGGTGTTTATCCTTTCTTTTTTGGTAATAATGCAGTTATAAATGAATGTTAATAAGTCATTAATGAAAGGTTTTAAATCTGCAGTTTTAAGTGTTAATAAATGGATTTTGGTCCAGATTCTCTGCAGCCCTTTTCTATAATTTGTGGTTATTTAAAGGGGAACCTGGATACCCAAACATTATAAATGCTTTATAACTGATCTGTTAAGCATCAATAAAGCCATTCGTTAATAACCTATAGACCCTTTATATAGGTAATGTTATTAAAAAGTGGTACCACTATAATGTTTAATCAAAAAGTATGTTTGCTTAATCAAAAAGAGTTTCATCAAAATGAGTTTAATGATTGTTCACAGTTTGATTTATGAGCCAATTCCAACAAAGCCTTAAAGCAACAACAGGAACAACAACAACAACAACAAACCCATCTCACTCACAGGTGGGAACACTGAACAGTCCACTAATGTTATCTTGCATAATTGCGCTGCTATTAATTGGTAGTTCAGCCGCAGATGCATTCAGCCGGCTGATGATTTTAAAGAGCCTGATACACGCTGTGGGCAACCCACGTACGGAAAAGAGCTACGTAATCTTTGTGTGTGTGCGTGTGTGTGTGTGTGTGTGTGTGTGTGTGTGTGTGTGTGTGTGTGTCACAGACAGACAGAAAGACAAGACAGAGGAGCATCTCTTCTCTCGCATCAGCATCACGGGGTTTAAATCGCTCTTTCTCCATCACTGAGGCGGAGGCGTCTCTCTCTCTCTCTCTCTCTCTCTCTCTCTCTGTCTGTCCGTCTGTCTGCTTGGAAGACACTACACATCGTCTTTGGAGTAGTAGTTGTAGTTTGGAGACAATAAACCGGTTGCACTGCTCTTTGGGGGAATCACCGCTGTCATCCCGGAAGACTCACCACATTGTCGCCTCAAAGGAAGTTGAAGCAAACAGGTGCGTGAATCACAGCTCTTACTGTATCTCTTGTTCTCTTTCTCCTCAAAAATATTTTTTTAAATCCTTCATTTTAGAATACCAGCTTGTGCGTTATTTTATGTTCCTTGACGCTTTGCAATATAACAGCTCAGCTCATTTTTTTTAAATTTAAATTAATAGTAAATCCATTCATGGTTTCTCAGTTGGGCTGTAGCCAATTCCTACAGGTGGGATTTTCATCAGCCTCAGAGAGCAGGGCTGCTTGTACCATCTGCACAGATACTGTATTTTACACGGCGATACTGGCTTTTCAAACCTGTCAGAGAGGAAAAGTAGGGCGGTGGCATCGTTTTTGTGTCTTTTAATACCGAGCGCTTCAAATCCGGGAGTGCCTCTCTCTCTCTCTCATTGCGCCTGTGCTTGACATCTCCGCAGCTGTGTGCGCGTGTAATTTTGGGAGCCAATCAAGCAGCCATGGACGCCTTAATGAAGGGCTTCTCTAAAGCCAAGGATGGGGTCGTGGCAGCGGCGGAGAAAACCAAGCAGGGAGTGACTGGAGCAGCTGAGATGACGAAAGATGGGGTTATGTTTGTCGGTGGGTGCTGGGAATCCATCTGATTAATGATAATGTCATTTTTTACAACAGGATGCTGTAAAAAAAAATGGACAGAAAGCTTAAAAATTGATTGTTAAAATATTTTTTTAATTTTATTATCATTATTATTACTATTCTACACAGATATCACCTCTGAGCTTGAATGACACATCTAACCTTGACAAGCCAACAGTTTTTTAAAAATTATTTTTATTTTACATGCTGACTAACTGAGCTTCACCTGGATTTTGTTTCAGGCACTAAAACAAAGGATGGAGTCACAACAGGTAACAGCACACATGAATGAAGGCTTAAATGCATCTGTTTCATTCCCTTCTTGGTGACGTCTGAGCGAGAGTTTTACACAAGTACACATAAGCAAAAGCGGATAATGTCAGTGGATCCTCAGGTGGTCACTTAGAAAGATGTACTGTGTTACTCTGCAGGTGAGTAAGTGTCATATTTCACCGCCTAACTCAGCAAAACCTGCCTAGCTCCCCGTGGGCCATGCCTTGCCATTCCTCATACATAACAAGTAGAGAATCCAAGGGAGACCTCCTGCGAGAGGCATCCAGGGAAATAGCTGTAAAGTAAAGCAATTAGTGTTTCATAAACTGGGATTATAAGAGAAATACATGATGCTAGAATATTTTATTAAAGCCTCTTAATGAGGGCGGAAGTAAAGGAGTAATTCACCAGGATATCGTCTCTCCCAGTGGGACAGAGTGGCTACACTAGACCTATGATCAGATAATTTGCTTTCAGGATGTCCCCATAGGCAGAGATGATGACCTATAGCAAAGAGCAGCTGGGTCGTGATTAATTATTATGTGTTACACAGTTGGACTCCATCATGATACAGCGTGGAGGGCGCAGAAAGTAGACCGAGTGGCCTTTATAGCCTTAATCCAGCACTTGCAGAGAATGTCTGTGTTGATTGACATTTTTATTAAATAAGTTTACACATGAAAGTCTCGAGAAACACACATAAGACCAGATGGACTGATACGCAAAACTACAAATGACAAAGCAATGAGTTGAAACAGTAGAAGGCGGGGTGAAACTCGATGAGACCTGTTGAAGGCTTTTGAAAGGGAAAACGCCTCCAGGCTGATCTTATTGTGGTTTTTCAGTTCACCAAATGGCACTAGAGGTGGAAATCAAGTTTTAAATAATTCTGCAGGGCGTTCCAAGTCGAAGCAGCGGAGTATTTAATTAGTCTTTATTCAACTCTATAGACCTCAGGTAGCCTACAGCAAGGCAGGCTGTAGATTTTAACCCTATGTAACTTTTGAAACAAGAAACATCACAATATTTCTCTTGCAAATGTAATATTGCACATGTTTTCCAATGTTTCAAGGTGTAGGAAGTGGAGTTTATGTGATCACCAGCATGAGTCTGTTTGTTTTTTTCACCATGTTGAAACCTATCCAGGCAATTATCAATTTTACTTTGCACATATGTTTCGGAAAGAAAGAACAATTTAGATTTTTGTGTAAAAGTGTAAAATCTATTAGATTTATCTATTTATCGCAACTGGAGACAAGTCACAAAAGGGCGGCACCACTCAAATTACATTTCCTTCCTTTCACTTGGTGGAAGCTTTGAAATCCAGTATTGTGAGATCTGTATCATGTTAATGTCTCTTTTCTACATGCTAATCCTCAGAGGCACTGAGGCTCTATAGAGATACACCCTCCTCAGCTGCTCTTCCTCCGTCCCTACAGTTGCAGGTAAAACCGTGTCTGGAGTGTCTCAGGTGGGTGGAGCCGTGGTTACCGGGGTTACCGCTGTGGCCCAGAAAACTGTGGAGGGCGCAGGCAATATTGTCGCTGCCACTGGACTGGTCAAGAAGGATCCAGCCAAACAAGTAAGAAAGATACCTGAAAATCATTTTTTGCTAAGAAATCATATAGATATCTGTATGTTGATGTGTAGGTGTTTGTTTTGACTTGAAGAAGAAAGTTTTACTTCTTTTTCTGCGGTAATAGTGCCCCCTGCGTTAATTTTCTCCACAGGCGTGAATTTCTCCGACAGACAGTAGAAGTACTGTTTGATTGGTGCCATATCTGTGTGGGCGGTCACTAAAAATAGTTTATAATATCACTTCAGTTCCAACAGCCACACAGACATTTAACCAGCTGAAAGCTGACTTTATAGACCCTTTACACAGCAGACATTTTGACTCGTCAAAGCAGGAAAAGCACAGGTGGGATTAATAATATTAATGACAGCTGCATGAGCCAGTTCCAGGGTCCTGGTATTGTGCATCCTCACTCGCTGACTTACTGGGAATGAAATGTCATTAATGTTATTATTTACACCTGAGCTTTTCCTGCTTTGACAAGTCAAAATGTCTGCCGTGAAAAGGGCCCATTAGTCATGGTTGAGACTCCTCCCAAGAAAAACAACAGGGTTGTAATGTCAGTCGGCCAAAACTGACCTATGCTTAAAGGTCCAGTGTGTAGAATTTAGTGGGATCTAGCAGAACGGATTCAGCAGAAATGGAATATAATATTCATAACCAAACACTGGCTCTAGAGAGGGCCTTTTTCATTTTTCAGGAGTTTCACAGCCACCGTAGGTTCTCCTACACTTTTGGAAGAGTAGGGGGTATTCAGTTTGTTGTAATCTCCAATCTCACCACTAGAGGCCACTAAATCCTACACACTTCACCTTTAAGTTTGAGTGACAGATGCCATGTAGCAGCCGTAGTAATTATGACCCGGAGAAGTGGTGCGGTTGAGATGGTGTCTATATAAGTTGACAGATTTCCTCACTCAGAGGTGGCAGGTTGGGTGGATGCTTTAACTCTAACTTGGAAAAAGTTGACTTTGGACTTTGCTGCAGGAGACCGCTGTTTGTTTCCCATTTCCAACGATGAGTCAGGACAGTTTTTTTTTTTTTTTTAAATGTAACTGATCATCTTCTAACCTTAACCCTGTGGTGTTTACTGTTGCCATGACAATGAAGGTCGCCTAACTTTGAGGAAGTAGGAACTTTAACGCACACCACATTTCTCAAGCCTTAACAAAGTAGTCATTTTAACCCAAACCATGATCTTTGACTAAACCTAACCAGACATTAAGCATAGCGTTTTCACATCATAAAACATCTTTTTTTTTCCACTTTCAAAGTGGAATACAAATTTAACAGCACGATGGGTCTTCCAAAATACTGATCACTGAAAAGGGACAGACTTCTTAAATTGTTAATAATACATGGGCTTGTTCAAAAGGAGGAAAAAAATGTTAGTAGGGCTCCAGTTTAAAGCGCACAACTAGCCAGCCAGTAATCTGCTGGCACCCAGAGGCTTCAAGCTTAGACAGTTTCCACAAATATGTCAAACAACGACTTTTTGAAAAATTGTATAAAAAAAATATATATCCAGAATAGCTGCAGTATTAGCCATCATAGTAGTCTTGTAGTATATTATAATTTCTATTTCCTCACACAAGAAGCAAGGAGAATTGAAACTTCAAGTTGATTTTACTGCTTTGTGTGACCACAAATGCTGGATGCTGGACACTTTTCCACAAACGTATGGATATAATATATATAGATTCACATTTAAACACATTATTTGAAGATGGCAGTTTGCAGCAGAGCACATTTCCTCCATTTCATGCCAGTGGCTGCAAGCTATAACTCTTCACTGTGTCAAAATGGCCTCCTGACCTTGAGTCATTTGTCATCACTTCTCATATCTGCTGCTTGTCTTTCTTGTCTGAAATGAAAGCCATTACATATTGTTAGCTTTCCTGCATTGTTCATCAGTCAGTCTGGCCTTCGTTTGTCCAAAGGAGGAGGAGGAGGTGAAGGCAGTTTACAGTAACAAAGAAGTCAAATATGAAAAATGATTCTCATTTCCCCCTTTAATTTTATTCTATTATTTGCTGTCTATCTCTGAATTTTTCTATTTCACTGTCTCCTTCTCTTCTCTCAAGAATTTTGATAGCTGTTCAAGTGGATTTTTGTAGAGACTCAGGGTAGCTACCACCAAGGTTATTTCTTTGGTATTTCTTCAGAGAATTGGGTTAGATTAGATTAGATACATAATTTTTAGACTTAATATTGTATATTTTGCCTTACAAAAAAAAGAACATTTTATCAAAGAAAAATGTATCATATCATGTGAATCATCATATACAGTAATTTCACATTTTACTCACATGTGGAGCTCCTTTTCACATGTGAACAATTTGCATATTAACAATATTTACAAAAAATGAATTTACATATGGTTCATCTTATAAATTCACATGTTTTTGAGATATTTCACATGTGAAATGTAAGACAGAACACGTGAAAACATTTATTTCACATATAATATCACATGTGCAGCACTGTTTCACATGTGATGGTTTCACATGCAGGCAAATGTGATTTATCACATGATGAATTCACAGAATGTGGTTTTTGGACATAAATTCATGAATTTCACGCGATATTTTTGTAAGGGTTGATCTCTTTTAGGCCAGCAAAAATGTATAAATAAATAAAAGACTGAGTATTTTTCCACCAGAATTGTAAATATTTATTTACAGAAAACTTAACATTTAACACATTAAATTGGGATAACCTGGACTCAGTATTTCTAAAATTCTGGCTACAGCAGGATTGTGTGTTCACATTTAGATTTAGAGTCCTTTATTTATATTTATATTCAGTTATTCCAGTGTTATTTGAGATAACCACAATGCACTTCAATCACACCATGCACCTTAAATCTCTACATTCTCACTTTTACTTTACACCAATGACCAGACACAGAAACTCTTCAAACTCTGTGTAAAAGTGTAAACTTGTAAACACTGTTCTTCTTTTATAGTCAAACCATAGCAGCTACACTTCCTCATGCTTCCTCTGGTTAATATCTGGATAATAAGGTGTTAAAATCCTGAAGCGATGACTAAATTTGCCTGTAATTACCCTCCTTGCTCATAACACTGCTGCGAGTAGCAGGAAATGATAAGCCAATCAAATATTTCCCAGGGCAATCCAAACACTTTGTTTGATGTTTGTTGTGATGCTCAATCTCCCATCCCTTAATTAGCGATGGAACACAGGGGAATCCATAACAATAATTTAGACACCGAGTAGATAACAGCGCACACACATACACACACATATCTTTAGCTCTTCTTTAATTGGCTGTGATTAGTTAAAAGTACACTATAAAAAGATAAGATACCATAGAAATTATCAAGTTATTTTCATGCCAATGGCAACAACTGACACCTGTTTTTCAGCGTGTTCTTTTGATTTCAGCCTCTTACATTTGATTTTATTATCAAAGGATGCATGTGGTATTTCCCACAAACATCCAAATCAAATCCTTTCATCTTCCTTAGCAGTTGCGTTATTAAGGCAGCTGGATAGCTAATCGTGCGTTTGCCCTGAGGGATAAAACACTGACAGAGCTGCACCTGGAATGTGATCCGACTGATTATGAGGAACCCTGACAGGCCAAACTGGCAGGCAGAACAGACAAACAGATGGACCAACAGACACAGAATAGACTGACTGATGGAGATGGAGAGGTGGATGGCTGGGTCGTTGGTGGACTGACTGACTGACTGACTGACTGACTGACTGACTGACTGACAGAGGGATAAACAGCTTTTTAAAAAATCCAGGTATTCCCAGCGAGAGATTGACATGCAGACAGCAGCAGATCGTCCTCATTTAACCGTCATTCCCAGGCAGCTCAGCCATTAAACGTCATTTATATTGATTTAATTTTTAAAAATTGATGCCAAGCTGAGAGAGCCCATCAAAGATCGTCTCCTGTGTCTGACACCCAGACACACACGCACACACACACACACACTAGCAAACACAGGGTGGTGGGATGCTGAGTCTGCTGTTTGATTAATCTCCTCATCTAGCTGTTTCACCAATTCATCAGCTGCCGGTGACTCATATCATGACACACAAAGGGCAGAAAGGTAGAGGAAGATGAAAATGGTCTCAACAAACACAACTTATTGCTCGGATATTTTCAGTGGAGCGTAATAACATCTAGCCGAGGCTGCTGTATTCCCCATCCCCAGGAAACAATACAGTTATTGTAGGCAAGATATTATTTTGATTTGCTTTGAAGATTATGGTTTATAGTTGATATTTCAGGTTTGATTTGTTCTAAAAAAAGTGAACTTTTGGCCAAAGTTTAATCTGACCACAGCAAACAGACAAGGCGGTGTTTACTGTCCAAGTATGTGTTTATGTGCGTGTGTTTGTGCGTGCGTGCGTGTATTTTTACACGAGCACACGTCTCTCTGGCTCGGCTGTGTGAACAGATGGAGGCTTGATGGGTGGTGTTAAATGCAGCAGCAGGAGGAGAAGGTGCAATAACTGGTTTAAGGATATGTCAGCTGGTGAGCCCGTCACACACACACACACATACACACGCGTACGTGCACACGTCGGCGCTCTGTGACCAGTCCCCATTAAGGAAGGTCAGTTCAATGGCACAGTGTAATCAAGGCATCCTTTCAATGAGACAGGAGAGAAGTCGCCCCCCCTCCTTTCTTCATTAGTGCTTCATAGCTCGTCTCTTCTTCAGCGGCCTTCTCACTCAAAATGACCACTAATCATTATAAATGTTATGAAACAGGAGTGTAAGTGGCTTTCAGTGCGTCCAGGGACAAGAGTGGGGTGAATTGTCTGTGTTGTTTAGACATAAAACGTGTTTTCCTCTGTGGATTCAGCAAAAGTTGTCCTTATATTGCCCTAATATTTTGTTCAATGTTCTTTTTCTTATTTGAAATTGTACTTATTTAAAGTATCCATGGCTCACCTGGTTTAAAAGAATTGCAGTTACAAAGTGGTACAAAAAAGAAGAGGAACTTCTGCACGCTACACTCTATTCATTCTCAAGCTAGCTCAAGTACTGTAGTCCCATCACATGTGTGGACCACAAACATGGATGACAAGGAACGAAGAAGTACAAAGCACTGTATGTACTTGCTGTAAGTCGCTTTAGACAAAAGCATCTGCAAAATGAATTCGATGCCATGTAATCAAATAGATAATAATGAGTAGTTATAATGGCCAAGAATGCATCCATACAAGGCTTGTGAAATGTTGCAGAGAGTATGTGCACATACATGTAGATGATGAAAATAGTGTGCATATGAGGAGTTTCAGTTTTAATATTTGTTTAATATTATGTGTTATAAAGTATAATTCAAGTGTAAGGCACGTATGAAGAATACTTTTGGATGTACAGTACAGTGGATTTGTCTGGAGCTGTTGACAATCATGCTAAAGTTAGCTGTGTCATGGTGATGAAACTTTAAGTTGAAGAGTGACATGAACTTCTTTTCAGATGCAGATGACTCTTTTAATTGAGTTTAGTTAGATACTATGTGAAAGGTTTATATTCAGGTAAAAGTTTTTTTAAGGGAATTTGTTATTTAAACACTAAAATGTGTGAAAATTTGAATCATAAATATAAATTGTACACAGTTGGATTGACACCTTTTATTTTAGATACATTTGCATCAGTTTCATACGTTATAGGTAAATTATAACAATTACAAGCTTGATTATTAAACTAAATTTGCTGGAATTATTACAGTTTAATCGCTAAAATCGAATCTGCCTTATGAGAGATTTTGGCATGTTGCATTGCATAATTGTTAAAGGTGGTTATTCAGCTTTAAATCTACTACTTTGCACAATGCATGCAGTAAAAATGTGCTGGCTGTAGCTACAGTTCCATGTTTGCCAATCATGAGTGCAATCAATTATACTGTATGATTAGCGCTCAGCTTAAAATATAAGATCACACTGTTATTCAAGATAACAAATCAAACCTCTAACTGTGTTTGAAAAGCTGGATGAGAATTAAAAGGATTATTCTAGCAGGCATCATGTTAGACTGGGTTAGTAAAACCCAAATGCATCTGTGTCCGTTGCTTATTTGGCCATTAATCATACATATATCATCATAAGATCATGCAAGTTTGATCATATTCAGAGTAAAAAAGAAAAAGTTTCCTTATTTTTTGTTTTCCAGAGTGATGACCCCTCAGCAGCACAGAACATGGCAGAGTCACCGGTTGATACTGACACTGCTGATGTCACAGAGGTAAGACTCCTGCTATCAACTGGTGGACACAAAACCACAGTCAGCAAACTGATTTTTTTAGAGAAAATTATAACCCCAATGAGAGTGAACGAATCATTGCAGTTCATGGATAACCATCTTATGACTTGTGAATACTGAGTTGGACTGGATTCAACGGGAAACCTGTTTTTATTTCTTCTCATTAGTCCAAAACAATTCAATAAATCAGCAGGAACAAAAAGCTGAAGGAGAAATATGGGAATATTCATTCCGTGTAGATCTATTTAGATTCTGAAGGTTTGTGTAATATATGACATTAGGTGAAGACTTTCAATCGTAACACCTGCTGGATTACATACATTTCAGTGTGGGTGGTTTCCCCAAACATGATTGGTGATGAATATTTTACAATATTAGAAGCAAATCAAGTCAGTATTTCATATGATAAATCCTTCTGATGATAATTAAATACTAGAAGATTAGAGGTCTGTGGACTGTGTGACCAGTGATAAATAAACTGTCTGTAACAGGTGTCGTAACATCATCTCAGCTATAAACAGGTGTAATATCATTATGCTGTATGATGATGTTTTATTGAAGGATAAAATGGATCACATCACAGCGGTCATTTGCACGTAGGACGGTAAAATTCACAGCCCACTTCCCGTCCCTCTTCTCTCTCAGGAGGACACCGATGACTAAGCTGATTGAGAGCTTCACAATCGACGATCAATGACCGAAAAACATTCCATGTCGCTCTGCCAAGTCCCATCGTGCCTCGTTTTGGTCCTTTATGAAGTCTGTGCCCAACGTCTGTGTGCGTGTGCGTGCGTGTGTGTTTTCTTCTGTCTGTGCTGTTACGTATGTCTGTGCGGCAGTATCTGTGTAAATGTCGTAGTGAAAGCGAGGTGTTGTGTGATTGTGCGTATTCATGTATGTGTGTGTCTGCGTGTGCCTTTTGCACATCAGTGAAAGGGACCTCAGGTGTGTGTCGTACGTGTGTGACCAGCTGTCATTTACAGTGACTCCCTCCCACTGAGAATGACACCTGGTCAGTGTGTGTGTGTGTGTGTGTGTGTTTTCTGTCAACCATGTGACTATGTCAATAACTCAAACAAGGAAATATACCACAATTTACCACTTAAAGCACCTAAGTGTCTCTATACGAATGAACAATTTACAGTGATGTTTGAAATGGAAGCGTAATTATATTCTCTATTTTTGTCTGTATACTGTCGCTGTTTTTTGCGGTGGACTATAAAGTGCTGAGCTATTTGTGCATTCATATTGTATTTTTTAAGTTATCACTGCTAAAACAAATATATCTCATATTGAATGGACTTTTGAAAAACCAAGAGCATGTAAAACAATTCAGCATAACAGCTGTGATATGGATTTATTTGGATTTAAGTGTTGAATAAAATATGTAAAAAGTGTTGCTGAAGTGTTGTTCATGTATCTGTGCTGTATGTTTACATGCGGGGTCAGTAATGTAAAATTATATATAATATAAATAAACAGTGTGTGTATGGGTGGTCCATCAGATAAAAAGAAAGATTATAGAGATTATACAAATGTGTGAACATTTATCATAGGATATTAATGGGATTTAGAGATCTAATAATGTATTAAAGATAAAGCAATTTATGGCACTGTGAAATAATTTGGTGCAAATCATCATATTGCTCTAATGATCTACAATAATCACTAATCATAATGAATTTAGCACTGGAGAAAATAACTTTTTTTTCCGCAACTACTGCAAAATCTTTTCCTGATTTGATTGTGACTCATCAAGAAGTTACCTGTTGTTTATTTTACATCCTGTGTTGTATTTTAATGATGCCATTTTTAAAGTTGCTAACACACATTTCTCAATACTGAGTTCACCACCAAAACTCTGTGTATTCACAGTCCATTTTGCACATGTGTAAAAACTATTGTTAGAACTGTTAAATTTACATTCAAAAGCCTAAAATAACACCAAATTATTCCAAATTAGACTGCAATTTCTGCAAAATCTACATTTAAAAAGAAATTTAAAAAAGAACGCATAAACTCCTAATTGAGACACACACACACACACACACACACACACACTGAGCGCCTCATTTCATTCCTTGATGACCTCTATGAAAGACTTGTGCCAGGTGAGGAAAGGATGCAGGTGAGGTGAGTCCACAATATTTTTTAACTATTGTAACAGTTGCAGAGCGGTTTGCCGTCCGTCCCAACATGCTGTCATGCAGGCAATAAAGAAGTGCCAAAAGATACTTCAAAGACAATAGTGAAACATAATGCAAACCTGTGGTTTGTGATTTTTAGGTCATTGTGTAATAAGTGACAAAGTTTTCTTGTTGGGAGTCTGTGTTCTGGTGCAAGAGATGATCCTGAAATACAGATGAAGTGTTTCGGTTGCATCAGTGCATTTGGATGAGATCTGCTGTGCCGAGCTGCATTTTGGTAAAGAGAACTGTTTGAAAAAGTGATCTCAGCATAGAGAAATGTGTCTTAGCAATTGTAAAAAAAAAAAAACCAAAAAAAAAAAACTGTAATGTTACAAGCTGAACATCTCAAGAGGTTTACACCATTAAATCAACTCAATTATCGCAAGTGTGGATTAAGGCAACGTAAACATTGTGACACGTGAACTCAGCTAGATGTCAAGTCATTTATTCCCTCTCATTATTACTATTCTTTATGAGAAAGTAATAACAACCAGCAACAATAATGTGTGTGTGTGTGTGTGTGTGTGTGTGTGTGTGTCAGCTAGTTGGGAAACAATCACCAGGAGACAACGGAGGACAACATGTGCTCATGCACCAATAACAGGTTGCTGTTTTAAAGATTTCAATATCTGCCAAGGACGTATGATTAGATGTGCTGTTATTATTGGTACATTTTCATCAGATGAAAATATTTCTTCCAGCATTTGGTTTAAAGGGAGTGATAATCCCGCCTGTAGCCAGTGAACCAGTGTGTCATTACAATAAAGCGTGCTGGCCTTGACTGCGTGCTGTGCCCAGCTGTCCAGCAGCAGCACACACAGGTACAGTGTGTGTTGTACGACAGCAAGAGGAGGTAAACATGCACTAACAAATGTCGGTCCTTGCAACCAACTGCTCCAAGACCTTTTACTCTGCGAGACAGTTCTGCTCCATTAACACCGAGAGCACCAAATGCATCAACAGCCTATTGCTGAAAGATGTCCCAATTTTATTCCCACAGCATCTCACCACCTGTGCTGTGATATGAGTCGCTCACTACACATCCCTCTACAGCTGCAGCACATCTTTCTTGACTTTTTGTACTTGTGAGATCTGAATCCTTGTCAGCAGGTGTGACACAAGACAAATCCTTTAAAAAATGAACCAACTTTGCTAAGTAGGGGTACAAAATTCTCCTCACAACAGCTAGTTAAAGCTATATTTCTTGCTGATGTGGACAGGCCTTTATTAAGCCTGAATCACAAACAGTTCACATAAAGGTCGGCACTCCCAAGACAACAGAGTGAGTCATTTAATTCTCGACCCTTTGTTTGCATTGCTTACTTATGAATCCTGCAGAGAGGAATCAGCAGTTGTATGCCTCAAAATATTTCCATCCTCACAAACTCCTGTTTCCTGGAACATCCCTGCAGTCTCAAGGTAGCCGATGACTCCCGGTTGGTTTTGTTCATGATGCAGAGAGTGACATGACTCATGGTATATTTTTATTTACTCTATGATTGATCACTTCAAACTATGTGGAAAAATCCTGATGTGATTTAGAAGAAGATTTTAACCAGTTAAGTCCCAGCTCAACCACAGCTTCACAGCACTACTGATGGTATAGTATACTGCACTGGAAACTTCTAATTCATCAGTATTGAACAGAATAAGTTACTAAACATGTTCACTGATACTTTGTATGAAACAATGCTATCTAGGGTTAGCGTGTGGCAGAAGGTTAGGTACACAAATCTTTAACTGATGGGTCACAGTTCAGCTTCCAGGGACAGTGACAGCGTCCACTCTGCTCACATTCATTTAATCTCATTCATTTAATTTTATAACTGAGAACACCCGGCTCTTAGACTGTGTTAGCTGCACATTTGTGGTGCAGGGAGAGTAAAACCACACAGGAATGAGTATCTTATCAAGTTTTGTCTGAGAGGGGAGCGAAAAGTAACAACTGGTGCCACAGTTCTCTAGAAAACGGTCATGATCCACATTAAAAATATGTATAAACCCGGCATGAGTTTCAATTCCGCCTGAGATGCTCTTTGTGGCCCCATAAAACCCATAGAATCAAGAGATACATCAGCAGCAAAGAGAAGCAGGAAATGCAGGAGCTGCATGTTAGGTTTGCAGGACAAATCCAGAAAGTCCAGGCACCACAGCCAAGGAATGCTGCTCTACAAGCAGAGCCTGCAGTCATTAACAAGGAGCATGAGCTGAAACTCAATCAATGTAAGAAAGGAGCAGCTGATACCAAGCAAGGATACCTTTAAAGAGGTTGAGTTAAGGACTTCAACAACAAAAAAAATCCAAAATGTCTGTCATGTCCTCTGTTTTCCTTTTTTCAACCAACATAAATTGAATGGTTGCACTCTTGTTCTGCTGCAGGTGTCTAAATGTCACTGCAGGCTGCAAAGACCTTTAAATCCAAGATGGTGCTATTTTATTGCTGAGTGAAGCTTTTGCGTAAGACATCAACAGTATTTATTGCTATGTTTCTGTATCCCTGCACAGAATCACAGATCTATTAGCACTTAGGTCCCAAACAAACCAACTTTAACCAGCTCTTCCTGCCGGACGAGTCAAACCACAACTTCTCTGTACAAACATACAACCCTTGAATGCCAGTTGGTGTTTGAACGTGTTGATCAGGTGATAAAACACAGATGTTCAACCTGTCAGACAATCAACCCGCTGATGTTTGCCTAACCTGACTTTATTTCTGAAATTAACCCTTACACAGTTGGGTTAATCTGCCCTTACATTGCTGAGCTTACCTGGAGAAACACTGTCGAGAGAAAATAAGAAAACAGAAAGATAACGTATTTGAGCACATTTTATTGATGTATTCTGTGGAGAAGAAAAGGAGACGGCAAACCAAATATTCACTGCTGTGTAGACTGACACTTCCAGCAGCAGTATCCGACCGTCAAACGCCCACATCAGAGTGTTTGACAACTTGGTGTGTGTCGCTGACAGCTATTTCTAAAACAGTATAAAATGTGTGTTATGAGAAGGAAGTTGAATTTATACTGTCTCATGATAAAAAAAAAAAAAAAAGTACAAAACAGTTCCCAGTTCCACAAATTTTGACCTCGCTCAGGTTCTTATCCACAGCTGAACTGGAGAAGTCCATTTAACAGGGAACAGATGACGGAGATAATCAACGCAGACGTTTCTGTATTTCACTTCCTCTTCTTCCTCTTCAGGGCCTTCCACTCTCCCTCCTGAGTGGCCAAATTGCCGAAAAGCTCCTTGACTTTCCTCTTCCTCTCTGCATCTCTGAAACGCAGAACGTATCAAATGTTAGAGGCTTTTACAAAACACAAAACATTTTGGTTCACTTCCCACGTGGACGCTGCGTTTTATCCGCACCTGTTCATGACCTCGTTGAGCTTCTCTCGGGCCAGGAAGCGCGAGTCCTTCCTGATCTCCCTCAGAGCTCCCTTGAATTCCTTCTTGTACTTGTGCTTCAGTCGCTCCTTCTCTCTCTCTTCTCTGGTGCTGCCGCGCTTCTTTCCGTAGTCCAACCTGACAAATATTAAAGATGTTAATTAGACACTGCCAGCAAAAAGTTAAAAACAGCCTTTGCATTCATTGGGTCGCCACTTACACTTCAACAATCTTGGGTGTGAGCAGCTTCAGAGGAATGGGCTTCTTCTTCTCAAAAACCAACGGAGTACGAATCACAGGAGCGCTGCTGATGGCCTCCAGGATCTCACTGTGAAGCTCCTGCAACAAAACATTATAATTAAGGAGAAACAGATAATAAGACACCATGAGACAGAAATATATGCCCCTGGGAGAGGGTTTAAGTGTATCGAACCCTCTTTGGCACCTACCTTTAAAGGCTCTGGTAATGTTTGGGCTGAGAGATGTTTTGAAAGTAGCGTTCTGATTGGCTGGAAGACGTGTGTGAAGGATGTGAGGTCTTTGTAGAGCAGGCAGCATCGCTTCACCAGGTCCAGGCAGGTAGACAGACACATCAACCTGTGGAGAGACACATACACATAGATGAACACCCCAACTGTTATAGTTCGCTATTCGCAAAGACGAGGAAGGAGAAAGACTGAAAGCTAATAAACATGGATGTAAACAATGCGAGATTTAAAATACTTTTTGCAAATGTTTCACGAGGAAGGAAATGGATTCAACATATTTGTTAAGCCGCGAGGATACACACGGTGTGTTTTGGTGAGTAACAGTCAATGTAAACATAAGTTTTGTTTGTTGACAAGAAAACTCCACAGGGCACCTTTAACGCCTTTATCTCATGTTTCAAATCGCAGCTTGCAGGTTGCATATTTCCCTCCTGGGACAATAAAGACTGTTTGTTTCTATTTCTATCTATCTTTGTTTAGTCTTGGATTAACTTAAGTCTTAAGAATATTAGTACAGTATATCAATAGTGATACAGTGACCAGCTCTATGCTTTAAAAATTAGTTTTAATTAGTTTGCAGCAGCTGGCCGACATAAGATATATAAGAACTGAGACATAATTACTCTATTAGTTCCAGGTTTGGTGTGCGAATACATATTTATTTCACTTTCACTTTCACGCAGTGTACACTCACTCGTGCCCTTCTCTACTGGACTACTGCAGCATCACTAAGGTAGTAATTACCAAGGCTACGACACTCTTCACACGCACAGCTGCTGGTGTGAATGTGTCATTGTAAGGCTTGAAGGAATGCAGAAATTAGAATATGACTGGGCACCCAGGTGTGAGGAGCGGGCGTCACATCCAGCGCTGTGTTCATAACAGTGTGGAGGAGACCAGACTGGATCAGGCCCTCGAGGCTGAGCGTTTTAAAGATGATTTACTGGGTGGGCGTTTAGGGGCGCAGCAAGACTGAGTCTGAGTCATTATGAATTAACAGCTGTAGAGAAATAAAAGCTTTGAAATACTGTAGGACAACTGCTGCTTTCAAGAGAATAGATTGGACGAAACAGACAAAAAATGCTTAATGATTTAGCATTTATAAGCTTTGTAACGGATATAAGACACATAATAGAGCCACTAAATAAAAATTACATCAATTTCTCTCTAACATAACCACTCCTGAGTCTGAGTCACACCGTTTATGGCATGTTATGAGCATTAATTTTAGTTGAGTACAAACAAAAATCTATATTCTCGCAAACTGTGCACAATCATGGTCCGCTGAAGCCTGTTTGCAAGCTTTGCTTTGTGCCCACACACCAGCTGCTGTGTGAAACCACGCTGGCGACTCATCAGAATAACATGAGTGGATGTATCAGCTCTGAGACATACAGTCTGTACAGGTAAACACAGTATGATGGTTTCTTAGGTTTCAATATGCGTACAGTGGCGGCCATTAATGAAGACTGACATCGCACATTAATTTCTTATGTTGTAAAGCAACTGTATAACAGAGAGATCTGTATGAGTGCACGTTTCTGTGCTTCCATTTTATCGTCACCGTTTTCATTTTTGGTGGACTTTTTCCTGTAAACTGAACTTGAGAAGCTGTGTGAAGACAAAACATTTTCTCACACTTTATTTCCCTCCTCCTCTTCCGTCTGTGTCTATAATTGTCTCCAGGCAAGGGTCCACTCCTGTTATTACATGGTATTGTTACATACTTACTTCTGAATGGCCAATTAAGGCAATCAGAGATCTTTCTTTCTGAACACCAAGTCTCTGAGGGTAAACTGTATATACACACAATATGTCTGGGGACACCGGTGGAGGGGTTTGGCTCATTTTTTTAAATTATTTTGATAGAGTGAACATATAAACCAAGACTGAAATATCTAAAGCTAGCTAAATGCTGTATGAAGGCGGTGCTCACAGAAGTGGCAGTAATTCAATAAAGAAATTACATAAAAGCTCTTGTCATTAAAAGCCTTCTGGCAAGCTGCCTGGTTAACTAATGTTAGCTAGCATTAGCAAATAATCATTATGACATACTCTAGTAAAATATGCAGATGTGTGTCACATTTATGAAAAAAAGAAAAGTACAGGAATTGTTCAGCATTGCTTTCTTGTCAAGATTTAGATGAGAAGATGGATACCGCTCTCATGTGTACAGGCTAAACATGAAGCTACAGCAAGGAGACAGTTAGCTTAGCTTAGCATATAGACGGCAAGTAGAGGGGAAAACAGCTAGCCTGGCTCTGCCTGAAGGTAAAAAGTTCACAAAGCTCACTAACCAACATGTTATATCTTGTTGTTTTAACTGTAAAAACATAATGTGAGGAGAAGGGACAGATTTTGAAGACCTGATCACCTGAGCTGTCAACTAGCCTGGACAGTAAATGTGCAGAATGTAGTTGTGGATTTAATGTTAATGGTAATTTATAACAGAAATGCTGTTAGTGACAGATTCAGCTGCTGTTTAAAGACTGTCAATGATGACAGTCCTGTTGTGAAATTGTATAAAAAGTAAAATAATGTAAGATCAGTCTATTGTATTGGGGTTTGACCAGTTTCTTTTTGCTCCTACCTGTGGTGATCTCTGTCGAGGTCATTTTTCAGTTCTAGGTGTTGGGTAGCAGACAGCGGCAGGCTCTTCTTGGTCCAGCTCTTGGAGGACTCCGAGTCTGACAACACCAGCAGATCGCTGTACTTCCCTGATGGCTTAAAGGGCGGCACCACAGAGAAACCTGCAACAAAATATTAAAGTCTGTAGTCTAGTATTTGTTTCACCTTTTGAACACTGGTACCAATACATGCATGATATGACCTGTGGAAATGTGTATATTTTGTGTGCGCTGTATGTTACCTAGAGAGGTCTTATCCTGCACGGCCAGGTGTAGCGTTCCAGCCAGGAAGTTGATGAGCTCAGGCAGGAAGCGCTTTGAAAAAGAGACGTACTCCACTGCCAGACAGCACAGCGCTAAACCTGAGGTTACATCCTGCAATGATCTCACTGGACACTGCAAATCATGTACAAAAACACAAACATTTGGGAATGATTAGAGCATTAGTACTAAAACCTGAACATCCATTTCTCAAGTGAAAATGATTTGCTTGAATTTTTTTTTTTTTTTTGGTATTTAAAAGTAAATTTCACCACATTTTTTGTGGATGTCCAATCAGTGTTGATGGTAAATATAGTCAATTGAAGCAATAAATTCCTGTGCATGCTATATTGAGAAAGCTGAGTTTTCCTTGTCCATAACATCCTTTGCACTCTGCATATTTTGGGATGTCATGTTCGCTGTTGGAAACGTAGCTAATTTGCAATATGAGCAAAGAGAACAGCAGCATCTAGAGCACGTCCCCTGGCTACCAAGAGGCAGAGACTAGAAATCCAAGCTGAAATAGCCTGTAGTTCTTCTGTGCCCTCAACTATGTCGTTGTACACGTCAAATGACGGCGCTGGTGCCGGAACAACAACAGATTTTTGCAGCTGCACCAAAAAAAAAAAAAAAACGGCGAAATGGTCCTTTAAGAAGAGATTCATTTTAATATAAATGTCATGTCAACATGATTCAGCTGCAGTTCTGAAAAGAAACAGTACTGCTGTGATCTCAATGAATAACTGAAAATGTTTGAGGTGTACATATCTCAGGCCTCTTCTTATCCGGAGAAAACACAAGAAAGAATGACGACAAATAAGAGGATGAAGGATGGATTCAAACAAAATGTGGAGTCCGTTTGTCCAAACAAAATGAGAAACCCACAATGATTGAGTAACACACAGAAACACACACACACACACACACACAGAAACACACACACAGAGGCAGGATCAGTCAAAACAGAGCAACACAGACAACAAACACAGTGCAGGCTGTGTGTACCTTGGTGAGACCTTGGCTGATGTAAAGCAGCGCTGGAGTCGTGACTGGGTGTCTGAAGTCTGAGGTAGGAAACAGCAACGCCGTCACCTTCAGGTAAATAAGCTAAAAACACACAAAAGAGAAGCACTCTCACTTAATGCCAAGAGCATCTGTAAAACTAAGCAAATTGTAAAGGAAACAACATTTAAAACTGAAGGCCTGTAAATTAACCCACACCCACAAGTCTCACACACACTGGTGAATATTTTTAAAGGCATTCACAGCAAATCATCCATACCATGTCTAGTGTTGGGAAAGCAGCGTGCCCCTTGACCTCCAGCACCTCCTCCATGCTATGAGCGACATCTCCGATGGTGGTCTGCATGGCCTTACAGGCTGCTTCTGGAAACATCTGACACAGAGCGTACAACTCTCTACAGAAAAAAAAAAAAGAAAAGCAGTGCAGGGATGAATTAACACGTTTAGTTTCAAGGACTAAATATTTGAATCAGGGGTCAAACATGAGAAGGAAAGCCACTTGTTGAACTCACGGTATGAGCTTATCTATCGTGGTGAGTTCAGGTGGACTCCTGGTGGCCAGCTCTCCTATGTACTCCAACAGAAAGCCAAACAGTTTCTGAGAAAAACAGAAATAACACATTATCCATTTGAACAGCACTAAACACAACCAAAGACAAAAGGTACAGCACTAATTTACAGAAGTGGATAGCCTGTTCCATATTGTACCTGCAGTTTGAGTTTATTGCCTACAGCCAAACTAGGATGGTTGCATTTCTGAGTCCTGGCCACAATGAGGCGCTGGTTGTCGGGGGTGTGACCGTGGAGCAAATCTTTGAGATCGCTGTAGATCTCTGGAGCTACGAGAGGAAGAAACACAATGTAAGTGTCTAAAAATCATGATCAAATATATATATATATATATTTTTTTTATATATATTTCTGTGTAGTTACCAGTAAATGTGTATGGGAGCTCTGCTTTGGCTGCGTCCTGCTGAGCCTTCAACTCCTCTTTGGTCAGAGTCTTCTTCACTTTGGCGCTGGTCTCTTTCTCTCCCTGTTTTCTCTCCTCATCCTCACTTTCTTGCTCTGACTCCAGGTCCGAGTGACCATCTTCTCCTTCTTCTTCACTGCTGCCCTCCTCCCCTTCCTCATCCCCTTCCTCCTCCTCCTCCTCCTCCTCTTCTTCTTCATCTCCATCTTCCTCCTCTGCCTCTGATTCCTCCTCACCACTATCTCCCTCTTCGTCATCTTCATCCTTATCTTCCTCAGAGTCCTCGCCGATGTTCCATTTTCCGTCCTAGACATATAAAAGAAAAGTGAATGAAACAGGTTCTGTATTCACATAAAAAACTACAAACAATGTGAAGAGTATTTCTGAGAAAAATAATCATCTTTAACACACAAAGTGTATATTGTCTCATACCTGATAAGACAGAGTCTTCTTGTCGTCCTTGTCCAGGATGAAGCCGTCATTGAGGTCATCAGCAGACATGTAGGTCTGTCTCTGTGCGCTGTCCCCTGCTTCATCTCCCATCATCCTCCTCAGACGGTCAGCCTGGAGGAACCACAGAGCACAAGAAATCTACTGTCACACAGAGGTTTCAAGCATGTTAAAACAAGAAACTGAATGTGACAAAGACAAGATGCCGCCCGCCTCGAGATAAAAAGGCTCAACACCTACAAACAACAGGAGGCAAAGATCTGCACTGTGAACACACCTCAAGTTTCTGCAGCTTCTCCCTCTCCTCCCTGGCGAGCTCCTCTGGGGTTTTCAACTTCTCCGAGGGCTGAGCCTTCATCTCGAAGCCGAGCTCCCTGACCATCATGTCATATTCTTCCAGCTGGAACACATGGAGAGGAAGCAGAGAGAGAACCTCAGGCTCTGCCACTGATGAAAGGAAGCACCAAATGGAGGAACAACAACATTTCACTGATTGATTGGTCCATCCCTACCTTGGGTTTCTCCTCCTGTTTGTCGGCTTTGGGCGTCTTTTGCACCATCAGAGCCTGGATGCTCTTCCAGTCCTGATCCAGCTTCTCAGTCAGCTCCTGCGCCTCCTCTTTCTGCACCTGTCGTTCCCTCTGAGAAAGCACACTAAAGTTAATCATCTGGACCACAAGCAACATCTCCTCTAGAATATCATTACAATCATCTAGCAATAAAAAGCCAACAGCCTTTAAGTAAAATTCCACAAGACAGACAGTTCAGGACACTCACCTTCTCCTGCTTGGACTTCTGGATGAGCTCTTCGATGAGTTCCTGCCGGGACTTTGCCCTCTGGCTTCCCTCCTCCTCCTGCTCCCCCCCTGATGTCTTCTTTCTGAGGAGGCCCCCTCCTCCTCCGAAGTGGGAGGCAGTCAGCTCGGCTAGGTGAGAAAGTGGAATAGTGTCATTATTATGTACCAGTGCCAATGTACCAATGTTGTATCCAAACTAAGTATGGAATAATGCAGAAATACTATGTTAATTATTTTATTCATGGCAGTGCTGATGGTCAGTTTCAGGTTTAAAAATTGCAGAAACATTCAGTAACTCTAATTATACTCACCCGACAAAAGACCTTTCTCTTCTGATTCATCATCGCTATTCACAAGATCATTGAATTTCTCCATTTCAGCCAGTGACTGGCCATAATGAGTCAGCTCCTCCTCCTCGTTCAGGTTGTACACATCCTTCTTATCATGGACGCGCTGAAAGGTGATGCAAAATATAGTAGAAGTTTGAACTATGCAACAAGCCTAAAGCTACAGAATTATGTCAAAGTAGAGCCTTAGATGGTGAAATTAACTGATTGAAAGGTAATTAAAAAGGTAATCTGAGCATCAGGATCTGATGTCCTGTGTGTCCGTCCAGGTGATACAGATGCATTATTACTTCACTCACCTGCCTCTCCATCGCGAACCTCTGTAGGATTTTGTCTTCTGGTGCCATCTTGGTGTCATACTCTCCAAAGCGTCTGTCAATTAATTTGTTGGACTTGTTCTTGTGTTTGTATTCCTTCAGGAGGGTCTCTTTTCTCTGCACATAACACAACAATCAAGAATTGCATTTTTTTTTTGTCTCCAGCCCCTCTCAGACAAACGCATACACACACATAGATCCAACAGGCTGCAAACATATCAGTTCTTTATATTAGTCAAGACGGCTTCACTGACAAATCAATTTGATCTGAGAAGCAGCAAAAACTATCACATGTATACATACAGTATATACAAATATACTAAAAGGGAAGTAAAATGCAGTTTGCTTCTATTATCTCTATTTGCAGAGCGCCCTGTCCTTACAAAGCTTCCTGCAGAAACTCCCTCTGCCTCTCTCAGCATGATGCCGCGAGCACCAGCCTTCACAGCACAGATAGTGTTAAATGGATGATGAGCTGTGACCCATGACTGCCAGATACAGTGCTACAGCAGAAGAGTTGTTTTTTTTTTATTTCATAAGACCACAGAATCTTTTGTACTTTATTCAGAGTCTGTGTTCCTTTTCTTTATTCTGCCCACACTGGCATTTTCCACTTCTATGGCTTCTATTTGCTGCAGTTCCCCGGGTGTTTGGTCAGTTTTTGATAATGAACCAGCAGGAGTAAGAATCTGGTTTGTTTTATTGTTTGTTTTTTAGTTTATTTACCCAGTAAGGACTCCCAAAAAAGCAGTCTTGATATTGAAGGGATTATAATGGTAAAATAAAGCTGAAATGGGTAATTAACTGTTTCTTTATAGTCCCAAATGATGGAGCCTACTGTGCCCTTTTGAGCACTAAATATTTTAAAACACCCCCCGAGATTCACGCCTCCTAAATAACTTCTCTGCAATCTGTGTTCTGCAGCCTCTTGGACTGAATTTACTGCACGCTTCAACACAAAAAAAAAACTTGATGAAAATGTCAGTGAGCTTGAATTCTTTCTGAAGGTGACACACATCTATACTGATTGAGCTCTTGTCTTCTTACCTTATTGATGGCTTTGGATCGAGACACACCTGGCAGACCCACATCGTGCTTTGTTTTTCTCCCCAGAACATCAAATTTCTTCCTGTTGATTTTCACCTCAAAGGGGTTGTTCTTGATCTCCGTGGAGGTTTTGGTCTTGCGGACCTTGTCAGCGAGGCTCCTCTTTTTAGGTGCCTTCCCCATCTGTAACAGAGCAGTGCACTGATGAGTTATCATCACTGAAGTCACAGCAGCTCATAAAAAAGCTTTTTCAGACTACCTGTATCTGAGAGTTTGCATAAATCCTGTTATCTTTTGAAACTGTTGTAGCTAAAACAATTTGACTATTGACTGAAGTGACATCTGCATTTACATCTATGGGAAAGACATCAGTAAATAAAGGAAATGGATGACCATGACGGTCGTGCATTAGTGCGATATGTAAGGAAAAACAGAAGAGCAACTCTTCTTCAGGTGACTGAGAATGTCAATGCAGGACAAGTTCAGACAGAAAGAACAGTCCATCGATATAGAGAGGGATTTTATAGTAGGGCGGCAGAGCATAAACCCCTCATTACAAAGATGAATGCACATTTCAGAGTTCAGTGGTGCAAAAATCACAGGCACCGGTCTACAGAGATGTGGACAAAAGTGATTTGATCAGATGAGTCATCCATCACCATATTCTCAACAAGTGGGCGAGTTAATGTGCGGCATACACCAAGAGAACAGTACAGGTCTGAGTGCTTGACCCCCACAGTGACGGGGGGCCTCTGTTATGCTGTAGGGGGCATTTTGCTGGCATGATTTGGGTCCACTTGTCCCCTTAGAGGGAAGGGTCACTGCAGATCAATACAAAGTTGTTCTGAGTGATCACCTTGATCCTATGATGAAACATTTCTATCCTGATGGGAGTGGTCTCTTCCAGGATGACATTGCCCCCATCCAGAGGGCATGAGGGGTCGCTGAATGGTTTGATGAGTATGAAAATGATGTGAATCATATGCTATGGCCTTCACAGTCACCAGATCTCAACCCAGCTGAACACTTTGAGAATTTGGACTTACGCGTCAGACAGCGCTCTGCACCACTATCATCAAAACACCAAATGAGGGAATATCTTTTGAAAGCTTTTTTGTCCACTGGCCAAAATGCTAGTGAATGTTCAAATTTTACCAGCCACTCAATAGATTACCAAGCAAATCTAGCAGCCACTTGCATATTTTACCAGAATCAGGCTGGTGGCTGGTGCTAATTTTGTGCCCTGATTTCATCCCTCAAGTAAAGTCCAGAGATTTGTACAATCAATGCCAAGGTGGCCCAACACGTTATTCAGACACTTTATATTGTTTTTCCCTTTAATTTGTCGCCCGTCTGTACTTAGATACTCTAACAGTCGTTACCAGTTTGTAAACAAACCAACATTCGCGCGCACCGGCAGCGTTTACCTTTGTTCCGGGTTGATGATCCGAGTTATCAAATCCAGGCGGAAGAAAACATGGGAGAGTTACGCTGTGCCAAGGCTGACTTTAATAAATAACACTTTATTCTTTTACTGTCCACGTTGTTTCACTGAGGTGCCATTTCCAGCGTGCACAGCCCGGTGTCAAAGTTCAAAAACAAAGAAGCACACAGAGCTACATCCGGTGTGCGTTTCCCTACAGCGCCCCTAGCGCTGAAACCCGGAAATACAGCCTCCATTACACTGAAAACTGGCCTGCAGTAGAGTCGCCTACAGGTTGCCAGCACAAATACACTTAATAATAAACTTGTTTTATCTCAGATGAGCAAAGACTGGAGCATACTGATTGATTTGCAGCCTTTAACCTCTTCCACTCCACCCCTATTTTGGAGCAAAAACCAAAGATTCATTCCAAAATGATTATTGGCTGTAGCTCCTAAACCACAGCTGCATAACTGAGCTCATTCCAGAAAGGAAACCTCCCAAAGTTTCTTGTGAAAGTGTCACTCGAGGTGATAAAGAACCAGAGCAGAAAGTCTCTGAAGTCAGTAAAAACTGAAACATTTTTTCCGCCTAAGATAAAAATGTCTTTTTGGGTAAATCACTGCCTGTGTGTTTGTGTGTAAAGGTCAAGAACAGTATGGAGCTATCAACTAAATACCAGTGAATACCTGCCTCACATTTGAAGAAGACAGCACACACAGTATGACACGTTTACAGTGTTTTTGTCATGAAAAGGCCCAGACGGATTTTCAAAAAGAACATTTGGAGACTCCTAATTTTTATAAACACGTTCTGATTACAATAAAATCACAAGAAAGGGAGAGAAGCACAACTACTAGTGGAGGCTGGTGTTCTAGTGGAGTTAATGAGGTTAATCGTGCAAACAGACCAATGTTTTGGATCATTCTACGGAAACTGGTCAGATTGGACCTTTTGATCACAACCAAACAAGATTTTGTATTTCATATCATGAAGAACATGTTAGACCTGCAATAAAACATATTTTGCAAGCTCAGGCACTAAAGCCTGTGACAGGGTGGAAAGATTCAAAGTAATATGGCTGAAATTCTCTCTGTGGTCAAAGCTAACACCACTTAGCATGTAACTAAATGAAAACAATCATGTTTTATACAAATACATTTTGAAAATTTCATTAAAAGTTGTTTTCCGCGTGTTTTTTGAGTGACAGGGTGGATATGTTATGTTTGACAGAAGGTTTTGAAAGAAAAATGTACCCAAAAATGTTCTAAAAGAAAATCAAAACTCACTACTTTTTGATTTTTTTTAACATAAGGATAATATGCAAACATTTAGGTAAATATCAGCACATACAAATTTAAATGACACAAATACACATGAAGAACATAAAATGAAAATATTAAAAGACATTACACAAAAATAAAAAACAGGAGTACATATACACAAATATAAACATGTTCAGTCAGAGGTTTCAGGGGAAAAAGTTCCATAATGTTTCAAAAGCTTATTACTTTTTTTTTTTTTCAGTCTTCAAACTCTTAAATGATGTTATTTCCTCTTAGTGATGTCACTCAAAGGAACAGAACAGTATTTTGGTGCAGATATACATTGGTGTGACTGTGGAACATGAAAGTTATGGACACATATAAATCATGCTATTTTAACCAAAATATGTTTTTTTAAAAATTTGATTAACACATTTCCCATGAAGAGGGAAGCATTTATGCTCCTAAAAACAAAAAAGTCCAAGATTTATACAATATTTATTGAGTGTTACCTCACATGAATGTGATAAATGGTCAGATCGGACATGAGAAAATGACTACAGTTTAACAGAAAACAGTTAAAAAGTTAAATTTATTTCACTTGATGCTAATAAGTACACTTGAATCAGTGTCTTCAGCCATTGAAAACAATATTGATAGTTTTATACTGCCTCGTTTTTCCCTTTAAATGTTGGGGGCCTAAACTTAACAGTTTCCATGGAATGACTCCATTATGTTTCTTCATCAGAGTCCAAACCAAACATTGGTCTGTTTGAACTATTAAAGGCTGCAAATCAATCAGTGTGCTCATCTTTTCTGAAATTTGCCGTCTCTGACCTGAGAAGCTCCTGGTTCAGCTGCACATTGCTGAAAGATGCACAGAGTAACTCATTTCTTATAATGTCTTATATAAGTAGTATAAAAGAATAACTATACTTTTCATTATTATTAGACACTACACTGTCTGAAATGAACAAAACACCCCCTAACACATTTTTTTCTGCAGTATGTTATGTTGAAGGTCCAGTGATCATGGTAATATCACAGCAGGCAAAACAGTGACATTATTCTCTTAAATTTGGCACCGACCACCATTTATTCCCACAATAACTAAATCAAATCAAAGCTACACAACAACCAAAGACATTATTTATTTTATTTTTCACTCTGTTCATGCTCATCTGTGTAGGTAAACAGTAGTAAAGATAGGAAATGTATTAGATTGTTATAATGTATTTGATTGAATTAACCAGTTTGATCTTTATAAGTGATTTTATTGTTTTTATTTTTCTTTCCTTTCTACTTTTTCCTCTCTTTTGTTGGTTTTATCGTCTATTTTCGTCTGTGATCCACTTGCATTCTGGTACTGATTGCTGTGCCAAGTACTTCTGGTGTACATTTATACATTGTGTGTGAAATGTTAAAAGTATTCTCGGCAACACTTAACCAGTTAATGATTTGCTGCCCATAACACTAATTTTGTTTGTTGACATTTTTGATTCATCTTCATTTTCCACTGAGCAGTTATTCAGGATGATTCAAGACATCTAAACCTGAAGAAATACTGAACTTTTTAATATCGTCTTATATATTATTGCTCCCTGAAGGAGATATGAAATGTGTGTTAATAGTCCACTTAGAATAAGGTAACTGTTGCGGCAAATAAAAAGCTGTTGACATGTGCACCCTGACTTTCAGTATATTCCTTCATTACTTGCTGAGATTCTACATAAATGACAACAATCACAAAAAAAAAACTGATTTTAAAGGTAGTGTTTTTTTATTCATGGTTGTAAAAGAGGCAGAACCATGAGACAGATGGAAGTATTAAGTCTGTAGATGTTACAATGATGAGACATTTAATTAGAAGTGTTTCAGACAGAATACAAATCAGCATAGCTGTGAGATTAAAAAAAAATAATCTATGGTTGACTTGGATGAAAACTAAAATGGACTTTAGCGTTGTTATTAGCACACTAAAGCTAAAATAAAACATACTCCAAATAAAAAAAGGGGTAGTTACAGTCATTTAAAAAGGACAGTACAAGCTCTAAGCACTCTAACACATGCAGTCCTCCAGGAGTCATTCTCAGCTTGTATGTAGCGCCGTACACACACCACCTGTGGTGAACGGAGGCCGAGGTCTATTAAGAATCTTGGATTCGGTGGTTTCTTGTTAGTTTTGCCTTTTAGTTCAATTTGAATAACATGGACTGGTCACCAACCTTTTACTAACACAGGATGAATAAACACAAGCTAGTAAGCAATGCATGGAATTAGCCTCGGCATCAACGCCCTGCAACCTGAAGCACAGCTCATCTGCAATCACACCTTTGATTACACATCAGTGACATAAACATTAACAACAACAACAAAAAAAAAATGCTTCTCCAGTGTACATTGTGTCTTTACTGCAACTGGAAACAAACAGGTATTCAGTGATAAAAGTCTATTTGCTCAGAGTGGAGTTTTACACAGGAAAGTCCAGGTTGAGAGTGTGAAAATATGACTGATTGATCGTGCAGCTTTGTGCCAGTGACAATGTCATTTACATGTTCTGTAACTGTATCTACTTCTACGATGCACTGTGATGATCTAAACGTAATGTGTGTGGCATGAAACAGTGGTTTTTTTTAAAAAAAATAAAGAGGTTCACAGTGCTCTCTCACAGCAAGTAATCATGGCTCAATCTGCTTTGTGAGAAAAAAAATGCAGGAAGTAAAAAAAAAAAAAGAAAAAGACACAAAACAAAATGAAATATGTAATCTCACACAATATTCTGTCTTTCACAAACACAAAGGGAATCAAGGGGCAAATGCGAAACAAAGCTGAGCTCAAACAATAAATGAATAAATGAATATTTGCTTTTATACATTCCTTCATACTAAAGACTTACAGCCAGTAGCGAAGACATTATCAACCCTTGGAAATAACCAACAAGCATAATGCTTGCTGATGCTTCCCGGGATGACTCACTCCTTGTTGTGAACCATGCCCAAACATCAAAGGCTCAGACAATACCATCTGCAGGTTTGCAGCACTGCAGATAAGATACTTTTCATGAATATCCAACCAAACATCATAAGATCATCAAAGAGCTAAAGCACTATTCAACATACTTGTAAGGCCGTACCAAATGCTTGTGAGTAGAAGATTTTGAGTTTTTAAAAAAAAAAGTCAACAAACATCCAGATGTGATTTAGCTCGTGTGTGGCAGATTTAATGAAAATATTGGACGATGGATACATTAATATGAGCTTTACATGACTGCATTTTCCACAGGTAAATAATTGAGTGAAAATATCCTTCTCCTGGCCTGCTAACATGTAATTACATGGCTGCACAGCTTCAGAGGTAAAATTAGCACTATGCAATTTGTAGACGTCTCCGTCAGAATTAACCACCAGTTAAATAAGAGGGTACAAGCTTCTCTTTCTGCATTCACTGTTTTGTAAAAGACACTTTGACATATTTTTGATACAATCCCAATACATTCTAGTGGTTACAACAGTTTAGTAATACTCTTCTTTTTTTTTAAAAAAAATGAGGGTGATAAAACCCTAAAAGACCTCACATCAAGTGTGTGGGCCTGCAGTAATAGACATGCATAAAAGGCCAGATGGAGCGGACAAGACAGGATGCATCACTCACTCACAACTAAAAGCCTCTAATAATGAAAAACCTTTATGCAATCAATCATTTTTACACTGTATATAAAATTGGCACACACTAACGAGGAAAAACAGGTTAATAAGCCAGCGACAAATGATATCAAAACAACAAAAAGCATAACTGTGTGTAACTGTGGCTTTGCTCGAAGGGTGCAATGATAGCAGACAAAAAAGCAAAAAATGAAAACGGAGGCCGAGGTCAGCCTCGAGGACTGATCCAACATTCTCCAATCTAGGACTCTGTCTTTTTTTTGTTTTTCTTTAGGAAGGAAGGAGTGCGGAACTTCTTTTTCTTTTTGGAGGGTGATTTGCTGGGAGACTCGTCACCCTCCTGGTCGCCAGCGTCAGCAGCTTCCTCCCCCTCGGCTGTGTCTGCGGTGGCAGGGGCAGGGGCGGAGTCTTCGGCAGGAAGTGCTGGAGCGTCGGAGGGGTCGTCGGGTGTTAAATCTGGAAGGGTCTGTCTCAGGGTGGCTGCGTCGCTATCGTCCTTATAGGTTTGCTCTGGCAAGGACTCTGGTGAGGGGAGGAGGGAAAGTTAGTGATCTCAAAAGAGCAAACTGATGCATCTGCGCTGCTGAGCTTTCACACCACGGAAGCTTCTACAGACCAACCACTGGATAAGCTGTAAAATCCATGTGATTTTCTACTTAAAAAAGTGTCCACCTGTCACTGCACTTCACACACCTGGTATCTTTAGTGTACAGCATCTACTGATGTGTTTAAATCAGTTTAAGACATTACTGACTTTGAGCTATACAGAGAATATGTGCTCCCCAGTTTAAGCAAGCATTTAAGGACAAAAATCCTTAAAAAATTTCCACAAGCAACCTTCCCATTAAAAGCCAAAAGGGCCCTTCACAAACACACTCTACTAAAATAATACACACACAAACTCACACGTCCCCTCAGATCAAAAGCCATCTTATCTTTTCCTTTTTATCTCTGAGAATGACAATAATCAACAAAAAAAAAGAAGATTGCTATAATTAATCAGGATTTCTTTTTTCGGACTCCTTTTATTCTCTTTATCTTGACTGGCTTTATCTTTGTGTTACCTTCAATGAAACAGGGAAATCTTAATGAGTGCGGTTCCCTTGCTCATTTGTGCCCTGTGTACAAAACAAACAAACAAAAGAAAAGTCTACAACACAAAAATATAGTACTTTCAGAGGTTTTAATAAGAAAACCACACAAGTGAGATTATGTAACAAGTCAGGGGATAAAGGTGAATTCATTCAACACTGGAGCAGCTCTCAAAGTTAAAATTAGGCCTTGAATTATTAACAGGAGCCAGAAAGTCTGAACCAGTGAGCATTAATCCAGTTGCTGGGAGTAGAGACACTAGATGGGCTTCATACTGAGAGTGTTTGCATTTCTTGCCTAAGTTTCAAAGTTATAATTATAAAGAAGTATACTGTATGATCATTTCTGTCTCTGTCTTTATGTAGAAGTTGTTCTTGGAATGATATATCAACTTTTTAATGCTTAGGATTTAGTTTCTTTTTTAATTTTTCTTTTTTCAAATGAATAAATAACCTTTTTCAGATAACCTAATCGATCGAACATAACTGAATCGTAAAAGTGGAACATAATTGTTTGAATATACGAGTATTAAAGCATAAATCTAACCTTTGTGTTTGCCCAAGTATGTTTTCCTGTAACAAGCACCTGAACAGGGTTAAGCTGGAATTAAATAATGGCCTAATATTGAATTTTCTTTATCATATTATACTATTAATACTTGGGCAAACAAGTTTTAGACATATGTCATAAGTCTTTTTGCATGTATGCAGCCATCAAAACCCCTTCATAGGTTTTCATTGGAGTCAACTTAAGACAATAAAGTTTAAATTGACAGGCATAGCAACAGTAACTAAGAGGGGCGGGGCTTACTAAACAAACAGCTGTTTTTCATTAGTAAAATAGTTAAATATATTTGAGTGCAGTGCCTGCAGAAATTCCTTATTTGTTTTGCTGTGTTTATTTTATGAAGAAATAGTTTGGCTTTTAAACGTTTAGGCGACTGTCTCCTCCTGTAAAAATACTCCCAGCAAAAAGAGTTAAGAAGCAATAAGTGCTGGCTTCAGTAAACTCCAGGTATCAGGGGCCCAAACAGCATCCAAACCGCTGCGTCAAGCTCACACTGCGCAGCCAGGTGCAAAAACAACCGCAGTACAGCTTTGTTCAGCATTAACGTTGCTCACATGCAACAGAGACTTTGTCAACACCTTTTGTCAAGACCAGAGAAAACACTACACATCAGTCTTCATTTCAGATCTCCCATGTCTGTCAGGACAGAGACGAGGCCGAACACACCGACAGATAGAATGGAGACTAAAACACCACACAGCCAAGCTTTGAGCTTCAACCACCTTTCACGCTAAACCAACAGCGAGTCTCAGCAAAGCCAACAGCAGGAAGTTTGCTTCCAAAGCCACACTTAAATAAAGCACTGATGTACCTGGTAAAGGACTCGTCTGTAAGACAAAACAACATTTAACACATTTTCAAAACATTACCTGATTTGTCCGTGAGACAAAAACATATACAGTGTCATACAACATTGATAGAATGTGCATATGTGCAAGAGAGGTTGGTTAATTTGAGAGTGAATCATTGGCAGGAAGAGAAGAAAGGTTATCTAATGTAAAAGGTTTGGTAGGTTGTGAGGTTTACTTCAGGAACATCCTCCACTGGGCTTACTGTGACTTTGGGAAATGGGACTTTTATTCATGATATTGCTGCAATAAGTTTGTAAGGAAAATATCAAGATGCCATCAGTATTCAGGCCAGGGTCATTTTATTTTTCCCAACAGAAACATGAGAGGGAGGAGCTCTGAAATAACCCCCAGCAACACAGAGAAAAAGAGATTCAGAGAACCGAGTTCAGACTGAGGGAACAGTCATAAAACCCGGGCAAACGGGTTAGTTCAAACCACAAAACAGCTCTACTACTGAAGCCATGCAAAGAAAAAAAGGGGAAAACACAGGCATGGAGGTGGCGGGTACAGTAATTAAGAGGGTGGTGAGGTCAGTTGGAACAGTACGTACTTACTATGGCAACAGGTACTCTTTTGTATTTCCATCTCCTGATTGTAATCGCAGCCACAAAGAAGAAAAAAAGCACAAGTAGAAACAAATGTCTATGCAGATCAAACCACAGGCACCGTGTTAAATTATAAAAGGAAATAAAAACGTGGAATAGAGAAAAAAAAAAAAAAAAAATCAAACACCAGAAGAATTTTTTTTTTTTTTAAAGAATGGTTGGGAACCATTCTTAGCAGACCCCAAAAAAGATGGAGAATGGAAGCGAAGGGGAAAAGGAGATATTGTACAGAGAGACATTTGTTATATAACAACATTTCAGGTATTAGATTACACCGGTTTTAAAAGCTACTCATCCCCTTCCTCCCTCATGTTGACGTTAAATAACTCACAGAAGAAGAAAACTTGTTGTGTATGACTGGAATGAAGCCAATTATTATTTAAATAAAATGTATCTCAGATTATAACTTCCTGTTTTTTTTTTTTAAGAGCCAGTCCTGGTATCATTGTGGATGATACTGCTGACATACTGTAGGTGTAATCCAATAGTAATAAAGACCAAGAGGGAGAAAATAAAAAATGAAAGAACAAAAATAGTCTGCACTGGGGTCCATCAATTCATGCTAAAATAATTAAAATCAAATTCAGATATAACATAATTACTACGCAGTAGATTCACTGCCACGTCTCTGACATTAAACATTGAGGCTGCAGCAGATTATCTGGCCTTGTAATTTTCCATCTCTCATGGCATAAATCTAATTAAATAATCAAAACCTCTTGGCCTGTTATTACAGCAAACACAGCACAGCAGCACCTGTAGTAGTATTATTAATAGACCACAACATAAACAGACCCCAAGACAGACAGGCAGATGGACGGGCAGGAGCCTCCGCATTCCCTCTTTAGAGCCTAGAAAAGCCAAAATACCCAGCCAGAGGACTGGAGAAACCCATGCTGAACCAGGCAGGACAAGGCCAGGCCAGGTAACACGTCAGGCCAACCTACCTTCCTCTGCTCTGACTGGGGTGCTGGGGGGTGTGGAGGTGGGTTTCTGGCCTGTGGCCTCCTCCTCAGGCTCTTCTAGTTGCTCTGGTTCTGAAAGAAAATCCGCAGAAATAAAAACAGTGAAAAAACTATTTACCCAACATAAGTAAGCAATATAAAATCAAGGAATTGCTTAATAAATGAGCATGTTAAGTTATTTAAAATACCTTTAGAAAATTATAAAGTCTGACTAAAGCTTTGATTGTCTCAGAGGATCTTGTGGAACATTGCAACACAAAAAAAGGGAGGAACACAAAGAACTAAACCAGGGAGGAAGCGTTAATGAGGAGAACACTGCAAACCCTTTCAGATAAATCCCAGTAAAAGCAACTTTATTAAAGTGTCCCAAAGAGCCAAACAAACCAAAACTACCATTAGTTTTAATCAGAGGCACAGGAGGGAGAGTGGACACCAACAGAGATATATCCAGGACAGGTTAGCAGGAAGAGAAGGAGGACGCCATTATTCAAGTCCACACATGGGTTGCTCTGATTGGATGACTGAGCTCAAACACAGTTTCTGCAAAATGAAAAAAAGAAAAAAAAAAGAGAAAAAAAAAAAATCGCAAAATCGCTTTTAGACTCGAGGAGTGAGCGCTCTGAAAGAGAGGCGATGGGTTTAAATCTCAAGATGAGCTTGTTTTTACTCTTAACCTCTCTCCTCAGCTCCTCGTCCAATCAAACGGCAGAAAGGTATTTGATCTGCCAGAGCTCTGATGCCTTTGGACAAGACATCAGAGCAAGATGGGATGGGGAGAACAAAAAAAAAAAAAAAAAAATCAAGCAGAGGCTTCAGAGATTTAACTGTGGGTAGGGAGGGTGCTTGCACAAAGTAAAAAAACAACGGCAGCAGACTCAAAACCCCCAGAAAGAGGAGAGGACACAGCAGGCGGGGATTCCCAGAGTCTCAGTGCAGTGGTATGTAGCGAGACGGGCCAGGGCTGAACGGGGGGGAGGACAGAAGCGGAAGGCCAGAGTTTAGGCTGGACTCCACTTCATCTGGTGTACCTGGAGCCTGATCTGCCTCAGCTGCTTCTACTACTGCCGGCTCCTTGCTGAGGGCTCGCAGCACGGCGCAGTGGAACTCCTTCTGGGGGGAATCTGGAGCTGAAAAAACCTCATCTGCGGTCGAAAAAACGTCATCAGTAACCGTCCCTGCAGAGCCCTGCTCGGAGGCTGGTGTAGCCGGGGTGGGAGCTGCAGGCGGGGCTTTCTCTAAGATGGGCGAGTCAGTCGCGGACTGCAGAGGTGGACAGGGCTCGCTGGAGGCCGATCCCTCCCTACAATCGTCTTGTCCCTGCACTGTGAATCCGTGTGTTTGTGTGTGTGCGTGGAGAGATAACGTCACAGTCTGGCCAACCTGAAGATCGTTCATTTTTTTCCCTCCTTTATTACAAGTATGTTTTAAAAATACTTCCAATTTTATTATAACCATGTTTAAAATAACTTGACCTGAAATTACATCAATTTTTTTTTTTTTTTTAGCTGTGTCTAAGCTCCCTGTGTTGACTTCTTAAGTAACATTATAGTTTCTCTCAGTGTAATTACACATTTCTTGAGGGACATTAAGGAAGAGTGATTACAGAAGGAGCAAGCTATGAATTACATAACATTATTCTAATTAATTCTAACCTGAGAACTCAAATCTGCACTGATATAAGCGCCACCTGCACTAGTCATTATATAAAATTGTGAATATCATTCCATCCCCGGCACAATTTACATAATTTGGGATTCATTTTATCTTCTCTGCCTCACTTTTACCTTCAGGCCCTTTCTGTTTCTGCTCCACCTCCCTGCGGTATTCATCCAGCTCCTGGTCGGTGAGTTTGGTGAAGGGGTTGGGACCCTGCTTGCTGACGATAACCTTGGGCTGGTACTCCTTTTCGATGATGGCCTTAGACGCGGTCACTAGCTCCCCCTTCAGGACACAGATGAGAAAGAAAGAGATGATCAAATATATGTTAGTCACTGCAGGTGGTTACACATTGCTTGCAGAAAAATATGTTGAAAATTAAGGTTAGATTTTTGAAGGGGATTATCAGATATGAGGCAGTTAATTTCAGTAACTTTTACGCAGCATTAACAGAAATATCAGCCATATTAGGTTTATGTAGAACATCAGAGCACAAGTTAGAGCTAAAAGGCCATTTCATAACACAGGAAGCACATGTGATGATGCAAAATGACAGGCTACTTCTTATGAATTATTCCGTACAGATACATTTTTCTTTAATCCAACACTGACAGATTTGAGAAAGAGTCCAACATTACGTCACCAGGTACACAGAGAATAGCCAAGGTGAAGCAAAAAAAGCATGACTGCAGTAAACTAACAAACAGCAGTAGTTGTATTCTATAAAACAAAAACATTAATTCAGTTTTAACCTCGCTTAATCTTTTCGTGGACTTCATATTCTTTAAAATACATGCAGTCAACACCACCATCACTGAATAGAATACCTGTGCTCTTTACTGCCCACCTCAACTTCAAACATGTTTTGAAACAGTGATGAAAATCTCTCCTGCAGACAGACTCGAAACAGCAAAATACATGTCTATCTCTGACCCAAAGGATCCTAGCTGGCAGAAAGAAACAATAATTTAACTGCATCCAAAAGTTGTCAGGCTCTAGTGTATAAATGTGTAGAAATGGTTACATGACCGTACAAACATAAGGGAGAATGGCCTCATTCTAGCACTATTTGCTTCATATATACAGATATGTAAAGATGTGAAGTGCCTATCTGTGGGCTCAGGGGAACAATTGGGAGGATGATGTGAAGTACAGGTGAGTAATATTTGTGACTGGAGCAGCAAGTACCTTTCTAATTGATTTAGCAGGACTATAGGACCCCTCGGACACATCGAGGCCATCAATAGTGTCTGTACAGTCAGACAGAGGGGCGTCCTGCAATAGTAAACCCAGTGAGGTGGGGGCACAACCCAGCTCTTGAACACCAGCACATTCAAATTTGCAGACTGTCAGGCAGGCGTGAATGTGTGCAGACATTCGCAAACATACCAACTTCCACACACACAGAGGTGGAAAGTACTACGATGTTCCCGCTAAAGTAGAAATACTATTTCTTAGGTTTTATTACTCAAGCAGAGGTGAAGCTTCTGGTGTTGAAAACTGATCAAGTTTTAAGACTAATTTGAGTAAAAGATTTATACGGTCACTGTGAAAACTGAGGCTCCTGGTAGTACACCAACAACACAACTGTTGTTAAAAAAAAAAAAAAAAGTAATTGTGCTCATTTATTTCATCAAAAAACTGTGAGGTCTTGGTAAAAGTAGGGTTACTTATTGTCTTTGTGATTAGTTGCTTTCCACCTCTGCATCCACACATACTCTTACAAAAATACAGGAACATTGGAAAAGCATGCAAAGAGAGGGTGTTGTGGAAAGAGACACGGGGTGGTGGAAAGCATAGCAGTGATGAAACAAATAGCCAGGATCATGCATTGTGAGGACAAACTATCCACACAAGGGGGTGCTGAACAGTATGGTACAGCGTATCGAGTCTTAAAACAACAACACATCAAGGCCTTCTTTGGTCTTCTACCTGATGTGCAGGGTGAAGTTTTAAGTAAGCCATTTGATTAAAACACTGAAAGAAATAATTAGAAGCTCTCTTTTAATATGCTCGTGTCCTGCTCCTCATGGTGTCTGGGTTAAATGTTCAGGAAGCTTAGTTTCCACGTGGAAAAACTGAGCTACCCTGCATAGGAAGGGCGAACCATGCAAACCACATTTATTTTTACCATGTTTTGCCTTTTTACTTCTCATAAAGAGGATAAAGAGTGCATGCACAGAAAAAAAAAAAGGTATGGTTGACTCTGCTGGGGATTTTGTTGAACATTTCATGGAACCAAAATGATCAGCCTGCAAATGCTGAGACCGATAACAGCCCTAACCGGAACGCAAAACAAATAAAAACCTCAAAGAAATAAAAAAAAACAACCAATGTATGAATATGGACACAACCTGAGCTGGCAGGTTTGGAGAGCAGAGTGAGGTTACCTCTCCCACATACTACTCACCTGCCAGATTGACAATCTCTGTGGTCAAAGAATAATGTCACAGTTACAAAGTCACCCCATGCTCGGGGACACAACATGGAGGACATGTTATGCGCTCTGTAATTGGTGGTGAAGTTACTCCTTCAGAAACTGATGTCAAATCAGATTACAATGGATATGAAGTTTTGATGGCAACCAATTTTTTTCATTAAAGATCAATTTCTTTAATTTAACTTTGCGCACAATATTCACACATTGCAGCATTTTGGTTTAGGGGTGGCTCCAGACCTGGATAGAATATATTATTGAAATATTTTTGGAAATTTGAAATGTATGTAGATAAAAAAAGAGACCAAACATGAGACACGTATTCATCTCCAGGTCAGGAAAGCTGTAGCAGTGAGGTTTTTATGTGTTCACAGACTGACCTGGTTGAAGGAGCGTTCCACCACAGAGCCAGCACACAGAACCTGAGACTGGGGCCCTGCTGTCTTTATGTCCTGCAGGTTCTGCTCCCGGATCTACAAAAACAAACAAACAAAAAAAAAAAAAAAAAACATTTTAAGTCCAAAAAGAACACTAAACATACAATACATCCTGCTCAAGAAGTACATTAGGAGATGGCCTTTGTTTCACAAAAGTACAGGCAGCAAAAAGGAGACACCAAAGGAGGAATATTAATGACCAGGAAAGATAAAAGAAAGCCTTATTGATACCTTATTCCTCATTTCCAGGACTTCTTTCGGGTTGGTGTTCAACGGGATGAACTGATTGGCTGCGGCAGCCTGGCGGAGTCCATCTTCTTTTGTCCACTGTAAACACCACATAACGTGTTAAAAAAACAAATAAAACCAGATAGACGAAATGACATAAAAACCCAAGCACAAAAATAGATTCAGACAAAATACTATGCAGGCTTCACAATACAAGAATCATGCTGAACTGAAATGGACAAAGTGAAATGACTGTAAAAAGGCTCGAATGCAAAAAGTGAACCAATGATGATGAAGCACATTTAGGAAAATATGTGCAAGCTTCATTTTGACTGAAGTAGTGTCGTTTATTATGGATTTTACATCATTACCTGCATTTCCTCCCTGATGCTCATCAACCATTACATGTTAGGACAGTTTTGATACACAATAGATTTTGCTTTTTGTGTTTTTTTTTTATGTGATAACCATAAAAGAGCTGAAATAACATTAATTAATTAATTAATGAGGAATTTGCCAAGAAATGCAAGAAAACTCTCAGGGGACAAATTTTAGAAATAAGTTAAGAAACCACTCAAATCAATTTTAGGATTTATAGATTATGTTACTAATTTTTACACAAAACAGCTAATGGCTGTCTGCTATTATTAATTTTTTTTACATTCATCCATAAGACTCAATGCTGAACTCTAGAAACTCTGTGAAACTAGTTGAACCAGAACTAGGCTGCTGGAGGCGAGGAAGCACTTTAATACTAACAAGAAAACCACAGGAAAGTTCAAGCACAAGAAACATCATGTTTATGAAGTGTTGTGGTTTATGATTTAATAAGCTGCTGAGCTTGTATGACTGGTTTTAGGAGATACTTTGGCCGATGCTCAGTCAGAAACTGCTGATAGGACAGTGTAGTGAAAAATAATGTCATCATCATTGATATACCATTAGAATTAAAAAAAAAAAATCAAAACAACAAAATCAACCGAAAACATCACAGAATGAAAATAAAAAAAGGTGAAGAGGTAAGGGAGGGAGAAGTGAAGGGTGGCGGGTGGTGAGGGAGTGTGAGGGATGGCCGGGTGGGAGACAATGAGGCTGGCTTACGAAGCGAGAGTGGCAGTGAGGGGTGAGCTGGCATCACCAAAGTCATTTCCCAGGCTGATACACAACAACAAGGACGACAGAGATAAGAGAGAAACACACCCGAGGACATTCGCCCACGTTGAGACAAAAAAAAAAAAAAAAAAAAAAAAAAAAAAAAAAAAAAAGCCATTGTCACAACGCTACAAACTAAGACAAGAGCGTATCTTTGCGGCAGAGGATGAAACCTTTCATTGTTAAATAAAATGTTCCTCTTTATGTGACAAACCCATCCCTTTTTCACAAACACGTTGTTTTTGTAAACCTGGTAATGCTCAGCATGATTGAGGGAACCCATTTCTTGCACCAAAACTGAAAGAGCAGCGGGTGAGTATAGAAATCAAATCTTCAGCTTTCATGCAAAAATGTTTTATTTAGTCATTTTAAACTAAAGCATGTAATTCGCTGTGGAAAGCGTAAGCTCATGACTTCATTCCTGTATTTGCTCTGAGCTTGGCTGGTTAGCTGCCAAACCAGGGGGCTAGATGAGGAAGGGTTTCTTGATGGAGGTAGCTGGGTCGGGTTGGTTGAGTATGAGATGAACATGTAAACACGATATACTCACTGAGAAAGAGTCTCACAACACAACATTTCCTACTTTCCCAACAGGAGATAATCGATTCAAAAGTCAGGTCAAATTTGTTCAGTTTTGCTTAGTTTTTCTTTTTCTTTCTTGCTTTTAACAAATCCACTCATGCAGGCGCACACCTTGAGGTGTTCACAACCAGAATAAAACCAAAAACTAGAGAGAACAAACACAATAGGGGAAATGTACAACTGGGAGCAGTTGCAGGTATTTGAGGAAAATAAAAATCAGAAAAGCAGGCTGCATAACTCTTTCCGAGGAAATTTCATACTAAAGATTTCTGTTTTACTTGATTGTTTTTCTTTTAAAATGTCTGTAATGTATCTGGCATTATTCTGGAAATTAAATTTTCTCAATTAGAGACATGCCACCTCCCTTATTTATGCAAGCAATGTGTTAGGAAATGTATAATAAAATAAGCTTTGTGAGCAGCCCACAAAGCAAACTGACACTAATGAGGTTTTGGTCTCACTATACTCGCTTTATTTTTCCACTGACTCATCTTTAAGCGACAAAGTAAGCTAACTAATAAAACCAAGCGTGTACATTATGGTTAGCAGCAACATCACCGTGTCTTGCCACTTTTACCTGCCCACTTGAGGACTCATGCCACACCCCTGCTGCTCGCTCCTCTGGGAAAAACATCAACACCAACAATGCATTTCACTACTACACATGCAGTGGGGCATGCTGTGGGCAGCTGGCCTGGCATCATGAAGCGTTAAGAGACCAGAAGGAAAAAGAATAACACCCACCTAAGCTAGGAAGTAATTAACAGAGCAGAGGTAACTGCATCAGATAGGTGGGTTAATAGGACATCTGAAATTACAGTGCAAGTGAACCTAAAAAAAGCTTAGTGGTGAAGAAAAAGTAGTGAAAAGCAGGATTCTATTAACTTCCGTTTTCAGCCTGCAAGCAATTATGTGAAAAAAAACCCTCACTGTCCCCAGAACCTCAAGATGCCGACCACCTACCCATTTCCACCAACAAGGTAGCTGTAAAATCTATACTATGAACAATAAGGTAGGCACAGACCAAGCAGTTGGTTATACAGCTTGGCACGCAGACACCGGACGAGAGAGACTGCAGCAAGGGTTTGACGTGATCGTGTGTTATGTTCGTCCACACCTTAGGCTTCGACTTGGGGCTGCTGCCGTCGGGCCCGTCCTCGTAGGGCTCGTCGGGCCGGCCGCCGGCATTGAGCCAGCGGGTCTTGTCACGCTGGCCGCGCTGGAAGCTGTGTTTCAGCGGGGAGCGAGCACCTGAGTCACTGTCCTCCCCGTAGGAGTAACCACCGTGGGCGGAGGGAGCGTTCTCCACGTCACTGTACTTTTTAGCTTTGTCTCGCAATGCCGGGCAGCGGTAAGGATAGCCCGTCCTGTAGCCCTGGAAGACATGAAGACAAGAAGATAGAACAACAGCAGGGTTTAAAAATTACTAATATACTATTTATCAAAGTTTAAAGCGAGACTATGTCACTTTTGAAAGAAGAAATAACACATTCTTCTTCTTAAAAATGTTATTTATAAGCAACGTTTTCAGATTAATTGTGGAAGTCATCAAACCAAAGTTTAAAGTTTTTCCTTTTTCTTTGTAGTTACCAAGTTGTCGAGCATTCTCATGAGAGCCTCAAACTCCTGCTCCCCGACTTGCCACTTGGGGTGTGTAGAGGACCCGTCGCCGGCTGGCTCGGGGACCCGTGGGCGAGACTTGTATTTCCCCGGGTCCAGCATCACCAGATTATCTGGCCCTCCAGCGCTGGCCAGTGTTCGCACCTGGCAGAAATGTAGGGGGGATACAGACAGACAAACCACAGATAGATGCACAGTACAGAAGGAAAAAAAATGTGGACATGAGGACATACATAGACACACAAACATCCAACAAAACAGACATGTACATGAAGAAATATGAACATATATAAAGAAGTGGAGAGGCAAGAGACAAAGACAATTGTTATGAAAAATGCAGACAAACATATGAAGCCAAATATCACAAAAACAAATGACAAACTCATACCACAAAGTGTTAATCCTTAAGATTATTTACATAAATAAATGCCCCGGCGCTAGTCGCTATTGCCAAATGATATTTCAGAGCGAATGTCCTTTACAGAGCTCAGTGTGTGTCCTACCTGGATCTCACAGGCAGTGACCAGGTTGTGGATGTAATAGAAAGCTTCCTCCACTGTTTCACCTACAGACACCAAGCCATGGTTCCTCAGGATGAGCACCTGGAGCACAGGAAAAATAAAAACTTTGCAAATACAAACAACATACAGAAAAATGTCTGTTGTTGCTCCAATTCTTCTTGCTTTCATTTACACTCACACACACACAGTGCCGTTACCTTGCTGGTAGGCCCCAGATTCCTCTGTATGAGAGTGCTTTCTTCATCATCCACCAGTATGCCTTGGTAGTCATGGTAGACCACCTCCCCCAGAGACAGCGCCTCAGGTGAGATGGGCAGCAGGCCACATTTCATGGCCGATACCTGCATCCAAAAAAAAACAAGGTGACACAACATATGACTTACTATGATGTGTCCATGTCTGTGTGTGTATTGGGTGTAATTACTATGTGCACACTGTCCCTTACCGCAGCACCCGCGGCTGTGTGTATGTGTACGATACACTTGACGTCAGGCCGTGCGGCGTAGATGGCAGAGTGTAGAGTGAAGCCGGCCTGGTTGACTCCGAGGTTGGTGCTTCCCCGGTCCACTACCTCACCTTGAAGGTTTATCTTTACCTGCAGGGCGGAGCAGACAACAGACGGTAACTCAAAGCGAGATTAACACATTTAATTTCCATGATCTTAGTTATGAATCTCAATCAGGCTAAAAGCAGTTCATTTTTGTCAAATACTAAAGAAATTAACTAATGGATCTAAAGAGAAATAAAGAAAAAATGTTGGACATTTACTGATGGAAAAGTAGGAAAAAAACAAAAATAAAGGCATGTAGCATCAACAGAGATCAGCACTGATTCTCACCAGACTGGACGCAGTGACTTCACTGTACAGGAGCCCAAAAGGGACAATAAGGAAGCGCTCCTGGTCTGAGTTCACCCGGACCTAAAGGACCAGATGACAATCACATTAGATGATATGGTTCATAGAAAATGGTTCACATTTAGCTGCTGGTTCACATTAGCTAATCAATCAATAAAGAACGTTGGTCAGAACAAAAGCATTTTCTTAAAGCTGATAAAGAATAGACAGAATTAAATGAACAACAACGGTGTTATTTTAACTTAAGTCACTCAACATGATCTGTTTTATTATAAAGAAAGAAATGTATCTTACTGTGAGATGGTTGTAGATAAGCTGGGACCAGCCGAACAAGTCAGTGAGGCGATAGAAAGCAGCCAGCTTGCAGCGAAGCAGCTTCTCGCCTTTGTCATATGAGATAGAGTCTGAGCCACGCAAGTCATTCACTGGAGTCACCATACCCAAACCTGAAAGGTGAAGATGGGGTCAGATAGTGTTGGCTAACATTGAATAGGTCGATGGGGTTAATGCCGAGGAGAAAGGGACATTAGAACAAGAAAAAATGGATAAAATACAGTGCTCTGGACCCATTTGTGATTTCCTTGCCAGCAGGAAAGAAAAAAAAAAATCACATGTACAGATAATAACTATTAGATGGATTCTGTTTACTGAAATCAAACTGGACTCTTTGTCCAGAAATGAATTCTGGCATGCAGTGTGTTAGTCATTGTGAGCAGAGACGTAGAAGGGCTAAGAGGTCAAAAAGTCACACATACACACACACACACTCATTCACTTCTCTGCTTACTCATGTTGAGTGCTGCCATGCCTCCTTGTGGTGCAGCGGGATACATGGAAGGCATGCTGGTGGTCATGAAGTCAGCGATCTGCTGCAGAGCCAACAGGCTCGTAGGCGTCTTCCCCTTCTTCAGCTGATCCTGGATCATTGTCTCCAGCTCATCGCAGAATGCCTGCCGGACAGCGACGCAGACACACAGACAAACAGAGATGAAATGGTCATAAGGGCAAAAGACAAAACACATGAGAGGCACGATGACATAAAAAGAAAACAGGTAGGAAAACTTAAACGGAGTAGGCTGGCTTGAGATTAATGTTATTTTTGTCAATACGTTATGTTGCCAGTGTGTAAATCAGTTGTAAGTGGGGATCCATTTGAAAAGTCTGAACTGAACTTTTACAACAAAGCAATCATGCAACCCTGACAAAAACATTGTGACACCGTCACTGAGTTTCACAGGTCAGCCAATAAAACAAGGACACATAAAGCTGAGACTCTGAGAAAGGTCATAGAAAAAAAGGAACAGCTTGACATCTCCCTCAGCACTGTCCTTAGGTTAACAAAGTAGAGGCTCATATAAGCACCATTCTGGGCTCATTTTCAGTGCTTTTCATACACACAATAAGCCTTTAAAACAGTGTTCAGCTGGTCACAGGCACACTGTTTATGGGGAATAAACTGGATCCATCATGTGATATTGAGAAGACTGCTGACTTTACACTAACAGAGTCTATTCATGTTTTAAAATGCCTGCTGTGGTCGTGTGCATTTATCAACTGTGACCACAATATTTTGTCTATTTTCTATCGCGTCTGTCCCACTAACCGGGCTCTGCAGTATCATGGAGACCCTTTTCCTCTGCTCCATCATGTTGAAGTCCTGCCGCAGGTCGGGAGCCATGTTTCTCTCCCTCTGGTACTCCGGACTGCTCTCATCCACCCGGTCGAAGTACCGCTCCTTGTGGGGGGCTGTGGTGGGAGGGGGAGCCGTCACCACTCCGGCACCTGAATCGCCGTTCATCCTGGGTTGGCCTCCTGTAGATGGGGGTAGCAAATATAACCATTTTATATTGCTATAAAGTGGCCAATAATATAATACTTATTGACAGAAAGCTAATATAATACAATCATTTCTAATTTAAGCAGCGTTGAGTATCAGGTGTTTTTGGGAGGTTGCTGGAGGATATTTTCTAGTAAAAAGGAACATTAGCCCCTATGACTCATTGGCCCAGAGGTTGGCACAATAAAAATGTTTGTGTTAAATTCAGGGCCATAACCTGTGTTTGTATGACAACATCTATGAGCTCACATACAGATGGGTCAGAAAAAGGATAAAAGCTATTTCACCTGGCTCTAGACGTAGATTTGGCAAAAATATTTGGCACCACTCGTAATGTTATATAATGTAAAATACGAAATCAAAATTATATAAAACATTTCACATACTAATAAAACAGACTATAAAACCTCATGTTTCTGTGTAAAATCTGTGTAAAATTATGGATGGCTTGTTTCTTAAACGTGGGGAGTAATTCCATATATTTCTGAGAGGAGAAAGATGATGAAAGATTTTCTGAAATGATCATCGCCTGTCATTCGACCTGAAAGCCAGTCACACTCTTCCCCTCTTCCTGTCATGGCCATTGGACTCCTCTTCCAGCTCAGAGAGGTTTTAATTGATTTTCACAATGTGTTTCCTGGCATCAAAACACTACTCAACTGTCAAGAATAGGCAAAGGAAAGTCAAACAAAAACTGGAAATACAGCCACAGGTCTATTTACCGTTCACCTTAAAAAAAAACATTAGATTAGAGGTGAACAAACTTCACTAAGAAGTCTTTAATTATCTCCCAGGAAACTCTAAAGCATTGTGGACATAACTATTTTTGTATACTGTATGCTCAATAATGTATGCTCTCTTAACCAGCCCCCCAAAAGAAGTAATTGACAACAACAGATTTCAAGACATAAAGAGAACAGAGAGACAGGTTTCCAATAGATCCACCTCTATCCAACTGGCTGGGTGTATGAGGGGATAAATAGCCTCCGCCTGTCTGTCACAGCACAGACTACTGAAGCTCTGGCTCTGAAGGACACAGACAGACTTAGGAGCATAGGGAAGTATATGTGTGTGTGTGTGTGTGTGTGTGTGAGTGTGTATGTGTGTATGCATGGGTAATGGAGGGTGCTCTGGCAGAAACTGATGCAGCCCATTAGTCTGCATCAATACAAATGTTCAGCCAAAACTACCATGACAACTACAGACCAAACCCGAAGCATCCAGTATCACACTGAGCACCGACAGACCCTCTCTCTGTTTCTGTCCACTTTTATTGGTGTTCTGAGAGTTTCCACGACATCAAACCCAACATTTACACTAATTTCAGGTCACCTGCTTCAATCTAGGTTTTTTGTGATTTCATGCTGTTTGGCTAATTCCAGCCCGACAACGTTTTTGTCCATTTTCAGCTCATGAACACATTAAATGTTCATGAAGAGAATTTCAATTATCACAACATAACATTGTACATTGTAGATTACTGCCCTACAAAAGGCAGAGAGCAGTAACACTTGTAATGTCTTTTTCGACTGATTATTTTACAGCAAAACTGTTTGATACAGACCCAGATAAGACCCAAAAACTGCACTTTGCCTTCAGAAAAACTTCAGAGATCATGTGGGAAAAGCACATACCAACAAACAAAATGTGTTCTTTTTTCAGCTTCCCATCTACAATTTGTAATAATTACCTTGAAATCAATATAATACATTAATCCAAAATGTAACATATTTAAATATGTGATTTAAAAGTAGCTTAAACAATTAATTCCACTGGAGACAAAAGCTGAGGCAGCAGTTAGCTACAACTACTCTGCTAAGCTAGGCTAGTTACCTTTTAGCAGGACTAGTTTAGCTGTTTATTTGCCATGACTGGAATTAGTTATTACCTTATTTATGTGGGAAAACAAAGTAAATGACCAAGACATTATTTCATCATCATTTATACATTTAAATTACACAAAACAGCTAGGAGGAACAAGTAAGCTAAGTAAATTTAGCTTTACCCAAGGCTAGCCGTCGCTATCTCACCAGCTAGCTTTAACTGGATCTGGCTCTCTTGTTTTGGCAGTTTTGTTTGGTTTTAGCTGTTTTGCAGTACTGCAAGTTTAAAGATGCAGTTTTCTTTTAAATTATGCGCTTATATACACATAATAAATGACAAAATATTTTTTAAAAATGTAAAATAATAATTATACATAAAAAATGGATGCTAAAACAAGTTGCATTCTGGCCTACTAAATTTTAATTAGCGTTACTGCGCTAACTAAGTTACATTCTCAACATTATTCATTTATTAACATTATTCATTAATCCTACAATTATTGAGACAAATATTTAAAACAAAAACTTTATGAATCCTTACGCCTTCCACGTGTAAAGAAACTCCGAAATGCGTCCAGAGAGGAGGTAGTTGGGGTTGACACCCTCGCCTTTCTAACAACATTCACTCCTGATTTAAAACCAAATCCTTTCACATTTTTCTCCTTGGCGTCGCCTCTCTGCTGTTTTCCTTTAATCATTAATACTATCTTTAAAAGAAAGAATGAATAAAAGAGGAAAACAAACAGCGTACTCTCTCTACAATCACTCAGGATGGAAAACTCAGTAGGGTCTGTCGTGCTCGTGTGATGAGGACATCAGTTATTGACAGAAGAATAAACATCAGCAATTAGCTCTGGTGCCAAATACACTCATTAGGGAGAAAAGAGTGTGTCCCAGTCCCTGGCACGCTATTAATACAACTGTATCTCTTGTATAGCAAAAATATGCTCAGAATCAAATTGGTTTGATGCGGGAAATTCAGCAACAAAAGCGAGATGCACATCGAAACTTGCCACTTGAACCACTTGAAATGTCGCTGAAAGTCAAACAGGTCAAGGAAAGCTACATGACAACCCTACAGTCTCTGCAGCCCTTCCATGACAGACCTGTGTCAGCCTGGTTTACAGGAAGATGGTCTTAACGCTTCTCGACTGACAGATTCCCTTTGGTCTGATTTTCTTGTTGCTGCGTTTGCTGCCTGTTGTTAATGTTGGTGTTTATCGCTCGTGGCAACGAGACAAACCAACATGTCGGCTGACAATGGGACAACAGAAAAAAAAAAGACAAATTAAATCAAGGACAAAGCCCTGAGAGTTTAACAACCATGCAGTCCTTTCTACTGACCTTTTCTGTTTAAAGTGAAGAATATACTAGTTCAGAAACCCGTCTGAAAACAGAACAGTTTCACTATCCAACTGTCACAAATTAAACCCCACAATAACACAGAGCCGTCATCTGTTGACATTTAACAGAAAATAATCAAAATTTTGTCGCACATTGTAAATACAATGTTTGATAAAACTGGTATTTTATCATGTATTCCAGTCTAATCCCAGTTTTTGCTTAGAAATAAGAATATAAACTGTAACATTAACTCACAGCCAACACACTTTACTTCACAATGTAAAAACATTTCAACTTTGGGCATCATACACTTTTCCTCAATGACCTAAAAAGGCATTCTGCCATGATACATATTATGATTAACTTTAGAAATGCTTGAATTGCATGCAACTTTTGTTTGAACTATAATTATCCAATGATGAGCCAAATAATTTTAGCTGTTTGATTACTGAATAGCCTCTGGGTTTACATGGTAGGATATAACATTATGGCTGCTACTGCTTGAGGTATACTGACTATTGAAGTCATCACGAGCGCAGGATTTTATTTAAGCCCTAAAATGGGAATTAAAGTTTGATTTCAATGCAAATCTTGCTGAGTGCTGAAGCACTGCAGGAATTAACGGAGCTGTTGTGTAACAGGATCCTTTTCGATTGTCTCCAGGCTGCCATCGGTACAGACAGTGTCCAACACTGCAGTGCACACTAACGCAAGATCTGCCAACACCTGCAACCACAGACTGAATGAGCCAGAAGTATTTGTTACGCTATCTCTAAAACTACATATGAAAAAGGAGGAGCAGCAGAGGGAAACCAGATGATATGCAGACATCACCTCTGTAGCCGTCATATATTCTCTCTGTCAGTATTATCAACTTGATGCCGGAGTAAAGTAAAGCTAGAGGAGGTTAAAAGGAATATAGATCATGTTATGCAATATTACTAAAGGAGTTCAATCCGGCTCCTTCCACTGCCATCTCAGGGAGAATATTTTAAGTAAATTAATTTCCTGCTGCCCTCTGCCATGCTACAAATCTTAACTCAATCACTTCAGCTGTGCAATACCAGACACCATTCCAGCCTGCACATCTATAGTGCATCTATAAACTATGCTAAAACAGATAATCAAGTCACAGAGTGCTTTATTCCTTGTGGACAAAGTAGCAAAAACATCGGCCGTAGATGCAGGAAGCATTTTTCTCTTTCTACGCAGAATGTTGCCATCTCACAACCACAGGCGCCCCCGCCTCGCCAGACGCCATGTTTCTCATCTCTCCTCAGAAATGTAGGTGCAGGGGGCTCGGTGAGCCTCCGCTCCTGTTAAGTGTGCAATCACTATGGAAACCAAACACATTACCATGGAAACACAGGACAGTCTTTAGAGATTACGGTTATGTAAGAACAGCTGTAGGCTAACATTACACAGCGAGCCAGCCGGTGTCACAAGGCGCACATCTTCAAAACTAATGTATTACTCGTCTCACGTTAGCGTCAAAACATCTCAGGGACTCAGGATCTTATTCAGTGACAGTAGGTCAGCAGTGAATGTGCATTTCTACAGATACCACTGAATTAAAAATGACATGTTTTCAAGATTAACTCAAGTTGGGAATCAAATGCTTAATCTTTAAGTAGTAAAGATTGATGTGCTGAGAAACTTTTACTCTTTTATAAATGCACTTGTTCTGTATCAAGATGTTAACAGAAAACTCCTCTCTGGAAATGTCACTGTGCATCAGAAGCACCAGAAGTTGGTGCCACAGTTGATATAAATCAGGACAATAACAAAGTGTTCATCTTCCACCTTAACTTTCTTTAAGAGAGACAGAATGAGACTGGATGTTTGAACATGTGGTTATAGCAGCAGTGGTTACATCTTATGATGGCCCGTCTCCCTGAAGGCAGATTCACGCTCTTCACCACACCCCGTTGGATAATCTGTATTGGAAAATACACTTTTCTTACTAAGTGCAACCATGGGTGTGCCTGAAGCTGCAGCTCATCCATCAACCTGACTGTCAGTATCTGGCTCTGGTACTGTACCATCTGTCCTGACCAGCACTCTGTGCGCCGCAAAAAAAGTATCAAAAAGGGGCTTAAAAGGGTACAGCTTCTCCAAAGCTGCAAGAGAAACAAAAAAATGTAAATCCCTTTTCAAACATAGCCAACTGTGGGGTCGCCAGTGGCCATGAAAAGATCAGATTAGGGCAACTTCAAGAGAATTTTGGATCATCAGTTTTTTCCATTAAACCCTGGAGACACACAATGACTGAGTTAAACGCAGCCTGAAGAAGAAACCAGTCAGAAAAATGTAGACTGAGCGTGTGAGCAGAGAAACCTGCTGTAGGCCAGCTTCGGTACAGTTTGTGTCAGACTCTCTCTCTGCTATCTTTGAAAAGATTACCTTGTTTGAGCTCTTATCTTCAGGCTTGCTAGCGAGGACCAAAACAGTGAGGGTCACACCAATGGCCACTGACAAGCAGAACATGTAACAGCTTATGGACATTAAAAGCCAATGTCGGTGCCTCCTTTTGCACTGTGGATGTGGAAAACCCTTGTAATGAATGCGTTCAAGGGTTTTCTCATCTCTTAGCAACAAGAAAAATGCTGTGATGATGAGTCAAGCGTCACATTCATACAGTATATGCCACCTGCTTTTGTGTGATAAATTAGAGAGATTTTATTTTACTGTAAGAATATATTTAAACATACAAATGCTTCAAAAGTCATTAAAGGAAACGGCAGCTGACAACAACAGCCCTGCATGTCTACCTGAGAATACTACAAACCTTAGCTTTACTATATGTGCTCATTGTGCATGTTGTAAACTTGGTGGCACAGATAGCCAGTTAAATATCTTTACTTAGATTAAAAAGGTTGCATTCACAAGAAATTAATAGCTTTTAAGCCAGGCACAGACAAGACATCCCTGATTATGATTTCACCAATCTATGTGGCTTTATTCCTATATGGTACAAAATGTCTAATAGTATAGGGGAATATTCTTATTCATACCAACATTCATACTAGAAAGTGCTATGGATTGAATCTTCTATGGCAATACATATATTTCTATATTGTGAGTTCAATACATATCCTAACATAGCTTCTGAAAAAAATCAATTAAACTGTTTATGGATAAAAACACCATGAGTCAACAGACACACTAGCAGCTCTGTGAGGCTATACTTATGCACAAAGCTGTGAGCTAAATGCGCACAATGACACGGCTAACATACTGATGTTTAGCAGGTTTAATGTTTACCATGTTCACCATCTTAGTTTAACGTGTTAGCATAATACTTGCTAATTAGCGCTAAACACAAAGTATAGCTGAGGCTGATGGGAATGACATTAATTTTGCACATATATAAGTTTTGACCTGATGGTGCCACTGGTAGTTGATGGTACAAAATTTCATCCAAATCCATTTAATAGCTGTTGTTGAGGAACTGTTTTTCCATCTAGACCAAAGACCAAAGCCCCATCCCTAACCAGACAGGAATGTTCATTTTTGGTTAATCCAGTGAATTAAATACCTGACAAATTAAGGTATTTATAAGTAAGGTACAAATCCAACATGGTCATAAAGCAGTCCCGCTCACTGATTTGCAATATTGCCCACAATGACCTGATACACTCAGAGATATTAAGGGATAGATACCTCAGCTCTAACAGTACGGCAAAATGTCTGACAGCAGACACATTTTATATTTATCATTTCACAGTAAATATATGCTCATATTGGTCAGAAAAATTCTATTTTCTCCGGCTAAATCCTCTTAAACTCATGATCTGTGTGCCTATCAGGACAATGTCCATCTGTACACCCGAAAAAGAAAATGAACAGGATGCTGTTGTGTTAAAAACAAGCGACTGAGAGTCAAACTGATGTTCTGAACTCGCTATGACCCCACTCAATACAGATGTTTCCAGCCTCCACAGAGGCTGCTATGAGGTAATGATGGGTTAAAAAAAAAAAAAAAAAAAGGTGGAGATAGTATATGAAGAGGAGCACCAGGCTCTCTGCTCTCCCTCGGCGCCTGGCTCTTTGTAAACTCTGTAAAAACGCTCTCCAGCGGAGATTGTACAGATTTCATTTTTATCATCTCTCTTTTGAGATGACGGAAGCTTGCACTAAAAACATCTTTACAGCATGACTAAGCTCTCACCAAACGGAAAGCATTCTGTAAAAGATCCATTGAGTTTGTTCCAAAAATATGACAATCAAGCAATCGCCAGTGAAAAGATCATTATGTGCGTGTAGAAAAAAAAATGGCCTGGTGTTTCTGTGTGTGTGTGTGTGTGTGTACAGTGTGTTTCAAGCAGTTCTTAGACACTCAGACAAGGCTCTTTATATCTCAGAGCTGGATGCCTGTCATTACTGTGGACCAAGAATCCACGAGCAACTGCTCTTTAGTGTCATGTGCATGTAGGCGTGAGACCCTTAACTACTGAGACTGGTAGGAATGCATTAGGTGTCATTTTAGCACTTCCCCAAGTATGGTGTTGTGCATCAGACAGTAACTGCCCCACACAGAGAAGCTACAACATGAGCTAATTTCAGTCAAACGTAAATACAGTGTTTAACAAAATGAGGGGACAGCAAAACACGTGTTAGGTTCAAACCAAACCTCATCACTTAAAGAAAGAAAATTAGGCTTTGTAGCAACATTATTATCTTTCTCAGTATCATGCAAAAAAATATCATTTTAATATCCTAAATTCTTTTCCAACATTCAACATGTAAACATATGGATGTCAGACTTTTTCCTCCTAAATTATTTGAGTCCATCCCACATTTTGGAGCATATTCAATCAACCAAGCAGGTCTTATTTAGCAATAAAATGTTATTTACCCACTATAGTTTGTAGCAAGCATCTTATCTAGCTGTCCGCCCTTATCTCACCCTTAAGGTTAAAAGGAGTGACTGGTGAACCAATTTCAAAAGACATTTTATTGGCACATGATCTGTTGGGCTGATGTTGAAATGAGAGGAAACACTATAGCAGAAGAAGAAAGAACAGCCAGCATCGAAACTGATGTTGGAACTACATTAGAAAGGCCTTTTGGTAAAATTTCGCCTCAACCCATGAATACGCGAGTCACTTACATGAGACCTGGTTAGCTTATAGTAAAGCTGTGCACAACTGAATGCAACCAAAGCTCATTATTTCACCTCATACTTATCTTTAAAGGAGATATCTTAAACATTGTAATTATTTTAAAACAAACTGGTCGATATCACCGCGCGGCTGTTTGTTTCCTCTTTGAAGTCAGGTGGCGCCTTCATCATTGCGCCGGCTCGGATATCACATTATCATCCACTCACTCACTACATTACATTTAGTCTCCATCCATTATCCACTGTGTAATTATATCCCAGAGTGCAGCTTCCAAGTTTTTGTGCTTAGTCAACAGAGGCTAACCCTCTGAGTCCAGTGGCACGCATCAATGAACTGAGATAAAAATTTAAAGAAATATGAATTTTCTTATCATCACCGCTTTGGAAAATAACATCACCTTCTCTTGGTTTCATTTGAGAGACAACAAAATTAGCTCCTCAGCGAACCCAACAACTTTTTATAAAAACATACTGTAAAATAAGCTTCACCATCGACGGGACTGCTGTACGCACAGGAAACATATTATCTGTCGCTGACTGCCGAGGCCGGGCGAGATGCAATGTTGCGTTAGTGTGCGAGTACAGTGGCTCTGGGTTATCTGGTTGTTGCATGTCATATGGGACAGAGAGGCGGGAGATTGCTCTCTGAAACAACACACCCCTCCCTGTACGTGTTTCCCCAGTGTCACACTCCGGCCTGCGCTATCATGCGTGCATCCTGTATAGCAATCTGCTGGCTAAATATTAGACCCAAACATACTGTACGTTGATATGATCTTTTGTGACCTCTGTGGTGTGAATAAAAGTTCAAGGATGACTGTTTTTACATCTCTAACTTTAAAAAAAAAAAAGCCTCCCGAAACCCTGCTAAGTGATCACATATGGGGAGGAAGGAAGGAAAGAGAGAAATAGAGAGAATGGACTTGAAATGAGGAACACATTTTCAGCTGCACTGCAGTCAAGGGTGTGGGCGTGGGGAGTGGGAGTAAAACAAACACAGAGCTCTGTATCCAGAGTGAGTGTGTATGAGTGTGTGTAGTAGCAGTGTAGTGTGTGTCGAAGGGTGGCAACATGGAGCCAGACTGACAGAGCAGAGCTCCGTCCTTTGGGGGTTTCACTCATTCTAACAGAATTACCAAATCCAGGGTGTTACCGTCACTTAACACACACACACTCACAGAAAATGTATCTTGGCACTTTGGCTTTGCTAATCCACATACAGGATGAGGGGGAAGGGACTTCACACTTCAGAAAGGAGACAGACGCAGCAACAGATTAGTGGTTATGTTGTCCAGTTTGGACCCAAAAACAAACAGCTAACTGTTAAACAGCAAAGCATATTAAACAATTTAGGAAAACTTACACAATATGACACAAACTCACTGGGTATTATCAGCTCTTAATCTTCTTTCTGATGCTCTTAGTATAGCTGGACAATTACAGCTGCATCTAAATTATTTTCATTACTGTTTAATCTGTCAATCATTTTTTCTTTACTTTTAGTCTATAATTAGTGAAAAAAATAGTGAAAAATTTCCCAGAGTCCAATGTGACATTACTTGTTCTTTTTGACCTACAGCTCAAAACAAAGATAATCAATTTACAATAACACAAAATAGTGAAATTTGAGAAGCTTGAAGAAGCTGAATGACTCAAAAGATTAACTGATGATTGCATGTGTCATCATCATGTAGCTTTATTGCATTTATGACTTTTGCTTTATCAATACACAGTGTATTAACATGCACTATCATTGCATATTTTATATTTAAAGCGGTGGTCACAGGTTTATCTCGGTTTAAAATGTTGGTTTAATGCATCTCATTAAGGATTGATGTGACTTGGCTGCTTTAACAACACAATTTGGAATTTAATAATGGACTCCATCCGATGCAGTTTGACATGGTGTTTCCTCTCATACTGTGAAAACACAGATTGGCAAGTGAAGTGCTTACAATTCAAATGAATGTGCACATTTATTATTATTATTATTAATTATGCAGGACGTAGCTCCGTATGACAAAAAGGAAACTGCTCCATCACCACACAACTGAAAACAGCTCACAAACTGTCCTACACACACACACACACAACACACCCAGACCAGGTGTTACACTGTGTTTGGTGACCCATCAGATTCTGTGACCTGCAATGTTGGAGGAAGTACTCAGATACTTTACTTAAATAAAAGTAGGGTTGGGCAATATATCAATATTATATTGATATCGTGATATGAGACTAGATATCGTCTTATATTGTAATATCATTGTTTTTTTTTCTGGTTTTACAGTAAAGTGATGTAATTTTCTGAACTTACCAGGCTGTTCTAGCTGTTATTACTATTATTTCCCTTTACCCACTTAGTCATTATATCCACATTACATTACATTAAATATTCTGTGAAAGCACCAATAGTCATCCCTACAATATTGTTGTAATATCAATAAAAGGGTATTTGGTCAAAAATATTGTGATATTTGATTGTCAATATCACCCAGCCCTAAGTAAAACTATCTGATATATTAAATGCATTTGGCAAAGTACATCATTAATACTGATGAGTCAATGCTGAGCAGCATTCTGATATATCACTCACAGCCCCATTTTCTGCAAAATGGGTACATTTACTTTAGTACTTCAAGTAAATTTAGCTAATACTTCTATACTTTTACTCAAGTATGATTTTAAATGCAGGATTTTTACATGTAATGAAGTATTTTACATGGTAGTGATACTTTCACTAAAGTAAAGGATCTGAGTACTTCATCCAAACACTGCAGGTCACAGAATCTGATGGGTCACCAAACACGGTGTAACACCGGTGCAGAACAACTACAGGAGGAAACCTGGGCAGCACAAGAGCCCATATTTAAGAGCTACAGTAAGTGTGCGCCATGTAAAATGCAAAATAACGCAAACACAGGCCTGCTCGGGCAGCTAGCTAACGATACCCGGGACAAACACACACAGTTGTGGCCCTGGGCTGTTGTTTTTCTACACAGGGAAGCGTCCGAGCGAGAGGTGAATTCATTAAACCGTATGGAAACACAGAAATAGTGGTTTACAGTATGAAAACGTGCCTCTCTGCAGACTCCGCCGACCGGAGGCAACGTATTAGCAAAACAGTGAGAGCTCGCCACACCGAAAACACAAGGAGACGACTGAGGCACAAACATATTAACACATGGACCATGTCGCACCGGACAGACGCTGCCGCTGAAATGCAAACCGTATTGATTATTTCGGAGCTTACCCTCTCTTTGTTGAAGTGATGAGATATAAACAGTGGTCGGTGAAAGCGGGGCGGCGATTTTCACTATTTTTATCCCCCACCCTGGTGACTTCAGAGTGGGTTTATCGTCCCTTCGTCGCTCCGCCCATCTACCATCATCCCATTTGAGTGCGCAATTTTTTTTCATAGGATGGCGAAGTCATGACCCGCCCTACTCTGCCTCTGATTGGCTAGTACTCGTTGCCTTCGTTGGTTGGATTGGTTAGATTTAGGCACGAGGAGCGAGATTAGTGAGTTAAATATCAGGCTAAGCCAATCAGAGGCAGAGTAGGGCGGGTCATGACTTCGCCATCCTAGGAAAGAAAATCGCCTTGGGTGCGGCAAATGGGTAATCTGCGGTCTAGCATTGGCCACCCGGAGACACCTGACAGCACCGTAGAGATTTGGTTGGAGCACGAGCATCTGGCCCCCCCCACCTTTGAAAGGGGCTTTAGGTTTTTAGTTTCCTGTTCAGGATAATAAAGCCATGCAGCTCAGGAGAGTGGAGAGTGGTCACATTCATACACCTGTCTTATTGGTGGCAGTAATGCACCAATACGCTGAAATCTCTCATAGCAAATGAAAAAAACAAGGATTGTTGTGTATATAAATGAGAGCTGCAACAACTAGTCGATTAATCCATTAGCTGCCAACTATTAAATGAATCTTCAACTTGTATTTTGATAATCAACTGAATTGTTTTCAACTTCTCTGCTTCCAGCTCCTCAAATGTGAATATTTTCTGGTTTCTTTGTTCTTCTATGACATAAAACTGAATATGTTTGGGTTGTGGACAAAACAAGGCATTTGAAGATGTGACCTTGGGCCCTGGGAAACAGCAATCGACATTTTTCAGCATTTTCTGACATTTTATGGACCAAACAGATGATCAATTAACCAAGAGAATATAGGTAAGTTATAGCCCTAATATAAATACACTGAAACCTGTGTTTATTATCTAAGAAACACAATGTCAGGTAGTAAATTTCTGTGAAGTTTGAGTTATGAGCCTTCATGGCCATGGAAAATAACATCATTAGTCCACACAATTGAATTATACTGCAGGACTAATATACAGGACTAATGTCTGTCCTGTATTACATATACACAATACATTGATCCTGTGCTGTGATATCCCAATGTGGAGAAAGAGTGTGAGATAACATATTGCACATGAAACCATATTGCACGATGTAGCCTGTGCAATATGGTTTCATGTGCAATACTGACAGTTAGTGAGTGCAATACTATTTAACTTGTTTTATTTAATTGGATATCTAATTCATGGCCTCCTTTGCACATATGTTTTTTAAAACATTTTTATTGTTTTTATTGTTTTAAATATGCTCTGCCCCTTCACTGATCACTGGTCACCGTGTTCTATTATTTTAGGAATAGGATAATGTATGTGTCTGTACATATGGAGATGATGTACCTATATTGGGTGTGCTTTGTATTTTTCTGTATGCAGCTGTATGCAACACTTGAGCCCAAGACACATTTCCCCCTCGGGGACAATAATATCTTATCTTATACTAATATTGAGTTTGGAACTGTGGTAATGTTGTGGTTTCGCTCCAAAATTTAAAACATATATGGAGTCTGCGCATTCTTTCAAAGGTGATACAAAATGATTAAAAGCATACATTGAATTTAATTGAATACCTTTGCTCAGATGCACCAGATGTGTAGTGTTATTTCTGAGATAACACAAACAACTTTGAATTTAGTTTAGCTGAATCATTGGAGCAATCAAACCCATTTTCAAGAGCACTTTAATCATTTAGGCCTCATCTCTTTACCCCTGTGCAAATGTCACATTATCCATTTTATTTGTGCATCTTAGGTAACAAAATACAGCTTCACCTTGACTTGAAGCCACACTCAATACAGCTGTGGTGCTTATAATAACACAACTGTATTGCAGCAGAAGTCCTCAATGTTGACTTTATGATGCAGGTCAGGTGGGCTATTTTAAAACCACGCTGATGGGACTCAGGGGTCAATTACATCACACTGGACCCACAGCGAGTCTGCAAACATTGTGCAGTATAGTCTACTGTATGATGCACAACTGGAAAAAAAAAAAAGAAGTGTTACCCACCCACCAGGGGGCGCACTAAACTGATTAGTCAGAGATGGGAGGCGGGACTTCCGGTGAAAACACTACCCCATGTCACCTCTCATAGGCTACATATCTCCCAAATATAATACTTCAAGTCTTTGATGGGACCATTTAAGTTACTGGAGCACTGACATCAAATTGACTGCAGCAAAAAATGGTGCACGATTTGTGAGCGTGCAATAACCTATAAAGCACAACATAAGGACGATATGTTCACTATTCTTACCACTAGATGGTGCTGCTTTGCCACACTGGTGCAAGTCAACGTGTAATGTTTTCCAGGAGTCAATGAAATACATGGAATAACCAACCTGACCAGAGTTTATGTATTAAGACACTATTATGAGTTAAGAGAAATATGTCAGATAATAATTAACTTGAAGGACATAAAAATATGTCATGCATTTCATTGCAGTGCAAACAAGCAGGGGTGGATTTAATGATGTGTGGGGGGCAAACAAACGCCATCTTGCTTTATTTTCACCCTTTCTCTAACTGGGAGTGTTGGTATTGGCAGTGGTAGAAGAAGTACTCAAAACTTTTAAGAAACTTAATACTGCACAGTTAAATATCATGAAAGTCCTGGATTCAAAGTTTGGTCTTATTATTTGGTATTATCAGCGCAATGTACTTAAATTTACTTAACGTCTCGTCAAGGTGGAGCTTCTAATTCTCATATAATGCTGAATAGTTTAGTGAATAATGATGCATAATATTTTGTTTGTTATATTTTGTGAGTAAAATCTGAATCTGCAGCGTTACCAGTAACATTTATCTATGTAGTGGTACAATGTTTTCCTCTCAAGTAGAGGTATACAGTTGCATACTTTTTGAGCACTTTGGGGGCATTTAGTAAGTTATTTCAGGGTAAAATTAGTTAGAATAGTCACATAATTCAATATTTTTCATATCTAACCATCATAATAAATCTAGCTGTTTGGGGCCCTGTTAGTTTGGGGGCCCCAGGCAGTTGCCTACCTTGCCTAATGGTAAAGTCTGCCCCTGCACACAAGGAATGTGGGAGAGGAAACTTAAAAGAGAAGAGGAGAGGCCCAGCTGCACGCTACAACATAAAGTAGGTTATTTTTATTTCTTCAGTATACAGTGAACATGAAGTGTGAGTGGGAAACAGGAGTGAAATGTTTGCCTGGTTAATCCGTTCCAACACAGACCGACATTTAAAGCTCAAGCTCATTTAATTGCATAAAAACAGCACCAATTATTTTTTAATCTTTAGCTGCCAGGCCTTACTCCTTCATAACTGTATGGTAAGATTATCTTGTAAACTGTCGGCCAACAAAGTCAAAGTGTAGATTGTAACTAATGTAATAATAAAAGTCACACGGGGGATAATTTTCCACAATACTCTGGGGTTTACAGCATATATCCTTTAATATGAGTGGACTATTGGCCCTGACCTGTGACTCTTGTGGTGTCAATCCTGTCCCATACCAGTTGCCACACAAGTAGTCTCCTCTTCACTGATCTCAGACCAGTGCTGGCCATTCCAGTGTTGTGAATAATTGTGGTCTGCCTTGTAGCATGGATACACCAGCTAGGGACTCTAAATATATCCAAATGGTGAGTCTAAAGAGCTCAGGCATGAAGATCATATACTTACACTGGAAATGCACCTTACTGTATTACTTTCTCAGCCATTGTGTGTGCATGGGAGTATTTCTGACTTCCTGTCAGTTATATTTACATACTTGGCTTTCATCTGTTAATATCTAGATCAACATTAAAATAAGGTTCACTGCCTGTGTGTGACTGTGTCTTGTCTCTTTTTTTTTACATTGATATGCCATTTATATGCAGAGCAACTTTAAATCATCAATGTCCATGACGGAGGAAGGAGAACGAGACAACACACAGAAAGGCTGACGAGAAAGACCTGCAAGAACAGAGGAATTTAGATAGAAGATGGAAATCAAAAGAGTAAATAAAATATAGCATATCTTTAAAAATGCAGATCTGCCTGAGCGGCAACAAATCACTTGAGCTCAGCATTACGTTTGGGTTTCAGCACACATTCCTCGGTCACCTGTTTTCTCTTAGCTGCACATGTCACAGAGCGAGTGAAGATAAACCCAGCTGCTTTTCGTATTCATTTCAGGCAGCACTTATCGTCCCCCTTTTAACTGCAGCCAGCCTTCAACCCTAAGCTCTCAAATCACTCGGGGCTGATATGAAAATAAACAATTTGTACTATAGCTGATGATGCCTGGGAAGACATAATGGCATATTTAAGAATACAGCCTAATTCTTCTTTGCTGAAGCGAAAGGAAATTGTAGACTTGTAGCATCGGGGAGTTTTTACAGATGAGTGCGCCTCATCGGCTCAAGTGAGCAGGTAGATTTCGGAACAGTCGTCATTCAAAGAACCCACAAAGCAGCCACAGAGGTAGACTGCGACGCTGTTCTATCTTCCACCAGCAGCAATCTGTCTTTTACTCAAAGATGGTATTGTATTCGGCCTGCGGTGCCATGGAAAGCCCCGCTCCCTCCTCCTCTGCCCTGCACAATGAGACAAGGGTCGGCCTGTCTTTCCTTCACTGTGTTTTTGATTCACTTCTCCTTTAGGAAAATGTTGTATAACCTTTGACCCCCAACAGTGACCTTTTAAACCCACTGGCTCCACCTCCAGAGTCCTTCGTCCAGGGTTTAAGGTAACTGATTCTTCATCAGGCCTGTGGCTAGCTACCACAGAGGACAGTGAGGTCATGTCCTCGGTTATATTTCTGGAAATTTGGGGGGTTATACGATATAAAGAGGAGTTTATGATCACACAGTGCCTGTGTTGGCCTGTTTAAGGCTGATAAATAAATTAAAATCAGACTGTTTTTAGACAAAAAATGAAATTAAATAAAGGGGATTAGTATTCTCCACCTGTGCATTTTTTTGCATGCACAGCAAAGTTTGGTTGGAGTTTGGTTGGCGGCTAGTCAACGATGAGAAATGCAAAGAAAGGTCACTGACAAAATAGACAAATAAAGCACCATGTTGCTATATAGTACGTGTGTGCATTGTAGTCACCCTTTAGCAGCTGTCTGTTAGGTCTCAGCAGTGGTGGAAGAAGTATTCAGATCCTTTACTTAAGTAAACGTAACAATACCACAATGTGAAAATACTTCATTACAAGTACATTAAAAGTAAAAGTCCAAAAGTTTTTAGAGCAAAATGTACTTAAAGTATTAAAAGTGAAAGTACTCCTAATGGAGACTGGTCATTTTAAAAGTGTGCAGTTATTATAAATATTATTATTTTTGTAGATGTGGGAAGTAGGCACAACTCATTTTAACTCTTTATGTAGTGTTTGGCAGTTTTCTATAAAATGCATCATATTTTATGATTTTATCATATATTTTGGATGAAACATTTACCTCCAGCTGTCAAATAGTGAAGTAAAAAGAACAATATTTGCCCCTGAAATGTAGTGGAGTAGAAGTATAAGTAGCATGAAACTGAAATCATCACCATTGTACTCATGTACAGTACTTGTAAAAATACCAATACCTACCTTTTGAAATACTCTGTTACAAGTAAAAGTCATGCATCTGAAAAAAAGCATTAGCATAATTCAAAATATAAAGTACCAAAAGTACTTGTTGTGCAGGATGGCCCATTTCAGAATGATTGGATTATAAATATTGATGCGTTTATGTGTAAGCACCACAAAATTTGGGGCTAATTTTCACTTGTTTATATACTGCTGGGTATCTTAATCCAGTGGTTCTCAAAGTGGGGTCCGGGGACCCCCAGGGGTCCTTGAGGGAGTCCCAGGAGTCCCCAGAGAAAAAGGGGAATAATTTATTTTCACTATAATTCCAACCATAAGTAACACAATGACTATGACTACTTTGGTCATGGGTTTCATACACTTTCTGTAATAAAATATCTAAAAGCAAAAATCTTATCAAATGGGGGTCTGTGGTCTAATTTGTGTCACTTTTGGGGTCCTTGATGTGAAAAAGTTTGAGAACCACTGTCTTAATCTATAATAAATCATCTATTTGTAACTAAAGCTGTCAAATGCAATTGAGTAAAAATGCAATTAAATAGAAGTAGCCTATAAAGGTTTAGTCAAGTAAAGTAAAGTAAAATTGTACAGTATTTCAGTAAATGTGCGTATTAATTAAATTTCCACCATTGGCTGCAAAGGTTGCAGAAAAGAAAAGAGACAGTCCAGGCTGAAGCTGTCTGTGGACTTTGTGGAGGATACCTCAGGTCGCTCACCACCACCACCTCCTCCACCCTCTGAGCCCTCCCCCTGTCTGTTGATATCACAGCCCGGAGAGGTTTGAATGCAGCCTCTGGCCCCCGCCGCCATGCTGAGCTGAGAGAGAGAGCGACAAATCAAACTTTGTGACGCTGCTGCTGCTGCACCGACACTCATCTCCGTACACACCGGGACAAAGAGGAAAACCTCCCCACGGTGAGTACCGGCCGCCTTCGGCTCCGTGCAGAGTGTAGTTCGCGCTAGCTAGCCGGCGAAAGAGACGCTGGGGGAACTTTTCGCGTTTGAAATTTGCGAAGTAATTTCAGCCCCGCTGCTCGTACTCATGCGTGCTGTCGCGGACTTCCAGCTCAGCTGCACTTGTTGCTGTGGAGCAGAAACCCCCGCTGAGACACACACAAAAAAGAACAAATACATCATTGCAGTTTTCTCTTTCGAGCTGCTCCGCGTTTTGACGGCGCACAAAACTTTTTAAATTACTTTCCCGCGACGTTTCAGAGCCGAATTTCGTAAAAAACGAGATGTTACCGAGCGCTGCGGCTGACGGACGACTGTTTGCGTCCACGCAATCGCTTGTCACTGTCCTTGAAGCGCAAAATAACTCCTGAATATAATATTACGTGCCCACCAGCAGTGGTCACACAAATCTTTTTAAAGATTAAACTCCCATTGCACTTTCAAAATGCCATTCTGGCACCCAGAGGTCACTGAGAGGTTTCTAACCTTGGCATGCATAAATCAAGGGTGCTCTTTCATTGCAACAACAAAAGCCCTTTTATTGACAGCGCTGAAGCACGTATCCACGTTACCACAGTTTATATGTGGGCTGCTTGGACCATCAAGTGAAACAAATACCTGCAGCGTGCACTGGTGTGACTCCACATAGTTGACTTGCAGCCCCGGTCTCTCAAGATGTTCCTTTTTAGTTGTTTTTTTTCTTCAGCCTTGAAGGCATCTTGTGCCAAGACAGGAGGGCAGTGCAGCTGGGGCTCATCAGCAGATGGTCATAAACCTTTCACCTGCATGCATGTCTAGTCTTAGTTGGAGCTGTGTGGACCGGAGGGAGTAATAAGAAGTTATGGAGCTCCCGTCTCACCATTTGCCCTCTGGCCTGGCTAACTGAAGTCCTGCGTCTCCATGACTCTCTTGGCTCGATGCAGTATAATTCAAACTGCACCATCATCACCCTGTTACTCCACTTGACCTTCTTTACCCCTCCAGTGGAGTACATGCCTTCACAGGCTCAAGTTTGTCTTATCTCGTATTTTACTGCTGATTGGAGCTGAAGCAGTTAATCGATTAGGCGATCGACAGGAAATGAACTAGAAAGTATTTTGATAAGCGATTTAATGCTGTGATTACTTTCATTATCAGTGAATCCGCTGATTATTTCTCCGGTTTATTCATTCGTGGTCTATGAAATGTGAGAAATGCACATTGCAATTTCCCTGAGCCCCAAGGTCACGTCTTCATAATTCATATTTTGCCCAATCAGCAATCCAGAAACCCCAAAGATAATGAGTTTAATATCATAGAAGACCAATTATTTACATTTAAAGATGAAGAATTAGTGAATTTTTGGCAGTTTAGCTCTAAAAATGAATCGATTATCAAAATAGTTGCAGATTTGTTTTCTGTCGATTAATCAACTAAACGTTTCAGCTCTAAAAAAGCCAAAAATGACAAACATTTGTTGGTTCCAGCATCGTAATTTTGAGGATTTTCTGCTTTTCCTTGAATATCTTTGGATTTTGGACAGTTGGTAAAACAATTTAAAGACGTCACCTTGGGCGACAGGAAATTGTGATTGTGTGTGTATTTTTCACTATTCTGTGACATTTTACAGCCCAAAAGTTAATGCTGTTAATTGAGAAATAGTTAGAAATTAATCGATTAATTAAAATAATCATTAGCCGCAGCCCTATATTCGATAAAAGAATTTGTTGAATGACAGCATTTGTCTTTTCTACATGCTCGTTAACGTTTCAGGCTCATGGTGAATGAATGAATAGATGCTTAAAGAAATCCCCCTCACATTATATGCAGACTAGGTTTTTACATTGCATAAGCACTGTGGAATTTTGAAACATGCCAGCTATTTAGTTGCTCACTAAATACAGCTGTTGTGCCGTCTAAATGTGTTTTTCCACTGCTTCGTTAGTGACATTAACCGCCCCGCCCCTCCTCTCCTCTCCTCTCCTCTCCGCTCAGCGTTTCAACAAATGCAGGGGCCATGACATCCCTTCCCTCGCGGCCTCAATAAGTAATTCTTCTGCCTCATCGAGTTTGATTCCACAGGTCCTTGGCTGGGTCATATCAGGCATGGGGCAGCCACTCGGATCTTGTCAATATGACGGGGCTGGCTGGTGCTTTAGTGGCACCCGGGCAAGCCGCAGTCATGTCAGCCAGACCCCTCAGGGGAGCCCGAAAAACTAGCCAGAACAGGATATTGCTGTGTGATCATTCACCAGCAGCAGACAAATCATTAAACCAGTGGCTGCGTGCCACTGAGCGGTTTAGGCATTTCTGTCTGTCACACTGACTTTCCCTCGGGTTAGAGATTGTGTTTGTGTTGTAAGGTTGTCATTGCTTCTTGCATATTTTGGACTTGTCATTGGAAGGAAAATCTAATCATGTAGATTTATTATTTTGTGTAAAACGAGGCAGGTTACAAGCTATGATACAATCATTTTTGATCTTCAGATAAACTGTAGTCTTGATTTGTTTTGTAGATTTGAATCCGTTCTGTGCTGTTTAACTTTCCTTTACCTACTTTTTATGGGGGGGGATCTTAAAGGATATTGCTGCCAATTTTTAATATTTTTCTTATTTTCAACAAATCTCGTGCACAGCCAAACCAACAATAAATGGATCCCACTTTATTGTGTGTGTGTCCAAAGCCTGATTATATCTTATTCTTCTGTGCTGTTGTTGTCCAAAAACTACCAAAGACACGTCAATAAGCCACACTGTTACACTGGGTTTACAGTGCTTTGCTAGCTTGTTGTGCTACATATCACCTCTTGACTTGAATTGTACTACAATTTACATTGTAAATGGGTTGTGATGTGTAGCACAACAAGCTAGCAAAACACTGTTAACGCTGCTGTGTTCCCATGTATGCCGTACACAGAACTACTCTCCAGAGACTGAAAACACGATTGCAGTTATTAGTCTTTTGGAGCCGTTTGTAAACAAACCTCTGTGCCCAAACTCTTCATGGCGAAGGAACATGTCACCAAGTGCAGCGGTGTGGCTCGCTGACATGTTTTTAATAGGCTTTGGAGGTCTGCGGCACAGAGGAATAAGATCTATCAGGCTTTGGATACACACACAAGACTTGTAAGTAGGATCAATTCATTGTTAGTTTGGTTCTGCTCATTGGATTTGTTGACAATAAGAAAAATGTAGAAAATCGCCACCCTTCTCCTTTAACACACATCTTTTCTGGTCTGGGACTTCCCATTTTAGGAAAGCTAATCAGTCTATTTTTAACGTGTGTATCTGTATTTGATTTGTTTGAATTCTAGTGGAGAAACTGCTCTATCTTTAAGTTATTCTTTGTCTTTTTACACACTCAGTGGAAGCACAGGATTCACATGTGCTAAATTAAATTACACAGAACGCTCTTGCTTGTTAATGATAACCACACTTGCGCACGCAAACCCATCTTTAGAGTCCTTTTTTTTCCCCCATCAATAATCAATTTAAAATGGGTGGGAAGTGGGAATTCGGTCAGGAAATACATGGCTGAAAGAGACCTTTGTTTTAAATGTGAACTTTGTGCAGAAATGGCACTTGTTTTGGATGTCAGGGGTTATTTACTTGGATGCCTTGTTTTGGGTTCAGACCAATCCCTGGCTGTTTGTCAAATTTCTGTCTTGTAAAAAAGTGGGAGCGTTGAAATTGGTTCTTCCTGGAGCGTATCCAGTGTCGCTTATAGCAGCGCACATTAAACACACTCTGCGTTTTGTGTGCTACTCCTCAGACCCAAATGCAATCATTCAACCACCTCAACGGGGACCCGGTTTTTAAAAGACATCACTTTTCTTCAGCGAGTGACTGTCAGGTAATTGAATAAACTCTAATGGGTTTGAGGGTCACCATTCACGAGCCGTCAGAGGCTTTCTTCATAGACCACTACTACACTCATCCCCTCTGCTGAGTGTGGTCGTCAGACAGCCCCCCCCTGGTAGAATAATACCTGCAAATGGTCCTAGAGTGTCTGGGCAGCAGCACTTCACCTCCTGCTGTGGAGGTCACTGTAAAAGGTGCTATGTCTTTGACACGGACACACACGGCCCCTCATTGTTCCCTCCTGCTCATTAGCAATCTTAATTATCAGGATTCTCCCGCAGTTGAGTCAGCAAATGAGATTCTCTTAGTTTAATTTAAAATCATAAGCGCCGCATACTGACAGACGAACCAGGCAGTGCACATGACAACGGTGGTGACCTTTTTTATACAAGCCAAACAGATGCCCTGGTATTAGGAAACAAGGTAGGGGAGTTTGATGTATGATTTGCAGCAACCTCATTGTTCTGGCTCTGCAGGAGTTAAAGGGTAGAGGTCAGGGGCCAAGTCTGTGGTGCTCTGATGTTGAGGTGTGCTGTGCCGGCTCTGTGAAACAGACATCTGGGGCAACCCCCACCTCCTTTTGAAACACACACACACACACACACACATATACAAACCTCCCCTGCCACACCCTAGTACCCCAACACCCTCAGGCTGGAATAATTTCCTATTGGCAAAGAGAGTAGCATCTGGCTGCATATCAGAAGCAGACAGCGGCATGTGTAGGCACTTTTCTGTGTGTGCTTCCGTGTTACCGGCCATGTATAATGCATTGCTGCATTCCAGAGATGTCTCAGCGAAATTGTCTCATGATTGAGTGGTGGTTTCAAATCAGCTGATGCAAAGATAAACACTGGATGTTTTGCTTATTAGGTATTAAAAAGGAACAGAAAGGAACAGTCCACACCCTGCTCTGCTCAGTCGCTTTAGTTCTTTTCAGAGACCAAAAGGAGTTCTTGCATTAGGGAGCACAGCACAGCATTTGCTTATTTGTGTGAAAATGCCGACAGTAATTGCATTAATGAAAACTGTGCAGGAAATGCATGAAGATTCCCAAGATGCTGCACCCACAGCCACAACTGACCGCAGAGAGTGCAGGAATCTACTGATGCATCGCTGCAGTGCTATTGACAGCCTACTTGATGTTTTGAAAAGGTTCCCAGCGTTGTGCTGCTGAGAGCAGGGAGCTGGAAGGGAATGGAGCGGGGAGCTCGCCTACATACAGTACATTCTGTTGCTGTGGTAGATATCACTGTCTGACACAGCTGAGAGTAGAAGGTGTTATCTGTCTTTGTCCAACTTTTATCTTTAATCAAGCAGCATTTGTTTATAGGTGATAGTTTTGCCTAGGGAACGGCCTTGCATGACAGAAAGTTCATTTGCAATCAGCAGATTTTAATCAGTTTTCCGTTTTATCAGCTTGTTGTTGATTTGTTTAGTGTTTGCATAGTGAGAAGTAGCCTTCAAATCCCAACGTCAGTGATCCATTGCCCGAGGATGCAAACTTTACAGTTAACGTGTGCGTGCGTGCATGTGTGTGTGCACAGCCCCATCACCTAGGGCTAAATACAGTGCTGAGAGAGGGCAGCAGCTGGACCTGCAGTCCCCCATTCACTCCTTTTTTAAAAGAGAAGAAAACGTCCCCACAACAATAGACACACTCCCACAGACACGCATACACACTACCCTAACCTCAGCCCCCTCCCCCCTCTCACCCGCCACCCCAAATTCCCCCTCCCCCGCCGCAGCAATTGTGTGCATTGACGCTTTCCAGAGGCGCGATCCAATGCGCTGTCGCTCTTCACTGGCGAGCAGCGTGTGACTGCTGTGACAGGGGAAAGGCAATCCTCGCCGTTTTGTTGCAGACGGAGACAGTCTGCCACTGACATACATTAAAGTGAAACAGGCCTTTAATGCGAGCACTATCTCTCCACCCTTTGCAGCCTCTTGTGCTCTTTTGCTTTTTTTTTTTTTTTTTTTTTTGTTTATCGTGCAAGATAGAGGGAGAGGCTGTGGGAGACCGAAGGAGGGAGTGTGAGAGAGAAGAGGCATGACCGGGCTGTAGGGAGGGAGGAGGTGACAGACAAGTCGTGCCAGATGATCATATTCTATTTTTTATTTTTATTTTTTTCATCCGTCATGCAAACCATTGGTGACTTTTCCAGTAATAACAGTGTGACTGAGCCGGGTTGGAAGAGCCTCTGTCTCTCTCTCTCTATCTCTCTACAGCATTCTTCTCTCTCAACCTGCCGGATCCTCCCACTCAGATTATGGTAAGATTCACGGCACAAACATCTTGTTTGAGCACCCGTCTCCCAATGTCAACACCTTTTGCTTTGCCTTCGAAAATCAGATGTTTTGTTTGTTCTTGTGCGGCGCATGCTATTTTTACCCAAATCTCAACTGGGAGGTAAATAATTCAGTGTTTTGGTGGATGGAAGGTCCTCATGATGCAGAGTGAATGGGACTCCAATGTGACTTATTTGAGGAAATACCCACACAGTTCACCTAGATAAACTGTTTTGTCGTCGGCTGTGTGACTTCAGATTGATAATGTTTACAGACACACAGTGTCTTTATTATTTTTCAGCCATGTCTGTTGTTTTGTTCATAGTAAGCTGTGTAGAAGGAGTTATTTTGACCTGGCTGGCTGTTATCGGGTAATAAATCTGCCTCGAGAGTATAAGGAGTAGCCTCCCAGCTTGGGCATTTCAGATTTTCCTTCACCACGCCACAAGTTGTTCATCTAAACTGAGAATTGAAACACTCGGGGAAAGATATCGGTGTAATTGTTTGTGAGCGCTGGGCTCAGACAGATCAAAGCTAGCTAACATGTCTTTTCAAGTGCCACCGCTTTACTTCAAAGAGCACTGTTCTTCCAGCTCGAAGCAGGTCCCTATCTCCGCTGTGAAACCACCATCTGTGTCATTCACTTGATCTGTTTTAACCACCAGCTGCAAACCTATTGCAGTATGACTTTAAACGCTCTTTATTGTTCACTGGTGTTGAGTCTTGAGCCCGAATCCATGCACTGTATCACTGTTTGCACAAGGAAGAGAAGGCAAGAGTTTAATTTTGGGTTTTGGTTAAGGAACACTTTGCTTAGCAGGAAAACACTACATGCATCATCACCGCAGTGAGCATGGGACATTTCTCATATGAAGCTTGCGTACTTGAGTGCATTGCCACATTGTGCAAAAGCACAGACTTTTGCATATATCAGCAATTTAGTCATTTCATTTGGAAATAGACTTATTGTGTTTCTTGAGGGAAAAGGCTGCAACATTTCATCCGTAATATTCTGGTGTAGCCTGTCCTTTTGCAACAAAGAGTGGAAAAAGAAAATTTGGTGGGCATTCGTTCAAATGTCCATAAAGCCTTCTCGGAAGGTGACTGCGAAAATGTTTTCCCATAAACACGGTGTGATGAGAGACCAGAGGAAATGGAACTAAATTGATTACCGGAAATGACTTGGGTGTATACAGCTAATGTCTGTTTCTGCACAGAAGACAGACGGACAAAAGTTTAATGAGCTGCTATTAGACAGGAAAATCAAAGTGACAGACTGACAGGTAAGCAAATGCACTGGAGCATTAGGAAAGAGGGAGGTCTTGATGTAGTTGTGTTAAATGGGGAAAGGAAAGCAGAAGGCACATCAGCCCGTTGAGCCATGACCCTCCACACAGACAGACTGCTGCTGGCTGGCTCCAAGGCCGGTGGCTGTCTGTCTGGGTTTGGGGCTGATAGCACTGGGCGGGGTCAAGAACCTACCTTCACTCCTCTGTCTCCCTCCAGTCGTAGCCCTGTCAGCTGACAGCAACAAAACCATTAAGTCCTCTTTGGTTAATTTGCACTGGATTATTAACTGATATTGTTTTTTTTGAGTGAGTACGGTAAAACATATGTTTCAAACGCTCCCATTTTCTGCTTCAGGTCTGTTATGGATCCCTGACGGTGGAATAAATTGGTATCTAACCTTTATCTCCTTATGGAATCTAAATCCCACTCTGGCAGGTCACAATCTGTGTTATACCAATGTGTTAACACATAACAGCGAATAATCTATGAATCTAAATTGCTGCTAATCTTTTAAAGGCAGATAAGCTTAAGAGTTAATGTCACGTTTTGGATATTGCTCATAATCAGCCAGGAGGACACAGGAGGGGACTGGGCTCATTGCCTCATTAAAATTTCAAAATCAAAATGCTGATCTGCTGACTTATGTGCATTCTCAAATAATGCATCATCAGCAGAGGTGTTTGTAAAGATTAATTTAGAATTTTTATGACTTTTTTTTATTAGTGATAATTGGGAGATTGTGCATGCTTTGATTTTTATATGATAACCAGCAGCATTGTTCCAAAATTGTCATCATTGCTTCTTTGTCACACAATGCATTCTTCATCTGTGATTGGATTTATACTGTCAGCTTGCTACCCGGAGGATTTCTTGGTGCACTCTATTTATGCTAGCAAGCTGGCTGGTTGGCTGCCTTGGTAACTATGGTAACAGTATCCCCCAGAAAGTTGAAGAGACCAGGCCTTGCTAGGCTAATTGTGAGCAAGTGAAGCATGTCTGCAAAGTTAGACGTAGTCCCAGGCTGGACAATGGCTTGTTGCAGTGTAGTTTTTTTGTTTTGTTTGTCCTTAATGTCTTTTACAGACATGCATTAGCCATCACAATAGAAGTGATTTGCTCAGACAGTTTTGTTTTAATCATATAACTGCTTGACCTACATACACGTCGAATAAAAAAAAAAAAAAGGTGAAAAAAGGACTTTGAACTTAATCACCATTGCAAACAATGTCACAAAGGTCGACCATAAAATGTTTCACACTTGTATTTATCAGTGTGCTAAATATATTTTGATGTATTATTATAACTGTAAATAAGTTACTATAAAGTAATCACAATTTGACAGACAAAAGTGTCCAAAGGGATTGAAATGTTAGATGGAACAAAAAGATGAAAAATAAAGGTTGTGACAAATGACGGTGTTTATTTTGTAGGACGATATGCAACAAGAAAACTACTTCAACTTAGGTTATGTAAAACATGCCATATTTATTGAAATGTAACATTTTCTTTCAAATAAAACTAAGATTCATCCTACTTAAACAGGCTTAGATGATGCTTTCTCTGAGACGATCCTGACAGTAGCCACAGCCAGGGCAAGTTTGACCTATTTCACAAGTTGCAAAGTAAATAAATGTAATCTCTGTCCACAGGGAACATGTGAAAGTAAATGCTGTACAACTTTTTGGCTTTATCAAAGGACTGGAGAAGAGGCTGCTGAGGCTCGCTAGTGCCTGTTTCTCCTCTGCATAAATTTGTCAATGATCGGGATGATGGTTCTTAAAATGAGCAATTCAATTTGTAGTGTTGAAGAAATGCGATGTGGCTCCTCCTGACCGACACTGAGCAATCACTGCAACTAGCAACTTTGCTCTCCGTTTTGGACACTTTACCTCCACACCGCAGACATGTTGTTGCATCCTCTTTCAGGCTCGACGCAAGAGACGTGATGACGTCGCGCACCCTCGCACCGGGGACGTGGTGTTGAACATTTAGTCAAGTATCGAGCATGTGGGCATAATTAAAACATCATCTTATCGGCCTGTCACATCGGGAAAAATGTTAATTTCAGGCCAATGCCGATATTTCATTTTAAAGGACCAGTGTGTAGGATTTAGTGACATCTAGTGGTGAGGTTGCAGATTGCAACCAACTGAATACTCATTCTAAGTTAACGAAAACACAATGATTCTTATTGTCAGATGATTATACACTTATTAAAACATACTTATGAATATTATATTCCATTTCTGCCAACTCTGTTTCACTAGATCCCACTACATTCTACACACTGCACCTTTAAGGCCTTTATTGGCTGATACGATGACTTGCCGATATTATCGTGCATCCCTAATTTTCAGTCTCTTGCTCCAGTATAATTACTTTGAAAGCATCTTAACAGTCTCCTGCCTGTATGAGAATAACAAAATGAAGGGGAGGCGGAGTGCTCCGCTGTGTTATTAATGTTATATCTCCAGTAGTGGAGAGCAGCCTCTCTGCTGCACTCTTAGCTCCGGGGAAAGCCATTGCTGCCAAGGGGGTTTTTGAGGTGAAACAGACTGAGCACCAAGTTATTTTCTTCACTTCAGAGTTGGGTTACATTGTTAAAGTGCTGCAAAGGCGGCGGCCAGTAATACAAAGGCCTTGAGTTAGATTGGCAGGGAAAGCCTCGCATAAGGTGTTAATATAAAATTTTAAACCTCCTGTAGGTGTGAATGAGTGACTTCCTCTAAACTAACTGGCATTGCTTTTCCCTCTTTTTCAGACTGGCGTTGGGACATTAAACCTTGCACTCACCCCCAACCGTTTCTAACTGCGTGAAGAAAAGTGAAAAGAAGTTTTAATGAACCAGTATTCGCTAGCCGACGCTATGACAGACAAGTAAGTGATTCACTCTCAAGGGTGTGTTTGTGTGTGATTTGTGTAAAGCACCCACTGTACTCTGGCCTTTTTGTTTAGCGTGAAGTAAGAAGATGATGCAGTGCTGCTGTGGTTACACTTCTCTCGCTCTGTGCAAGACTGTCTCCTGGAAGTGTTGGTGTGAGAGCGTTTCAGTGCAGAACTGATGGAGAGGTTTTGATGGCACAGAAGGAAGTGTGTTGTGGTTGGGGGTTGGTATAAAGACAGTCTGTTTTGCCCCTGAAGACGTATGACATTTGCATCAGGGCTGATTTGCATTCTCGTTCACTGTGCTGGTATGTTGCTGCTGCTGTTAGTTCGTCTTTATTTCCCTGACAAAACACAGTCATTTAAAGGGTTTAGAGCCGTACTACCTCTTCTTTTGCTCCTTCTCTGTATTCTCCTCCCTTTTCTTTTTTCTTTTTTTGTGGCTCCTTCATCTTTTCCCTTCCCTTTTCACTTTGGACCAGTTCTCTATGCTCCCTATCTCTTTTTCTCTTTTTTTTTTGTTTCTTTTGTCAACTTTGCCTTTGTCTCTCAGTCCAGTATTTGTTGGATTTGATCTATATAGAGGATGGAGAATTTGGGTGCAGTAAGCAAAATAATCTGCTGTCAGCGTTCATAATAAGCGGAATAAGTGGTGCAGGCCGGTCAGCTGAAAGGGATAGGCGCAAACATGGTGAGGGCCAAACAAGGTCAGGCCTATTATGTGCTTGAGTTACAGAAAATGAAAGGGGCAGTTTCAAAAAAAAAAAAAAAAAAAAGTTTGGCCCATAACAAAACCAAAGAAACAGGTTGTTTTCAGAATACTTTTGATGCCACAGATGTAGTGATAACGGATGCTTCTGCAGGATTTAGTGAAGAGGCAGAATAAAAGAATATGCAAAGAGTGAAGCTGGTAAATGAGGTTGCGGTGGTTCAGTGTTTGTATGCGCTTAGTCAACCCCCAGCATCTCTCCACTTATTACTTATGCACCTGTTCACCCTCTTAGAGAGCGAGAAAGAGAGGGGAGGGGAGGGGGTCTGGTGAGTCACCCAGTCTATCTATGAAACAGGCCTCAGGGTAGCTCTCCTGGCCAGCGCACTATAATGTCACTATAAAATATTGTGCATCTAGCTGGTTAGTCAATCCGGATAATGCTATATTTGCCCAGGAGGGAATTTTTCTTGCAAATTAGAAGGTTGTACCACTTCAGCCGTTCCCTTGAGGATGCATTGCAATTTTTGCCGAGCCAGACGTTCAGGCTCGGAAGTTTTTTTAAGTGTTTTGGACGTAACATAAAAGGCAAACAAGAAAATGATTTATTTTAAAAAACAAGATGCAGCAGTATTTTTTTTTATTTTTATTAAGGCTCTGCTGGACCAAATCAAAGTGAAATGAAGGTTTGGAGTTTTTAAGTAAGTGATGTTGTTGACAAGCTGTCCCATTGGATGAAAGGTATCCGAGCAACCAGAAAGGGCGAAAAAGGGGGGGAGGGCGGTAGTTTATTGTGTGCTAGATGCTAGTCCATGTTGTAGGATGATTGTTCATCGGGGGAAGAATGATAAATGTTATGCCAAAAGGAAGTAAGGGGAAAAGTTGGAGGACGTGCCCCCCGACAGTGACGGGGAACAAAGCCTCCCTCCGCATGGGACTACTTAAGATTCATACAAAGGCTGAAGAAGACGGCTACTTATTTTCCTTACTAACACACACAGGCACACACACATACACACACACAGAAATGCTCCCTTATTTTCTCTAGCTCGCTCATGAGCAAACATTTAAACAAAGCGGGATATCAGTCGACATTCCTTTAGATATGTGCATTCCAGTTGGTATTCCCAGATACAAGCTGGCATGCGGACACAACAAGAAGTGGAATACTCTGCCATTTTACACCATGACTGCCAAGTGTGCGATGTTCACATTTGGTTTGTTTAAAGAGCTTTGTATCTGTGTTTTCCATGCAGATGTTGCTATTGATTCAGGAGCTGATTATCTGCTCTTGCGTCCTCAAAAATGAACATGTTTCAGTAGCAGGATTTTAAGTTTAGCCTCCTATTGTACCAGGATGCTCTGGGATGAGAAAAGTTTCAAAAGCCAAATTTTGCTCCGTAGTGCTTGTAGACAGGGATTCTTTCTGTTGAAATTCAAGCCTGCATAATCCTCTTCAACACACTGCTTTGTGTGTGTGTGTGTGCGTGCATGCATGAGCATGTTTTTGTGCAAAAGTACAGAGTCCATGCACCCTCCATCCAGGATTTGAGTGAACAGGAATTTTCCTCTAGATTTTCTTTTTTTTTTTTTTCACCAGGGTTTACTGTTTTGCATCATTGATGAAAGTAGGACAGAGAGGATGTAGTCGTATGAAAATGTCACTTTTAATAAATTAAAAAATGTTATTTCTAAAGTGTAAAACTCTGTTGTGAAGTTCACCTCTAACCGGGTGCCTCGTTCTTTGGAGGAAAAACACAAAAGCAAGATGGAAAAAATGTGTTGTTCCTTAAGCACTTAAACCATGCTATCATATTTGTTTATGCAACTGTTCCATTCTTGTTTACCATGAGGAGAATCCGCCTCCTACTCATTTCTGCTCGCTCTTCTTTGTCCTCGCTCTTCCTTCTCTTCAACCACTGTATGAATTTGCACGCTCGAATATCCCCTCTCATACCAAAGCCTGTTTTCTCTCTCTTCCTCTGTCCTCTATCATTTTCCTTCCCTCCCCCACCTGTGGTGGTGCACGCTGACAGCCCTGTCAGAGGCTTGGGATGTTTATAGATGGACGGTAAGGATGGTTGCACAGATGGGAACGTGTGTGATCGGATGGTGGTGTGGGGGGCTTTTACTGGAATGACCACAGGGTCATGGAGACGAGTGGCCTTTTTCAGCCTAGTGTATAACTGTGTGCTTTGTGTATCTGTATTCGTCAAGGTCCCACGTGTGAGTGTATCCATGTCAGTCTCAGTGGAGCGAGGATCCAAAACCACTAACAGGAGCTTGTTAAGAGCTTTATGTCAAGCAAAGCTTTGAAACCTGCAACACATTGTCAGTTTGGGCATTTGACGACCTGTTAGCCTAGCATGCTAATCCTACATAAACGCATGGATATCCAACAAATGGCACCAAGGGGGAAAACGAATTGATTTAACTGGACTAAAAAGTACAAAGCTGCTAAACAAGAACGATTGGTTACAAGTGCGACTTTTAACAAACTGCTCCTCCCAGTGAGATCCTATCTGTAAAGGTAATATGGCAAATTGACTTCTTGTAAATTGTCATTATTGCATTTTTCCTACTTTCCACCAAGCACCCGAAGGCAACAAGGAACAGTTTTTAAATGGTCTTTTCTGTTAAAATCACCACCAGGCAACAGTAAATTTTTTTTGAGGGATGACAGTGTCGGTCAGTCCGTCCAGGCTGAAATATCTCAATAACTATTGGACAGATTGCCATGAAATTTTGTATAGATATTTATGGTCCCCAGAGGATGAATCCTAATGACTTTTGTGAATGTCTGATTTTTCATATAGCAACATCATCAGGTCAAAATTTAAATTTGTCCTACACTTTGGTTTAAGACCAAATATGTGTAAAACTAATGACATTCTCATCAGCTTCAGCTATAGTTTGTGTTCGGTGCTAATTAGCGAATGAACTCCTGGAGACTTCTGGTCAAATGATTTAAGGGGCGGTATTAAGGAATTGGTTTGAAATACCTGGATTAAATACACCAGTGCTGTGTTACATAGGATACTGGTAAGAGAAACGGAGTGGTGGTCATAAGATACTGACAAAAGCTCAAACTGGGACCTTTCAACAGCACTGGGGAAAATCAGGTGTCACAGTGGAGAGAGCTCAATAGCCCATCTTGTCAATATGTTTACCATGGGCTGGGTTTCTGAAGAAGGGCCATTAATAAATTTGTTCTGGCTTGAAGAGTCCTCAAAAGGCCAGTCCTCATTCAAGTCCACTCATCAATTAAGAGAACTCAGACCCGTGACATCTCCACTTCCTCTCCGTCCCCTCTCCAGACCGCTGTGTCACCAAGGGCGTGGCTTGGGGCACCGCTGGGCTCGCACACAGGCCCGACACCCACTCAGGACGTCTTGAATTGAGACATGTGAAGGCGTGGTGCCACCGGTGTCATCGGGATTCGTGGGTGCATAGTAAAAACTCTGTATCAGCTGTCACGGGGGTTTTGTGGGAGCTGAGGGAAGCCAAGTCAAAGTGCTTCCTAAGGATGTCGAGGGGGATGTACCCTTTGGCCTACGGCTCATCAATCTTGCGCAACTGTCATCTTCTCCCAGTGCTGCATTGATGCTGTCAGAGGAGGGCGAGAGGCAGGGACTCGCTGTGTCGTGTGTTTGTGCTTGCTTGCATACATGTTTTTTTTTTTTTTTCTTTGTGTGTGTCTCTGAGTAAAGGAGCGACTGAAAAATGGGAAAGTCTGGAGGAAAATGGAAAATCACAGGGTGATACCTTGTGCATATTGAAGGGCTGCACGGCTGCTTAAAGTGGTTATACACTGCAACTGGCAAGCTCGAAGTTGATGCATGCGAATAGTCACCTGTGGTTTCTGAACTCATGAAACTGATAGTAATCGTGAAACTGATCTGAAGTAATGTGCTATCATTTACGGTCAGCTAAAATCTATACTTGATGGCAGAAATGCAATATAGCAGTCTTAATATGGATAAATACTCCTCACCGCAAACCAACTCATTACAGGATACTGTGGTCAACGAGCAGCGGAAAGACAGTAACATACCGTTATGGTCCGTGCACATCCAAAGCTTTCTTTGTCTTAATGTGATCAGTTGTAAGTGAACTGCCCATGTCTGTAGTCTGTAGTCTGGTGTGTATCATCTCTGCTTAACATAATCTGATTATTCTTTTATACAGGAGAGCAGGGGGGCTGCATTACAGTAGCTTACCCCACCAAGCAAATGCTAATGAATCTGCATATTTGGGTTGATTTGGGTGACCTGAATTCAGTTGTCTGGAAAATTTGTCTCCTTCTTGGACAGTATCTGTTGCTTTGCCCGCAACATCCATACTGACAGATTTAGTCTGCTATCTTGCAATATAACTCTATATAACTCATCTTTTTCTCATTTGTTTAAAGATGAATTGAAGGTTGTGACATAGAGATAATTAGGCATTGATTCTGTGTTTGAAAATACCAGTGGAAATTGAGCATGAGTCACAAACTGAACTATAGTCAAGGTAAATATGTAAGCCCGTGTTTTCCACTCAAACAGAGTTGGACTGTAGTGGACTGTGGGAATAAAGCTTGTGTACTTGTGCAAGGAGAATGTATTCAGCCTTGTTGTAAGAGTTTTCATTTAGCTCAGAGAAGCAGTCTAAGGGAACAGACTGGAAAGTGTTGTGAATGGAGGCCCAACCATCTGTCACAATGGCAGTAAGAAGATTTCAACTTTCCCTCCCCTTTTGAAATGTACAATCTTGTTTTCATGCACTAAAAAGTAAAGCAGGAGAATTTTCCAGCTGACTGTTCTGTTGTGGCTTGATGCAGATTATTCCACAAAGTCTTTGTTCTCTTTTTGTTTCATTAGTGATGCACCACTCCAGTGCTGACGCAGTACAAAATTTTAAAGGCCCTGAAAGCCTATTCTCTCAATTACCTTCTTACTGTGAGGGATGTGGTCCTACGTGAACACAAAAAAACGTTAGAAGAGCTTTGGTTATTTCAATTAAAAGATTTCTGCCTGTGCTGCTCTCAGTGGGTCGAAGAGAGTGGGTTACGCAATGTTTAAATCAAAATCTATTGGCTGGTGTGCTTCTGTTTCCAGCGCTGTTTTTTTGTGAATGTGATCAAACTACAGCCAAAGAGTCCTGATGGAGCAGAATAACTAAGCTTTTGCGTGTTAAACTCTTAATATGTAACTATGTTTTTAGTCACGCTAGTGGTGTGCTTTAAGGGATAACAATATCAGTCAAAAGCAAATTGTGTGCAAACTGTGATGGGGGAAAAACTATTTCAACTTTTGCCAAGCAAGTTTTAAACTGTGTATATGAATTAAAGTTCTCTGCACTCCGCTATCATCGATAATTTTATCAAATGTGATTTGTTTTGACAGTAGAAGTTGTGCTCGGCTGTGGCTGACCTCACACAATTATATGATTCAACAGTGTTGAAGGGAGAGGGCTTTCATTTTATTTACATCTGGTCCTATCCACAGACATGGCTGCCCACAGCGTTACATTTGTGCTCACATATCACAGACTGGTAAAACGGTGTGAGATAGCAGACAGACACTGAAGAGGAAATGAATATTGTGGTCACAGACCTCAGGTTCCTCTGATGGTATTCATACAAGATAATGTTCATCATTTGGCTGCTCACCATTATTTGTCCTTGGTTATAAAAATGTTTATATGATCTCACCAGCTTAGTGGTCAGAGGATATCTAAGTCGCTATTTGTTTTGTCCTTCCCAGGACACTTATCTCTACCTCACGTGTGTGTGTGTGTGTGTGTGTGTTTTTTCTTGTGAATGTATTATTGTGCAGTGTGTGTTTTCACTGATTCATCATTTTACTGTGCCGTGTGTGTGTTTTCATTGATTCATCATTTTATCTAACCATGGTCTAGACAACTAACCAAACTGCTTCCTTCTTCTCATAGGCGCACACACACACACACACACACACACACACACACACAACTGTCTTGTCTGATCTTTGTCTTCTTCCCCCCCCTCCCTAGCTTGAGGATTTTATAATTCTCTCCGGAGGAAGAGCGTCGCATCTTGTAAGGAGCTACAGGTCAGAAACTCTACTCCTCTCTCTCCCTCCCTTGTTTTTTCGCTGTGCAGACTGATACTGAGCTGCTCACGGGTCTGCATGCTTCAACACGAATGCTGCATGCTTCTCCACCCCCCCACCTCCCACCTCCCGTAAACCACCTTGGGGCTTTACTTTTTTTTTTTTTTTTTAATTCCCCCCTGCATGACCACACCTGGGCAATCCAACTTTGATTCTGCTTCGCTTTGGTGCTTGTGGAGGAAAAAATCCAAATTTACATTTTTTGGAATGATTTTTTTTAATTAATCATTTTTCCATTTGCATTCACTGTTTAATTTGGGTTTCCTCTCCTCTTTTGTGATTATCTTGTTTTATATCTGCTTGAAAGCAACCTGATGGTCCATGTTGTGTTGATTATATCTAGTGGCATTCATAGTGTGTACATTGTGTGCCTGCTTCCAGTGGGCTTTAGACAACCAGCTTAAGCTTTGCTCTGTAGCTTTGCTCTGCAATTGACCATTTGCTAAACCCCTCTCCTGTCAAGCTCTGAATTACTCCAAATGCCATATACATGCAGCATTGCCAACTTAGCAACTTTTTTGCAGGATTTGGTGACTGTTAAGACCCTTTAGCCTTTTTTTTTCCAAAAAAGTGACTAGCAACAAATCTAGCAACTTGTAGGGAAGATCTTAACACCTTTTAATTGAAGAAATTTGCACATTTTTCTTAGTGAATGTGCGTTAATGTGGCTGTGACTCTCTGGACTGACTGTGTTCAGAGAGCGGGGGCAGAGCAGCAGCACGTCCAGTTGACCAATCATCAGCCAGACAGAAACAGGAATGAGCTGTGAATGTTTGTTCGGGGAACTCCTTCTTTATTTTTATTCTAAGGGATTTATCTTGACTGTCAGAACACAAGAGTGAGTTTACTCCAGTGTCTGAATCCCCTCTATTCATGACACTTCATTTACAATCTGTACAACATAAAAGTGCTTAAGTTTCTCTGGTTTTAGAAGTGATTTTTAGCTGCATTTAGATAAAACAATCTCAGCTGTAAAAAAAAATAACTAATATAGCTAGTCAGTTAAGTTTAAAACGTTTTATTTTTTATATCTTGATGACATCATTTATGTGCAAATGGGCATATGACAGTGACATCTAGCAACTTTACGAGCAGGCTTTAGCTACTCTCCACCGAAAATAGTTGACAACATTTTGTACATGGGGCTCTAGTAAGAGCGATACTCGGCATCTAGAGAGTTTGGAGTTTTTTTTTAAAAATCATTTTCCCAAAGCCAAAAACAGTAAAGCAGAATAGTAAGGAATGGGGTAAAGTGTGTTAGCTTGGCCGGCTAAGCAGCTTTCCTACCGACAGTAGTAATGTAATGTTCCTCCAAACTCCAAGGAGCATATCACTAGCTAAACATGTGAGGTGATGAGTCACCTTACAACTGATTCATTGTGTGGACCCCAAGATGCTACTATATCAAAGTTAGAGTAACATTAGCACCTCCATCCTTCTCTTTATCCAGTTTTTCTTCAGTAAGCAAACAGGGTTATGTTAGCTAATTGTGTAATTATGCAATTTAACATTTTTATTTATAATACTGTACTATAATACCAAGGCTAACTAGCTCTAACCACAAGATGTTCATGGTTTCTACATGGATCATCGACTCGTGAGGAAGTTGAGTTTTAGCCTCAGTCTTTTTAATCTTGTATGCAACCATCAAGTGCATCTTTAAGACCTCTCTACATGGTTCTTGTTTTAAAGGAGTCAGCCGGAAACATTAAAAAGTCAGCTGGAGATTGCTTTTCAACCAACTCATGCAGTTTATTTTAGTTAGTGAACTAGCTACGGCTAATAAAATCTGCTAGCGATACTCCTCATTTTAGCCCAACAAAGTCAAAGTTTTATCAGAAAGAAATGAGAAGCCTGCTTTTGTTTACCTCTGTGTGAAATTTGGGAACCATTGTTTCAAAAATTACTTTGAATTTCGAGTGTTAAATCTGTAAACCTATAATGTGCCATGCTAGCATAGAAAGCTCTTCATGTGTTGCAACAGTAACTAAGGTAACTTCCATTACTCTTAGATGGATTTAGATTTTTTCAAGTATTTTTTCTGAATAAGCTGCGTGAACTTCAAGTGTCCTAATTTTCCCAAATGGATTCAGTTATTTTCATTACCGTAAGGAGTGTTCTCTAAATGTGCTCACCAGATCACGAGAAATATGCATGATAACTGTTAAAAGATTGTGGCTTGGCTTTGTGTTGTTTATCCCTCTCTGTGCTGTGAAGAGAGTGGTGAAATTAGTGTTTTTATCGTCTGGTATGCCAAGTTCAGGAGAACACACTGTTAGTGTTGTGTAGTGTTTCACACAGCACTCCAAAGGAGGTTTTTGTCTCTGCCGGCCAAAATTACCACCATGAAATCAGTGCCTGTTGAAGACTGCTGAGAGAGAAGCAGAGGAGAAAGGAGCCCTCCTTAAAGGCAGAAAGGAGAGGAGAAAATATAGCAGGGTGTTTAGTGATGTTTATAGCGTCTTCAAATGTCCCTTGACTGGTGGGAAAGCCTAGCAACTGTAATTTCAAAGATGGTGTGTTGTGTTTCTTTATTTATCTCATCATATTCTTTCACAACCTCACCAAAAATCGGTAGAATGTTTGCCATGTTACTCAAATGAAGGGGCATCGTATATTTTTATTTCATGTCTGTTGATTTGAAACCCAGACCCAAAGATTTATTCCACTCTGGGAGCTGAAGTCACCTGCCCTTGACTATTGCTGTTTTTTAAAAAAAAAAAAAAAAAAAAAAAAAACTACCACCAATGCGACTACCATTCACCAGCTTGGGACCGCAAGACCTTCAGCTGAGCTTTCGCAGCTTCCCAAAATAGTCCCGCATTATACGCCCCAAGGCCTGGCTGCCGTCACAGTTGCCTCAAGGAAACTACATCAAACCTGTGAATGGTGACTTCCATGTGACCCCCGCATGGATCACCAAAAATAAGCGACATTTTCTTTTCAGTGACATTTGAAGTAACATCACCTGCGTGCTTTTGTCATAGCAACTCAGGACACCTGAATTGTCAGGAAATATTGTTTTTATCCATTCAGTATATGTGTGTATAAAATCAGAATTTTGTTGCTACAAAATATATATTGTGACAAACATGCAGTGCAGCTTGTACAGGACTAATCTCTTAATTGACTTAGGAAACAGCTTACGCTATATTGCTGTCTGAATTAAAACACTATACATATGGATGATGACAGAAAAGTAGAAGTAGCTTCAGATCCTCAAAACTAAAGTTCCTCTATTGTTGTTTTTGCCATTGCAGATGTCGACAGTAAAACTCCACTGTTTTCTCCTTTTCAATTAAAAGAGTAAGTGCATGGTGATTATGTTTTCATGTTAGACTACAGAGGCACATTTTGTGCTTAGAAGGGGAACACCACACAGAGAGCCTTGTTCCTCTAGTTAGCTTACTTCACTTGCCTGTATGTTTATAGGGAAGTTTTTCAGATCTTCCAGAGCCATATGACTCAGGGAAAGGGCGTGTTGTTTTTAAAAAGCTTGCCATCGGCAGACTAAATATACCCTTTACTGGACCTGACCCCTCATTTGCCTTTGCTGTGGCCACTTTAGGTCGACATGCTAGCTCAGCAGGGGCCCTACAACCAGTAATTATATAGGAGGGCTTCCATTTTACATCCCCTGTATAGTGTTGCCTTCACACAAGCTCTTTTCCTCAATTTAGACATTTTGGTTGTCATTGATGGTTTACCTACATTTTAATTCTACCTACTTCTCCTCAATAGCACCAGAAATAGTTTGTTTCCAGCCTGTTGCGCTTCATAAATGAGTATCATGTGCTCCTTGTCGTCATTCAGCCTCTAATGTAGAAGTGAATTAATGCTGTGAAAGTAGTAGATCGTGTCCTTGATCTGGCTTTTTAAGAGTTGAACTTTTCCTCCCATCTGTCATCCATGGATGATTCTCCGTATGACCAGCAGTCAGCTGTCCAGTGGCGGTGATACAGCTGTTCACTGGATTTAAGATGACTTATGTTAACATGATGTGGCTTTGCACTTTGCCGCTGAAGCCTGATGTCTATCTTCAGTGCATTCCAGATGGTTTGGATGTGGACCAGAGCTGCAGACTGTTACGCGCTTTGAGCAATTGAGAAGATAAGACTGCTCTTGAAAGTAAAAGGAAAAACAGTGTGTTGTGGGTTTTTACTGTTCTTCTTAAGAAGTTTCTCAGGAGTGGCACATTAACCGGAGGCCGCTTGAAATGCGGCGTCATTAATCAGATGGAAGCATGATAGTCAGCTGGAGTTGTCATGCCAATAGCCTTAGCTCAGACTGAGAGACCTTAAAGCCCTGGCTGTCTACGTGAAATGTCAAAAACAGTTCATCAGCCTGCGGGGAAACGCAACCCAAAACTCTTGATGCAGCTGGCAGTATTTTAAGATGGGCTCATGGTCCCTGTCTGGTCTTATAACAGGGATTTGATGCCCACAGTTGGCGTTATCATGTACACATATGTGCGTGCTCGAGTCGCTGCCCGCATCTATAGCCAAACTCCATTAATCTGTAAATGACATTGGAGCAGACATCTGTCCCCATCAGTGTGTCATTCTCTGTGCTCTCAGTATTTTGTTTCAAGAGAAAGGCTCGCTCTCACTCGCTTTCTCACAGAGGCCTCGCTCCAAATAACCCACAACGCCCCTGGAGAATATAAGAGCAAACTGCTGTTAAAGAGGCACCAGCTGTAGTTGGAGTCCTTCGGACACTGAAGCTCTTCTTTTTGTAAAAGAAACCTATAGTTTGTGCTTGCTGACGAAGCATAATTTAATCATTGAACTATATTAAGAATGCAAATATGCCTTATATTTAAAATGTGGGGAATTCTGGAGGCATTTGTTTAATTAATGATAAAAGATTTTAGGAGAGGTTAACATCACTGCAAAATCAATGACAGGCTTTATATTTAAGTATGAATTATTAAAGACAAAATGGACATTGTCACTATAAACAAATCCGGTGTCCCTGGTAATAAACTGGCCTTTTTAAATAATGCATCCTGTGCTTCCACACAGCCCCTTGATTACATTATGCAGAAATATCCTCTGAAAATGATTATTACATTATTACCAGTTATGATATTAAGCTATATGACCAGTGTATGAGACAACTGTCAGCAAAGCACCCTGATTATCACAAGCTGCTGATGCTGTGCTATCACCATTCTCACAGCTTGGGCGGGTACTTACAGATGGTCCTGATGATTAAGTCAGTAGTCATGCAACAAAAAAAATGTGTGTGTATAGTTTGAATTGGAGAAGGTGGAAATACAAACTGTCATTGCTTGTCTCAGTGACTACGTTTACATGCACAAAATATTTCGGTTTTTGCCCTTATTCCAAAAAAAAAAAAAAATCCTACTAAGCTGTTTACATGGCTAATGAAAATAAATGTTCCACTAATATTCCTGTTTACATGAAGCCATGCATACTGTTTATCACATCAACATATGGACAAGTGGAACAGCTGTAGATGCTTGAGCCATTTGGCAGACTTGTTCGACCGTGCGAACACAGCCTCTCTCTCATTCGTTCAGCCACCATCTTGAAAAGGTCGGCGTTGTGATATTTGGGCATATCCAAAAACCTGTTGATATCCAAGCCTTTCAAAATGTTTAAAAGTAGGTGTGTTTCTCCCTCTGACCGGAAATGTGGGCTTTTCTTTTGGACATGCATCCCTACCTCAACCTCGCAAACTGTTGGCTAGTTGGTTTGTTTACAAAACACAGAGCTGAACGTAAAAAGGGAAGAGGCCGCTTGTCGCAAACTGCGGTTTAAAAACTCCAGTGTAGACGCATATTCCAAATGTGTATACACACTTTGTGAATAAGGCCTAATTCAGAATATCCAAACAGAAACATATGTTGTTTACATGACCCGTATCAAATTCAGAACATTGTCATAATTGGAGTAATAGTGGAATATTGGTGTGCAGTAGTCAGTGAGACTCCTGGGAACAGCTGATGTGGATAAATGAATCAAATGTGCAACATGAGACGGAGGATTGGTTGGAATAAAAACAGACATTATGGTTAAATTAATTGTGTCCTTTCTGTTTAAGGTTGTGAGTATACTTAATCTGTGACTGCGCAGCGTGTATAGGTTGCTCTACTTCCTAAGAAGTAGGCAAAGTTATTTAAAAGAACTATTTCTCTTTATGAGTGCTGAATCTACTTCTGTAACTGGAGGTGTGAATGGCAACTTGACATGACCAGAAGTTATTTTCAACGACTTGGTGTGCAGCACAGCATGGAAATGTCTTATTGAACTGCCAAAACAGACATTCTTTCCACAAAATTAGCTACTTAAAGCACATTTCCCGTTACAGTTTGTTTGTGCGCGGTTAGGCCCGTTTGGTATTATAGCAACAGATTGCGGGGGGAAAAAATGAGTAGCAGCCTCTTGGCTTGCTGCAGCAAAAGGAAGAAGAGCATCTCTGTGAATTGATGCTGATGATGATGAGTACATGGAAAAGAGAGCCAGTGAGGAGAATGAAGTGAAGGGTTGGAGTCGTTGGCAGGCACTGAATGTCCAACTCCCTCACATCACTCTCCATTACACTCTGTATCCTCGCCATCGCTCTGCTCACAGGATGTGGAGCTTCTTGTCGGCACTCTGCTTTGGAAGTGAAGCTGCTATCTGGTCCTAAGTTGTGTTATCATTTCTTCAGGGAATTCAGTTATCTTTTGAGTCAGATTGGTTTAGTTAATACAGCTTCAGTCCACTGTAGCTACGATCTTAGTATCCCTTTCTTTCTCTGTTTCCTGCCTTCATGCAAGCTGTAATACTTCATTTCCTGCGGACCGGACTGGTGTCTTTTAGTGCTCTCACATACCAACACCCCCTCTGGGTCAATTTTGTTCCCTCAATCTTATCCTTTGCACAGTGATTGACAATCACCACAAACAAAATCAAATGACTATCAGACCATGTGGCAACTACCACGGCTTGAGGCTGAAGCTAATGCGAAAGTACCTTAAATTGAAATGCCACCGACAGCCACTAGATGCTGGCTCCAAAACATCCCTGGTTTCAGTTGAGTCCCATTCAAAAAAGTGTCAACTTCTTCTCAACTTCTTTGTCAATAATCTTTTTAACTAGTCATTATGGTCTCAGTCACGAAATTCAGGCCCTCTAATGAGTGTGGTCATTTTGGAAATTATTGCTCCGTTAATAAGATTTGAAGAGCTTTGATGTCTGCTGTGTGGGTGTTGATTGATAGTTTTCAGACTACTGTCGCAATATCCTGTATGTCACAAGTTTAATGTTACTTGATTATGATTCCTGCCCAGCTGGAACAATGTAGCAAACGTTAACCTAGGTGTGCACAGCTCGGTGTTCCCGGTAAGCTAGCGTTTCACCTCTATCTGAGGTAGCGGGGGGCGTGTTCAGAGCGTGAAAGATGACTCCCCGCACTCCTTATTTGGAAGGTCCTGGCTCCAAATGGAAAATATGGCACTGACCACCTTGGGCTTCAAACCGGCTCCAATGCAAACCAGTGGGTGATGTCACACCTCGCTTCGTCCATCTTTATATACACTCTGTCATACTCAACGTAAAATTCTAGCGAAATTCTGTTGCCAGTTAGAGTGGTTTTGTCGTCCATGTCTATTGGGTAAAAAAGGCTAGTAAACGTGTACAATGATAAGAGTTCAGACAATAGTTCAATATGCACCACATCTGTGTGGATGCATAAGGAATGCACCGCTTTGATACACCCGATTGGTATCAGTACGAATACTGACCCTATTAAACAGACTGAATATCATTAATGACATAAGAGAGCCACTCTAGATAGTTTCTTTGTCAATGTCATTTATAAAATTCAGTTACATTCGTTCAGTCACCGCAGGAAGCCGACTTAGTTTTGAGTTCCACAGTCAACCCATGAAGTGTACAGATTTCATATTTGGGTAAAAGGAATATCAGATCAGTACTCTGTATTGGCAGATACCCCGACCTGAGGAAAGGTATCAGGAGAGAAAATTTGGATGGATGCATCCCTGTTATTTCATAGCAGGAGGGCGGCCTCGTCTGAAATACAGACTACCTCCGCTAAACTCTGAAAAAATACACTTTTTTTGAGTTATATCATGAACCTTCACCACTGTTGAAGTGCTTGAATGCTTTTCGGTAGGAATGTGCTCTTTGACTCTGTTGACATTAACTCTTCCAAATTTCACATAGTTTTATCCACACTCGCCAGAGAGATGGGTTTTTTTTTTCTTTGGGGTTTCCCCATTGATTATAATCCTACAGATGTTTTTTGTTCTCCTGTTTGCTGTGAAGATACAACACACTGTATCTTATTCATTATTTTGTTGTTAATAAAGACTCTGTCTTTTCCAAGGAAGACGCGGTAAACAAACTTCTGTTTTTTACAGAAATTACACAGACTTCCCTAATGATTTGTCAAAAGTACCTTCTAGATAAAGTTGATTTCTGTTTTTCCCTCTTTCATACACAGTAACACATTGAAGGTTATGGTGCACAGACAGGCAGAGCTCCACTTTCCCCCTCTCTCTGTCCCTTGTCCTCAGTGGGCAGCCTGCCAATATTTGTGCCCAGTTAACAGTGCAGTGCTGGGAACCCCAAGGCCCCAAGCAGGTGTCAACCTCCCTGCCCAGCCAAAGAAGCTGAGAGGGGAACACAAAGGGCTCAAAGAGACCTGCCAGCATGGTAACCGTCTTAAATATCCCAGGCCAGTATGGCCACTCCTCTAAATCTCTCAGCGGCATAGGGTAGCTGCCAGTCTGCTCTTTCTGCTACTGTAACACTGACTCTCAAAGGGGTTTGAAGTTTTTAAGCTTTGCCCTAAATGGGGTTCAGAGTGGTAAGATTGATAGAGGGCATCAGGAGTGCACAGATAGAGGGATGAGTCTAGTATGAAGCTTTTATTTGTGCAGTGCCCCCACTAGAGGATTTTTCAGAGGACAAAAACCGAGAGAAATGTAGCCTGTCTGCGGTTTTCATCACAGATTCAGTATTGTTATCTTGTCCACTGACTCAGTCTCTCTTCAACGGTCACAGTTTTCGCTGTTGTCATCAGACTGTTTTTATGGATCGTCTTTATGGGACGCCTCCAGATCTCATGGGCTTGTGTGATCTTTGAAAAAATACTGGCTTGCCTCACAGCTAAGCTGTCCTGGCATTTAGATTGGCAAGACTGTAAAAGAACTGGATGAGAAGGAGAAGTGATGCCTTCGTCCTCTGTCCTCTCTCCTTTCTCTCTGTCTGTTCATTGTTTGCTACTCTGCAGTGATGATGTGGATGGGATTGGGTGGGGGGAGTGGAGTGGAGGCTACCATCATCTTCAGTAAACAATAGGTCCTTGTGTATTTGACCCCCTCTCTAGTCGAGTAGTCCATGGTTGGAGCTGAAACTGGAATGGAATTCCATCTTTGCCAGATTTAGTCGGAGCTCTCACAAAAAACAATCCCAGTTTTAGGAAGGTCATACCTCTGGGGTCATTTGTTCTCATTTACAACCAAATCAATAATCAATTAGCATTTTTCCCCCTTTTTTTCTCTAGCTGTGATGACCTCCATTGATTGTCTATGCATGCTGTGCCATATGATCTATCTCCCCCTGACTGTGTAACTAATTACTAACCTATATGTTGGTGGGATGAGCCGCAGTGGGGCTTCTAGGTCATTAAAAAGTAGTTGACAATGATTTATTTGTTCTTTGACCACATAATGTGTTCTGTAATTTCGGATAAAAAACCTAAAATGAGGACAAATGACCTGATAAAGCAGTTTTTTGTTCACCTCCTTTTTTATATATTGAAGTCCCTTTTTATTAATGAGATTTCTCTTTTTATATGCAGTTTTTCTTTGGCCTCTTGATAATAAAGTTTAGTTCAAACAAGTCTTGATTTCAGTAGTTTGAACACAGTTAAGTCCATATTTTTGGGACGTGGTAGGACGTCTAGTTTATTCTTGTGAGTGAAAAGTTTTGTTATCTCAACCCTCGTCTTACAAGACATCCGATAACCCTTTATCCCCTCCTTCGCGTGACCGGCCCACCCATTTTGCGGATGTGTGCTGCGGGTACTTCAGTTTCTCTTGAGGGTGTTGTGGAAAACCAGAATAACCTGCTTTGTGCCAGGTCCCTTTACTCTCTCAGGGGAGAGATCTGCGTACAAACACCTGACCGGCCGGATCCGCCTACCTTGTGCTTACTACAACAATGTTGGCTTTCAATGGATGCAACGTGCATATTTGTACGCACACATGCAGGCAGCACACGTTATCAATCTAGAGTCATCTCTAATATTGTAAAAGACAACCATATCAGTGAGAAAAGACAAAGAGGAGACATCCTCCCTTTCACATGATAGGATCAAGAGACAGGAAGCACTTGACTCTTATAACTGAATTATGTCAGTTAATCACTTTCTGACTTAATACCATTTCAGTGTTAATAATATTTAGTAAAAGAAGATAATCAGCCTTCCGCCCACGTCAGACTGAATTTGATCAGTCATGAGAATTGACCTGAAGATTATTTTACATGTACCCTGTGTCGCAGTAAATTTGGCGAACATTGCATTTATTACAAGCCGGATTGAGAACAGATTTAGAGATTTATTTTAATATTTTACTTAAGCTTTAAAGCTTCCCCCAGCTTTTCAGCTGACCTAAAACAGGCGACTTGAAACACGGGTTGTTCAACCATGAGACATTAACTATTTTAGGTAAAAATGAGTCAAACAAAATGACTGAAAGCACAAAAATGTCATTAAAGTAACTGAATCCTCTATATTTGAGACGTATTCAAAGAGGGATTTTACTCCTAAAATAGACACACCGCATTTCAAGATAAAGCCATAGTGTTTTATTGCATGTCATGACTGGCAGCCAAGAGTAAACTGTCATACACACAATTGGTTATCTCACATTTTATTTATGGCTGAGTGCCACAAGAAAAAAACTTAATCTTAAACTTAACATTTTATTGAACATGACAACATCAGCCTCCTGAGGTGAGTCTGGATCATTTTAACGCTTAGTGTGAAATGGCACTGAGCAGCCTAATGGAGTACTTATCAGGCACATCCTGAAGTGCATGTACCAGGAGAGAGCCGTTAAAAGGCAAAAAAAAAAGATCAGGAGGCTCTGCAAATTGGCAGATGGGTAAACGACACCTGCATCTGATAGCTATCAGGAACGCTGTCATCATCACGGTCATTGTCGTCATCATCATCATCTTCATCGTCCGAGGCAAACAGATACGCCTATTACTGTGTCGCAACAATAGTGTGCAGTGCAGAAGAACAAGTTTTGAATAAAAGGGGGATTTTCTTGAGCCTGAGGTGTTATTGCATAACGCACATAACAAACAGTAAACTGAAATGTCAAACAGTGGTTCACATTAACATTAACCGCACTGCTAATGGTCATCTGCTGCCAGAGTGTCATGCCAGCTGCGCGTGTGCATTTTCTCTGCTTGTTACAAACATAAGCGGCTGGTTTTCTGCCACTTTGCTTCATGTTAATTCAGGACCTCATCATGTGCCGCATCCCTCCCTCTTTCCCCTCCCCTCTCTCTCTCCTCCTCACTGCCCCCCTCTCTTGAGTCCTCAAGTGGATCTCCACATCCATCTGTTTTCCTGTCTTATTTAACATTTCTGAAATAGATCCAAGTTCCAAAAGCAAGGCAAGGGTAGCCCTTTGTTGTGCGCTGGAGTGAAAGTACAGTACGCGGACTGGAAATTGCAAATGGCAGAGTTGTCTCTCAACCCGAGCGAGAGTTTACTTCCCTTGTTTCGTGGTGTTTTAAAGAATATGACTGATTCATGAAGGTGAATGAGAAAGGGCACAAGTAGCACTAGTTCCTTATTTGTAGGTGGCTTTTTTAGAGCTCAGCTGACTCTTAACAAAAAAGCACAGGAATAAAAATAATATAATTCATGTGATAAAGAATATTTGACATGTAAGTAAGAACATACCCAAGTGTTATGCAGACCTTTTTTTATGTTTTATGTTTTCACATGAGAAACATCTGTATTTCACTTTTATTGTAAAAGAGATTTTAGAAAGAGTTTTTTTTATTTTGCAGTTTCTGTCCAAAAGATAGTTGTTCACTGTTTTCATTCAAATGCACGTGACACGCTACACTAACCTTCTGAGCGATACAAAAGAGGATGAATCAGTCCTGCCAGCTTTCAGTATGAGGGAAGTGGATTTGATGTCTGTCCCCTTTTAGCGCCTGTGCTGCATGATAAAATCAGCCTGTGAGGAACTCATTCATTTCTACCTCCTTGTACAATGCCTTTTTGGCGCATCAGGTTTCAGTGTGTGGCTTTACTTTTGCCTTTGTGTGTTTTCTTGCAGAGGAAACTTCACAGTTCCGAAGTTATCAGAGTCTAATATGGGATTTGGCGTGCTGGGAGTGTTTCTGGGGCTGCTCCTCGAGGTCTCCACCCATGGACCCCATGCTGTTCCTCGAACATCCTGGAGACACCAAGGTAAGGCTTAATTTATATGACACAATTTACTTAATCTGTGTTACTCGATCAACAGAGAAATTAATAGTTTGCAGTTTGATAACTAAGTATTCATTAGGTAGAAATGACCAGAATTTGCTGATAATAGTAAATTGTATGTTAACCCACAGTAGTAACATCATAGTAATAATATAAACTTAAAAAGCAAATTAAAAACGTCAATTTTGGCTGTTAACTTCTAATTACTGTTATTTTTTTCACGCCTCATGAATTGATTTATGATTATATCAAGTAATAAAATATTTTAAGTATTAATGCTTTTTGTTAGCAACATCTTTATACTTCTGTGTCCATTTTACAGGAAGTTCCATCCTGAGAAAATGTAAATCGTTTCTGGTAAATGTTCTTCACCATGCTGATTTAAACTGAAACTTTGCGTCTTCAGTTTAGGAAGTCATGCTTGTTAATCTGAGATGGTATTTATGGTCTTGCACAATCTCAAAACAAGAAGCAGGAGGCCCTAATGTAAAGTTCATTTGCTCCACTGGCAATGAATAGAAAACTGACTTTGCAGATTCCTGTGGTGGAAGTTTACATCCCAGATAGTATTAAATTATGGTTTATGTGGTAAAACAAACAGAAAGCTTTATACAGGTTGAACATTCATGTTATACAGATCTTTATCATACACCAAAGCTCTCTTTAGACTCAAACTTTCTTAAGGCTCACAATAGATTGCTCAGTAACACCTGTTTCCTGAATGTATCTCATGAAATGTCCCCCAGCCACCTCGGTCTCACCACAGGCTCTCAAGCTGGAGCGCTTTACCGTCAGGTGGAACTTACTGTCCGCATGCTGCTGTTTACATAAATAGCTGCAGTAACCAAGTCGCTCTGTGAGAACCAGTCCAGCTCAGCCTTTAACAAAGTCGAGTTTCTCCACTCCACTGTGATACAGTCACTGTTTCAGTCAGTCAGTGAGGGTGTTTGCTTTCAACGTTGTGGTGTTTATGTGCAGGCACCTGCAACCCGAACCCACTTGCACCTGGCACAACTAATGCCAGCCGGATACAAACTCCCCACTAGGTTTGCCATCAATCACAACAACACACAGTATAACAAGAGATAGACTCCCATAATATTAATACATCGTACTTAGAGAAATATGTCCGAATCCAAACATGAAGGTTCCACCCTTTGTCACCTTTTGTTGATATTGACCTGTTTACAACATGATATTGATGATTTCAAGGTGCATGTTAAACATAAACATTAAATATAAAAATATTGATTATAGCAGCTTAAAAAATTAGATATTGCATTAAGTAAAACAGCATATTTAGTTTATGGTCGTTTTGGATGCTAAAGTAATGTGATCGAACGCTTTTGTGTTCAGATTTAGATCTGATGGAGTTTTCGGAGCCTGGGATCTTCAACTACTCCACATTGTTGCTGAGTGAGAAAAGGGATGTGCTGTATGTGGGAGCCAGGGAGGCCGTCTTTGAGCTCAGCAAGAAGAACGTGACCGTCAGAAACAACAAGGTATCAAAATATGATGTGAAGATTTTGTGCCAAAGGGAGAAAAAAAAAATGCTCATACAAGTTTTAATTCTTATTTTCGTGTCAACAATTTAAGGTTGAGTGGAAAGTTGCTGAAATCCCCATGATGATGTGCACGCTCAAAGGAAAATCAAAAGAGGTTTGTTTCATCATTGCTATGTTAATGTTGTTTTACAGCAAGTCTTTCAACTGTAATGTGCAATAAAATATCAGCATATTTTAAGTTTATCGAATGTTGCTATGCAGAGGGATTGTCTGAATTACATTCGAGTGCTCCAAGTCGTAGACGATGAGCGTCTGTATGTCTGCGGAACACACGCCTTTCAACCTCAATGTGATTACTTGGTAGGTTATTGCTCAGTCTACTTTCTAAACTCTGAACAGCCCACTGCACCAATCAACGCAGCAACCCTTTTAACTGAAGTTTAATCTTGACCTTCCTCTCACAGAATCTCGCCGACTTTTCGCGGTCGGGTCAACCTGAAGATGGCAGAGGAAAGTGCTCCTTTGACCCCTCGCAAAGCTTTACTACTGTCATGGTTGGTGAGTGAAGGCCAGTTTTTATCTCATTTCAAAAAGAGCAGCTCTGCTGCAGTAAAACGCATAATAATCCACAATAATCTCTCTTTTTTTTGGGAGGGAAAATGGACTCGCTGGATAATAAATTGCCTTTTTTTTTTTTTTGTTTGCTTTTCTATCAGATGGAGAGCTGTACTCAGGGACAGCTTATAACTTCTTAGGCAGTGAACCGATTATTTCCAGATACTCCCCATCCCAGTCTCTGCTGAGGACAGAGTACTCTACATCATGGCTCAATGGTGAGTTGGGACAATATGGGACAAATATAGATTTCTTGAATCAATTGAAAGGTTGTTGTCAGGTTAGGGGGGGGAAAAGTCATTAATTTCAAAGGATGACGAAAGGTTTTGTGTCTGCTTTTTAGGGTTGAGAATAAGTTCCTAAAGATTACTGATAAATTATGTATAACAGCACACTTAGGTGCAGGAATACAAGAGGTTTACTTGCTTAATATGCCTTTCTTGCAGAGCCCAGTTTTGTTTTTGCCGACGTGATCAGGGAAGGGAAAAACAGAGCAGATGGTGAGGACGACAAAATCTACTACTTCTTCACCGAGGTGTCTGTGGAGTATGAGTTCTTTGGCAAGCTGCTCATTCCCAGGGTGGCGCGCGTCTGTAAGGTCAGCACACGTCATGTACCATCTGCACATACCAGCAGCATCCCTCTTTAGCCCGGATCTTCTATTTGTCTGTGTGCATGTCTCTCTCCCTTTTCTATCTCTTTTCTGTATCTAACCTGAGCTCATATCATAGTGCTAATCATTAGACTTTAATTCACTGCTGTTGTATCATCTTCATCTTTCCTCTGTCCACACGGCCTAAATGTGCTGATAAAGCGGTCTTCCATCTCTCACCACAGGGTGACCTCGGGGGGCAGCGGACACTGCAGAAAAAATGGACGTCTTTCTTGAAAGCCAAGCTGGTGTGCTCCATGCCCGAGCTCAACTTTGTTTTCAACGTAGTACATGATGTCTTCATCCTGAAGGGAGCAGACTGGAGAGACACAGTCATCTATGGCATCTTCACCTCCCAGTGGTCAGTGATTTAAAAATCCCATAATCCTGTGAATGTGCTTTGAAATTCTATTTTCTTCTTTCAACCCTCACCCATTTCTCTCCTGCTTTTCTTCTTCTGTTGCGACTCCCATCATCCTCCTCGTCCCTCAGGGGTAATGTGGGATTGTCAGCAGTGTGCGCCTACAACATGACAGCTGTGGAAGAGGTTTTCTCCAAGGGCAAGTACATGCAGAAGGCCACAGTGGAGCAGTCCCACACCAAGTGGGTCCGGTACAATGGCATTACTCCTTCTCCACGTCCTGGAGCAGTAAGTACCTTAAACAGCTTTAGTGTTTATACTACTGACCTGGAAAAAAATAAAATAAAAAGACAGAATAACATTACACTGTATTTAACATACATTGGATGTGAATATACTTTACCATAAAGTTCAGTGTCTTACAATAAACCTCCTCCTCTCTTCTCTACAAGTGTATCAACAACCTCATGCGGCAGCAGAACATTAGCAGCTCTCTCCACCTGCCAGACAAGACCCTGCAGTTTGTTAAGGACCACCCCCTGCTGGAGGATCCGGTCCTGCCCATCGGCAACGGGCCTCGCCTCATCACCAAAGACGTCAACTACACGCAGATTGTCGTCGAGAGGGTCCGCGCGCTCGACAAGAACATTTATGATGTCATTTTTACTGGAACAGGTAACAACACTGTTATGTGACAGTTAGCACTTATTTAATAGGAAAAAATGTTTTTAATATTTTGTCCACCCATTCATATGAGTGAGGGTAGTTCAGTTCAACAGCACCCAGCCTCTAAAATGACCATAATGTTTGTTAATGACACCTCTCTGTTTCTTTCATGACAGTAGAATTCTAGTACAGTTAAATAACATCAAACTAATTTAGTTAAGATAAGGCACACTTGACAAGAAAAAAAACCCTGCACCACAATTATACTTTAATGGGTTTGATATGTGTTTTATATACTCTGTATTTATGTGTATGTCACAACATCCTAAATCACTTTATTCTAAAAAGGTTAAATTCTGCTTTTGGCTTGACTGAATGATTTATGTTTTTTCCATTATCATCTTTAGATAAGGGAGTCCTGCACAAGTCAGTGGTGTTTGACAGAGAGGTCCATATTGTGGAGGAGATCCAGCTCCTGAAGAACTCTGAGCCCATCAAGAACTTGCTGCTGTCTTCTGAGGTCAGTATTTACTGTGATGAGTAGTCAGTTACTACTAGTAACTGCACAAAGGGACGACTGCAGCACACTAAAATTAGACAATGTGTTTTGAGCTCAGTGAATATAAACCACACCTAGACAGTCTGTCTGTCTGTGTGTTGGGGTATATGTGTGTGTGTGTACTCTGTTTTGAAAAAAACCCTCACAGTAGGAAGTTACAAAGAAGATGGTACGACTATTAAAAGCAAAACCAGCGTTTCCTCTAAATGAGTTGAGACTGCACATTTAGTCTGTGTTTGTGGTTGTCTGGAGTTTGCAAATAAAATTTCGCAGACTGATTTTAAGATGCTTTGTAGAGTTGTCGAGCGTGTAGTGAAGTTCCAGAAAGCTCAATAAATTATAATTTTAAAATGTTTTTTTTTTTTTTATGTGAAAGTTTGTGCCCTCTTTCTTTGAGATATTCATATGAATGATGTTGTGCTTTCACAGACACGATCCCTGTACGCCGGTTCAGACTCGGGCGTAGTCCAGTCACCCACAGCCTCCTGCAGCAGGTATCTGTCCTGCGACGACTGTGTGCTGGCGAGAGACCCCTACTGCGCCTGGGACCCTCACGCTACAGCCTGTGTCAATATCTTTGATGTTCCCAGCCAACAGCTCAGGTAACTCACCACCGACTTGGCGATTTGTTCGCTCTTTATCTCTCCTTCTACAAAAGCAAAACCAACATTGCGAGAAATCTTAACTGATACTCCATCCATCCAGTTGAACCTGCTTTATTCTCTCAGTCTAGATAATATCTGCATGTACATATTTTAAACACGTGAAAATAATGCTTTGTTTGTTTTTTCAGGAAGCTGATCCAGAGCCTGAACGGTGACGCAGACAAGTGTCCTTCAGGTAAAGTGCAACATGCACACAAACAGCCTGATAAAGAGACTTTATAATATGGATAAGGAGAATAAAAAAGTGGGCAATATCAGTGCTTACTCCCTTCCTCACACAACCGTTTCTAGAAATGATGTTTTTTTGCACACATTATTCTCTAATTATTATAGATTAAAGTGTGGATAGGGCTAAATATCACCCAGCACTGTGGTTGTCATAATATAACATAACTTGAATGTTGTGTTTTCATGTTCATTGCAGTTGAGCTAAGTGAAAAGTGCCCAAAAGTCATTATCTCTGTTTTGCCTTGTAGTGGCAGGTGTGTCTCTGAAGGACTACCAGCGTGTGACAGTGAAACGGGGGAGCTCTGCTGAGCTGCCGTGCCTGGTACACTCCAACCTCGCCCAGGTGATGTGGAAATCCAACGGCTCGGCTCTCACCGAGGCCTCTCGCTTCCACCTCATTGGGGAAAACGGTCTCCTTATTTACAGTGTGGCTCCAGAGGATCAAGGTCACTACGAGTGCTGGTCAGTGGAATGGGCCCCCGCTGTTGGGAAGAACTTCAGCCGCCTCCTGGCTGGATACGTCCTGACTCTGGAACGCCCGCCTCGACCCCCACACCAGACAGGCCACGTGACCACCACCCTCATCAGCCAGGAGCCGTCTAGCTCACATGCCGCTGAAGGTAATGGTAAGACAGACAGAGCCCCACTAACTTCGGCCCTTGCCCCTCCCAGCTTCACAGCCACAGCCCTGTTCACCTCTCCACCCCAAACTGACGCATCACTAACCCCGCCCCCCAGCAGCACAATAAAGTTCCAGCCTAAGCAGCTCCTCCCGAGCTCCAACGCTCCCCGCCCAGAGAACCGGGACCCAGCGGCTGAGTATTTGCAGCACAACAACAGTACCGCCCTCCTCTCCCTCTTCCTGCTGTTTTTCCTCCTCTTCCTGGCCGCAATGGTGTACAACTGCTACATGCAGTATCTTCCCGCTCCCTGCCTGCGGCTGCGAGCCGCTCTGCTGGGCAGTCACAAGAGCGCCCATCAGCCTGAGTATCGGGCCTGTGAAGCAGGTCTAATGGAAGCGTCTGCGACAGACAAAATTAACATGACAGAGCAACCAACCCAGAACGGCAGCCAAACCACCCAAAATCTGCGGGCACTCCGTGACACCGGGTACGAGACCGAGCCGGAGTGCGGCAATGGTAGGATCCCCTCTCACAGTTTTGGAAACGACAGCCCGTCCCAGGAGAAACCCTTCGATGTGGACTGTGATTCTCAGCCCATCCAGTTTGCAGATGCAGATGAAGCTTACTGATACTGCTTTTGTTTCTCTTTGCATAGAGACTATTTATATGGCGGGGTAGGGGGGTCACGTTCTTGCTGCATCTTTCCACAAAGCAAGTCTAAGCGGTGTCCTCTACGTGAAAGTATGTTCAGCGCGCAGCATCTCATGAAGTTTAATCATTACAAGACTTAAGTCAGGCATCCCACTTTCCTGTCGGGATTGAACTCCTGCTGTATGATTTAGAGCATACAGGAGTTATTCATGGAAGCTGCACCCTCTCAGCTTAGTCCAGCAAAAAAAAGCTATTTCTTAAATTCCAAATTGGAAACACTGTTTACCAAATTGGTAAGTTACTGTGATGTTTTCCAAATTGGGAGTCGTGTTTTTGTACAGCCTGTAGAAAATAATCTCTTGAAGCTTTTGCATCTTTTTTTTTTTTTTTAAAGCAACATGTAGGCTATCTGACGTTGGGTAAATGCTTCAACATTATAGTCATTTCTCAGGGAAGATTTGCTCAGTACGTTATAGCCTAGCTTTTGTTGTACAGCGTTGGCCATCTGCAGCACCTGGTATGTGGGCCTTAATCTCACCCAGTGACGTAGGGTTTAAAGAACTGAAAAACGAGACGACTTGCATGATAGAAAAATGCTGGAATAAATCAAACCACTGTCTTCTGAAGAGTTGTCCCAAGTGAGAATGTTTAGTCTCTTTTATTTTTCTCCCCCCCTGTGAAGTCGACATTCCTACATGGATATAAGGTCAACTCTAATGATCCTGTGTATTAACCTCTACTAGTCATCCTTATGTGGTCTGTTAATAACATAAATATGTACAGTATGACACGATGCTTGATAATATCAATCATCAGTTCTTTTTTTAAAACTGGAAACCTGGAAACAATCTGAAGTTATTTTTGTATTTTTTTTAATTAAGCCTTCGTTTTTAGAACATTTTCAGAGAATTATTATTTAAGAGGAGTCACATCTGTGGTAATATCATTTTGTCCATTTGTTTTTAATTTATTGCAGCAGATTTAGTTTTTTAGCCCTCATTCGTTAAGTCTCCCCTTCGTCTGTTTTGCATGTCATCCCATGTGTGTAGATTTCCTGTGTTCCTCAATACTCTTCTTTTTCCATCACTCCCTCCCTCACAGCCTCCTCTCCTGTCGACACCTCATCTTCACTGTCCTTCTCTGGAAGTAGCACTCCCTCTGCCTTCCCTTCCTCCTCCTCCTCCTCCTCCTCCTCTTCCTCCTCTTCCACCTCCTCCTCCGCCAAGCCCCACAGTGTGGAGGCTCGAGAGGCAGGGGTGAGACTGTTGCCTCCCCTGCTGAAGGACCAGGCCTGTGAGATTCATGCCCAAAAGGCCTTTCTGCTCTTCTGCCTGGCCTTGGGTGAGTGGTGCCTATGACAGCTCACACCCTGACACCCAGTCTTGCTCAGTTTGGAAATCTATTACTCTCACTTTCTAACCCCCCTCCCTCCCCTTTTTTTTCCTCTGTACCATAATTTTTTTTGCCCCTCCTCCTCCTCTCCTTTCTACACCTTGCATGTCACCATTTCCTCAACTTGAACTAACCGTGAGTGTGTGCGTTTCCTAAAACATGCCTGCCCTTTGCAACTTGTGGAGATCTTTATCATAGGCGGTGTGCTGCAAGACCAATATAAGGAGCAAAAACATAGTTGAATGTTTAAAAAGACTGGGATTCAGTTGTATGTCAATGAAGGGTACAGTTTTGTGTATATTTTTGTGAAGCAGCAGCCTGATGTGAAACATGTTAAACGTTCTTATCCGGTGTTGAGAATCTCTCCTCAGAACAAAAGAATTATCGTAGGCTCGCTGTTTTTTTATTTCAATACTTCAACTTGATCCTTTTTTTTTGTGCCTGTAAATATATTTGTATATATGGAAAAATACAATTTGAAGGTGTACATAAATCTACGGGACATTTTGGGGCTACGGCTCTTGGTAGGGAGGCTAAATAAACCTTGTCAAATGTTTTCAACTCTGGCTTGTTTTCTTAAATTTTTGACTTCAGTCATCACTTGTACGTCATATGGACTCATTAGTGAAGATAGCAGCATATAGTAGTAGAAAAAACTCCTGTATGTGGCTGAGATTAAGATCCTATTGCATATACTGAAAATATAAACAAACATATTTGAAAATACAGGTAACCTCACTAGTGATAAAGTAGCCTACAAATTAAGTGTTACCCAAAATATAGTATGTGCAGAATTATCAGTGCTGAGATCAGGCATTATGCATATACAGCACCAGTCAAAGGTTTGGACACGCATGTACTGTATATTCAGTCAAACCTCAACAAGTGTTTATTGAAATTTGAACACCTCAAACGGACCCCCCCCAAAGGCAAGTATTCCCATTTCTTGTGCGTCTATGTGGAGTGTTAAGTGTCTCGATCATCACGGGTCAACATGAAGTTCGATTCTGTCCCTCAGGTCCCAGTGATGTCCACATTCACTGGCTAATAAATGGGCACAGTCTGGACACCCCCGTAATCGAGTACCGCCACCCGCTGGGTCAGAGCGAGGTACTCGTGAGCAGCTGGCTCCGAGAGGGGGCGCTGATCAAGGACGCCCGTTACGGCTGTGTCGCTGAGGCCAGCACAGGAAATGTCATGTCTGAGGTCGACCTCCACCTTTCTATTGGAGGTATCTTGGTGGTGTATGGCTACTTTTAAGTGTGGAACAATGTGGATCTGTCTACTGTCATCATGTTTTTGTGTATCAAAACCTGTTATGTCTCCAAAAAGTGAGATAGTGATCACAGTAATGCATGTAAAGTTGTAATAAAGCAGAGCAAGAAGCCCAAGTCCTAGTTTTGGATGTCAGAAATGCCACTTGCCATTTTTATAAGTCCAGAGATGGACATTTGTTATAGATTATATCTATAAAAGACGTTGTTATTTGACAGATGAAGAGAGCATTCCATCCAGGGATTTGAACCAATGGAGAGGTGCACTCACAGAGCATGAGCAACTGCTTAAAAGATGGGAAAAGGCCTGGGTAGGTGTAAGTGCTTGCATGTGAGTGTGTTTTCTCCCAATCTTACGAACGTTGGCGTGCAATTGCCCGGGGTTGACTTCTCACGTGTACCAGTTTTAACCTGATCTGCATGTTTGGCTTCAGGCGAGCGCTTTTGAACTCGCCACCAGTTTGCGTTGTTTTCAGGAACATTAGAAAAGTGCAAAGTCCAGCTTCACTGGGCTGTTGGCAAATAGTCAAGAACTCAAAGCCAAGTGATTTATATTATATGAAGCAAAAGTTTACATGTTCTGCAAATGCTTTTTATGCTGCAATGTAGCTGTTCAACAGTCTGAGTAAGGTCTTTGTGAACAGTGATATGCTTTAAAGGACACTAATTCAATTAGTAGCTTTCCCTGCAGCTTTTTAGTTAACTGCTTTTAACCATTACATTTAACTACATTTTCTGTACCACATGATCTATTAACTGCATTCAGCTAATCGTGTTGCAGATAACTGAATAATTACATGTTCCTTTTAAAAGGATTACTAAAGGATTCCTCCAAAAATACATGCAATACATGTTTCACTTAACTTATTGAATTTCTTATCTGTAGCAAGTAGTTGGTTCTGTCAATATATATTTGATTTTATCTCACATTTCTCCTATTTCTGCTTTTTTTTTTTAAAATTTAGATTTATTTAAGAGTTGTTTATTCCAGCAGTACCTTTACATTAAAGGGGACTCTTCTTTCTACATCTATCTGTTCCTGTAGCATTACAAGTTTGGATAAACATTCACATCTAGCCCCTTATTGTTTAGTTTGAATGCTCATGTCCTACTTGCTTGCACGTCGGTTTGACCAGAAAAACATGCAAATTCCCTCATTGCAAAGCAGTTTAACTTGACCCCAATTATCAGACTGAATCGCCATTTTGTTTCACTTCATCACTATTTGAAATCAGACGTCTGGAATGAGGCTAGTTTAACTTCTGTTATTAACTCTGTGTACGTGGATTTAGTGAGATTTGTACATTAAACATCAATGTTTGCATGTTCCTCTTCTTGTACAACTCTTAAGTTTTTCCCTCCGCAGGAAAGCTGTGACGGCCACCGAACTCTGTGAAGACGTCACGAGCTTCACTTGTGTTGGCTGACTCTGGTTGTGAACGTGGTCCTCAGCCCGGGTGGACTGCACCTTTGACACTGAAACTATCATAAACAGATGGAAATATGATGTCCCAGTGTCACTTCTTACATTGGAGTTTGATGGACCGAGAAGCAAAGAATTCACAACACCTGCCCTGTGCGGAGGCTCTGCTGGTTGTGATGATGGTTTGAGGGCGACTCCTTCCAAAACTTGACATGGAGATGAGGCTTTTTGGTTGCCTCAGTCTGAGGACGTGTGAACTGCCTTTCTACCAAATATGCATATATTTCTATTTTTATTGATGAAAATGAATATCCTGAAAGCAGTGCTTGTATGGAACAATAAAACAAAGAAGGGTACACCTGGTTGCATATGAGGAGTGCTGATCTGTATTTGCAGCATCTGTGACAGTTCAGGCCTGTTTACAGTGTGGTTTATTTTGCAAATGCCACAGAGATGTTTGTACCTTCACTGCTTGCCAAAGCCTCGATATGGTCCTTCACAGCTACTTTGCAGTTTGACATTTTCACTCGAGATTATAGTGTCTTTAATCTTCACTGGACGTTTCTTTTTTTCCTTCCAGAGCCCAAGCTTCCTCAGCAGGCCACAGTATACTTATGTTTGACATTAAGCGAGATTATATCATCAAAAGTGGAAATTCAGATAAAAACACCAGCATTCAAACATGGAATTCAATCCAAGGAGCAGCACAAGTTGAATTGTTGCCTGCTTTTTGTCTGCAGTTTGTTTTCCTTTACATTTAAACTGTGGCTACCTATGCAGAAATAAATGGGAGTTTGTTTTATCTGTTGCTTCACACGTTTTTTTTGTGATGTCTGAATTAAGTGTGTTTACCACTTTTGATGTCAGGTTAGTTAAATATTCACCGGCCTGTTTCAGCCATTTATAAACGGGTTATTATTCCTGAGTGGCACGGTGACACGTCAGCCTTTTCTCTGCAGGAGCACTTTCTACCATCTGAATTATTAACTGACCTGCACCAAGCATTTATTCTTGGAAGCCAGTTATGACATTTTCAGATCATACAATCATGTCCTTGACTGGAAACTAATTAGATGTAGGTTGTAGACCAAAGCTGAAAAGCTGATGCCTCACAGCTATGTTGGAAATCTAATAATATAACCAGGAATAATTCAAAATAAACTATATCTTAAAAAGCATATGTTCTGCATTTAATGGATGAAAACACTGCAAACTGTTAAAAACGGAGAAATCCCAAATATGGTGTTTATAGGCCTCATTTCTGTATCTCAGCATGACACTGTGATGCTTTCATATTTTGAGAGGAGCCATAGCACCCTCTTGTGACCAAGTAAAGGAGCACTAAGTGGAAAAAAAACATGGCGTGGATAGTTTATTGTCAAATCATTAATCAAACACATCATGAATGTGACTCAAATGTGACACAAATCTAAACATTGTGATGTAAATCAAGTCCTTCCTTTCAGTGGGCACTGTCTGCCACTGGTTTCAGTCAAAAGGAAGAACAACAATACAAGCCATGTAGATTTTTCAGTCATCACATTTTGGAGAGAAAAAGCAGCATTATTGTTTAGTAGTTACACTCTGTATCATTCACAAATTCAGTTGATTGTCAGCTTGCCAATTCTGGCACAAAGTCACAAGACTTCTCTTCCTCCTGTCTTAACAAAATCTATGTTAACTTGAACTAATGTAAACTCCTGTAACATCATCAGACATAGATCAGAAACTGTTTTAGTGTTATGTGATATCTTACAGATTTGATAAATTAGGCACTTTGGGTGTGGTGTGTGTTTGACAACCACAGGATCGGTGGGATTCCATCGAAAAAGTTCTTTATACAAACTGAGCTTTAAAGCTGAGAAAATACAGCTAATGCACAGCAGATGATAACTAGCAGAGCTAGAAAGTATTCACTGAATACTAAAATCACAGGAGGACTCTTCCAGATGAATGACCAGATGAATGAGTGGGATGATGTCAATGCTTTGGTAGAGGTCTTCTGAACAGGAGGATGTGGGGCTCTGAAAAGTTCATGACAGACAAATGATAAACAAGTCACCAACCCGAGGCTGTGATTGTTCTCACTATGTGTTTAAAAGGCTGTTGACAGATGATTTTGGCATCAAAGCAGAAGAACAAATAACTGCACAGTGTTGTACACCAGATTAAATTTCTAAAATGATCATGATGATAATGGCTTAGAAATCAAAACTTGCATAATTTTGGCAAAATGAGGTTTCAGAACAATTGGGCGGTGTTGTGATGATGATGATGATAATGTGGGAACCAGTAAGAGTTATTACATACAGTACCTGGCTCGTGGATCATGTAGTGGATCCATCCTTGGGACTGCTGTACACCCAGTCGTCTCCACTCGTCTTCAGACATCAGGTGGGATCTTGGAATACATTTAGCCATTTCCCGAGGCAGAACAACATGTCTAGTGATTAGAGGGAAAAAATATTATTCTTAGTTATTGGTGGTGACTGATCATGCTGTGAGGTTTGAAGTATACAATCAACATCAATTGAGTCAAATTAAAATATACATAAATACACATACATACATGCACATGCCAGTATTTATACCATATCATGCAAATTACAGAGCAATAAGGATTGTAAAAGACACTTTCATGACTGTGTGTGTTCTGTATATTCTTCATTTTCTAGCAATTTAGTTTATTAGGTGCACCTGTGCGGTCTGATGCACTCCAATACAATTCATCTGCAATAAATCCTGTATATAAAGCATCATATTCAGTTTGCTGACTGATTATATAGGTTGTAGTTAACCTTGAGGCGGAGTTTAACTGATTTGCATTATTTCTAAAAGATATTTCCAATGCTTTGTGGGTATTAGAAACGCCCTGCAATCTCCATTTCTTGGAAAACAACAGACTTGTAGGTGCTAAATTAATACATTCAAGGTAGAATCGAAAAAAAGCGCCGTACTCTACGTTTTGCGGCAAGTTCATAAACTATTTTTGAAATTAGCATTGTGCTAACGTTGCTGTTGCTAAGGCAACAGTAAAAAGAAATTAGCTAGCTGGCTAGCTTACAGGTTCGCGGTAGACGTTTCCGACACCATAAATTGCTTACCTGTACTCATAGTAGTCGTCATAGTACCTGTCCGAGTAGTAAATTTGGTTGCGGGACATGTTTTCAGACAAATTCTGATTATTTAGATAACTTTAACACCAAATTACAAAGTGACAACAGCTCACGTTCCGTTTGCTGCGTTTAAAGTGCACAAAAGCTCTGATTGGATGATTTAGGTCATATGACCAGATTCCACTTCAAGTAAACGTTCCATAAACGTTCATTCGCTCATCAAAACACAGGTGAGTCATGTTAACTTCTCAAACTATAACGTTTTAAAAGAGGTCATTCTGTCGCATCTATATGTTTAGCTAGACTTCATGGAGAAGTGACACCTGTTATGTTGTTGGTGGATATGATTTTGGATAGTTTACTGCAGGTTTGCATAAAGATCTTCTAAAGCTATTCTTCTGTAGAGGGCAGGATGGTGATGTGTCACGTTTTTTGCTTTTCCAAAACATTTTACGTCATCGAAATGGAGCAAGGACGTTTTTTGTTTTCTTCTGGGGGTTGTAGTTTTGTTAGAGCACCAATGCAGTGTGGACCACTGAATCTCAAAGTGTTTACAGACAAGCGCAATGTGCTGAATGGTGCAGAAATTGTGGGAGCTGTACCCGCCTACACTCTAATTTTGCTGAGGACATTTATATTTAGCACTGTATTTAGTGGCTGTCATTTGGCAGAAAATGACACCAAAACATTTGATAATGCAAAACAGTTCATACCCATAAACAAAGCTGGAGTACCAATCGGGCAAAGTGGGCAAATGCCCAGGTGCCTCAGACACTCAGGGGCCCAAAAGCCCCTTTATAGGAGTACCCTAAGGCTGTAACCAACAATTATTTTCATTATCAATAGTTCTGACAATTCAATTGATTGTTCAGTGTATAAAATGTCAAAAAATTGTGAAATATGCCAATCATTATTCCAAAGTAACATATTCAGATTACGTGTTTTGTCTGAACAGTCAAAAACCCAAAGAAGTGGTAATTTTCTGTCCATCAACTAATTGAATGATCCTCTAATCGTTTCAGCTCTAGAGTTCCACCATGTATAGTGGAGGTCAGTAGGGGCCCAACAACACATTTTTGCCCTGTGGCCCCATAAGTATATGCTATTATATAAAATTAATAGCATATACTTATGGGGAGAGCCACAATTAGTTGATTAATTGATTAGTCGATCAACAAAAGATTAATTGGCCATTTAGATAATCGTTTTATACATTTTTAGGCAAAATAAGACATTTAAAGACTTCACCTTTGACTGTGGGGAATAATAACATGCAATTTTCACTATTTTCTGACATTTTATAGAAAAAAAAACTCATCAACAAAACCATCAGCGATAATGAAAATGATCGTTAGTTGCAGCCCTAAATACCTGGAATAGCTGTTGTACCTTGACGAATTTTGGTAGCTGTTGCCAGAAAAAAAAAGATTCAAAAATATCAACTGGTCTCGTGGTCACAGTTTGTATGTTATTTAACATTACCTCTATATCAAATGTGAAAGTTATATAACTTTTATAAAATTATAAAACAACCAGTTATTCTTTGAATAATGGACAACACTTGCAATATAGAGGTGTGCTGTATCCACTGAAGAGATTTACTAATTAATTTTTCTATAACCTGTACGTAGTTAGTTGATTTACAGAGGTGCCTTGGATGTCATACAGTATAAGGTTACTTTGTCTATAGGGCTACACATACACACACACACACACACGCATATGGTATCCGCTTGTGCTTCCGCCACTTCTGTCGCTCTTTTAATGAACCATTCACAGAAAGCTCAAATGATGCCCCAGATATGATTATGAAAATGAGCTCTCAAGGCTGCGGATGTAATTGTCCACACAGGAAATTCTTACATCACTCTGCTCCCTTCAAGTAGGCTATCAATATTGCTTTTCTTTGCTATTCATTTTATTGTGTTCCATTCAGCCTTTAAAAAACATGACACAGGATTGTATAACCACAGGCAATAACGCTAATGAAATATGGTCACAAACAGGCTCATAATAGTCATGGATGAAGGGCAAGAATATGACACAACATTGAAATTCCATTCATAAAAACCAAATGTTGTGTAACTTTTAATCTATATTTTCATTAAATGTATACAGTAGGTATTCCTGGCCCATATTTTGTGTATGAATGTGAAATATATATATAATAATTATCAAATATATACATTAATGACTAGAGAGAGCTATAGGTTTAATGACAAAAGGACTAAATTGTAATATTTTCAGCATATTTGCTTATTTGTAAATTTTAAACAAATAACAATTGAACCTGTGAAATAAAATAAATTATTTTAACATTAGTAACTTTTACTAATCAACTTCCAAAGCAAACTTCTTAAAAGCAACCATATAATTACTGGTGCTGGTGCTGTTTCAATTCATGTTTCAGGTTTGGGCTTCCCTTTGTTATTTTTTGTTATTGTTATTTCTCACTTTAGCTACACACTGTCACTCTGCCACATTTCAAATAGACAATATATTTAGTTGTTTTTTTTGCCATCATTCCATAAATTTTAATAAAAGTGGTAGTCGGATGTAACCAACAGCCAAACAAGTGGATGACTGTGTTAGAACGTCACAGTATTGAAATATTACAAAGAAGCAAATGCTTAGCAAACAGTGGAAATGGACTGTTAAATAGTCCAGTCTAGACAGTCTATTAGTCTAGACTATTTGCAGTTTTATTGAAGATTGGGTGACAATACTGAAGTCTTATTTTAATGTTACTCTGACTACCACATTTGTCTTCATCAGAAAATGTTTTAAAAAGTTGCATTTCAGTTTTTGAGAGTGTAAACCAAAGAGAAAGATTTCAAAACTTTTTGAATTTTAAGATATTCAGTCTTGCTCCTGTTTCTGCTACTATCATGCATCAGAGTGTACATAAACTCACCATATTCACCATTTTCTCTTTGTTGTGTTCCACTAAGATAGGTGAACAGGTAAAACTAAACGTGGGTTTGCTGTGAATACCAGGTAGCAGTTTCTGTCCAAAATAATGACATTTTTGAGGACATATAAACAAAGTATGTTGTTTTTTAAGATATAAAAGTGGAAGAAGTTACGTTGCCACCTGAAGCTGTGCCTAAAAGTAGTTTGCTAGTTTTCATAGCAGCAACCCGGTGAAGGATACCAATTGTCAGGGAAGATGACAAGCTAAAGAGACTTTGGAAATTTTGGACTTTATGGGAAAAAATGCTGCAGCAGTTGTAGAAATGAAATCTCAGGCATGGGAAAAGTTTTTCCTGGAGAATGAAGTTCAGATGGCCTTAAAGAAAATAGCAGTTTTTTTTAAATATATATTTGACAGGACAAATAAATGCTACAATAATATAATCTGCCTTTAACTGAATAATATTGTCATCTGTACCACATATTCATGTGTTATTATGACTGTTAAAAGACTCTCTGCACACACTGCAAACTGGAATCACAAGCTAAATCTCTCGTGATTTCACTGCTTTTGTTGAATAATGCATGTTTTGATATTGAAAGAAAAAAAAAACGAAACAAATGGTGACAGTTTACCAGTTGCGTGTGTCTGCCCTTTTTGTAACGTTGGTTATTTTGCTTCTAGCTAGTCTGAAAATAACTATTGCTTTTTTGAATGTTTTTGGTAACCCGGCAACAGTAGTCAAATAGAGGAGTGTCTGCTGCTTTCCTTGCCAATGGATGCTCTTTTCCTCTGTCTTCTCCTTTTCTCGCTCACTCTTAATGTTATGTCTTTAAAAAACGAGAGTAAGCTGATATTAAATCACATGTTTAATTGCAATGGAACATATGAACTTTGGGTGATTATCTGGATGATTTCATATGTAGACTGTTTCTTTTGTGTATGTTTTTATGTAATGATCATGGTTTCTAAATTAATGGAAGATACATTTATGTTTATGTTGTCAGCGCAGTCTTATGTTAAATTTTTACCTGTCACTCACCTATGTTAAAGGATCCTACTACACCCTCAGCTCCGGCTAAGAGATGAACGGGTCCCTCAGCCTCTTCCGTGGCAGCGGTCAATAAGCAGGAAACGCCCCTGAGTTACCAGCCATCGTCCTCCATTCCATCAGAAGCAGATATTCCCGCCCTTTCTTTTCAACTCTGCGCCCTCGTGTTACTCTCCACAGTGGCAAGGAAATGGTGGGTGGGCCTTCAGTGCCTCAGGGTCTCTACCTTACTGCCTGCCAGCTTACAGCACACCACAATGTGTGAGTAGAGCTTTGTGTGCTTCTGTCCCCATGGCTACACGTTATTCTGAAGAATGGCTTCATGGTCCAACTCATCCCTGTGTCTGCTCCTTTCACTCCGGGCTGTTTTGCAAACTTTCCTCTCTTCCACATTTAGACTAAAGAGCAATAGCGTTCCTATACTAAGGGAACCATAAGCGAGAAGGACATAAACACCAGTTTCTATTTCCCATGCTCCCTGGTTTCTATACATAGCAGCTGTTTGCCATTGCAGTGGCTTCTTTGTTGGTATTGGCCCTTAGTTCAAATGGTGGCTGCAATTCCATGTCCGCCCTTTGACCTGCAAGTGTCTCTGATGTATGAATCGGGGGGATGTGCTCAGTAGAGGCTGAAGTCACAAATCACTTTGTTCAGCTCAGTTCAAAGCTTTGTAGTCAATGACTGTGTAGTTGGTCAGTTAGCTTGGTGACGTTATAGCTCCATGAGTTGGTTGAAAATGTTTCTGGTCCAGGCATTTGTTCCTACCAAACCCTGATTGTGTGCTTACTATAGAAACAATAATTTATTTATTACTATATTTTCAAAAAATAAGTCTAGAAAGAGAAAGAGAAAAAGCTTCGGTAATGAGTTTGTCTGTGGTTGCTGGAGTGTAAACATCCCCAAATCCAGTTAAGAGCAGGACAGAGCCGCTTATGTTAAACTCTGATATGGATGTTCCAGTCATGAATTGGGATTTTTATAACAGAATCTGTGATCTGTTATAAAATAATGTAGTTAGCAAATGATATGCACACTGGCATTGGATGTAATGCTAGTTTACTACTACAGGTATTTAGTTAGCTAGGCATGCTAACGTGTCCAGCTCTCGGTAGAGCAGACATACTGTTCAATCCATACCTTACACTTTTGCTCTTGTGTTTTTGGTTTAGAAAGGTAAAAAAAAGGTGCTCCACACTCTGTATAGCGAAAATCACTCTTACTGCACACTTCCTCATTATGTGGAGAAATCATGGATGCATTATAAGCACTGGATACAAATATGGCGCCTATTTCTAGCACATAAGACAAAAAAGTTGTTTAGCTTCGAGGTTTGCTTCTGCATCACACACATAACAAATAGAAAATCATAATGGTTTAAAAACTAGGCTAATAATACAAAGAGTTGAGGTAGAGCGGGTCGTCTACTAATCGGAAGATTGGCGGTTCGATTCCCGGCTCCTCCAGTCCACATGTCAAAGTGTCCTTGGGCAAGATACTGAACCCCACATTGCTCCCGATGGCTGTGCCAGCACCCTGCGTGGTAGCTAGCTGCCATCGGTGTGTGAGTGTGTGTGAATGATTAGATTTCCTCTGATGGGCAGGTTGGGACCTTGCATGGTAGCCCCTGTACCCATTCAGCGTATGAATGTGTGTGAATGGGTGAATTGACTCGTAGTGTTAAAAGCGCTTTGAGTAGTCAGATGACTAGAAAGGCGCTATACAAGTACAGTCCATTTACCATTTACCATTTGCAGGTGGCTGTCAACAATCTTATCAATGTCTCCTTTATAATGGAGGAAAATGCTCCTTGGGATCAAGGGAGGATTTTTTGGTGGCAGTACTGTGGTTGGCCACACGGACAGCAAGGCTGAGTGGCTGCACCATATCCAGCTGTGCCTAGTTATGGTAGCTAAGATATTATTGGACAGTTGCTGTTAGGGGGAGGGGTTCAAAACAAACCTGCCATTATTCAAAACCACCAAGCTTTTAATTTTTATTTCATATTAGCTAAAATCATTTTACATTTAGGTTTTTTAAGTTTAGGAAATTGTCCATTTCACATTAAATTTCATTATAAATATTGCGGAGTCATACAAAGTTATATAGCAGGTACACTGAAAAGGAAAAGTTGTTTTATCTTTTGCAATAGTGATGCATTTTCAAAAATTAGTAAAAATAAAAATGAATACTGGCAAATTTTGACATCCCTGAACTCCCATACTATACTGACTCAGCTTGCACTGTTTACAGCTTATCATACAATCATACATTATATTTGGTTGAATGTTGAAGCCAGTTGATGCTAGTTTGTAGCAGCCTTAAAGTTAAGGAAAAAAAACTTCACAAACAGCAGCAAATACATATATTTTACAAAGTGTAGTCTTTCCTGGAGTATTTTTTCATAGCAAGGTTAAATAGAAATAGATGACCAATACTGCTTGACGAGTAGTGTTTGCTGATAATTTAACCAGTGTATCAGCTGATAAATATCTGCTGGTGGCAAGAAATTAATAACACAATTAATAATAAAATTACAAAATGATGCAACAAAAGCTTAGAATAAAAATCCCAACAAAAACATATGAACTATTCTAGCATACAGTATGTAATTCTGATGGTTATCTAAATCAAAACCCAAATGCAATGTAATATGCTAAATAATGTATTTTCCAAACACAAATGTCCACATATATGGTTAACCATATCTGTCAACTCAAAATACATTTGTTGTTCTAGTGCATTTGTACTATCTGCCTCATACTTATGAACTGTAAATTACTAATTAAATGTGTAGGTGGTAACTGTTCACATGAATGTGGAGAGGAAAAAAAGCTGATAATGGTGACAATCAAAATCACAGGGGTGGCATCTTACTTCTGTCCTCTCGTCTAGATATTCTTCTTGTCTTTTTTATTCTGTTAACAGAACATGATCTTATTATGTTATGCAAAACACCTCATATCTGATGATGTACGCAGCATTTTTAAAGGGCAGTTAAGAGAAAACAAAATGTACACCTGCATTCGAAATGGTCTCTTCCACTATTCTGCAAGCCTCCCCTGAATGAGTCATCCAGCTGGCTCCTCATTGGATAAGACCATGCCATCCCTAGGGATTGCCTTGCAGAGGCAGAAAGGCCTTGCTTCCATTCACAGAAACATTGGTATGCCAGCCTGCTATTTCATTCACATAAAAAGACTAAATATTGCATGCTTTTTTGTCCTGTGCTCTTTTTCTCCTTTGTCTTTTTGCCTCCTCTTTTGATTTGCGAGTGCCTGCCTTTTTCCTCCCTGCTTTTGTGTTTGCCTTTGTTTCTGAGGAGAGAAGGCAGACGTGCTGTCTTTTTTTTTTTTTTTTTTTTTTTTTTTTCTATATTTGCCAGGCAGGAAAGAGAGATGTTGGGAGGGACTGCAGTGCGAAATCTGCAGCAGAGTGAGAGCGGAAGCTGCTTATGAATGAGTGTCAGTCTTTCAGCTTTGCTAGATGCTCCTGAGGACATTTTACATGAATGGTGTCTGGCTGTGTGCTTTCCGCTACCAGGGAGACAAAGATGCTTCATTGCTGCTGGTTTTAAGGAGACTCTTGGGCTTCTTCTGTTGTTCTTTTGTTTTTGTTTTTCATTGACTCATCCGCCTGAGAAACATGTCGTTCATACTGTGTTTTTTTGAATTGTACCATTCATGTAGTTCAACCAGGACCAATTGCTGGGTATTTTAGACAGGCTGTGAATCTGTATCTGCTTCCTTGTTGTGGAACTGAATTTTTTATTCCTTTGTTGCAGAATGCTTATAGAGAATTAGTGAGACACATTTAGACAAATGGTCTCAAAACAGAGATTTTATGGAAAATGGGAAATATTCCTTTTTCCTTTATTGCATTAATGCCTGATTATAACTATTTTGTGCAGAAGCAACAATAATATTAAGTAGTCATATGCTTTTGAAAGTAGAAAACTGGGGACCAGGAGTGATGTCTGCCCATATTCTGCAGCTGTTATAAATTAACATGGACAATGTATTAATGATGTTACGCTTTTCTAGTCATGCTAAAATCTCACTCTATTGTTTCTTTCAATGATTTATAGAGATTTCTTTTTTACCCTTTTAAGGAAATTACATCTTTATGCTACATTTAAATAGAGGGGAAAAAAAAGAAGCCTGTATTTTTTCTTACAGGAGATTTTGGCAGGCCGCTCTGATCATAACTGTCTATATCATGGATGCTTGTTTTCATTACTTATTTCCCTTCATTTATTATTAACTCTGTGGTTAATTTTAATCTGTGTACCATCCGTTTATCACAACTTTTATCAGTTCATCCATTTCGTTAGACGGTAATTGTGTTTAACACGAATTCAAACAAACTATTAGGAATAATTATTTTACTAAGTTAAATATTCAAGCTACCTCCCATTCTTCATTTCCTTTTTCTCGGAAAAACAAATAAGAGGGTAAAAATTACCAAGAATAAATATCAGACTGGGGAATTTAAAAATTGATTGGTTCTAGTGTGCTGTAAGTGGGAGTTTTTTTTCTCTCCCTCCAACAGGAAGTGATTTGCAGTGTTCAGCAAGCCTTTTGTTGAGAAGGTTTTCTCAGATCAGTGAGTCATGCTTCAGCTCTGAGCCGGCAGGCAGGCAGGCAGCAGTCAGTAGAGAGTATTTGCTCTTCCCTCACAGTATCCGTGATCATCGACAACACAGACCTTTCTCTGTTCTCTTACTTTTTGGATTTTTGAGGCTAGAAATAAGCAGCAGCAGCAGCATCACAGCTGGAAACCAAACAAGCTGCACCACAACACTGGCAGCCTTTTAGAGACCTTTTTCCTCTCCATCCTCTTCTTCCTCTGCTTCAGTGTTGTGTTTCCATGGATTGTGTCTGTGTATTTCTCTCTGACGGATTGGATTGCAGCTCTGGATTTTACTGAAAGCAGATTGGACTTTGGCGACAGCAGCAGCAGCAGCTCCACACAACCACCACTGTAACCTCAATAGAGAAAATTACAGTCAGGTGGCCTGTGATTGCTAAAAGGCGTTTGCTGCCTGTACCGCTGCTGCTATGTTACAGGAGAGGGTAATCAGCACGGCTCAGCCACGTCTGCCAGCACACTTGTGAAAGAGGCAGGCTGTGCGTGTCGGTTGGTGGAGAGAGGGGAGAGAGCAAGAGAGAGAAGGGTATGCTTCACCGTACCAAATACAACCGCTTCAGGAATGAGTCAGTAACATCCGTCGATGAGCTTCTCCACGGCCTGTCCATGAACCCCAAGGTCTCGGCCACCCCCCAGTCTGCTGCCGAGACATCTTACACACCCCCGACTGAGGTCCAGCCCTCCTCCACCACCAGTGCTTCCAGCACCCCCACCAGCCACGGCTCTGACCACCTGGAAGATGGAGGCACCACCCTCTGTACCCTCATCAACAAGGTGTCCAGCCTGAAATTCAGCAACTCAGGCAGCTTGCTGGGCATCAAGGGTCTGCCCTCGGCTGTCAAGGACCTGGCTGTGTCTAAGCTGCAGGGGGGTGGGGGATCGGGCTCAGGCAGCTCCAGTGGCTCGAGCCCCAGTGCGGCGACAGCAGCGGCAGCAGCCTCTGGTGTGGGCGGCTCTCTGTGCAGCTCGGCCTCCCATTCAACCCCCTGCTCGCAGCTGGAGCCAGCCATCAGCATGAGCAAGAAGAGCAGGCTGGATGAGCTCCAGCCTGGTGGAGAGGACTGGAATCCAGGTGGAGGCGGGGGACTGGTGAGCAAACCCTCCAGAGGATGGCTACACTCGAGCGAGAAGATCTCCGGTCCAGGAGTGACATACATTGTAAAGGTTGGTGGTCTTTCTGTCTCCCTCTGTCTCATTTCTGTTTTTCTCCTCTCCCTTTTTTTCCCCCAGTCTTTACCCATTGTCTCTTTTTTTTTCAATGAATCAAGCTTATCCCTGCAAGGGGGGAAAAAGGAGAGATAATGTTGTTTCACTTGCACATCACAACATGCCCTTGAGTGGGTGTATGTAGGTTGGCTACAGCAGAAAGAGCAGCGACCAGAAAATATAACATTGAATAATTCAGGAAAAAGAGAAGGTCAGCATCAGGGAAAAGTAAAAGAAAAGCTTGTGATGGCAAAATAAAAACAGCGTAAATTTGAGCGTGGTGTAAACATTTCAATCTATACAGTATTTCTGTCTGTCTTGTGTATGTGAAGCCACAGCGTTATGCTTTTGTAACCATGGTGATGTGTTATTTCTGTACATTGTGCATCTCTATGAGCTCTTTGGCTGTTTTAGCTCGCAGATAAGTGAAATGGTGGAATCGGCATTAAAAAAAAAAAAAGACACACAGCGCATGTTTGTCTCATCACATCCATATCTCATGTTAATGTTGGTGATTTCAGCCATCATACATCATTTAAAGGAGCACAAGTTGGCGCACAACTACGAGAGCTGTGAATGTCATCATGCCGGCAATGAGTCACTAGCATGAGGAGTGATGATGCTGAGCCCTGGCTCTTCAAGGTGTGAAGTGAATAAGAAAAAAAAATGGAATAAACCATTTTCACTGAAACCATAAAGTGGCAGTACATTTACCTGAAGGTTTTTTTTTATCTTCCTTTTATTTATGCAGCACATTAAAGAAAAAGCAGAAAAAAGAATGAGCACACTGAACAGCACTGTCAGGTGAAATGTGTTGTATTCCAAATCAAGTTACACTGTATGATTGCCATCATATGACACCTACTACAACTTGTCTGAACAAAGCCTACAGTATCTGTGACCAGCGTGCCATTCCATTAACGGCATTAAGGCCGAGAGCGCTTATTTGTCCGGTCAATGCTGCTGAAAGCATCCACACTGCGAGAGGGGAAATGGGTCTGGTCTGTGCTTCCCCAACCCCCTGCTTTTCCTGTGGTTTGGGTCCTGTGTGTATTGAGTTCAACGTGGTGTTCTGCTCACAGCGCTTTTAATTAGCGTCATGTGGTCACTCCTCACACATCATGCACCATTACTCTAAAGGGACGTTGATTGACAGTGACACTGTTTACACTTTTAGCCCATGGTAGCTGTTTTTGTTCCCATCACATCAGATAGGAGAAGTTTTGACACTACTGCACTGTTTTTTATTGAGGTTAGAGGTCAACATTTGCCAGATATTGTATCTCCAGGCTATGTAGGGATGTTATGTGACAAAATGACAGCGTTCGCAAATTATTTAGATGTAGGTTAGAATTTCATAATAGCTGAATAACTGAATGGTGTAAAACCCTTTTTTCGTGAACTCTCTCAACACTTTCTTGCAGTATATAGTATACTGTAATTATTTACTGCACGTTATAATCCATGCCTGTTCATCATGCGTCTTTGGTGTAGACTTTTCATGTTATTCAACATGTATTAATAAAGTGTTCTACCTTCTTGACCTGACATATCCTGTCTAGACTGTACAGAACTGGACTGTATAGATAATGTTGTCTAAAGTAACAGCCACGCACATCACAGAGCAACACGTTTTGTGACATCTTTAACAATCTTTAATGATGTGAAAGCCACTTTTTATATTGAGAAATAAACTAAATGTTTAGATTAATGAGCACAGTAACAAACAAACTGTAGTCAGTATATGACTTCTTGTTTTAGAAGTCTTTACTAGTCTTAGTGCATTTGAAGGACTACAGATATAGCTCTAAATGTGATCACTCTGCTGTCGTGTTGTTTACTGGGATCATTTATGGGTTCTTCAGAGCCGGCCTCCCATTGCTTTTCATAATTAATCTGGAGTTCAGTTTTACTGTGCAAGTCATGTACTTGTTTGTTGTACAGCTTGAGAGAAAGAAGTGTCCATGTTGTGCTCAGAATAGGTCTCCACTAATTTTAGAACTGTTTGATATATTTTTGGCCTTGCTGAACTGTGCACTTCAAACTCACTGTTCTAATAATAGATAACATCAAAAAGAATTTGCAAACGTCATGTTGACAAAAAGGCATTTGTTTGCTGGCACTTGCAAAACTGTCGCTGGAGGGAAACAGCCTCATAATATGAAAGTTATGACCGTAATAACGAACTTCTTTATGAAAAGGAGTGGAAACGTTAGACTGTGTGTGCGGATGTGTGTTTTGTTTACAACCAGATTATGAATGTGATTCTTATAAGGATAGGAACTCGTCAGCACAAAATGTTCCCAGTCTGTGCAGTATTAATCAGAAGAGGTGTTGTAATGTGAGTAGGTGGCTGGCACTGAAGATGATTTTATGGGATAGGAGGACTACAGTCACCTTAGAAGCTCATGTGGCATAATAACACTGATGCAGGTTCAAAATAAATTAATGGTGAACAAGCATTGGCTTGTTTTTTTTTTTCTCCAACTTTGCATCAACTTTGTGCCAGACTTTGGCTTTATGAACTCCTAGGTGTTCTAGGTAGATGTTTCTATTTTTAGACAGAAATTAGACGACCAAGATACCAGCTGAGTGAGAAAATCAATCAGAACACAAGTTAATGAATGAAAACGCATTTCCTAGTGTTTAAGTCGACTGGCAGCTCTTATTTACAAGTGCATGAGAAGATGAAAATGGGATGAAAGGATAATTACTAAAATGACCAATTTAACATTCAGACACATTTCATATTAATTTATAAGATCAGTGTAATAAACACAATCTAAGATTAAAGAATTTGAAAAGGTTATTAGATATAGACATTTTACTGACAAGTTAAAAGGGACAAACAACAAACCTAGATGTTAATATTTAAAACATATGGAGGTGGTTGTTCAAAGCAGTTTCATTTTATTTAATGAAAATTTTTATCATTTCCAATCACTCAAAAAAAAAAAAAAAAAAGATCCAAGATAATGAATCAGGGTGTGCTTTTCTGTACATGATGATGTGCTAGTCATGAAAACCTGAATGTAACTTTTGCATCTTATTGAATATTTATTTCACACAGGCTTTTCATTATTTCTTTCCAGTACCTGGGTTGTATAGAAGTCCTACGGTCAATGAGATCTCTGGATTTCACCACAAGATCACAGATAACAAGGTATGTTGACACTTGGTTTTCTAACTTCTTTAAGGATTCACTAGATCTCCTTAAAACTGGGATTTGTTCATTATTAAGACTCAACCTCATATTTGTTAATGAAAAGCTAGAGACGGTTTTTTAAAAAATCCTGATTTTTTTTTTTTTTAACAGTCACTCACAGGTACATTTTCTTGTGCCAGTAAAGTCACATAATACTAATTGACTTGGTGTCACTGCAAAGAGTTTAACATGAAATGCTTTACCAATATGTCAGATTCCCAATGTAAATGTCTTATATCATGATGCACTTGAAAGTAAGTAAAAAAAAAACAACCTGTAACAGTCTTGCAAATGACCTACTTGCTTTTTAAGAAGCCTCAAATTAAATTTTCAAACCAGTCTATATAACATATTATTCTATTTTTAGCAAATGTAGGCACACACACTTTTGAAGACTGAATCTCATTTAAAATCGTTTTGAAATGTATTGTATCTTGTGTAAATGCCTCCTACTACTGTATAGATACAATACCATCTACATCCCAGAAAGGATCATGGTAACTATTTGCTGCTCAATTACTCTTTTTATCATAAACAACTCAATGGTTAAGTGGCTCTTATCCATCATGAAACATTATTTCTAAAAATAACTCAAATGTTGTTTGCTTCTAAAGGGCCGCCTGAACCCGAGCTCAATTTCATTGATATATTTTATTACCTTTCTACTGTAACTTGTCACATTAATGGAGATCTGCACTTTCAACACACTAGTCAGGTGATACCTGTCCATCAAAAGTTATATTACACTGAGCCTAAACATTACTAAACACTGCTTTTAAAAAAAGGCATAACTTTAGACAATATTCATGGTTTCCAAACTCAAATTATAATAAGAAATTATATTTAATTTGCCATTTTCTGAATGAACTTTGTGGAAAGCTGATTTTTACCATTAAGCTACCATGCTAGCTAACGTATATTAGCAAGACATAATGTAATTACAGATAACTTACTGTGACTGAATCAGAGACATAAAGCTTAACTTTTAACATGTAGGAAACTGAGATAAATTCAGGTTTTTTCGTTGGCTAGTTGCTAAACAAGACGCTAACTTTACCATGCTCCTAACTGGGTTAGTGTTTGTTTTTAACTGCAGCAGACACATAATGATGTTAGTGTTTCAGAGACTAACATTAGCTTGTCCAGGCAAAGAAGTAGAAGTAAATTTGGGAGCAGCGAGTGACAAGAAGAAAAGAAGAGCAGCAGATTAAATAGCAAACAGAAAAAATGTAGAACAAGGAGAGAAAGCTTCAACAGAAATAAGCAGAGAAACATTTTTGAATTTGACTTTGAAAAATTGGATTGTATCAGTTCAAATTTGTCTTCAATACGACCAAATGTTAATTAAAAACATGTATCTGAAATGTTGTGCCCATATGTCTTCTAAGTGCTAAATACGTTAATTTTGAGTTCTCATCTGCAAACTACCCATTCTAGAAAACTCATATATTTAAAGTCCATTTGGGGTACGGTGATTGTTATTTTGAACCTCAATATCTCAAAACCACTCAGATCGCAGATATAATCTTATAATTTCAAGGTCATGATTTGTCTGCATGGAATTTTCTGTGAGTCCATCTCCTATCTTTGAAATCACTGACCAATGTGCAGCGAGCCAAAGGCCGACAGTGAATCGGTTTGTGTCATGTCCACTTTTCTGCTTGACTTCCTGAAGTCAGTCCAGTGTTGACGTTAGCTAGCAAGGCCACACAGTTGTAGGCTCTCTCTCTCTCGCTGTTTGTTTCCTTTTCTCTCAAATAAAGAGAGCGATAGTGAAGCAGAGCTAGAGACAGAGAGAGAAAGCATTTGTCTTTTGTTGTTTCTATTATTAGATTTCTCCTTTTTTAAAAGAACCTGCTTCTGTGATTGATTTATCCACCTAGAAATGATACAGAAATTAACATTTCTGTTTCTGTCATGAAAGATCCACTTCTGGATCAAAGCATCTGTATCTTTAGCCACTATTTTATCCACATATTATTGTCTTTTACATAAAAAAGATGGCATGGTGATGATGTGTAGCAGTGTACACATACCAAATACAGCTGCATGATTTCAATAGGTGCAGGGCATTTGTAATATTCCTCATGGCATATAAAACCCTCTACATTGTTGGCTTATTGAATCTTGACTCAGGTCACTTTTGGCCAATCATGACCATCTTAATTCTGCCAGTAACAACATGTAGAGTACAGGGATGCTATCTTTTTTTGTTTAGAGCATTCAGTTATTGATATTTATTCATGGATAACTCATATTTCATCCTCCATATGTTAATAGAGACAATATCAAAACAGACTGCAGCATCAGCAAATTAATCAATACCATTCTGATCCATTTCTAGCCCACAGAAAAACATAAATAAATAAACATGAAATAAATAAAAATGTACATCTTAGTGACAAGCTAAATACAAATAAAGCAATTAAGTAACTGAAGTAAAACAATAAGGACGGGTACATTAAAAACAAGGCATTCACACTTCTCAAATTTGAAAAAAAAAGCTAACATTTCATTTTCACAAGGTGTCTGAAAAAGCCCAGCAACTCTCAGATCATCCCCAATGCAAAGACTAACAGAAAAGATATATAATTAATTGAAGGGTACAAATCAAAATCATCAAAATTATTTAGATAGATAGATTACCTAAAGATTAGAAACAGCTGAAACAAAAAAAACATATACCTACCCGTGTACCCTAAAATGAAATCTACCTAACAGCTGTGAGTGAAGTTAGAAGTCCTCACAAGTGAAACTGTGAAAATATGAGAGAAAGGGGGCCAAAAAATCTTTAAAACACGTTCCCACTATTTTGCTTTTCTTTATTTAATTCCAATATAGCAGAATATATTTATTTGCGGAGAAATGATCTTGATTAGTCACTGTAAATAGAGTCTGACTTAATGCCAAAATAACTGTGGTTCTGTGGTTGTATATGGTCACCATATTGGCTTCACCCTCCTCTCTCCTTCCCTCCAGGGAAGCCATCAGTCTGGTTTGTGAGGCTGTTCCAGGGACCAAAGGAGCTCTGCGGAAGAGAAAGGTACATGGGTGGACAGAGAGGGAAGGAGGGAGGGGTAGAAAGATGGAGTGATCATGGGCAAAACGATGCCCACACTGAGAGAGAGCAGAGAAAATGAATGTTAGTGAAAGGTACAGTAGACAGAAAAAGAGGAAACAGCATTAGATATTCATTTACCCTTCCACGTTCTATATATAGTATCGCCTCTGTAAGTTCTTCTTCTCTCATCCTTCCTTCACGTAAAAAGAGGGAAAACAGAGACAGATAGAGAGAGGAAGAAATGATGAGAGAGAGATTGTACTCGGAGAAGAGAGCGGCTGAGGAGAGAGGAAAGAGATGAAGAGGTATGGGACTGTATGTGCGTGGGCGTAGCTCCAGCCCACGATGCATTGCACACCGCGCGCAGTGCTTAGTGACTCATGTAGTGCACAATATCTGTGATCAGGAGGCTGAGCTAGTGTGTGTGTGTGTGTGTGTGTGTGTGCGCGCATGTTTGTGTGAACGTCTGTCTTCTGTGTGTGTGTGTGTGTGTGTGTGTGTGCGTGTGTGCATGTACATGTTGTGTGTCCACAGCGTGTGAGGAGACTGTGTCTTAATGTGGGGTGTGAAATGAAGCATTACTCTGCTCTCTAGAGCTTGTTCAAATGTCAGGGAAGAGTATATAACACAAAATCAGTGCCGACTAATTTCCCTCTGGGAATAGATATAAGATATAAGCTAATGTTATTTTGGTTGTGTGACAAATGCACTATGGTGACATCAGCTTGAGACTGAGAATTTGTGAATTGGTTTGGCTAATTTTACCTGGCCTCCTCTATTCATCAAAATCACCAAAACAGTATTTTAAGTATCCAACACTTGTGCGTCCCAAACTATAATCAATACAACTTGTTCAGTATTCATTCTGTAGTGGTGAATGTAAAATACTGCACAGACTCATTGGTGAAAACTCACTTAAATGCTGTAATTTGTTTTCTTTTTGTCTCTGTGTCCTCCTCTGAACCTCTCAGCCACCGTCCAAAGCTCTGTCCAGTATCCTGGGAAAGAGCAACCTGCAGTTTGCTGGCATGTCCATCAACCTAAATATCTCCACCAGTAGCCTCAACCTGATGACCCCCGACTGCAAACAGGTAACCTTTGTAAGCAATAATAAGACTTTGTAGGCCAAATACATGTAATAAAAAGGATACTACTAGTAGTATGTGTAAAAAAAAAAAAAGGAAAAAAAAGGCGCCATTGTAAAAGAGGCTCTGTCACCAACCACATAGTGCATAGTAGTGTGTAGACATAGTGTGTAGACCACACAGTGTATAATAGTGTAAGTAGACCTTACGTTTTAGAATATTTACCACATTTCTCCAAGAATTAGAATGAATCTCCGTGTTCAGCTGAAGAGAGATTGTTTTGCTGCGGGAAAAAAAAAGTGATCAGTAGACATTTGTTTCCAAATTTGGGTTACTGCCATAGAGGAAATCTATTTTTAGCTGTTGCTAAGGTGATAAGATGTTTTTTAAAATTCAGGGTGCTTTTTTGGGGGGTGGGGGTGAGGGAGTATGTAATGGCATGTAATGTTGGCAATGTAATTTTCTCTATGCACTATATATCACTATATTTAGCCAGTTATTTTGTATTATAGTTTCCTTTCTGGCAGGGCTGGTCAGTGGTAGTGTCATGTATTACCATGTCCTTTTTGTTACTATCAGCAGATGGTGCCAAAGTGAAAAGTAACCCAAATCCTACACATAGTAACTTAGACCAGACAGAGTAACATTTCTGATATTTTGAGAAAGCAGAAGACAATTGAGAAAAGCTGCTGACAGAGCATCAAATCTGAGGACTGACAAACAGACATGAGTGTGGTACAGATCCTCTCATGTTACTCTCAGCAAGAAAGCAAATATTTCCCAAAATGTCAAACTATTCCTGAAAATTTCCAATATGGCTGCCTCACAGATGCAGGGCAATTCTCTGTTGTTGAAGTAGAAGTGGGTAAAAGAAATTAACCAAATCCTGCTACACATTTTAGTGCATATACAGTATGTGTATAAAATGTGTGTATAATGAATGCATTGGTTAATTCATATACACTGTATAATTTGTATAATTTGGCTCTTGACAGATCATAGCCAACCATCATATGCAGTCCATCTCCTTTGCATCAGGTGGAGACCCTGTAAGTAACTCAATGGCCTGTGTTTCTCAATCTGAGGTCTTTATTAATTGGGATTTTTGTTTACTGGCTTTCATTCAGTAAATTTATTTTAAATTTAATTACTTTAATTACTGACATACTGTACAACGTTTACCATAGCCCTGTTCCAATACGTTTATCCTTCTTCATTAAAAACAAGGTTAATATCCAAATGGTCTTATATTAGTAAGTTATTCAATTTTTGTAAAGTACAAATTTCAAACTTCCTATTTTGGTTATCAAAAACACTGTATAATAGCTGTGACTTGACAGGAAAGAATAAGTTGTATTAACTTTTAAAATATTGTATAATATAATGTGTATTTTTTTCAGGACACGACAGATTACGTTGCCTATGTAGCAAAGGACCCTGTTAACAGAAGAGGTAGGTGTTCATTCCCTTAATACTCTATAGGGTGTTTCATATCTCGCATGCAACATGCTTATTTCAGTGTGTTGCTCCTACCGTTATCAGCATGCCACATCCTGGAGTGCTCTGACGGTCTGGCCCAGGATGTCATCAGCACCATCGGCCAGGCCTTTGACCTTCGCTTCCAGCAGTACCTGCAGTGTCCCTCAAGCAAGCTGTCCTCCACACATGACAGGTGAGGTGTTCATGGCAAATCTAGCACACACCCGAGTGGATATATATATATACCCTAACATAAGCACAAACAGACAGTATTGAGTTTCATGGTCAAAACATGTTTTTCTCAGGGTATTAAACATGGAGGAGTTAGCATGGACAGAGGAAGAGGAGGAATCAGCAGAGCACCCTTACTATAACAACATCCCCGGAAAGATGCCACCCCCTGGCGGCTTCATCGACACACGGCTGACCAATCAGAATGCAGCAGATGGATGCCAGGTACAGGAACCTGAACAGAGTAAAGTTTGTTCACATGTGGACACATTCTGGACATTTGCGATTATATAATAAATATAATTAGAAATGTCTTAAACATCCACTGTGTGTCTGTCTGTCTGTCATCAGATGGGCCCAGGCTCAGTCGATCAGACATATTACCAAGGGCGGCACTGTGGAGAAAACTGGGGAGATGAGAGAAAGCCCATCTTCATACAACAGGGTAAGAAGATCCATACAGTTCACTTACATAAATATATACACATTTTTAATTAAGCAGCATTGCGTCAATTCATTACTATGATTGTTTCTCCACATGTTTAGGATCATTTGATATAAGCAGTCTGCCCGAGAGTAAAGGTCAGGCACCAAAAACAGGAGAGATGCCCACATATGTGAACACCCAGCAGATTGATGCTCAGGTGCTGGCAGCACTCCAGGCAGAGGCAGAAAACGTGACAAAGGGCATGGCAGCTGCAGCCAAAGAGAGCCCACAGAAGGACCTGTTTGACATGAGTAAGTCTTGGTTGGAGTGTATTGAAGTTTCTGTTGGCCATGTGGTTTGAATAGAGGATTTGGAAGCAGTTAAATCATTTGGAAGATTACCTGTTGAAGTATTACAACATTTCTGAGCAGATTCTGTGCCTTGCCTTTTAGAATAACATTGTAAGATGACTTTCTAATCAGAGTTCTTAATTATAGAGGTTTCCTAGCTTCTGTTTCTCAGTGACTTTGGTGTATTACAGTATAATAACATCGTGTCAGAGTGAAGACAATAGGAGGACAGTGTTACTGTCAGTGAACAGCTTTCTTCCTTCCTCCTTTCAACTTCGAACTAAGCTTTGCTATTATTATACATGAAAGATTAGTTTCATAATGATGTGTGTAACCATGTACGGAGAATCCATGACACAAATTACATGTGAGCAGTGAACTAAACCATTTAAAACTGAACATAAGCAGCCCTGAATAATAATAAGTGGGTACAGAAAGTGGATGAATGGACATAGAGAATGAAACATTCAGGCTTAAATATACAATACAGTGTCATCAGCATATCATTGCATCACCTTACAAATGATATACAATGACATATGATGTAAATAGGTATGTATATCTGTATGTACAGATATAGATACACATTTTTAAGGTACTCCACTGATGAGACTAATCTGAGGAAGAGAAGTTATTTCCATGAATAACATCCTCTTTAGCTTAAACAATAAATCTTTGTGTACTTTATGTATACAATGCAGTATTTTTTCAAATCATTGCAGGTATTTTTGTGAGTGAGGAAAATGTTGCATGTGCACATGTATCAGTGAAGTGGTTAAATAAAACTAAATGGCTGAAAGAGGTCAGATCAGTTGTACTACAACAGAAAATAATATTCTTGAAATGTCAGAGTTTTGTGCATCCTCTACATGACAACAGGGTTTTTTTGAAAATCTGAGTATCTGATATCAATATCCTGATCTAGATATACTGCTGTCAGGTGGCCAGAGTCAGAGAAACACAATGCATTTTCACTAAAGCAAAAATAGAAGTATACTTACAGTACAATACAATACATCATCTTTTTTTGCTTGATTTTAGGTAAATCCCTCCTTCTGAAGCTGCTACACTAATGACTACAGAAATTTCACTGTTTCCATTCTTTCAAACATGTATCTTATATAATGATGTTCTAGCACCATTACAATGTTTTGCATTTGGTTTAAACACTACTGAGTGACAGTGAAAAGCCACATAAAAAGGAATCTTGACTTCTTTAATGTGATGTATTTCCTGTTGAAACACTGTTGGTGCAGGACATTACATTACACAGGATCTATTTAAACTGTAAATCAAAGGGATATCAGTAATGAGGTCACCAGATTCCCTGTTTCCCTGGAAGTTTTCCAGGAGGTTAAAGTGCCTACTTCATGGGAAATAAAGGTCCCTAGCCAGATTCAAATCACAGATGTTGGGTCCATGTGGCATGTCTCTTTTCACCTACAAGTTCTACAGGAGTCCTCAATATCAGTCTTTTTATTGGAGGAGAATAAAATTGGCTAAATTTACATTATCCTTCTGAAAATTACAATATTTTTTTTTTTTTTTTTTGAGACATGTTTAGATTTTTATACCAACAATTATAGCAGCTGAATTTTATGGATTAGCACACCTTACATGTTAAACATTCAGTTTTCTGCTGTACATACCCTTCCTCTCATAATTCATCATTTTGGCACTGCCCTCACCTGTACCAGAGCCCTTCGAGGATGCCATTCAGTCTCAGTCCCATCCGCCGTCCCAGGGGCAGGCCCAGTCCCAGCTATCCAGTCTTCACAAGGCCGCATCTGTGGACAACTCAAGCCCTCTTCTTGTGCGCTCGCTGGCCTTCCGGGCACAGGAGGAGCTGGAAGGCCAGACGTGGTACCATGGCAAAATGAGCCGCCGCGACGCTGAAAAACTGCTGAAAGAAGATGGGGACTTCCTGGTTCGTAAGAGCACTACCAATCCAGGGTCATACGTACTGACGGGCATGCACAATGGACTTGCCAAGCACCTACTGCTGGTGGACCCTGAGGGCACGGTAAGAGTTGGGTAGAAGGACATGTAGAGTATGTTTCAGGGATGCAGGATGCTAGACATTGAGACGAGACAAAGAGAGAAATGACAAATTTGAGAATGTGTCAGTGAGCAGGAATACAGGAATTAAAAGATTTCTCATTTTACGAGAAAATACGTAAAATTAAAGCCCTTATTAGGCCAAGACAGACTTCTAACATCTTTTTCTCTTTTCCAAGGTACGGACAAAAGATCATATATTTGACAGCATTAGCCACCTTATTGGCCATCACCGTGACAACAATCTGCCGATTGTGTCAGCTGGGAGTGAACTGTGTCTCTTACAGCCGGTTGGAAGGAAACAGTGATGCTTGCAATGCCTGATGGGAAAGAGGAAGCTCTGAACAGTCTCTCCTACCATCCTGAAACTTGAAGATGAAACACGAAGAGAAGATGCTCAAAGGCTCAACGCGCTGACAGTGTTTTTTGGAGAATCTGGCCACAGTTACTTTACTGGAGGCACTGGAAGGCGCAAGATTTGTTTAAGATAAAAAAAAAATATTTATAGAACTGTTATTATTTTGTTGTGATGATGACTGAAATGCTATATTTTTGAGAAGACATAGGTGCATTTGGACATAATATCTTGATTTGGTGTTTTAAAAGAATTAAAAAAAGACAGTTGTTCTTGTAGTTTAGATGAAGTGCAAATCAAACCTCAAAGAGGTATTAACAAGAGTATTTTAGAATAAAAATCTGAAATTTTAGTTTTGTCTGTCAAGCACAACCACATTTCTACAGGAACCGTTGGCTAAGAGGTTGAGGAAACAAAAACAGTTTGGACAACAAATGCTATTTATATTGAATTACTTTAGGAAAAATGTCCTTTAATCTCACCAATAGCGTGACAGCTCATTCAATTAGTCACTATATGAAATCTGCTTTTATCGGGGATTAGAACTGAATGTGTTTTGCTTTGCAGTAGTCACAAAGTGTTGGGGTGCAAACAGGCATCCTTCATAGTGCTGTCAATGGCTTTAAAGATAAACTTTTTAAAAAGTATTTTCTTGTGTCACTGCAGTCGCATGACTTAAAAATCAACTGTTCTTGTGGACATTGTTCGTAGACCTTGATACCCCTTTATTTGAAAGAGGTGCTTGTGTATGCTGACACTGTAAAAATATTTATGCTTTTCAAACAGTGATTATTTCTGAATTGGTTTTCTCTGGATTCTTCTTTTAGGTGTGTAGTTGATGATTAGTTTTGGGGCTTGAGTCATGCAATGGATATTCTCACATTCTTAATTGACTTTTTTTTTTTTGTGAACTTTTAAAAGTTATTATCATCATTATTTGAATGACCACAAATGAATAGCACAATCAGAAAGTTAGATCATCTGTGTCAGTTGTACCAAGACAATTCACCAATGTGTTGAGATGTAATTTACACTTTTTACCGAAGAGGCTGAATTAGACAAATGTGGAGTTTACACAGAGTTTACTCAATACAGAATGTTCAATATTAGATCACTTTCACTTATTGATGTTAAACATGAAGATTTTATTTCTCAGTGTGTGTATACATCTAATGGCGAGACTATTGCCACTAGATGTCCTCACAGAGATGCTTCTTCTCTTTTTTTTTATCCCTGTCAGTCACACTCACTTCAATTCTCTTGTGTTATCACTTACTGTAGTAGTTTTAAAGGATGCTATCTGGCTGTGTGTAGCTTGAAGTACAACAGTACAGAGGGAAATCCAATTTTAGGAAGCAAGTTTTCAACTATTACTGCTTGACGGGTCAAGAATTAATTTGCATTTTTCAGTCCACTGTACACAATTGTTCCACAGAACAGTTTCCTGTATTTAGGTTATACAGACTGTTTTTGTAGAGTGGGAATCAAAATTTTTGAGACGGCTCCTAGAAATAGTACACAGCAGTTCTAGCAACATACTTTTTAAATGCTCTCATCCTTACTTATTGTCAGTACTCTGATGGATACCAAATGAATGGGGGCATTGTATTTGATATGCACTGGACCACTTCAATTGAACCAAAATCAGCATGTGTTCAATGAGTTTGACAAGACAGATGCAATGTAATATAACGTGCCTGTATTTTGCTGCAAGAGGGAGTGTACAGTACATGCATCTCACAACAACACATATTTAGCAAAGAGCAGTATCGGGCTCGTTATAAAAAAATATCCACCAGATTCATTTCGGTTTAAGCCGATAAGACTTTTCCTTGATTCTTTGTGTCCCATGTCCCAGTTTGCTTCTCAGGATTCCTTTGAGGAGAGGACATGATAGGATTTTTTTTTTTTTTTTTTTTTTTTTTGGAGAGAGAAAGGGGAGAAGAAAAGGGTGCAAAGAATCATTGAGGTTTCTTTCGACAGTTATCCGCCATTGATTTTTACTTTGTCCGATTCTTTGTGACATGATTTCATCAAATCTAATATCTTGGAAGAAGACATAATATGCGAATTGAACTTCTCACTCTTTATTTCTGAAGAGCAAAATTGTAGAACCACCTCGGCAAAATGTGCGTATATATAGCAGGAAGCAACTCCATACTTGAATCTCTCTGATAACACGCCGGTTAATTATACATCCAAACAAGCTGGGACACAAATAAGAAACATGGCTTTTTCCAGATTTCTGTTGATGAAAATGTGCCTTTTATTTGTACAAATGGTGTTTTTATTTCTTTTTCTCTCTCTCTTCAAAGTGCAATAGCTGATCTTCAATGGGGCATGCCTGTTCACTAGAGGTTGTGTTTTGCCCTGCTGCGTGTTGCTGCTTGAGACTACTGTTTTCTCTCTCTCTATCTCTGTCTCTTTCTCTCCCTCCCTCTCTATTATATATTATAAATGTATCATTTCCAGATTCTAAATATAAATCTTTGTCAGACAGAATCACACAAAAACTCACTATTTTGGAACAGGTATAGAAAAAAAAAGGAAATAAAAACAAAGAAACGAGTCCAAATGATGTTTACAGATTTAATCTTTTGGTTGTATGGGTTTATCATTATTCTGTATGACTGTTGGCAATAAAACCGTGAATGTGTAGAATCTCTTTTGTTGTCTGTATTGTAATAATCAACAACACATTTCGGCTTATTGTAGACGCAGCATTTAGACACACAGGGTCGGTTGATCCAAATGATAAAAAAAAAAAACTCACTTATTTCTGGTGATGTCTAGCCATGCAAACAGCATCATCTCCATAAACAGTGTCCTTGTAACTTTGGAGAAATTTTCAAAGGGACTATTTCTTTGGTAGAAAGTAGTTCCAATTAAAACCGTCCACAGTGAGGTCTTTGCATTATATCTGTGAAAGTAACAGGGATATTGTTTCTGAAAAGGGATAATAGACATTTTTTTAAATGTTATTTTTATGCTGTGAGCACCACAAACAAAATTCCATTTGAAATTTCATTCGTTTTGCTGGAAGCAGAAATTAGAGGGGGACATCTCTAAAGCTGGACATACGAAACAAAGAATATCTGCATGGCTAGATAGATATCACTATAAATAAGTGAAAAAATATGTTTATTTGTATTTTGGGTGAACTGACCCTTTAGTATACTCTGTCAGAGAAGTGAGGAAGGCGCTGCGCATGACTGAGCAGAACTGCACTCTCTACTGGCCACCTGAAGTGATCCAGGTGAATAATATTTATACAGTATGTTCTTTATTTTCCCTTTATAGTATCAAAGCTAATAGTTTGCATCATATAAATAGCTGCGTCTATTTTAACTGTTTCCATTTCACATGCTGCATTGCATTCACATGCTTTTCAAGACTTGTTTCTTCAGTTTACCGGCTTCATGCTTTTAGAACTGATACAAAACATTTACATTTCTGGAATAATCACACAAACTCACACATACAACAATTTCAATTTGGTGCAAAAATGAGATTAAGAGATTCTGTGAAGAACATGCATGTTGTGAAAATATCTAGTCAGCATTAAGGATATTAACTACCATTACTAGCCAGCAGATGGAGCCCTGGTATCACTAAAAACGACGGATGTTGAATGAACTACATAAAAATCATAAAGTCTAGTCTAAAGAATAGCAGATGCAGTCAGTTTGTAACAGGCAGTAGGTTTGAATCTCCAAAAGGTTTTTTTTTTTATCTCCTTTACATCACATCATCACTGCATAGTATACTAAAGGAAGTATTATTGACTAAATACAAAAGTACAGAATATAGTGCATAGAGTAATAAATAACTTCTCATTACACCAATAACCATTTACAATCACTCATTCGTCATTACATAACTTTTGCGGTACTATAATTGCACTTTTACTGTAATTCATTGCATGTTTTTGTCACTTCTTAATGGTCTAAAATGGTCACATCTGTAACCACGGAGGTAAATGATTTTTCTGTCAAGAGCACCGTTCATTGGCAAATGTCAGCTGTACTTGACAAAGAGATGATATTCTGTTATTGAACAAATTGGCCTCATATGTTACTCAGTGTAATGCTAAGTGTAGACTTTTTAACGAGCTTCCCAATCAAGGATGATGCAGATATATCAATATCAAGCACAAAAGAGAAACCATTTCCTTGCAGTTTAGGCCTGAAGTCAACATTTCATTCAAGAAATTCTTTATCTATATTAATCACAACTCAAATGTCTTTTTGTCACCAATTCTGTCCACTGTGAGCACTGCAGAGGCCCATGAGAACACAACCTTCCTACTGCAGGTATCTTGGTCCCCCGTTTCAGTCTTTTCTGTCACTGTCGTGGACGGTCTCAGCAGCACCTCGGCTTGCTCCTGCCACCACTGAGACCTCGCCATGAGCCGTGTCCGTTTCCTGCCCCTTCTCCATCTCCACCTGCCTGGAGCTTTGCTGGTTCTGGTTGGGGTTGTTCTGGCTGCTCCACGACTTGCTCCTGCTGCGGCTGGGCTCCAGAGACTGCCTGTTGCCGCTGCCGTTAACAGAAGCCTTCCCCCCGAAGCAAATACCACACACCAGACCCAGGAAGGCCCGTCTCATCTCACGGCTGGCCAGAGTGTAAATGACTGGGTTCATGGCCGAGTTGAGCACAGCCACTGCAATGAACCAGTCAGCCTTGTAGAGGATAGGGCAGCGCCAGCCCTGCTCACATGCCACATCTACCAGGAGCAGGATAAAGATGGGCGTCCAGCAGGCAATAAAAACCCCAACTACAATGATGACGGTACGCAGCAGGGACATCGCGTGCTCCGAATTGCTGTGTTTGCTCACCTTTTGGCTGCTGGACTTAACCAGGATGTAGATGCGGGCGTAAAGGATTGACACAGCTAAGAGCAAAATCATGAAAACAGTGATACAGAAAGCTACATATTTCTTGGTGTAGAGGGGGAGGACGGTGGAGCAATCAGGGAGGTTGTCCAGGCAGTTCCAGCCAAGAATAGGCAAAGCTCCAAGAGATATAGCAATCAGCCAGCAGGTCCCTATTAGCAGAAACACTCTGTAATTCTTATTGGCATCATAAGGCCTCATTTTGATCATAGTCAGGTGTCTTTCTATTGCAATAGCCAGGAGACTGAAAATGGAGGCACCGAGTGCTACAAACATGCTGCCCTCTCTGACAAACCAGAGCGCAGGTGACAGCTGCAGGGTCTTCTCTCCTGACAGCAGCAGGTTGACCAGGTAAGCTACTCCAGCGAGCAGATCGCACAGCGCCAGGTTACCGATGAAGAAGTACATGCGGTTGTGGAACCTGTGGTTTCTCCATATGGCTACCAGCACGGTGAGGTTCTCCAGGACGATGAAGCTGCATATGATGAGGAACACGATGGTTTTGGTGTCCACAGTGCCAGCGCTTGTGCCCACGCTGGGCCGGTGGTCCAGCTTACCTGTGTAGTTGTAGTGGAGGTATATCTGAGGGTTGATCATCTTCAAAGCACCGTCTGCTGACACTGGATGTCAGAAGTGAGAGAGGAGTCCAGTGTCAGCAGTTCCACCGTGTTCAGCTGCAGTGTCAAGATGTGGGGAACATAAGCGTTATTAAAGTAAGCAGCCAAGGTATTGTTCATTATGTTGACATTATGCAGAAATTCACAGTTTGTCTGATGGAAAATGACTGGAAACAAATTGGCAAATTGTTTGGCAAAATACCAAAACTAAAAAAAATTAAAATAAACCATGATGCTGTTTGTTTACATGGGATTACACAGGAATCTTGGACCATTGCCTAAAAGGAAAACTACCAAGAGGCTCCTTTTCAATGGCAACCTAATCTTTACCTCTACTTTTCAGACACGACTACTCATTTTGAATCAACATCCCTCAAGCTAAAAATAATCGATGTCATCTACAGGAAATCAGATAGCACATTTGTAATCAGCCTATTTGTTTCCGATTCAGCGATTTTTTTTCTTCCCCCAAATGACAGCCTTAACACAACTCACCGTGGGATGCTCGCAGTTCGGCTTTAGTTGAAAGTTAAACGCACGCTGAAAGACACACATTGCATTGCTGAGTTGGTCGAGTCTCCGTATTCTTGTGTGATAATGAACTTTAATTCCTCGTCGCTCGCTGGAGGAGAGCAGCTCATCATCTTTCACTGATCTCTAAACTCCGGAGCTGTGGACGGTTGGCTGGAAGTCACACCCCTCCCTCCCTCCCTCGGCCCCGGGCAGAGAGAGGCTGCTGGTGGGTCAGCTCAATTCATGAAGCCTATCAAAAACCAGGGGGTATGTGGAAACTCATCATGTTATGTTATCATGCAAGATATGCTGCAATGACTCATAACTAGTATAACTATGATATCGTAATTACCAAACAAAGGTCCAAAACATATATTCACTAAATGAATTTAATTACATTTTTACTAAAACGTAATTTTTGGTATGTTTTGTGAAAAGTAGAAACAATTAGTTAGCATTTATTCAGTTTCCTCAAGTTGTGTCATTTATCTGCTCCACATGAGTCAGAAAATAGTTAATTGAAGTGATTTTGGTTCCTTAAAAGGATTTTGAGTTTGTGAGGGAATAATTTAAGCTATCAAACTAGCTAGCTAACTGTAAAATTAGCTAGCTAACTGTAAAATTAGCTAGCTAGTTTGATCGTTAACTAGCCAGTGACAAAAGTGATAAGTGACCAAATGATGTAACTGTCCATAAATAATAAAACAATAAAATGGGAACTGAACTAAAACTATAACATTACTCTCTAATAATAGTATCTAGATAGAATAATAGAATATCTAGTAATATTCTGTCCAAAGTAGAGCTGAAACAATTAGTCGATTAATCAATTAGTTGCCTATCTAACTAACAAACTATTAAATTATTGTTGTTTTGATAATCGATTAATCGTTTTTAATTATTTTAATCCAGCTTCTCATTTATGAATATATTTTGGTTTCTTTAGTCTTCTGTGACAGTAAACTGAATATCTTTGTATTGTGAACTGTTGTGGACAAAACAAGACATTTGATGATGTCATCTTGGGCTCTGGAAAGCAGAGATCAACATTACTCACCATGAAAAACAAACAATAAAAGAAAAAAAAAAGAGAATAGGACCTGAAAAAAACAGAAAACTAAAACCATACTCTCTAATACCTCTACTGTAAGTGTCCAGTGATATTCTGTCCAAAGTTCAAGAAAATGTAATATGAGTACCAAGCAACTAAGCCTTGTCTCTGCAGATTTGACTACACATCATAAGTATAGGTAACATTAACAAAAGCTTTTAGTCTACCAGCAGTGATGCTGCGGCTGATTGGACCTTTTCCCTGCTGTGATTCTACTTGACATGGGGACGAGAGCGAGAAAGGGAGAACGAGCGAGCATACAATATGCTGTCAGAGTGTAAGTTAAGATGACTGCAGTCAATCCTTTGTTCTGCTCTGTCTGTCATGACCTCATATCCAGGAAGGATGGGCAGGGCTGGCAGCAAGGAGTGGGACTCGGAGAGAGTCTGGGAGGCAGAAGGACAGATGCTGACTCTCTAAAATAGATGTGACAAAGTGGAAACTACACTGCTGAGATTTTAAGACTTCCTTGACTAAAACTAAACATAAGATGACCGAAATGTGACTAAGATAATAAACTTTATTTTCAAACAAAGTCCAGAACTTGCACCAAGAATAATTGAGTCATGAGCAATGTGCCCTAGAATATGACTAAAAGGCTAAGAATCGTATTGCTTCACTTTAGAGAGTGCCACATTTTCCCCAAACGAAGCACATACTGTACTGTGTGTCAGACCAAATCATTAAATAGTAGATATCTTCCCATGTCTGTGGTTATTAACCCAGAAGAATGTTGTGTGTGGTTGAATAAACAGCTGTGGTCTGGCATTGGTCCATTAGCATTGTTAGAGTCACAATTCTCAGTCATTTCCTGCAGGTCGCACTGTGCCAGCAGCAATGGGAAAATCTCAGGGAAAAAGCCAAATAGTTACTCTGGACCCGCAACAAATCTGGGACCAATCACAGAGTGGGTCTACGTAAAGGCAGCTGGATTAACAGACCGGGAACATGGTTGGAAAAACCTTGGGTTTTTCAGCAAACTACAGTGATGTGGGGCTAGCATCTGCATTTACATAAACTTTGGGCCAAATATGAAACCATCAGCAAGTACAAACCCATAATATGTGGTTAGAGTGAGTCTATGTCTATGTGTATTCATAGACTACTGAAGAGGAGCATGGGTGGAGGGTTTTCACTTTTGCAGGACCACCCTCACTAAAATGTTACTGTTGTAGGCAACCGCTTCTTTGGTTTCAGCCAGGCCGACTTTTCCTGTCATCTTTGTCAGCAGGACAATAATTAAAGTCCTCTAGTAGCTGCCATTTTCCACCTTCAGGAGCTGCATGTCTCGCTTAAATCATCAATGCAGCATATGTGTGATTTCCTGCTATTATAATGCTATATTATTTAAGTATAAACCTACAAAGCTGCAACCCCTCATTTGAAAGTACTGCGCAATATAGTCTTCCTTCCCTCACAGTAGCTGGCCTCACAGCTGGTAAAACCATCCCTCAGGGAAAGTTTCCATTGCTCAGCTACTGCTGGCCCCAGACTTTATACAGTATACAGTTTCTGTGTGACATTGTGGAAGAAGATTTCACTTCCTCTATTTAAGGCAACGTAGCAAAATCACACCGTAGAACAGTGAAATTATTGCTAATAGCTGTCTGTTAAAAATTGAACTGAAATAAAATACAGAAGTAGGCTATTATAAACAAAAAGTACTAAGAATGTAGAAGTAAAGTAAAAGTTCATAACATGCTGCAGAATGCCCCCTATCAATGGTACATTATTATACTGTGTATTACATCATTTAATTAATATTATCAGAATCAGAATCTGTTTTATTAGCCAAGTATGCAGGCAGCAGTTTATTGTTGCAGCCATTCTTTATATACTGTTGAATAGGTTAATCTTTAACAATGCATCGCATTTTATAGGATGATCATATGTTTTGTCTGCACAATCTTAATCTGCAGTGTAACCAAGATTCACAGCTGTCAAGTAAAAGTGCAGGAGTATGAAGTATGATTTGTCTGAATAGGTATGAAGTAACAAAAAAATGGAAATACTCAAGTAAAGTGCAAGTACGTTAAAATTGTACTTCAGCACAGCACTTGAGCAAACTTGAAACTCGACATTTTGATGTTTGTTTGAGGTTGACAGCGAAAAATAAAATAGAAACAATAGAAATTGAAGATGACATACTTGACACAGACATACTATATATGTTTTCTCTTAGAGCTTAATACATGATCTGCTTGCTGTCTGTTGATATAGATATAGAGCATTTAACTAACAACCCTTGACTCAGGGCATTAACTTATAAAGATATTCATTATTAATCATAATGCAATATAAAAGCAGCGCGCACTTAAAAAAAACGCCTACATATATGTATAAAGCATTACAGCCTCTCATTCAAAGCAGAGAACTAATGGTTAATTAAACCATGGCTGGACAGAATAAAGATAAGAGCCCCGTAGTTTAGTACCATAAGAACATTACAAAATCTATTTGGCCAGCATCACTGTAGCCATTACCCTGCCAGGGTTTGCCTTGTTCAGGCTCTCAACCCTTCATTAGAGTGCAAGAGCTAGGGTCAAAGCCGTGGGCAGTGGGCACATCCATGTGCAATTACATGAAAGCCCTGCCTTTAATTTCACCCTCGCCATTTTGAGGCAAAAACACACCCCGTGAGTCTGGGCTACAAATCTGAGGCAGACCGTCCCCTCCTGCCCTGTGGCTTTGTGGCGGCAGTATTTCTAGGCTCGGCGGTCTCTTGCATGAAACTTAACAGAACAAGGCCTAAGCGGCGTTTCTGAGGCATAATTTCAGCTGTGGCACAGTTTAGTCTAGGATTTGCCAACTTTAGAAGGCCACACAAACTGAAATAGGTCTTTAGTTCTGTCATTTCCCTCTGCTGCAGTGATATTTAGTACTCTTACCTTTAGCTCTTTCACCGTTAAGTGCAGCACTTTTAATTTTCCGTTTCATTTGTTTCCAGCTGAGAGATTAATCGGATGGTTTTATTGAGATTCTGCCAATGGGTCTGACTTCAATAATACTACAGCGGCTATTCAGTGTTAAACTGGCTGACATTACTATACAAGCATGAAATTAATGGACTGAAATCACTTAACACTGAACATGTAAAAAAACCCAGAAGCCACAGTTTTTCTGTAGTAGGCTAGTTTTGAGGGCTTCTGTGATAATTGCATGGTTCCCAGTCAAGGTCGGTGCCTGCTCTGCTGCACGTGAGCCCTCATAATGTTTTGCTCACCTCCACATACAGTACATAATGAACAAGAACACCAGAAATACAATGTCATATAATCCTGTCCAATTCAACCCCACCCAAAAATTGAACATTCAAAGCGCTCGTTTAGATTTTCTCAGTGATTATAGCATCTTTGAAATTATTGTGATAGTATACGTTTTTGTGGTGCCACTTTCTAATTAGGCACCCTTTATAAAGGGCTTATTCATTGTAACTAATGGCTTTATTAATGCACAATGAATGACTTACCTTGACCTTGCAGATCAGTTATAGGCCATTGAAAAGAACAAATTTGGGGTCGCCAGATTGTGAAAAATACAATTTGCGGGTATTTTTCCTTTCTGTTTGGTAATAATGCAGTTATAAAGGTTAGTTAGTCATTAATAAGTAAGTAAGTGTTAATAAGCAGTAAATACATGGACTTTAGTCCAGACTGTGCACAGCCCTTATCTAGAAATAAGTGTTCAAATGGTCTAATGGTCAAATGGTCTTTGATCTATAAATTAGTAGATGAATTATTACTAAAAGTTCAGTGAGAGAGAGTTGGATTGTGTTTGTTAGTAGTGATGGTGTGAAGACTATGAAAAAAACAAAAAACAGCTCAAAACATTGTAAATAAAGTGAGTCCAAGTGATCGACAGAGTGCATGATTTTTTTTGGTTCTTTCACAGCTATTTACCAACAAAACAAACAAGAACATGTAATGAATCTAACATAAAGAGACAGTTGATTTAAAGTAATCTCCAGTGTGCTGTCTTAAACCTTGAACATTTGCGGGGAACAGCAGTATTATTTAGCTTTTCTGTTCAGGTTTATACATCCTATATGTCTAAGTTAACAATTTAATATGCTACACTTTCTAAAATGGCCCAACTGACTGTTATACCTGTTAACAATGTGCCACTTTCAAGATAATCTTGATAATAAATTATATAATCGAACACACAGCAATACAAGGCATCATTTTTACAGAAACATGCTGAGTCAATAGTGATGTGAAACAACATTTTATGAGGATAAACAAAACAGAAAAAGAGGATCATCAAAAGTACAGCTTCTTGTAGATAATCTAACAATTTGAACTCTTTTAGGTTCTTGAGATCTTGAGTTGATTTTCATGATTTCAGTATTATGTGCACGTCGTGGTTTTTGCCGTTCAACCGGGACCACAGCAACACATGAAAGGTTTCTAAGTATGTTAGGCTACTGTTACAGCTTTCAGAAGAACTTAGTGGTTACAGCCAACAGTTGTACTCACTTGCCCTTTCAGATGATGAAACTACTGTTCATAGAAAAGCTTAATGCAGTTCCTTGTTTTTCCTATTACACAATCTTGACCTCATGTTGAAACTTTATTTTGGCCCTGATAAGTTGTCATTCATGCTAATACGCCTCAACTGCATTAAGTAGCAAGCAATGCCGTTTCCTTTCCTTTTTGTTGAGAGAGTGCAATTGCATTGGCCTTCCAGGCAGTTAATGTGAATGTACAGCAATAGTCCATTTATCATGAGGTCAAGCAAAGCTTTTCTCTCTCAGACCCATTAGGTCTACAGTGCTCAGAGCTTGTTGTATTGATGTCCAGCAGTCATTGGTCATTGCCTGTCTTACTGCTGAATGGAGAGCTATTATATCGTCGTTAACCAGAGAGGAGTCTGGAGCCTCCGGAGCACAGGACAAAGTTCATACTGAGCTCTTAATATCACTAAGGTACATGCATTATATTTATTGATCTTTTACTCAGTTGCCCCCCCCCCTCCCCCTCCAATCCCCCCTCCAGAATATAATATGATGTATCAATACATACATAAATAGATAAAAGGTAATATTTTTTTAAAATAGGTAAAGGAAAATTCAATTTTTTAATGTTTTTTCATAGTTCTGGCAATCATGAAATAATCAAACAACTCCAGTTCAACTCATGTATCTAAATTTGGTGGCAGACCTTCACCTTTACTTTTACTCCCGTGCAGACTTTGCAGCAGCAGAAAAAAATGGTTTATTTATTTCAGCCTGAGAATGTAATATAATATTTGGGTCTCCGTGTAACCATGAGACAAACTACAGTACAGACCGTAAGTATTTGGACATTTAGACAAACTGTGGGCACTTTGTGTTAAAAGGGCTGTATCTCCAACACAGTTCTTTCAGTGTTGACGTAAACCTGCTCGGTTTAAAGCTGAGACTTGATGTTTCAAACTGAACGTGCTGAAGCATAGAGTCTGAAGAACAAAAAATGCATAACTGTCCAAATACGTACTGTCTGGACTGTATTTCTAAGTTCAAAATCGTGAAGATACACCAAAATATAACCTGGAATGTGTTGAAAGTTTAAACAATTTATCTTTTTGTATAATCAAAGTTATATTCATCACACCTGACTAATGATATGACCAATATTTTGAGAGTTCAGCCACCTTGTTGCAGGTGAGCAACTCCTGAAGTCTAAAATGCATTTCAAGTCAATATTACTATCAGCCCTGCTGTATTAACTTTTCATTAATCTTTCATAATCTACAGTATGTGCTACAACTATAAGAATGCATTTAAAACTAGTTAAGTCGAAAATGCACCAGTGAAAGCCACCATTAACATGTTCAAATTGCCTCTCTGCAAAAGTCAGACAACATTAGACAACATTAGTTTTATATAATAAAATTAGATAAAGTAGATGTTCTGTTGGATCAATGTGCTGTAAATCCTTTTATGTCCACTGGACATCTAGTTTGTGTAACAGCCTTAAAGGTGGTGCTTTACAATAATACAATTTTTTTATTTTTTTATTTTTCTATGTCTGTCTTCATACTGTAGCTCATAGTGACGCAGTTAAAGAATAAAATGTATTTTTCCATTTGGGACTGATCACATTCCACCTGTGATTTAGTCTGACTCTGCTCAAGAGAGATAAATAATATTTGCTGTCTCTTTGCTTCCTGGTGATAGAATCAATAAAACTGCTTTTTAGCCAGCTAGGAAGTTACTAAGATCATAGTAAGTGTACTGGGAACCATTATAGCTTGCCTGATTATATGTAACTGTACATTAAGCTATATTACAAACTACTGCTGTGCATCCAGGTGATGGATACACAACAAGCTTGTGGTCGAGTCACGATTTTAATCAATTTTTGTTTGCCTGCAAAATGCAAGATTGAAACATAATAGACAGTAGTGCAAGAATAATAAAAGGCCTGCACCACCTGCAGGTCTGTCACCATTATGCATAAAATACAGGTTATCTTATACATCTATTGACTGTCAGTACCAGATGCGTCAACTAACAGTTGTGTGTCAGCACAGACAGAGCAGGAAAGTCTGCTCACTAATTGATCTGCTGCTGTTTGTGTTTCTTGACTAAACAAAGCTAAATCTGGAAACTGTACAACTCCCAGCACTTCGACTCTCATAACCAGAGATGATACCTCATATCATAAACTAGAGCACAGACCATTATGCAGTGTCATTTTCAGTCCGTCCCTCTCGTAGATGTAAAGATTAAATTCACTACAAGATAGCCAGAGACAGCTAGCCACCTGAATAATAATATAATAATAATAAACTTTATTTGTATGGCACCTTTTTATACAAGAAATGCAGCTCAAAGTGATTTACAACAAAGAAATTACATGCACCGGGTGCTTTACATGAAAATGGACATACAATGAACATAAAAACATGTTAAAAGATGGAAAATAAAACCCAACCCTGAAGTCACGACAATCCAGTAAACTGCAACAGGTGTGCATGTAGTGTAACTAATCACGTCACAGTTTACGGGACTGTCAAAGCATCTAATAGCAGCCATGTCATCTATGTTAGTTTTTGACTAAAAATAGACTTTTTGTGCATATTGCAATAGCTCAATTTTCACAATTTAGACATTTGAATGAATCGAATTAATTCAATATATCGCCCAGCACTACCTTGTCCTGTCCAACTCAGATGAGCGATTGCATTCAAACGCGTTAAGCATCTATCAGTTAAATAGTGTCCTTTAATGGTTTGTGTGTGAGTGTGCGTGCGGGCGTGTGTGTGTCATAGGCTCTGTTCAGAGACAAATTTCAGATTAAAGACTAAAACTAGTCCTAGTTTGCTCAGAAAAGGGAACAATATGTCAGCAGTGTTGTAAGTTATTGTGGTTACATCACGTCATTGTTAGAAATAGATATGAATAAACTAAAAAGAAGAACTGGTCTTCCTGGAGACATTTACTTTATTGTGCTATTTTCTTGTAGATGTCTGCTTATTGTACCTTTTGTACTGAGGGCTTTGTCATGATTTGGGCTGGCATGTTAAATGGGGACTTGACCTCACAGGTAACAACTGTAAAAAAATGCTTTGTGCGGTAAAACCTTCCAGAGGAAACTGTCTGGGATCTTTTACCCATACTGTATACATATTTCATAAGAGGCCATATGGCTGGTGCCTTCCTGACCCTGGCCCTCCCAAGGCACACACAATCACACACACTTTAGTTCAGTCTGCCATTGATGATTGTAGAAGGACTACTCTCGGAGTCGGAGGGATCGCCTGGTGCCGACGAGCAAAGACTGATTTCTCAGCTTACCAACTGTCTGCACCTGTGAAAAATGCTGAACCTGCACTCGTCTCTGATAATGTCTTAGCTTAGATGTGTTTAGAGACAGGGAACTGTCTCAGAACAGCATGATGTCAATGATATTAAAATAATCAATGGGTGTGAGCATGGGTGTGAAGTCAGACAACCACAAGACACAGGAAGTTCACACGTAAATGTACTCTACTCTATACTGAAATTAATTTCATACCAGTTATTAAACAATTAAGCCAATGTTGCTAATGTTGCCATCTGTTTTGTTTGTGAAGCTGAATAATATCTACCATCTACCAAACAAAAGTTACCTTATCGTAAATTCAACAGACTTCTCTGACGGTGATGCCAAACAAAAGACAAAAAAGAGAGCCTTGAACATTGTCTCTGACACACAGCCATTCTGTAGAAGGAGAACGAGCTTCCCTTCAGTGACTTGCCAAATGTATTTCAAGGTTACTCACAAAAACATAATAAGTGCCAGAGGACAAAAGCTTGCACCAACACTGTCAGGAAGCAACTAGAAAGAAAGGAGAAGTATCATCTGTTTGCTGACATTATTCTTTAAGATTGTAGAATTTATACCTCAGTAATCAGAGAAAACTAGTATTAGTCCTCTGCTCGTTCATACTGAGTGGAGAGAGTTGCAGTGGTTGGAGCAGCTCGTCGTGATTAGAGCAGAATCTGACTGACAAAAAATTAATCGGCAACTGTTTTGTTAATGGATGAATCATTTAAGTCTTTTTTTTTCTTGCAAAAATGCCAAATATTCTCTGGTTCTAGCATTTATAAAAAAAAAATATATATATATATTTTCTGCTTTTCTGTTTTATATTGCTGAGGTTTGGACTGTTGGTCAGACTTAACAACATTTAAAGACGTCACCTTAGTTAATAGATAATAAAAATAATTGTTGCAGCCCTATGTGATCCACTGCAGATGTTCTGGGCACAATGACTGAGTCTTTACTGTGAATTTAGGACTTTGTGAATGATCAAATCTGTTGAAATAGCTGTGGGCACGTTGCTTTGGGTAAAGGAAGCCTGGGTTGCTCAACAGTTCAAAGCTGAAGCTGTGGTGACACCACATTAACAACAATAACAACACAAATAAAAAATGACTCTGCTTACCCTCCCAGTCATTTCAAGCAAAATGAGGACAAATAAACGCATACTGATATTAAAACTTTAGAAAACTGGATGAAAATGAATGTTTTTATATTAACAATTGATCAAATCACTATGTGTAATGTGAAAGGAGTCGCTCGTAGTGATGAACCCAGAGAGAATTACTACCCAACTCTGCAGTTCCCCTCAGTTCTACGTAGCGTTTTAGCATCTTTTAGCTCTGTTGTTTGGGTTTTACAGCACACAACTTCATTCTCCCTCCTCTCATCAACCTAGTTTCTGGACAGCAGATTTCTGTAAAAAATAAAAAAGCTTGAAAACCCCGCTCTACACTACCTGCCTAGCACCAAATGACAGACGGACAAAGTTAGTGAATGGCTGGTGAACATAATGGAGCATTGAGCAGCTGAAGAGCCAGATATTTTTCTCAGTGGTTCACTCATCAGAGCTAAAAGGAGAGAGAATATTTGATTTACATTTGCCACCAAATTGCTGACTTCAAATAAATGTTAATGTTACTTCAGACCTGTGGCACTGTTTGCTAACACATCAACTTTCTATGGTGATAATATGTCAGTGCTGTGTTTACAGCTCAGTACTGCTGACACTGAGTGGAAAAAATCACTTATAGCAGGTTTAAGAAATTAGGACACCCATGTGTAGCTTTTTGTCAAATATGACATCTGTCATCAGCCTGTTGCAATATGTTTATTGCAGGTTTGTTCAGGGCAAAGTGCTCTCCAATTATGTCATGCATATTGTTCTTTGTTTTTGAGATATTGTCACAGAAGAACTGTTGCTTTTGCAAGGCCTTTTGTTTTGAAGCTGTTTCCTCATCGGACCCCCAGAACCCCCACAGAGAACATCAGACCGCATTACTTCCAACAGCCCCTGTGGTCTCACTTTTAGCTGCATTGTGTACTTGCATTGTCTCACTGCTTCCTCAGAGGATGTCCCATTAGAAATGTTGCAGGCATGCCTTTGTGTGTGAAAGTACACACACACACACACACGCACACACACACACAACCAGACACAGCAAGGACCATTCTGTGTGTACCAACAGCGGGCCTTGAGGATCATCAGGGTGGTGACTACTATAACAGAGAGAGGAACCCAGAAAGGACTGCAGGTTAATAGGTCAGGAAGTCACACCTCAAGAGGGTTGAGGTTCAGGAAGTCATGTACACACATGCACATTTAACACTTTGTCTGCTTGATGCAAAAGTTGAAACAAACCACAGACTATGTACTTGACTTACATTCGAGTTACGCTCTAACTGACGGCTGAGACTAAAAGCCATTTCACTAGCAAGGACCACACCATCAACAAGATGCGTTTAAATGATTTATTAAGAAAAACAATCATTGTGCACAGATCTGCTTGCTGACTGCTCATAGGGAATCCGCTGTGGCATCCGGGCAACGATGGACCCCCAAAAACCTCCAGTTACTGAAGCTAAGATTGTGCAGATCTGGGAACTTCGAGATCTGAATTGGTGTAGCGATAATACGTTAGGGAGGAACAACGGCCTGTGAGTCATGTGAGGTGCTTTGAGATGCCATTACAGGAGGCTGAAATGGCGGCTCCGATTCTGAAGGAGTGTTCGGAGTAATGAACGGAAGAAATGCCAGACAAGTAGAGTAAGTGGCGGAAGTACTGGTGGAATCAGAACAAGTAGCCAATTGTCCGTATTCAGAGATGAAGAGAGGATCTGTCAATGACAAGCTCTGGGATTTCTGGAATTGCAAGCAGTTTGCAATGGTCTCAGAAGGATTCAGCAGAGATTGAACTTTGAAGTAAAATGGGTATAACTAACGTTATCTCATGACACTTTTCGTATAGAGCAGGTCAAGACCATACTCTTAATTTGCAGAACCAACATTCGCCCACTTGGCGATGGCGGCATGGAAAAACTCCCCTTTAATGGGAAGAAACCTTGAACAGAACCTGGCTCTAGGTGGGCGGCCATCTGCCTTGACTGGTTGAGTTGAGACGTGGCGACGGTGTCATCTGAGAATTAAGATAAGTCTGAAAATTAGGCGTAGCAGCTGCGGTTGGAGTGAAGAGTTGGGGCAGTGAATTCGGAGCATAAGAGAACACTGAAGAATGCAAGTGAGAACGTGACATCTAAATTTCGAGTAACTTGAGGAATCCTATCTGAAGCAGATGGTGTGGATGCTGACTGACGGCAAGTCAGCAGTAAGAGGAAGGTGGCAAGGATTTTTAGCTGGCTCTTGGCTTAGAATTCCTCTGAGGAGTGAATTAAATGAGAATGGCTGGAGACCAGGCCCGGCTGTGGGTTAGGAGTTTAGAGAAGAAGCAGATACCACTAAGGTAAACATGGATGGTATGTGTCATGGTGATAGGATCAATGACGGGTACGTTGTGTTGTACTTGTTGTAAAAGCAATGACAACTGGGTAGATCTCATGAACAGCTGGAGATGTTTGAAGAATTTTCTACAAGCAAGAACTGCGTGATCTCAGTTGGCTATTTGGCGGAGAACCGTCATCCATCATGGAAACCCCCAAAACCGGCATGTATGTAGAGCTGATGTTATCTGGGTCTGTGTCTGGTGCGGTTGCTGGGAGTGGGCAGCAGGGGGCACTGGCATCCCGGTGCCGGTGGCCGCGGGTGAAATGAGGAGAAACTAGGAGATGAGGGATCCTGGCATCCCAGTGAGAGGAGCCCAAGCTAGAGCAAGCTGCTGTGGCTGCTGGATGTGGCAGCAGGGGGCGCTGGCATCCTGATGCCAGATTCCCTTGCTAAGGCTGGCTTTCGTGATTGCTGGAGCTGGATGGTGGGGGCACTGGCATCTTGGTGTCGTTCGCTCTGGATGATGTAAGCTGCTGGGGCTGGTGTTGAAAAACTTGCCACCCAGGGTTTGTAACAGCAGAATATACTGAAGTGACATTTGATTAGTTGTCTTTGTAACTTGCAACCCGGTGCAAGTAACGGCAGACATTACTGAAGTGACTTTAGATCTTTTTTTTTTTTGTAATTGTCAACCAGGTGCACATAACGATAGAAGTTACAAGTGACATTAGATTAGTTCTATTACTAACTTGCAACACGGTGCATGTAATGGCAGACTTTACTGAAGTGACGTTTGATTAGCTGTATTATTAACCTGCAACCCGGTGCACGTAACGATAGACGCTACTGATGTGATGTTGGATTAGTTGTAGAAGTATTTGCAGCCCAGTGCGTGTAATGACGGCTGTTACTGAAGTGACTTTAGATTAGTTGTATAGTAACTTGCAAGCTGATGCATGTAACGATAGACCTTACTGAGGTGATGTTAATTAGTAACTGGCTACCTGGTGTCAGTAGCTTTGGATGTTACTAAAGTGACATTAGATTTGTTGTATTAGTAACTGGCAACCCGGTGCCAGTAGCTAGATGTTACTGAAGTGATGTTATATTGGTTGTAGTAACTTGCAACCTTGTGCAAGTGACAGTAAGCATTACCGAGAAACTGGAAAATACTGAAGTTACACTAGATTATTTCTATTAGGAACTTGTAACTCGGTGCGTGTAATGGCAGATGTTACAAAGGTGACGATAGATCAGTTATATTAGTAAATGGCAACCAGGTGCAAGTAACAATGGAAAATACTGAAGTTACGTTAGATTAGTTCTATTTGGAACTTGCAACCCAGTGCATGTAACGGCAGACGTTACTGAAACTGCTGTTGATTAGTTGTATTATTAACCTGCAACCTGGCGCACATAATGATAAATGTTACTGATGTGATGTTAGATTTAGTTGTATAGTAACTTCCAACCCGGTGCCAGTAACTATAGATGTTACTAAGGTGACGTTACGTTATTTGTAGTAGTAACTTGCAACCTGGTCTGTGACGTCACGCTAGCCGGCTCTGGCAGGGTTTGGTTCTGGCGAGGGATTCGGAAGCGCGGGAGGTTCAGTGATTGTTGTTGCCGCTGAGTAGAGATGCAACAGTCTGGCTTTATTGTTGCTGTGGTTGAAGGGAATGCCTTGGAGGTGGGCAACAGTTCAGTCTGAGATGTTGGGCTCTGATTGTGGAAGTAAAGACAGGAGAGAGTTGAAGCTGCCTTCACCCGCGACTATGCCGGTTTTCTCTGACGGAGGAGAGGAGGCCTGGGAACTACCGGTAGTCGGAGTGTCACCTTACAGGAGCGTGGGTGGAGGTGCCCACGAGGCCTGTACGTGCACCGCTGAATGCAGGGACCCCATTGGGACGCTTGACTTTGGTCTGACTGCTGTGTCATGGCTGGAGAAGAACCAGTTTCGAAAATATCTGAATCAGACGGGTTAATCTGCAGTTCGTGATCCATAGTGAGTTGACTTTTTAATCGAAATTCCGGCATATGTCCAAGTTTTTTATAATGCAATCGTGCGATTAGGCGTGACGTAGAAACGGCTAACATCTGGTGGTAGCTTGAGCTTGTTTCTGAAAAGCTAGACTGAGACTGCATACACGTGAAGCGCAGAATACGAGAGCGGAAGAGGAGGAGAGGGTTAGGTGGTATTTATAGGAATGCAGGAAGGGGAGCAGTTGAGGTGTGGTCCTGCTCCTGAAACTTCGCTAAATAAGCTTCAATTTATTTCCAACAAGAGTGTGTGTGTGTGGTCAGATGATAACCGTTAAGCTCAGTGGTGTACTGGCCATCGGGCATACATGACAAATCCCAGTGGGCCGCCGCATCGGTGGGTTTTTACCAGCCCTGTCGTTCTCTTCACCGGTGCTCTCTGTGTGCCTGTCAGAAATTAGATTGGCCAAGTAAGACCTGACTTTTCCCTTGTTGTGAATATATTTTTCTGTAGTTTAAGGTAAAACACAGTGGAGGAGAAAAAAGCATACATGTGATATGTGTTTTTTTAATCTATCCTCAATGATCAGATCTTCAAATTTCATAATTACGCGTTAAGAGGAAATCCTAAATAACATATCCTGTCAGCATTTGTCAGTTTGACATATTGAAATATTATCACCACTGAAATATTATCACCTCATAAAATTGAGAAGAATGTGTTACCAAATAGTTGCCTATTTATACATCCAGCAGACGTGGGGCATGACTTGATGAATTCAATTACAATATTCACTCTCTTACATCTGTCTTAACTCCTGAGGGAAATATCTGTCTCTTTAGCTGCTAAATGTTCACCAGCTAGTCTCTAACTGTCACAACTGCTGTCTGTCTCATTCATTTTGCTGTCTGCCCCTTTGTCCTGTCTCCAGCCACTTTTCACTTCCCCCCTGCATTGTCATTTGATCTTTTCATTCCTGCCATTCTTCGCCTGTCCACCAGATGCCAGACTTTCTCACCTGATGCCACTCCCCTGTTATCCTCACCTGCTGCTCACTATCCCATCAGCCGCAGTAGCATATATGCTGGTCCTCTGCCATTTATTGCCAATATTGCCATGTGCCTTTGCATTCAAGCCAATTCATCCTGTTACCTGCATTCTAAACCTGATCACCTGTTTTGTCTGTATTCTGCTACCTGTAGTGTTTGAACTGCCCACCTGCCTTACCCTCTAGACCTGGTGCCTGTTTGGACTGCCTTCCTGTTACTGACCTGCAAGCCTGTCTTTGGATGTTGATTTGTTTAAGTCCTTCTCATTTACCTGCCCTGCCTTGGTGTCTGTATTTGGGTCCTTTTTGCCTCGTACGCACACCTGTGACAGTTAACTATGTTTGTCTGCCATTTGGTGTTGGGTAGGTAGTGTAAAGTGTGTTATGTTAGAACCTATGTTAGAAACTATGTTAGACTAGGCAAGCACAGGTGTTACTAATGACATTAACGATGTCCCAGCACTGAAGCTGCTAAATGGAACTCAGCCATCATTAAATGTTTTATTTACACCTGTACTTTTCAGAAAAAGTCCCATCAGGTTAAAGGCACAAAAAGATGAGAGTTCTCTGTGGGTTCACTAGTTTAGGGGACAGCTTTCACATTACACATAGTCATCTGACCCATTGTTAATGTAAAATATTGATTAGAACAACTTTAAACAAGCTCAATGTTACTGGATACTGTATGTTATCTGTATCTATTATGCTGGGATTGTGTCATGAGCTACTTTTTACTGAACTAAATGAGAATTATCATTCTGCAAGAGTTTTAACTGATTTAAAAAAAATACTAAAGCTTTTCTTTGTTTTATTATTTACTGTGACATTCTGTGAGTCACTGTCACTCCATTACTGAGTGTACTTTATCACAACAGTCAATAAACCCTTTGCGTCAAATTTAAGTGAAACCATCAGGAAGCAGCTGCTGCAGACCTTATCTGCCCCACATGAAGGATGTGGTTTGTGCTATATGTGTCTCCCATAAAAACAACTTCCACCACAGTGTCTTTATTGTATGTCTTCATTTTATCTATTATTTAACCAGATGTTTAGAAAAAAGAAAAACATCTTCTCCTGCAAAACATGTTTTTATGACTCATTTATGATGGTGCTCTTTAATGTGTAGTTATTGAGTACCTTAAAACCTTAAATCGATTTTAAAGCGCATGTTTCACTGTAAAGGAGTCACTGAAGTCATCATTTTTTTGACTTTGCTTCTGTAGGGATCAATCTAAACTCTTTAGTGCCCTCCAGAGGGATAAAGCCATATTATTAAGGTGGAAGCATTTCTAATATGTCCATCTTATATTCAGACATTGATTTGAGCCACTTCAACATCAACTTTAGACATTCATTCACTATATATTAAATGTCATGTATATTTATTTAGATACATAACATATTCTTTTTTTATATGAAGTAGAAACAGGGTCAGTTACAGTACCACTTACTCTCCACTAGAGGTCAGGGCTGAGAAGCAGACAAGTACTACATGAGGCAAAATCAATGAAATTAGCATTTGAAGACATGAAAAAGAAACCAAATCCTCTGCAAAAGTAATTTCACCTTCTTTATGCATTTACTGTAGAGTACAAATAAACTCAGTCAATGACATAACCTCTGTGAATGGCTCTACCTGTAATGATTTGCTTGGTGAAAAGTCACAATGTCAATGTGATCAGACTGAATGAGTCTCAGGAGCTCAATCAACACTATTGTAAAATCAATTATTGATCCGTTTATCTACCTCTTTAAAACACATTACTGTGCAGGTTAGTTAAAATATCAATGTAATGCCTTATTTGATGTGCACCTTTTTGTAGGAGAAAGAAAAACATCTAAAATTCCCCTTAATAACTTTAATTTAAACGTTAATCCATCGACATTAATCACTCACAGCTAACTGCTCCCTGTCTGTCTCCTTCATCCTCCATCATGTTCCCTACACCCTTCTTGTGTTATGGTGAATGAAATCTTCTACAACCTCATTGATGAATAAGAATAATACTTCACACATACTATATCACACAAAATCAGAGGTGGCGTCAGCTGGGATTTCAGCTTGTTGTGTGCAGCAACATCGCAGTAAATACAACCTGTCAGTCTCCACTTCTGTGTGTTTGTTTGTGTGGGTGCGAAAAATATACAAGGTAGAGGCAGGTTGTGTAGAGTACCGTCTTTAATGCACTGATTTACTTCATGAAAACAATTTTACTCACCTTTTTATGCTAATATAGACCTTTCAAGTTATCGTCTAACTTCTTGGACATAAGAAGCTTTTACAGAACATCAATCAAGCTTCTTAAGATAATATATTTAATCATGCAATTAAAATTTAGGATAGGAAGCTGGTAAGATCTACTGTATATTTGCCATAAGAAATTATGTTAGGTTTATATTAAACTTATCTATACCTGCCTTCATAACCAGGATCCTAAGGTGTTCAGTGAGATGGCTGCACCTCTCAGGGCATCTACAGTATGTGACTCATTTGGTTAGACGTCTTTCTCTGTTCATGGGATCCATATGTGGAACCAAATTGGAAAGTTGAGCTTTTAAAGGATAGGTACACGTTTTTTTTTGTCTGTCTTAAAATAATAGTCAGGTGCCCATTTTAACACTGAAACAGGCTCTGATTGATGTAATAATTTCTTCTGTTCATACTGGCCATGAGGGATCCCTTCCTAACGCGCTTCCAATGAAAGTGATGGGGGACGAAATAATCCTCGTTCAGTGCAAAAATACATTCCAGACTTTAGCAGAAGCTGATATGATGCTTCAGCAGTCTGAGTTAGTCAAATCAAGTGGATATCTTCCAAAGTTACTGTCTTTTTAGAACAAAATTCTGTGATCTACTACTATCCCACAGAAACACTGTGTGGAAACACAAAGAGGGAATTTTGTACTAAAAAGACTGCAAACTAGCTATGTTGGTCCATGGTCCATGCTATATACTTGTCCCTATAAAAACAAACATTAGATAAAATAAAAATATGAATCACCCTCAGATTGACGTGAGCTACAACAAAACATGTCCCTAAGAAAATAATGCAAGTAGTACCATTACCTGCCAGTTAACTTTCTACTAAATTTGCAAAGGAAGTGTTAGTTTTACACAAAATGCAAAAATGTAAGAAAAATATCTGAGGAAAGTGATTAAATGCAGATCCTTACACAAAACCTACTTTATATTTAATTAATGCCACTTCGTCCAAACTGAAAACTGAAAATCAAATATCTAATTTTTTTAAATTTCAAATAATTTTCTACTGTGTTGACAATAAAGGCCGATATTCAAACACACACCGCCAGTAAGGACTTTTACTGACACAATTTTATTTCCGTTCTCCTAACTCTAACCATCACAACCTCATGCCTAACCCCAACACTTACTGTAACCTTAACCTTAAAACCAAATGTGCACCTCGAGCCACGCTTCAAAGTAGTGAAATGTCCTCATTTTCCAAAAATGTCGACATCATCAAGGTCTAAAACTCAAATTGGTCCTCACGAAGGTAGAAGGATAAGATCACACACACACACATACACACACGTACACACATGCACCTTAGTAATTGTAACAAAATAATACTCCCAGACCAAAACAAAGTTCAACATTTAGTGTCTTTATAAAACAGATTTGCAAAATATAGCCAAGGCTCATTCATTTAAATACGCATAAATAGCAAGAAAATACTTTCCCATTTCAATTCAAATAATTTTTGAACTTCTTTATACACAAATCAGAGATGAACATTATATGAAAAATGGGGCCTAAACCCTCTTGATTTGTTGCAGCCGAAAAACACAAAGCACAAAGCTAAAGCGGCAGTTGATTAGTCAGAAATATACATCCTCTGAAGACACATAAACATTAAAACAATTCTTATTCAAGTCTGTGAAATATCAAAGTACACATCTTTGGATGGATGCCTCAAAGTCTTTTAAGAGCAATATATGATTTTTGTTTTTACATCATCAGCAACGCAACCGTAATTAACACCACCATGGCCAAAAGTTTTTCTATTTACAATAGTGCAGACAAGGAGCTTAAATCAGAACAAGGCAGTGGAAGGATAATTACATTATCAAATATCCTGATTTATTAAACTTCAAGTGGGTTCCCTTTGTTTTGAATATTATTAAATAACCATATACAAGCAGGCCGTGTGCCAGACTACGCCCTGCTGTAATTCAAACCATTTTTAATGTTTTTTTTTATATTACTGGTCCATCTTTTTAACACTTAAACACAACTATCCAAAATGAAACTCACCGTGACTTGTTTGGATGAAGGCTTATTTATCTAATTTAATTAATTTAGCTCCACTTTGTTATGAGACTGAAATGTTTAACTCATAATAACCCTTTTCTACCAAACTTTTTTTTTTTTTGATTGGGCTTGTACATGTAATCACGTGTTTTACATTCATCATAGTCACTAATTAAAAAATCTAACAATTACAATGCTCTGGATGTAGATTTATATCTTCTTGCATATTAAAACTTTTTAGTATAAAAGCCTCATCCCGTCTTGCTTCAGAGGGCATACTGGAATTTGAATGAATAGCATTTTAGAAACCTTTACCTTGTAGATAAATAATGCAAATCATATATATAACAGCATTCCGATATGTTTTCCTCATTAGCAGTGTCTCTTCTTACTTAAATGCATCAAAGTATTTGTAAACATTCACAGGGCAGAAACAATTATTTAATGTGACATCTGTGAAATTATTTAATTGGACTGTTTTCCCCCAAAAAAAGTCTGTTTCATCACTGCCACATCAGCAGGCTTCAAAAGGTTCATTGATCTCACGCTTTCACTTTTTAAAAAGGTGCTTTAGCTCCCTAGAGCGGAACAGACACACAGATTAAAGAGACTTTCTTTCTTGTCTTGTCTTTTTTTTTCTTTTCTTCTTTCTACAAGCCAGAATTCATTTGGCTGGCTCAGGGATGGGTGGAGCGCACTCCAGTCTCATGGTCCAGGGGTCAGAGGTTGCAGCATAAAATGGAGAGTGGGTAAGCACTTCTTCTCCAGCCAGAGCGAAGGCAAACACTCCCCTCTGCCTCCCTACTGCTGTCTTCTCCTCCTCTGCAACGTGCTTCCCCTCTGCTCGCCGTTCCTCCCTGCCCTCCCTGCCCACACCGTCCGCACTCTTAAATCCCACACCCCTGTTGCCGAGGCTGAGCATCTCCCCAAGTCCGTGACTCTTGACTCCCTGGTATGCAGAGCTTAACCCGTTCTCCTCAAACCGGTTGGTAGCAGCAGGTGGGGGGCACAGGAAGTTGCTGGTGGGTGTGGACCGCCAAGCAGCTGGCTTTCGTCCCCGCCTAGGACGGGAGATGCGGCAGCTCTGCCTTTTGATGTGTCGATGTAGGTGGTCAGACCGTGTGAAACTTTTGTAGCAGTGCTCACACTGGTATGGACGGACGCCCGTGTGGATACGCAGGTGGTTCTTCAGGTCGTAGTTGTGGACAAACTTTGAGTTGCAGTGTAGGCAGATGTAGGGGCGCTCACCTGTGTGCTTCCTCATGTGGATCTTGAGTTTGTCTTGTCTGGGGAAGGAACAAAACCACATGTTTTCAAATGTTGTGGGTGGAAAATGTGCCAAAGAAGGAGGATGTAAGTGAGTGAGATATCACTAATGCAAAGCGGAGGGGCTTTCCACTTAAAGCTCTTTGATATTCAGATGAGGTGAAAACAGATTAACCTCAGTCATAAGAGCATGGGGTACTTTTCCGTTAACCTTGCTGTTTCACACAACCTGGTTCTTTGAATTCAAAATGCACAAAAACACGAAGATCTCAAGATGATCTCTGTGTGGTTTATTAATATGAAACACTTATACGAGGTATAGATGATGTGATAAGAAGTGCTGCTTCACATACCTGGTGAACCGTACTTCACAGATGGTGCACATGTACGGTTTCTCTCCTGTATGCGTCCTCATATGTCGTGGTAGTTTCCCAGCCCCTTGGATGACCTTGTTGCAGATTGGACACTGCTGCGACGCTTTGGGCTTCATCTTCCTCTCCTCCTCCAGCTGCCAGGGAGGGAACAGCGCCCCCAGGTGGGACGCGGAGCTCAGGAAGCTCAGGTACGACCGGAAGTCAGCTTCATCCTTAATTGGACCCAGAGGGTGACCCTCTGATGGCACTGAGCCAGCGTTCATGGTGCTACCCAGCCCCGAGCTGACAAACTCCTTCAGGAAGTCACCGTGAAGCAGGCTGGACGGGACTTCCTCTTTCATCTCCTCCTTTATGATCTCTCTTTTCACAGCTAGATCGAGGGGCCTCGAGGCCTCAAGTGGTGCAGGTGTTGGAAAGGCGTGGAGGAGCCTGGTTTGCGGTGAGGCTCCTGTGTGGGGGTGCTGGTGGTGGCTGGGGTCCAGGAGCTGTTGCGGGAAGGCCGGGAAGTCAGCAGCCCACATAGAGGGGTAGAAGCCTGGGAGGAGGGGAGAGAAGTTGGCCCTCCTGTCCAGTGTTGACATACGGGGGTACAGCCCCTCCTGGAGGAGAGACTCGATGGAGAAATCCTTCAAAGCCCGACTCTCCATACTCTCCTGCAACACAAGATGACATTATGAGCTTTTCGAACTCAGGAATAGTCTTCCTTTTTGCCTCGAAAATACAAAAAGCACAAATAACAAAATGTTTAATGAACTATACCTGTTTTCCTCTCATGTTGTCTGGAGACTGAGACTGGGACTCTCTGTGCAGGTCAAACTGCTGGTGGTACGTGGAGGTGCTGGGAGGCGGCGAGTCCTCCGCCCCCAGAGGCGTCTGCTCCCCCCTGCTTTCCGACGACTGCAGCGACCTCTCACTGACGTTGTCCTCCTCCTGCTCATCCTTCCTCGAACCCACCTCCTCCTCCTCTTCCTCCTCCTCCTCTTCCTCCTCCTCGTCTTCCTCCTCCTCCTCCTCGTCCTCTTCCCCCTCTTCCTCTCTCCCCCCACCGCCGCCACCCCCGCTGTCCATGATCTCCAGGCAGACGTTGATGATGCAGGGAATCTCCAGCATCTGAGCGGCGTTCAGGATCTCTTTGACGTTAGACGCCGTCACGGTCAGAGTAGAAGTGTAGGCAAACTCCAGAATGGCCGTGAGACACTCCGGAGCAACAAAGTCGATTTCGTACACGGCCGCTGTGTGATGACGGCCGCCGTCTGTGGTGGCCACTGTGAAGAGCTTCTTGAAGTACTGGCTGCAGGCGGCCAGAACGGAGCGGTGGGTCCGGTACTCCTGGTCACGGACGATGAGGATGACATCGCAGAGCAGGCCATCGCGACGCTGCTCATTGAGGCTGCAGAGGACGTCGCTGCTGTGATTCGGGAAGGGAATCCCAATCAGGTCATCTTCTCTGTGATGAACCATTCTCCTCTCTCGGCCTCTGTTGGTTATCTAGATAGAAGGCAATAAAAATAAAATTTAGTGGCAGTTAAATAAAAAGGTCAACCTTAAACCCAGATTTTGCTTCTTTCTGTTAACCTTAACCTGTTACACACATAATCATAATGTTTGAGTTCCTGTTGGCATTTAATGATTTGTCACATTATGTATTCTTCACTAGGACACACGGCAGTGAATGATACTTTTCTTAATGAAAGTCTATACAGTATTTGGTGTCTTGCTCCCTCAACAATCGAAGGGTCAGTGTCCTAAACTTCACTTGAGTTTTACAGGGACGGAGCAGCACCTGCAGCTGGTTCTACTGAGGAGGAAGTGCCATTAGGAAACTGATGAGGGCGTGTTAAAGCAAATAATGAAACTGGGCCACAAAACACAGATTTAAAGATAGCAAAAGGAGAGAAAAGTGTCACGGACAGCAAGCAGCGCCCATTCATTACATGAAGGATTTTCAAAAATGTGATATTTGAATACGAGGAGGCTCTTCACTGAAGCTGATATTGTTAACACAATGAGTGACAATCTCGCTTTATGAAAATATACTGTAGGCATGCTTGTTTGTGTGCCATCTGTGCAGCAAAGGCAACAAGTGGTAAATACAGCATGTCTCATTTTGAGCAAACATCACATCGGGGTAAGATTTATTCTTGAATGTGTAATCACGATTTCTTGTAGGAACGTGTTGCAACTGTGTTGCAGGGAAACACATTACCTTGATAACACGAATAAGCTTTTTTAGATCCCCCCCCCCCCTGTTTTACACTTAAACACGCAATGAGATTTAATGATAAAGTGAATGAGAACTGTCCATCCCTCTTTTACTAGATACGAGCTGAGAAGCGAGCTGATACCTTCATTTAAACAATACAGTGTGTGATTGGGATGTGGTGAGAAATGAAGACAACGACAAAAGAGGTCAGATTGTGCTCTAGATAGGCCTACTGTATCCTGTCAAAATGCTAAGTTTGCAGTCTGTTCTCTCTACACTCATGTGATCATAGCGCATTGACGAACAGCTCAATTCAGCAGATGCACAGACAAATCTCTGCTCACTTGGTGGTTTTCTTAAAATCTTCATTTCACAGCTGCCTCAGTTCCTACCTGTTGATTCACTGTGCTGTTGTTTACAGTTACAGTGAAAAGAAACTTCCTCTGGCAGGGTGCTCATTCATTCACATCTATGAATAGAGCTTAAACTTAGCCATCCACACTTGGTGGTCACTGGAGGCATGTGTAGATAAATACTTTGAAGCAGCCCCGCTCACCACAGCTGCATTGTTGACTGGCTCTAAATGGGCCAGGACTGAAGCCGCACAGACTCCCTCTCTCCCTCTCTCTCACACACACACACACACACACACACACACCGAGTGTCTCATTTTCTCGTTGGTCCTGAAGCGGATCACGCCAGAGGAGAAAAAAAAAAATATTTCAGAAAATCCCATAGTTCACCTGCAGGTATATAACTTGGATACCAATCTTACATGTAGTTTATTCTTGTCGATCTTGTTGCTAGGTAACTGTTGCTATGTTCATGCTATTGATACAGTGTGGACATAATTAAAATGTCTATAGAGGGGGTGGCGCTATAGTATATAGGCCCACAGACCCACGCAGCTACCTCGGTGGGAAAACTGGAACAAAAGAGCAACAGTGTTTCAGTGTCCAGGCCAAGTGATGAGATGGTGTATTTAAAATAAAAATAATGAATGAAAGGAAAAAAAGATTCTCCCTGTATTCAGTTTCAAGTCCCACAGTGTAGAGTGAACTCAGAACACGGGTAACAGACACTTCATTAAAACTTCTGCCATTGATTCTGTTGTGTCCTCTGCACATTGATGTTGCTCCTATAAAGAATAGAACGATATCCTTTTTCTATTATATTTCATACCACATGTACAACATTAAAGTAATAGCCTGGGTAAAAGGTGAGAGAATCTCCAGTGAGAGAGTAAGGGAGAGATCAGATGGCCCTAAAAGTTCCCTAACAGGTTGCACAAACACCAGCGGAGGGGCCCCTCCCTGTAACAGCCTGCCAAGGCAAACAATAGTGCAGAGCTTGGCACAACAGCGAGTGGATAAGAGGGAGAGAAAGAGAGAGCAAGTCTGACTGGGAGGGCTTGGTGAACCCACTGTCATTCGTTTGCTCTCGATCCATCCCACCCACTCCTGGAACTATGGGCCACGTGCTGCTGTTGCTGTTTGTTCTCCTGGTGCCCCAGCGAGCACCACTCCCCTCCGTTCCCACTGTTTGCCTGCCACTAGCTAGCGCTAGCTCTTAGCGGCCGGCCCCTAATTACAATGTGGAGAGGATCTAAAGAGGATGTGCCACATAGACAGGGAGGGGAGGAGGGCACAGCTTTCCCACCGCAAGGTCCTGGAGCGACATTTCATCAGTCAAACAGCCTTAACCCTTTACACCACCACCCCCCCCCCCCCCCCCCTTCCCCCGACCCATGAGAGCAGCCAGGGTGGGGACGCCTTGTGAAAGGGCTCTGATAATTACTGCTCCGTCGCACTCTTCAAGCAGAGTCATGGAAAGAGAATCAAACTTTTTTATGGACTCAATAAATGGTTGTCAGCCCCGTAACATCCTGCCATTATAAGCTCTGACAAAATAAATTCATATTGTGTTGCGATCATCGGCTGTAGCACCTACTTCTGTTTATCACACAGGCATCATACTGCTTCATACTGACAGCAGTATCAACTCAATTATCAAACTGACCTCTAATGTACAGTCTTGACTTTCTGTCTGTCTCTCCTTCCGGCTGCCTGTACCGGCCACGTCTCCTCTCATGCCTCACTTAGTCACTAACACTTTCAACTCAGCACTCCCACCCCAAATTATGTGTCACCTCCATTCAATGTCCTCTTCCTCCCAAGAACTTCATCTGCTTTCCGGGCTCTGACCACCACCTCTTCCTCCTCCTCCTCCTCCTAATCATTCTCCTCATCCTCCCTCTTCTTCTCCTCCCCCTCCTCCTCTCTCGTTCCTCTGCCGCTGTTGCAGCTGTATCATCATTATGCCCAGAGTAGAGCGGCTAACTTGTCCCCAGCCCTGACCGCTCAGGCCACAAATCAGCAACTAATGTCCATCTCAACCCCTGTCACGGGCAGACACTCATTTGGCCTGTAAGCTACAACAGCTAAAGCCTAGTTTATCCTTGTCAGGCCAGTGCATCCACCTGACCCACATGCTAAATCACCAGCAGCCAAAGTTTTCCCCTGTCACCGACTGCCCATAGCAAACACCTGCTAAACAACTGTCACAGATGGACAATTGCATGGCCAATAATTTGTAGTATTGACAGCCAAAATTCACCCCCTTATTAAGAGAAGACATTAATTTGACCTACTGTGTAGGCTAGTCCATTATCACCAGTGTAACACCGGTGCACCTGTTTCTCAGGGAGACTCTTCCTTGGTTGGCGTTTTTAAATGAGTGCCTGCAGTTCATGTATGGAGCACGATTGTCTGGAGCCTATAGGTCACATAGGGAGCGTTTTAAATTTTTATCATAATTGCTGTCACTTACAGTGGTGAGCAGGACATAATAATGCCGCTTCGACAACATGGATTGTGTATTTATCTGTATAGTAGTGATGAAATGTCAGGGCCAAAAGCGAGCATTTAACTGCAGTTAAGTTTTGCGTAAAAGTTGAGGCTCGTTTGTAACTTGTTTATGTGAACTTTACAGAGTTTGGCGGCACATTTATACCACATTATACTGTTGTAGAACAAATGGGGTTTAAGGAAACGAGTGTGCAGCCATACACATTTTTAATGTACGTATAGACTGACTTAAAATGAGCATCATTACCATTTTGGTAGAAAATCAGCCTGCAAGTTCAACAAATTTCCGTAAATTTTGCAAAACAAACCTCTCTTTAAACAACAAAGGTGTACCAATGAACTCACTGTTATATTTAATTATTCACTAAAATTACTTTAGCAACTGATCATTAATTTATGCCTTCAATTTGATTTATTAAAAGTATGCTAAGTAAACACTGGACTGGTCTTAAGAGATCTGGAGGCCAATTTAACTCGCTTGGCCCCTTAAAGAGCCTGTTTGCGCTAAGTGTCATCTCTCGAGCCTTCAGGGGGGCTCACAGCTACACACCATTATCTCTCTCACCCCAAAGTAAACAAAACTTTACGGTTCACTGCTGAATATCACTTCAGTGATTAAGAATGTTGTTTCTGGAAACAAAGGACAGATTATTTCTTTTTTTGCTGTATCACCCCATGTTTCTCTGCGTCTTTTTGTTTCTCTCTGAATAAAGACCACCAATTCAACAGACGAAGGTTGTATTCAGTATCACAAGCGAGGTGAGTGAATGATGCAATGTAAAAAAAAAAAAAAAAAAAAAAATCCTTTTCTTTTTGGAGGTTTTTGGAAAGGTTTTATCATTTAGCCTCAGTTAAAATGCTATTCTTCTTTATGTTAAAATGTTCTGACACTCACAAATGGCGCCCTTAAAAAAAGTCCACTCACTACCATAATGTGTTAAAAAACATTAAAAACAAATAAATAAAAGTTTCTGGGTACTCTGCCTTAAAGAACAAAAGTTATTATGCACTAGCAGGTGTAAGTTAAAAACTGACTGGAGCTAATGAGATATAATCAGAGTTATAATACGTGATTAAGGAAACACGTCGTTGGTACGACAGTGATCTATATTAAATTACCTTTAGCTATTTTTGAGTCTGTTGAGTGGGTGTGTAACCACATCCACTCTTATAAAATGACAGGATAAATGTTCCAGTGTTTGATAAATCAGCAGCACAATACAATACAGAGTATGCACTTACATATGTGACATTTTTACGTGGATAAATTCTCTATTTTATTTCATATTCAGTAGATTTTTAGGGTTTTTTTTCTTTTCAGTTTTTTTAAATTTATTTGTGTGAATCGTTTGAATAAATAATGCTGCCGTGAGCACAAACAAATCGTGATATACATCTAATATCGTAATAAAAAACAACAACTGGCAAACAAATATAATTGTAATATTGGTCATGGCATTTAGTAACTACATGAGGTAAGAGGTCTATAAGCTGACTGACAACAAGCTGCTTGTAAACAATAATTTACAGCTCAGCCTTAAATCCACAACATGTTTTTTATTTTTTTCCACACTCCCAAACGTCCCCTTTAACTTTTTTGAATTACCTGAGCATTTCTTCAGGAATGAAAGGAGCCTGACATATAGATATGGAATATCAAAAACTGAAATGTGTAATTACTGTTGGAGACAAAACACATACTTAAGTCTACTAAAACTACTAGTTTTAGTAGTGATGTGATGCTATAAACGCTCGTGCTATTTCCAGCATTTTATAGCACAATATTTACACCGCAACCTAAATAATTACATGAGTCATTGAGTGACTTTATTGACCTGTTTGCACCTTGTCAGGCCTTTATGATCTACAGCAGTAGGCTAACACTCACATAAATAGGTACACTAACTGATGCACGTGTGCACACCAACATAACGCACAAGTGCGAGCTTGTTCTCGCACAAACACACTCTGAAACACTGTGACAAATTATTACGGACATATATACGCACAGACACACACCCATGTGCATGCTCCAAAACTCTGGCATCCACATAAATTCACACATGTCTTGATACGTTCCCCTGCATTCCACAGCTTTCAGCAGGCATCACCTACCGTACCTTCAGTTTCCCGACTCTCCTCACGTGTCTTTGTATTTCCAGACTACCAAGAGGCTCTGTTGCTCCTTGCTTGACCTCTCAGCATTGCCCTCTTTAATTGAAACACAGCTGCCTGTCCCTCTTTGCCAGTCTGTCAATCAGTCAGCCAGGCAGTCAGTCCATTCACAAGCTCCTCACACTGGCTACGGATGCCCATTCACAAAATTTTTAAAAAAAAAATAAAAAATAAAAACACCCAGAGTGGAATATCCAGTGGAGGGAAGCAAAAGCAGCGCAGCACAGGAGAGCAGAGTGTGATTCTTGGGTCTGTCTGTGTAGCAGAGTGGCTAGTGTGGAGTTTAGAGTCAGGCTCACTGTTGTGTGTGGCTCATGTAGGACGAGCTAGAGAGTGAGAGGAAGGGAGGGAGGGCAGCAGCACTGCGCTGTGGAGATGTCACACCACTAGTTTTTATAGCAGGGTGGGTAGCTGGAAGATAATAATACCCCATCCTCCTCCACAACACAAGTTTAAGCGCACTGTGTAATAAGCCCATGGCGCAGACACCCTCTGATTTAGGTCAGACAAAATGAATTTTTAGTTGTGTTAGAGTGGATTTTGGTATAAAGGGACCGGGGCAAAGAAACTCAAAGGGGTTGTTTGGGGAGACTGAGGGAGGGTTAAAAAAAAAAAAAAAAGGAAAGCAGAAAGAGAGAGAAAAGTTGGGAAACTATTTTGTGCACCTCTGTTAGTTTGTCTTAAGCTGAGATGAGGAGATAAAAGTAGTAATACAGAAGCAGAGACACAACTGCAACTTAAAGCCAGTTAGTTTCTCTTCTACACCTGTTAAAAAGTGAGTCCTGCTACTCTCTTTTCGTGTTGTTGATGTAATTTCACTAAAAAGTAAATTCCAAATTAACATTTATTTATTGTGTTGAGAAACTGTAGAGTCAGAGACAGGAGATAAGGTGCACACTGAACATTTGCAGCCCCAATAAATGCTCAATCGCGACAAAAAAAAATTACTGGAAAACATCATAATAAACGCGGCACCCTGCATTCATAAACCTATTAAACCGGCTGATTCAGTCATTGGTGCTAGTTTGAGAGGAAATATTGCTTAAAAGCTGACTGTGTGTGTGTGTGTGAAAGAATTAAAACCACACATGCTCAAAAATACCACGTTACTGCTTACTTATTTTCCCTTTTGTTGAAACGTCTTTTTTGTAACCAAGGTTTCAAAAACCAGGTTGAGAGCAGAAGGCCAACGTTAGATTTCTGTTTTGAGTCAGAAAGCGCTGAAGCAGGGTAACAGTTGGTGAGCACACCACCACCTCAGTCTGTGTAGAGGAGGAGGAAGTTTACGCAGAAAGGTGTAGAAATCAGATATATACATTGGACTTTCAGCATAGAAGGGGAACCATGTTAAGCTTCTGTTTTGGGGATGTTTCCACCATCAAGAAAAGAGCAAAGATTGTTGCAAGCAAAGAGAGAGCAGTTCATGGCCCCCATCCTACGTTGTGCCAAAGTGTTTTTGTGTTTATAACACAGCAAGAAAGAGAGAAAGAGTTTCCTTTGCCTTCACAGACAGGCTAAACTTTTTACTATGACATAGTACATTCACAGGATCTGAAACAGCTATTGGGTGAGGAAAGGTTTCCTGTATGACATAATTTGTAATATATTTTTTTTTCAATTAAGTTGCAGGAAGCACACACCACCAAAGTGATATATTGTTCTCTTAAACACAACTACTTTTTGTGTGTGTGTGTGTGTGTGTCTTTTTAAACAGACCTCAAAAAAGAATATTTAAAGTCATGGTGCAGATAATAAAACTAAATTTAATAATCTAACATACGATTAAGAGCAAATCATAGCTTATCTAATTCATAAAGGTAGAATATGCAGTGAGACATTGTTATCTTAGTGGTTACCGGACCTTCCAATCTACTAAAATATTTCTAACCATCCATAAATCATAACCGACAATCATGCTGTGAAACCAGTCAAATTGTGTCGAGTTAACCTACACAAACAAGTAGACATCAGAGTGTACATCAGACTGCTATGCCCACTTCCCCCTGGGGAAAACATGGACCAAAGCAAACCGCAGCCCATGCCCTGGTGGTTTACACTGTTTTGTAGAGGGTGAGAGCTGAGGCCAGCTCACATTGGCATCTAGTATATATAAACAGGGTTAGCCACTAACTGCTAACAGGCCAGCCAGACAGCCAGAAAAACAACATTTGCTATGCTATAAGATCGGCTATCTATTCTAAACACGTCGCTGCCGTCATAGCAACACTGTAAGTGGTACCTGTGTGGGTTACTTTGTTCTGAACTCTATGAAAGTGCAGGCTGTTGTACTGCAAACTGTCAGAGACCATGATTGACACAGACCAGTGGTCTAATGGGGAAGTTATACACTGTGTAAAATGCACCGCTCAGTTTGTGGTATAGTTTCTCAGCCCAATTAACAGGCTGTTTAATTTAATCACACAGTGTAGCAAGGCTGAAAGGCAGATTCGTGTTGTGATTATGCTATTGTAATACAAACACGAAATCAATTTTATTGTTGTCTGCAGAACAAGAAAATGCATCTCGGTGTTTCAGACTCAAATCTGTATATCTGCAGTATAATCATCAGGCTAAATATTGGATTCTTTCCATTCTTTTACTTCCATGGAGTGTAAGCTTACAGCGAGAAATGACAAGTCTTGTCTTTTGGTCTGAGTGTAACAGTCATAGGACACGAGGATTCAAGGGGCTGAGTAAGAGTCATCTGTTTTGTCTGTCTGGCATCTCAACGTACCTGTTTACTGCCACCTACTGCGCCCAGCAAGATACACATACCAGGGCACCAGATTGGCACTTTGGAGGGGGGATGGGGTGTGAAGCATCATTACATGATGATCATGGAGACTTTGATGCTGTACTCAGCTCGGCTTACTGTGAGCAGAAGTCTGTCAGAAGAATATCTTGAATAAGAACTTGTCTTAAATCTGATCTTTGCAGCAGCACTATAGACACTTACAGAGCACCGATATTGCATGTGTGTGTTGAACAGAAGCACGCACTGACTTAATCATTATAAATTCAGTTCCTTGACGATGAAGACCTTCTAGCCTTGGATGCTGATCGCTTAATACTGTTAATATTATTAGCCATATAAAACCTGAAAACCTAACTTTTCCCCTTTACTGCTTAATGTAAATAACTCCATTGAGTAATCCCTGACTGCTTGACTGTCAGGCAGCAATCCTATCACTGCTATGTGAATAATCCACCTTCCTGCACACGCCCATGGCTGTATGCATTCTAATATACACGCTTAACCACAGGCCCCAAGTCAAACTCCATATTCAAATCTCCTCTCACACGTTGAAAAACATCACTGAGCCTGAATGTTTAGGAAAGAAAAATTAGGACAGTGTGACTAGCACACTCGCGGCTCTGTGAGGCTGCACTTAGACATAGCAGTGCTTTGAGCTAAATGCTAACATCAGCATGCTAACATGCTTTAATGACAATGCTAATGCGCTGATGTTTCGTAGGTATAACGTTGACCGCGTTCCCCATCTTCGAGTGTTAGCATGCTAGCATTCACTAATTATCACTAAACACAAAGGGCAGTCGAGGCCAACAGGAATGTCATTGTTTTGCAGGTATTTTGGACCTGATGATGGCACTAGTTGGTGCAATTCATCCTAATGGGAGCATGCATGTATGTGTAGCCAATTTCATGGCAATCCATCCAATAGTTGCTGAGAAATTTCAGCCAAAACAACAAATGTCAACCTGCTGGTGGCGCTACAGTAAAAGTCGGGGGCTCACCAAAGTCAGAGGGACCATGAATGTCACTACAAAATTTCATGGCAATCCATCCAATAATTGTTCAGTCTGGACCAAAATGGTGACGGACGTTATCATTCATTCAGTTAATAGCATAAATTAAAGCCACTTGTTAGCTCCAGAGCATTCACCCCTGACACTATTTTGATAAGTGTGCAGTAATTACATTTGGGTTGCAGCATCGCCCACAAAACTGGTGAGTGTTTACTTAACAAGCAATGTTAAAATGGCTCCTGTCAGACAATTCTTTTAACAACAAAAACAAAGTGGAGTTTCAGCTAAATCTCAGATTGCTGACTAGAGCAGCTCACTGTACAGAACAGGTTTAAAATGATGTAACAATGTGCGCATGGTAAAATAACGTTAAAAAGGAGTTGATGGAAGTACTTAGTGGCCCTTCCTTGGATTAATAACTGTGGAGACAGACAAATACAACCAGCCCAGCTTGTGCCCTTTACCCTGGTGTCTCAGAGGCCAGGTGTGGCCTGGTGTAGGAGAGAGGCAGGAAAGGGAGGCAGTCATCCCCCCACAGTCCAGAGATAGAGCAATGCAGCAGCCTCCCAGGTCTACACCCCCTGTCTCTAGAAGTCCAAGGACAGGGACAAACACAAAGAGAGAGAGAGAGAGAGAGAGAGAGATGCAACGTTGCTCAAACACAAAGGGAGGCTGGAATCTGCGCAAACCTACTGTACACTCATACGAGCAATAATTCACTCTGCCTCGCTCAATCACAGGCAAACGCTCAGACATACTTGCACACACTCACACACCCATCTGTCATTGCAGTGAGGTCATTAGAACTCACCTTGGAGCATGCCATTCGGGTGAATGAGGTGAGGGCGTTTACTTTCTGCTGACCTGTCTGTTTGCGCTTTAACTTTCTCCTGTTTTGTCTTCTTTTCAAACATCCTAATCAGTATTGGAGGCTTTGCCAGAAGGGAGGTAAAGTACACAAGCTGCATATTTAGAGCTGCGAGTTACAGGCAGCTGTAATATGTTGCATGAACCACAATGAAGGAAAACAAGAATGTCCGCGGTGATGTTTGCTGAGGATGAAACATGATTCATCTTTATGTTTAAGGCCACTATTGTCATTTTTTAAATTTATTTTTTGTCCTCACTACAATATGGAAATTTATTCTGGACCCAAAACTGCAAACAACATGTACACGGTGTCAACCCTCCCTCTGCCTCTGAATGCATTTAGGTGTTGTGTTGTGTTCATTTGACTGCCTTTGTGTGAATATTTGTGTGTGTGTGAGCGCGTCTGTGTGTTGGGAGGGTCGTGGGGTGAATGAGGACAACTCCTTATGGTGATAACGAGAAGGAGGCCAGCCTTGGTGGGACAGCCTCTGTCTGCCCTCAGGTAGTGTGTGTGTGTATGCATGTTTGTGTGTGTGTGTGTCAGCAGGAGAGCCTGGGGCACTCTGGCACCTCCTAATTAAAACCAGACAGGCTGCAGGGCAGGGGAGACAGATGCCTGTCATGACACACACACACACACACACACGCACACACATGCACGAGATGGCGGACCACATTCAAACACATGCTCACAAAACTACAAGTGTGATGCGCAGGTCAACTATTTTTGGGACTCACACCCAATCTCATCCCACCCACTCAGGTATCACACAGGTAAGTAATCTGTATTTGACCCAAATCAGCCAAATGACAAAAGAGAAGCAGTGAAATCAACACAGTGGTGAGACAAAGAAAATTTGAACCTGCATGTATGTTTTTGTTAACTGGCCTGTGTGCTTCTCAGTTTCATGAGTGAATCCATTACTTGTTTTCAAAGATTAGCCTAAGGTTAATACTAGTTTAGCTAATTAGAAAAACCAAAAATGAATCAGTGAACTCTCATCGGTTTTGTTACTACCTGAAAGCCTTCTGGATTACAACTTGTACACCAATGACACACAAGCATGCACTCACTCACACACACACACACACACACACACACACTCTTACATGCAGTCGTGACCCACAGTAGCTTCCTGATTGACACATATATCCTTGAAGAATGAGACATGATTGTGCTGAATGTACCTGCAGACTCTGCCACATTTTATCTACGTTCCCCCATGTACGGCCCAGAGCTGCAGGCAACCACATATAGTACTTAGCAGGCTAACTGCTGTTTGTCTGGGGTGGGTGGGTGGATCAAGGCATGCTGCTCTCCTTTCTCTCCCAGTGATTAGATAGCATAAGCAGGCCAGCTAGCCTAACCCACACACTCATGTCTCTAAAACTGCCATCCAGCCCTGCTTTCTCTCTCGCTGCCTCTCACACACAGGTGGGTGGACCCACTTATTCAACCCAGATCTTTCTTTTAGACATTATGAAATTGTGCTCTGTTTTTTTTTTCTCCCTTTCTTCTCTTCTTCATCTAACTCCCTGATGCTGAATGACAAGCTCTGTACCATAAAGTAGAGCTTTCATTTTCTAATTTACAAGGTCATCATTTTTGCCTGATTGCCAAGCTGAGAATCATGTCTCATTGTACTTTTCACCAGGCTGAGGCTAGGTGGGTTGCCAAGGGGGGGTAACATTCAGGAAACACCCACAATTTGTATGCAGAACGCTTCATTGCACAACCACATCACAAACTGTGGTCGAGACTGACATTTCAGATGTTGAAATGTATGACAAATAAATATTTCTCTGATGACTGTGACCCTGCTGGGGAATACAAAAACCGCTGCGAGACACATTTCCATTTAATGAATATAATGCGAACAGAGGTGATTCAATAAAAAAGAGAATTAAATAAAACATTGCAATTAGGTAAGGCTGTAAAATAAAAAAATAGGTAAGGCTTTAAAATAAAAATATACTTAAAAAATAATGTTATGTACTGATGCAAATATGTCATTCTTGCAGGGATCGCCATGCCAAATCTTGTTTTAAACTAATTTCTAATATTGCGAATGGCATGCTGTAGTTTTTAATAACTGTGTGCCTTGAGTCAAGGTGGAGGCTAAAGAGTTAGTTTGGGGCCTGACGTGCTTCCAGGTGACCTAGTTGTTAAAGTATGTGAACATAATCAGTCACTTTATTAATGAGAAATACTGAAAAGTGAAGACAAGCAGCAGAGGATGGAGGAAATTGAGGAATTGTAAATGCAAAGAAAGAATATAGCTTGAAAAGCAGAGAGGGTGCGATCGAGCCGACCTCTGGGATTGCGAGTGCCTGCCTCCCTGGCTGTCGTTTGAGCCAGGCGCTGTGTTTCGTGAGGAACGCAAAAGTACACAAATCCCACAGAAGGAGCTTTTTTGGCAGGGCTCGCGCCTCCCACCCACGGCAACCTCTTCAAGCCTCCTCCCATCCTCTATTCATCTGTGATGGGCGGCTTACTCACCCAGCCCAACTCCACACAACAAAACCTGGACCTCAATCCTACGGAGGAGGGCGGGCACGCACGCATACACACACAAATGGCTACTCTCAACCTGAACGCGAGCAGGGTTTTTGAGGGTACACTGCATGTGTCCTCACCGCACCTCAGTGATTGGGTGACACTTCGCGGCACAGATCAGATTCTGTCTTGCAGCTGAGCAGGATTTGAAAACTCTGAATCTGATTTTAGACAACTGTGACAAGATGACATGTGTGTCATAGGAGGTTAAAATCAGATTGTGTATCCCTGTGTAAATGCTGTTACATGGGCATGCCCACACACTGTCAGGTGGGAAGAAGGCGTGTGGACTCATTCACTCTGTCAGTCTCATAATGAACACATTGCATCATTTTGCAATTATGAAGCCACATTCTCAATCACTTGACACACTCATCCACTACGCTTAAAGTCTCTCTTCCTCTCAATCAAGCACTTTACATTCGATTCGTTTTTGTGCAAAATACAAGGTCAATTCGTTTATAAAGTTGCTTTAATAACGGCTTATCGTATATTTTCTGTGCTATAGGTGAGATTGTGCAAACGTGAATGAAATCCGCCTCGGGTAGTGTTTGTTAAGCACACCGATGTAAGAGAGGCCTTATTACAAAAGACTAGCATGGATCAGGTTCAATTCAGATAATCCTGGAGAAAGATAAAGACAGACAGAGGGCTCTAGTCAGGGTGTGTGACTAGAGTAGGTGTGGTACTTGACTTTATCCCTATCTAACCCCTACTCTAACAGGAAGAGAGCTCTATACTGTGGGTATTGCTTGCTTTTGTCATTAATGATGAAGGCTGAAAGAACATTTGACGGTAAAGCGCGACTTTTGCATGAATCACACAACATGTGTTTGTGTCTGTATTGCTTGTCATTAACGTGATTCACCTAATGATTATTTGCAATTTTCATACCAACAACTGGGAACTGAGTGATTTGTGAAACTATTTTATATACAATTTTAAATGTATAATCATCCACCGAACAGTTTCCGCTACCCACTGAAGCCTCTTCAGTTAAAACAATGTCATTCTCACTGACAGGAAAATGTAGGACACTTGACACAATTACAGATTCTGATAACTCTACAATAATTCTACTAATGGCTCAGTTACAGAATAATACCTCGGATTTGGAGACATAACCATGCGAGATCGGTATCTGATCAATCAGCCAGTATGATACACTAACACCTTGACTAACATCTTAAAGGTTAACTGTTAGTCATGCTATTTGATTGAGGGGTCACAGACAGGAAGAGTGAAATAATTTTGAATGTCACATCTCTGCCCCCGCACCTATTGCACAGAGAAACAGAATATGGAGTTAAAACATTTGATCGCATGATTGCTCACTGATTATAAACTTCTCATCTGAGAATGAAAGTGAGTTTCAAGATAAATTCCTGGAGGAGAGATGTCATCCTGTCTGCTTAGCATATTACTGCCATGTCAGTTAGAGACGTGACATACTCTGCGTTACATTTCAGCTTACAACCAATCAGGCTCAGCCTTGATGACAGAATCGTGAAAAAAGAGATGCAAATAAATCATGCTGCGATAGAAATGCGATGCACAATAGTTCATCGTGTAGTTAGACAAGCTGCCGCTTCAATAACAAGTAAAACAAAAGATGATATCAGTCTTTTAATGTGTTCCAGCTTTGTCATGCTTTCACTTGCTTCCTCCTCAGTGTGTGGCTGTTATGTGAAGGGGGAGGCTTTCGCTGTGTGCACATCTGTTGCACACAGACACACGCAGGAAAGTTTCTGGACAGCACTGAGAATAACTGACATCCCTTTTTAAATACATGTCCTATTATAAAAAGTTTGAGACGTGGAGCAATTTGCAACTTAAAATGGGAACATAAAGGAACCCAATTCTACAAAAGGTCAGCCATCCTTTAGGCTGATTCTGGCACTAAGTAGGTAGCAGACAGCTCTTGCATGCTTTGAAATTTTACCACAACACAGAAAATATGAACCTTTCATTATGACTTTTTTTTTGGGGGGGGGGGTATGAGAAATAGTATTGCAATGAAAGAAAAAACAGAAAAGAAGTGAGAATGAAAGAGACAGGGAGATGTTACTGACCTTTTAAGAAGTGACGTTTTGATTTCAGTTCTTCTCTCGCGCACTCAGTCCCTGTCAGGAAACTCAACACTGTCTCCGCACTCTGGCAGCAGACTTGTGAAAGTGAGAGCGGGTGAGATAGAGACACGAGAAGCTCAAATTTGCTCTGAAGGTGTGTCAGTGATTTGGGGGAGTGAAAAGGTACAGTTCTATGAAACGGTTATCTAAGAAACAAAACAAAACAAAAACTGTTACACCCACCAGCCTCAGCCAACACCCCTCCCTCCTTCTAAACCAAAAGTATTTGGCAGCGTTCCCTACAAGTCCACCTGTGCTTAGGGGAGGGGAGTGACACACAGACTCACACTCACAGGCCAAGCCTAAAAACGTGCTTGCAAGCTTGGACTGGGTAGTATGGTTATGGCTGGGAATAAAACGCTTTGGTGCTGGGACTGGAGGGTTGGTAGGCTTGAACAGTGCCTGAAGGTCTGGAGCCAGAGACAAGCTTGGAGAGCTGGGGAAAATGCCGAGCCAGGAGCAAAGGCTGCAAAACTTAAGCGCTGACAGCCAAACTGGGGCTGATGTGCAGCTGGATGACTGGCTGAGATTTCAAACAGGGTAGAAGAGAAAAATGGGGAAGAGGTTGCAGCAATATAATGCAGGGTTGAACCAGTGGGTGGGTCTTTGCCTGTGCCAAACAGGAGCTAGAGGGGTTCATATCAGTTATCGAACAAAAGACATATCAGGGGAGAAATGAAAGGAGTTGAAGAAAGGAGGTGTGATAGAGAGTTGGTGACAGTATCTGAGTATATTTGGGTGTGTGCCTTAGTGTACCAGCTCGTACCTGGCAAGAAGTAAGAACCATTGTGCTGTTGCGAAGCCCATAATGCTGCATAATGGGAATATAATAAGAGGGTGTAATCGGTGATGTAAATGCTGCTGAAAGTGTCATATTGGGTGATACGGGAGCAACAGACATACAACGTGGGGGTCTTATGTTTCTCAAACAAGCTCCAGAGAAAAGTGTGTGACATTTGGGAAATAAGGCAACATAAAAGTGAAAATATCTACTTTATTCCTGTAGCAGTGTTAGTGAGCGAAGCTGTCAGCTGTATTTCTTTGCTTTTTAAAATGGACTTATTGAGAATTCATCAAGCTTGTTAAATTCAAACTGACAGTATTTATGTTGTCCTGTAGGGCACAATAATCAGCCATATCTATACTGAAGGTCCTGGTCCAGTTGTTCCCAACCTGGGGGTTGGGACCCCCTAAGCGGTCGCAAGATGAATCTGAGGGGTCACAAGATCAACAGGAAAGAAAAAAGTAAAATGCACAAAATTAAGATTAATTTCTTTGATTTTTCTCCCATCCCTTTTCATGTGACATATTAGATAGTTTTATCTCTTCAGGCCTCTAAAAATAATTCAAATTAATCCAATTTAAAAAGGGGTCATGACTAGCTAGTGCTTGATTTTTAAGAGAAACTAAAAATCTGTCAACCCTAATCTATCTGAGCTGCATGTTAAATTGGACATATCATGCGTATTTTCCAGGTCTATATTTTTATTCTGGGGCTCTACTGGAATATCTTTGAATGATTTACAGATTTAAAAAATCTTATTTATCTTATACTGGCTCTTTATGCAGCCCCTCAGCCCATTCTGTTCTCACTGTTTAGCTTCCAGAAACTGCATCTCGAGGCTACATAAACAAACAGTAGTTGTAGGATTTCACTTCTTTTTCACGTTCTTTACTTGAAATGGAAACTTCTCAATTACATCCGTACATGTTCCAGCCTGAATCCAATCTGAAATATGCAAGCAGACAACATGAACAACCCATTGGATCAATCTTGGCTTATCTTGGATCTTTTTGCTAGGCTACTTAAAATAAAATGTCCTGCAGCTCTGATGGAGCTCAGGATTGATCCATAAGGGCTGCTTTATTACAAACAGTTCCACCATATAAAGCTGGAATCTGTATGTAACAGCCGACCTCTTTACATACAGTCAATGGTGTCGATGGGTAGCAGAACACAGAACATTAATTACTGTCAGATCCTGACCGATTCAGCTGCTGCATGATGCTGCAGGTATTTAATAAACTCAAAGGAAAGAATCTGGCATACAGCCAGCTGTGGACAGCAAACAGATCATCAGTGCTGATGTTTCTGCGAAATCCCTTGATACACTCAGTGACACCTGAACAACATTATTGTAACATTAATCTAACAGGTTTCAGACCTGCCTGAGTCACTCAATAGCTGTAGCCTGTTCTGACAGACATTTCAGTAGATGTGGAGCGTGATTGTGGAGAGCTCTGTGTGTGCACACCTCTGCTAATTAAAACCACAGAATTTGGGGCTTTTTTGCTCTCTGCAGTTTTCATTATGGACCAATATCTGTGCTGAAAAGTGGAGGAAAGCATGAAACCCTGGAAACCGCTCTCTAACTTTACTGCCTGTAATACATCCATGGCCTGTATGCGTCTGGTTATGTGCAGCACCATATTTCTCCCCCTTCCCCCTGTCGCTCCGTGTTAAGTTCCACTCTGTTACATTAAAATACCAGTTTTGAGGACCAGAAATATGCTGGGCTCGGCTCAAACCATTCAGGGCTGAAGCAGTGGCAGCCCACATGACCTACAGGATGGACCCAAAGCTTTGGCACCGCGTTCGCAGTTGCTGTGTCCACTGTTGCTGTTGACATAAACACAAACCAGATGCATCTTTTTACTGTAAGTGTTGTAATATACGGGGCATTTGAGGCGATACAGTAATTTGCGGTTTAAAAAGAATATGAGAGGAGGGTAAAGTGGCCAATGACCCCTTGGCCCCCCTACTTCCAGCGCCAGTGGCCTGAAAGCGTTCAGAGCAGGCTGAAGCCCTGGCTTTTTCCTTGCAGGGAGCATTTTTACATACATTCACCTCAAGTTTTGGACCTATGACTATGTTTAACATAGACATCCGACATCACAACAGTATAAAAATAACAGAAAATCACAAAAAGCCTGATATGCCCCCTTTAAAGTAGATCAACACAAACATGGGGAGAAGAGGGGGTCTCCACATAGAAGGAACCAGGAGCAGAAATCCCACATTTGTTTCTGTGAGGTGCAAATCCATCCACGATTATGTTATCTGGAGGGAAAATATTTGCATTTCCTATGCAAACTATGCCATTAAGGCATCACATGGGGGTTTTAGGATACAATACAGGATATAAATATGAGAATTCATGGTTGGTTTGTACTAGAAGCGTTGATTTTAACCTGAACTTTCAGGACAATTAATTCCAACATAGCACATATCAAGGTGCATCAAGATTACAGTAGCCCTGCCTTCTTTTCTAGTTTTGTGTTTTGCAGGATCTTAGAGCCAATGCAGCCACAAGTACACTGCAATTGTTTACAGATGTACACACCCAGCAAAGGTTTGATCATTTTGTATCCTGTCTCTTGCAGTATCTTGTTCGTGGAAGAAGAAGTACATTGTGATTTCTCTTGAGGGTAAAAAAAATGTCAAAATATCGTTTGAACTGAGCCACACAAGGTTACACAGAAAGTTACAAAGGGGCAGAAAAGCTGATGTTAAACATGCATCATTATGCTTTTCAGTCTGTGTAGCTCAAGATCCTTGTTTTTTGGTTCAACTTAAATAGTCCTTGACAAAGTCTGGTTAGTACTAGAAAACGATACTTGAGGTTGTGCATTGTTAAACCAAAATGTACAGTTCTTACCTCTGAGAGCACAGATGGTTAAACCCTAAACACACATTCCCAAAATGATCTTAATTTTTGAAATATGCCTTCATTATGAACAGGCCACAAAGTGTACTTACAATCTGCTCATAATAAAGTACTGCAATATCAGGTCATGGCAGTATATGAGCACATCAGTTCTTCATTCTGAAGGGTAAACCTCTTAAAAGAATTGATTAAATGAGATGTTTGTACCGCCAACCTTCAACCTCAATCCACACAGCTGTTACAAAAAATCTTATATACTGCTTGTAAATGGGGAGGGGTCTAAAGTAGAATATCACCTATATGATAAATTATAATAAATGCACATATATACTGTACATAAATATAAACTGCATCATTTTTGGAATAATATATAAGAGCTCTGAAAGAGGGTAAACAAATACAAGGCCTTAAGTTTAAATTAAAATAAAGCTCTCAAAGTCCAATCATGAAACTCTGAGATTGTCCTAAACTTTGGCTCATAGCTGCTTAGAACAACATGATGGGGTGGTTCTCACTCATTAACATAAATCCGTTGGCAAGGTTTCCCACCTTGTTAATTACTGGGGCTTCTCAGAAACTTAAGCAGGAGGAGACACATCAAGGGCAGAATAACGGCACAGTTTTGAGAAATTTAAATTTCTTGCCAAATTAAAAGTGAATAATTGAGCAAATTCTGTTTTTGTGTAAACAACTTCTCTCTACAGCTTGCAAAAATATCACCTCCAACACTGATTAAAATCTGGATTTTTAATTTTAACATGGTGTTTTTTGGGGGGGTTGTTTGTGCATGAAGCTGGGGTCCAGAATACAGGACTAACACTTTTAATACAATAAAGAATAAAGGCTTACAATACACAAAGCGACAACTCCAAGTTACACCCACATGCTTGTCACTACCCGATCCGTACCGGCTGCCCCATCCATTCTGCACATGTGCGTGCATCATGGATGTGTTATAAGAGTTCCCGCTCAGCCCATAGACTTTACTTTGTGATGACGTCACAGATTTTTAAATCGCTTTTCTCGGCTCGAGGAAAGTTTTACAAATATAAAACCTCCATGCTTCAAAAATTCATAATAGAAAGAGTCATAATTGACTTTGTTTACAGTTCGAGGTGTCCTGTCAGCAGTTTTACAGATGTCTCTTTTACAGTGGTGGTCTATGGGGTAAATGCTTTTTGGGCCACAGGGGGATTTTTCGCTGCAATACCACAACTGGCCACTGGGAAAACATTGGCTGCACAGTTGAGCGATGGTGCCGTATTCAGCTCTTGTTATACATCCATGGCGCGCATGTGTGAGCGGGTCCGCCATCTTGGACAGCTAGGTACAGCAACACCACATGGACAAACCACAGCCAGAACTGCAGTAAAACCGGCAATTTGTTAAGTTTAGTTATGATTATGATTACGTTTGCAGTGCGTGGTTGCCTGTCATAGCATAGCATTTTTTTCAATTAAACTAAATTCAATTAATTCAATTCAATTCAAAAGGGCTTTATTGGCATGACAGTTTCAAGAACAATATTGCCAAAGCATCAAAGTACAATTTTGTCCGAATATTTGGACAGTACACAATAACAGTAATATGAACATTAACACAACATTAATATTGATATATATTAATTATATATATATACAGTATATCCTATGCACGTATTTGTGTGTTTATTTCTTGCCAATAAAGCCCTTTTGAATTAAATTTAATTTTAAAAAAAATGCTATGATACAACAGACAACCACACACCGCCATCCGAAATAATCATTAGCAAACGTAATCATAAACTACACTTAACAAATTGCCGGTTTTACTGCAGTTCTGGGTGTGGTTTGTCCAAGTGGTTTTGTCGTACCTAGCTGTCCAAGATGGCGGACCCGCTTGCTAATGCGTGCGCATGTGCAGAACGGATCGGGCAGCCGGTACGGATCGGGTAGTGACAATGCTGTTGTTGCTTTCATCCCGCCACCTGTGGAGTGGGTGTCACCATCCTTTCCACCAAATCTGTCAGATAGACCTGTTTTTTTTCTGACCAAAATATGAAAAAAGTCTTATAAATGCGCTTATAAATGGGGAGGGGTCTAAAGTAGAATATCACCTATATGATAAATTATAATAAATGCACATATATACTGTATATAAATATAAACTGCATCATTTTTGGAATAATATATAAGAGCTCTAAAAGGGGGTAAACAAATACAAGGCCTTAAGTTTAAATTAAAATAAAGCTCTCAAAGTCCAATCATGAAACTCTGAGATTGTCCTAAACTTTGGCTCATAGCTGCTTAGAACAACATGATGGGGTGGTTCTCACTCATTAACATAAATCCGTTGGCAAGGTTTCCCACCTTGTTAATTACTGGGGCTTCTCAGAAACTTAAGCAGGAGGAGACACATCAAGGGCAGAATAACGGCACAGTTTTGAGAAATTTAAATTTCTTGCCAAATTAAAAGTGAATAATTGAGCAAATTCTGTTTTTGTGTAAACAACTTCTCTCTACAGCTTGCAAAAATTTCACCTCCAACACTGATTAAAATCTGGATTTTTAATTTTGTCTCTGTGCGTGTCTGCTAACCTGGTGTTTTTTTGGAGGGGTACATAAAGCTGGGTTACAGAGTACAGGCCTATCCCTTTTAAAGGACCAGTGTATAGAATTTAGTGGCATCCAGCGGTGAGGTTGCTCCCCTCACCCTCCCCTTCCAAGTGTGTAGGAGAACCTATGGTGGCCGCAAAACTCGCGAAAAACCTGAAAGGCCCTCTCTAGAGCCTGTGTTTGGTTTGTCTGTTCTGGGCTACTGTAGAAACATGGAGGGAAGAGGACCCGCTCCCTGTGTAGATATAAAGGGCTCATTCTAAGCTAACAAAAACACAACAATTCTTATTTTCAGGTGATTATCCACTAGTTAAAACATACTTATGAATATTATATTCCATTTCCTCCAAGTCTGTTCCACTAGATGCCACTAAATTCTACACACTGCACCTTTAATACAATGAAGAATAAAGGCTTACAATACACGAAGCAACAACTCTAAGTTACACCCACATGCTGCTGTTGCTTTCATCCTGCCACCTGTGGAGTGGGTGTCACCATCCAATCCACCAAATCTGTCAGATAGACCTGGTTCAGCTCACAGGCCATGTTTTGGGTGAATCTGTTTTATGAATAGCTTTTGTCGTGTTGTGAGGTTTTTGTTATATGTAGGCGCCTCTCGTCTCCCCACACAGTAAAAAGAAAAGCAGATACAGTTGATACTTTTAACACTGTTGTGTTAAAAGTAGACCAACATAAATTAAAAGCAGGTGAAGTTGGTGAAGTTTTCTTTTTCGTTCTCAGAATTTTCTTTTCTTTTTTTCTTTTTTTCCTAGAATAAAACGGTCAGTTCCCCTGACATCAAACCCAAGGGGTTTTCATCTGAAATAACAGAAGTCAAAGTTCTTTCAGGATGATTCAGCAGAATGTGCAGAGATCAGCTGGAAGCCATGAAGGAGTATAAAGATGGTGCAAAATATGTGAACAGGAAGGAGAGGAATACATAAATGATGCAGAGAAATAGTCATTTTATTGATAATGCAGGTGACTTAAATTTAACACTAATAATATCAGTTAACTAAACTTGAAAATATTTTACATAAGTATATTTTAAAACATGTATATTGTGACACAAGTGGCATCGTTTTTACTTTTTTCGACTAGACTGATACTAAAATGAAAAAAAAAAAAACACCACCACCACAAAATCATAACCACTTCCAACTTTTTGTTAATTATTTGAATGATTTACAGTTTGTTTCCATGTTACTATCTTGGTCCATTCTTCTGTTATCTGTTGCATGCCAAATATACATCCGCCCCTTTCTCTTCCTCTAAAGAGTCAAAATTGGTCCATCAAGCTAAATGGAAGAAGCAGAAACATGGGTCAGAGGTGCGTAGGTGTGTGTGTGTGTGTGTGGGAGGTGTCAGTTTGCATCAGCATCACTAATGTTATCGGCAGCTCTCTTTGCCTCCAAAGGTTCAAACATGCGTGGCCAGATGCCCGGCATACAAACATCTACCACCCCCTTGTCCTCCTCCACCTCCTCTGTGAGTGGGGGGGTTGAAACATGAGGTGAGATACTGTCAGGGTCCAGTTTTCAAGCTTCATCCTGTCTGTTTTTGAGCTCCCAAGTTACAGTAAGTACCACCATGGCAATGTATTTCATGCAGAAACTTTCATTGACCTACATGGTCATTCCAGGGCCCCTGACCATCTCGGGGTCCCAAACAGTGATTTTAATCGAAGCTCACCTCTTTTTTTCCTGCAGTTATCAACCCACCAATATTTAGTCAGTGCAGGCTCAGAATGTGTTTATCTGGCTAGCATAAGTAATTCTGTATTACCAGAGGTGGGTGCAGTAGCCAAACACTGTACACCAGGCCTACTGTTACTTTATAGTTATCAAGAACTAATTGAAAAATAAAAGTCCAATAATTTGAGTAAGAGAAAAAAGTGAAAACACTACTTCAGCAGTGAGTTACTTCAAAAATAACTCAACTCACAACTTATTTCTGGCAGCTGACGTGTATGCAAATCAAAGTGAAAACTCAGCTTGATTCAACGTTTTCAGCTATATTGGCTTCATCAGGGTGGTGATTCAAGTTCAAAATGTGCAAAATGTTTTAATTTTGATGGTTAGAAATAGTAAATTAAAGGATATACCTCTTGACTTTGTACTACATTGTGAATTTTTCAAAGAACTTCAGTACAAAGTCAAGAGGTTGTGACATGTAGCACAACACACTAGCAAAGCTCTGAAAAACGGAAACGCATTGCAGGTGTAGTTTTTAGACAACAACAGAGGTCTACTGCGCAGAGGGTACTTGTAAGAAGGATCAATTCATTGTTGGTTCGGCTCTGCACGTTTGTTGACAATAAGAAAAATATAATCGCACTTTATTTTACGGTACACTAATAAGACATAATAAGCTGTACTTTGTATCAAATTAGACAAAAACTTGAAATAATATGTTCTTTATTAGAGAGTTAACAAACACAGTTATACCGTAATTAGACACCATACACTTAAATTATTAGAAATCGTATATAATGCCATATTAGACCCAAAATATATTATACTAAGACACTATTATACCAAATTATACTCTAATTAGAAACCAAATAGGAGATCCTATTAGACACCATTTTATAAGATCATAGTCTAATTAGAAATCAAATACAATGACATATCACTACTACTACCAAATTATGCTGTAATTAGACACCACATTTAATGCTACCAACATGGGCCTATGATGGCTTAATTAGACAACACAGGCTGTAATTAGATGAATTTAATGCTATATTATATCAGGCATAGCCTTTATAATAGTCAGACAATACACTGAGAGCTCAGAGGACAATACATTTATTTGGCCTTTGTTTAACATAGTTTCACTTTCTTACAGGTTCATTTGTTGCTCATTAGAAGAAAACTGTATCGTAAATTAAAGTCAAACCACAATCGGGTCACATCTGGTCACTACTTCACACGTCCCTCATAGCCTGGATGTTCTCCGGAGTCCCGTGGAGTTTGTAGGTAGTAATACATATAATACTAACACACGCTTCCTCCACGCTCGACTCCCATACCAGTTAAGACATCAGACCATTTAATGTCATATCACTATCCGACCCCAGTGTGAAGTGAAATCACATATCTGCTACTTGAGCCATACCAACACCTTTTTCAGCTGGTCCCATGCACTGTACTCTAGTAACAAATGCTGCTGATCAAATCAGTCAGTCAAATGGGTCACTGTAACAACAATAAAACCAGTTCAACATGACTTACCGAAGAAGAAATATGGAGGAAGCCAACATCTCTCAAAAGAAAGAGGTGAAGACAGACACACCAGACATGAAGGGGAAGGTGGGGATGAGTGAGAGAAGGTGGATCATGACACTTAAACAACTGAACAGCATGTCTAAAGTCTTAACACAGCTTATAATGAACAGAGGGTTCTTCATCTTACATTTTTCCAAAAAGGAATTATTTGGAGAAGATGATCAAGGCTAATCAATGTGGCAACACAAAAAGTGTCTTCTGTATGCAGCATGTTTCCAAAGCATAACAAGCCCTCCTCAAACTCTGCTGTGTTTTCTGTGGCAGTGGTTATTAATTGCTTTTTCTCCTCAATAATATGGACCATTTTAGACCTTTTATTTTGAAGTTTCCTGGCCCTGAGGGAGATTAACTACAATTGAGAAAGATAAACTCATCATTAACTCAGGATACTTACTCAATATGTTCAAGGAAAACATTGCTTTAAAGGTAGAACTGGAACCTTTTCCAGATGAGATCTGCTGTTCGCACAGACCCTTGATGGCCATGGTCACCATGGAGACTGTGGAGGACTTCACTGCCTGGACAGGTCATCTTTATTACCACTGGAACAACCAGGTATGTATCTGACAACACATTAAAGTTTGCTAATTTGAGTGCTTATCTCTGGCCCCAACTTTGGCTGTTTGGAGTTAACTGTACAGAAATGAAGACTAGAAGCAGTCTTTTTTGTACTTTGAAGCATTGCAGAGGCCAGATGCCATCCAATAAAAGGAATAATTTGACATTATGATTATTCACGCCAAGAGTTAAATGACAAGAATGATACCACTCTAATATCTGTGTTTTAAGTATGAAGCTAGAGCCTGTAGCCAATTAGCTTAATTCAGAGACTCAACACTGGAAGCAGGGGGAAACAGCTAGGCCGGCCATGTCCAAAAACCAACACCTCTAAAGATGTGTTCTGACAGAAAGCAAAGCATTTTTTACGAGTTTGACCGCTGGACCATTTGTATTTATTCACCCCAAACTAGCAAATATGAGCTTTCACATTAAAATTTCAAATTAGCGATAACCTCATGCACAACTGGAATGTGACATCCAGAAACAGGTGTACACTCCATGTCATTGTCACCACTCCCCATTATCCAACTAAGTAGGCGTTCAAGCTGACATTAGCTCTGGGTGTAAAACGCAGCCCTCTCATTAAGTGCGTTGACTGTAAAATCATGTCTGAGTATTACAAATCACTGTGCTGTGTTTTGGCACCTGGTTAGCCTTTGAATGCATTAATCTGTAGCTCCAACTCCACTTCCTGGATTGTATTTAATTGTTTCACCAGTACCTTAAACACACACCCACCTATGTAGTCCCCTGCATTGTTTTAACACAGGGCTGTTTTCGGTCTGAACACCGCCTAATTCTAAATCTGACCGAGTATCCTCAACGACATCCAGAGAGGATGTTGCTGTCATCTGGGTGTGGGAATATAACTCATTATGAGCTTTGAACTGGAGTCTGAAAATCAGTCATTTCAACAATATGTGCTAGCTGAAGATGAAGAAGACAACCTTCTTGTGCACATTAACTACTGGAACAACCCGGTTTGACCTGTACAGGTGAAACTCAAAGATGTACAGTAGTACTCCACGTTTTGTTAACATTCTTTACAGGATTGTGACATCTAGCTCAACATTTCTACTAGGGTCGACAACACATCAGCTGCTGGAAGAGCAATTTGCAGTTTTTCACTTATGGCCTGTCAGAGAAGGCAAGCAGCCTCAATGCCCCCTCACTGTTAGGTTTACAAGAACTGAACATTTGCCAACACATTCGTTTCATAGGTTAAAGATATACAGGATCAGAACATGAGCCAAAGCTAGCCCCTCAGCCTCTTCATCTGTCAGGTTCTGACACAAAAGGCAGGTGTCAGCTTCCCCAATCCAATCTTCAAGACAAAGGCCATCAAGAGAGTCTGTATTAACAAAAGAATTAGGGCATCTCTTTACATAAGGTGCAATGCATTTAAACCTGACTACAGAGACTGTTCATGTTCCACTTGCAGGGACTGTAACTGCTCTCTTAACATTTCTATTTGTTCAGTTTCTGACAGGGTAATACTAAATCAAACAACCCTTGAACAAAGACAAAATCTACATTAACTTCTGTATATCTGTAATTAAATTAATGGCAGTGAAATGCTGGATTTATGGTGTCTTTGTCTTGCAGCTCATGGACTGAAAACGAGAGACCTTCTCTATCTTTGATGCAGCTTACCGTTTGCTGTACCAAAGCCTTCATATAAAATCTGACACTACACTGGCAACCCTCCACACAATGGCTGCATATAGCCTGCCAAGTACACCAAATGTAGCCAATGCACAGCAAAACCCATCAGCATGCTGTGTACTTCAGTAAAGAAGCTTAAAATCTAATTTCAGAAATGCCTTGCCCGCTTAATAAAAACATTAGCATAATATAAACAACAAATTCTAGATGCAGCGTGATCACATACAAGTCAATGGAAAGACGCGAGTAGATGCAAAATTGCCCAGGGCGGCATGAATTTACGCATCTGTACGAGTTGAAAATGTTTCAGATGTTTCAGTCGGTGTGTCCGTTGCTAGCTAGCTTACCGTTGCTAACATACTATTGGTACATTGGCTGGGCGAATAAAAATGGTCCAGCAGTCGCTCGCACTGCGTCTGAGGACATTTTGAATCTCTCTTGTTCAGCAGCAGGCACTAGACTACAAAGCCAGGTCTCATTCATAATGAATAGAAGCCATCGCTGTCCCAACTTTTGAGTCCATAAGTGTCTACATGCTAGCAGCTTTATAGGTACAGCAGTGCTTTGAGCTAAATGCTAACATCAGCATGCTAACATGCTCACAATGACCATATTAGCATGTGGATATTTATCGGGTAGATAATATTTACCAGATTCACCATCTTAGCTGTGTTAGCATATTATTAGATCCTGAGGATGGGAATGTTTTTAAGGTATTTGGTTATTACCTAACGTGAACCTCATGGGGGCGCTAGAGGAAAAGTCAGGGGTTCACTAAAGTCTGTTCAAAAATTCCCAGTAGATGTTGAGATATTATGAGAATTTTGACGTGCTGGTGGAGCTAGCATAAAAGTCAGGGGATCACCAAAGTCAGTACACTTCATTCTCAGGGCACCGTGGATATCTGCACCAAAGTTCATGGCAATCCATCCAATTTTTGTTCAGATACTTCAATCTGGACTAAAGTGGTGGACTGACCAACCAACAGAGACCCACACAGTTAGCATGACTAAAATATGTTAATTATCACATGTATTTGGTCATCTGCAAAAAGTCTCTGTACTGAAGTACCTGCAGTCGAATTAATTGAATAAAGTGTTGCGAGAGTTTGAGAAACACTGAGGAAAAAAGTAGAGAAAAGTGATTTCTGCCAACTTGTAAGTTCCTGTCTGCTTGATATGTTTCATTTAATTTTCTGTGTAAATTAGCCAACTCATATTAAGCCGCAAAAAAAACAAAAAACACAATTACTTAACAGTTGAGAGGAAGCATGAAAAGAAAGTGAATGACAGAAAGAAAGGCATTGTTGAAAGAGCTCATGTGAACCAGTCTTGCCACTTCAGGGGTGTAACGCTGGTGCTGCTTTGGTGAGAACTGTCGGCACTGCCCGTCTCTCAACCCCCTCCACCCGGCTTTCACTATATCCCTTCCTACTCTTTCTTTCTCTATCTCTCCATCCCCTCCCTCTCTTCCAGCCGGCCCCACCACAAAGCCCCACCCACAGCATGAGAAGACGGGAATATGATCTAACCGCACTCCCAGAGATATTACCTCAGCAGCCACCCCCACCCCCTACACACACACACACACACATACACACATATCACACACACTCCTACCTTCCCCTCCGTCATACCCATACCCATGAACTCCACTCCCCCAACGCCCTCCCCCCCCAGCATTCCCTTCCCTTGCTCCTCCTGATCTCCTCCTCATCCTCCACTCCCTATAACACTGCTGCCAGGCTGTAATGTTTTTCTTAGCCTCTCCTACACAGTTTTCACACAGTTTCCCTCTCCCTCAATATACAGCAACATCCCACACACCCTGGGCCCAGCTGACCCACTGAGAGAGGAGGTGGGAGAGCTTTGGGTGGGCAATAACACCATCAGTGAGTGACACGCAGTGTGACTGTTTCACTAAAAAGACAACTGCCAAAAAATGATTTTAATCAGCAGGAAATGTAAACATGATTCCATGCTCGTCAGCTTAGCTTTCAATGAACTGAAAAAAAAAAATTGTGGGCTTTCACGAAGCGTCTTTTCCAGGTTTCAATCCTTCAGCTGGCCCACATCTTTGCTCTGCTTAATGCGTGCTGTTTTTGCAGCAGTCGCTTTGAGGCCATGATGATGTGGGGTTAACAGGATGTGGTGTAGGATTCATTCCTCTCCACAGAGAGAAAGAAAGAGACAGCTTTAAAGGTTAAGGTGTCTGTTATCAGCAGGTCTCGATACCTGCCATCAGTCTGTTGTGGTTTTCTCAGTGAGGCCCTTAAACAGAAACAACATCCATCTGTGGGTCTCAGCATATACGCTCACCTATTGTAGATGTGAGACAACAACTCAACAAATATTGAAAGTCAGAGAAAGCTGTTTGCCACAACTCTGATCTCTTCCAATAGTCTCATGTAAAATGACAGAGTTTAGTTTGTTAGTTAGTTCTTATATTGATGTCATGTTAAACATTTGATTTATCCCACTTGGGATTATAAGACACCACTATACTATACATCAAACGTCCAAAAATATAACAAGGCATCTTCTTGTAACACATATACACAACCAAAAGAAAAACATACATCATAGCATCATATCTAAATACTTTAAAGTAACGCGTTTATGTGTAAAATTTCAACGCAATTGTGCACTGACTAGCAGAAGAAAGAAAAGAAATCCTACAAGCCTACGAGTTTATCATCTCCCAGGCTTTCTGTAGTTTACAGCCATGTGAAGGTCTGTGAGGCTGTACTTTGAGCTAAAATCTAATGTTATTATTCTAACAGGCCCTCAATGGCAGAACTAGCATGCTGATGTTTAGCCGGTACAATCTTTGCTATTTTCACCATCTCAGTTTAGCATGTTAGCATAGCTCATTAGCACTAAACACAAATACAGCTGAGGCTGATGGGAACGAAATTGGATTCATGGCGATCAACATTTCTCTTAATAATTATTGTATTAATTTTGTGTACGGTCATTTTGAAGCAGGAATTGATTATGGCGATTTGTGTATATGGTATTTATAGTGATTTGTTGATGTACTGTATATAAGGGAAACAGAAACAGCCTCAGACATCACATTGATGAAGGCGAGGTGGCCGAAAATATTCGGCGAATAAAGGATTGTGTACTAGAGAAGAGTTATGTGATTCATTTCGATGGACTTGCATAGAAGTTCACACTGGTCTGCACCGTGCTGTGAGTGCGTTTGCCATTGGTTGTGCAATTTAAAATGGACAAACTTAAATTTTGACTTGTTAATCCTGAGGGGAATATGGATGTATTACCACACATCTAATATTTGTGGAGACATCTCACATAAAATCACAAAGGTCAACATCATGGTAGCGCTAGAGAACAGTTTTTTGCCTCATGTTTGTGAATAAAGCATGGTGTACTGGAGAAGGGTTGTGCTAGGGAAAAAGTCAGGGGATTACCAAAGTTATCAGGATTAATCACCTGGGAATCAGAAATGTCTGATAAAATGCCAAATTTTATCATATTATCTAACAGTTGAGATATTTCAGCCTGGATCAAAAAGGTGGACCAAACAACTGCAGCCAGCCAACATTGTCATCTATAAATCCACATTATTAGTGTTGTTTTTAAGTTTTTATCTTACTACACAAAATATTGCATGGTTCCCAAAGGACAATGGAAAATAAAACGAAGCTTATTTTCGATATCGTTGAGATAGCACATTGAATAAATCCGCTTTTCTTCTTCCAAGATGACACTGAGTGCTAAATTGTAGATCTCAGCTGGACCCATAATGAATCCCTTTAGAGCTTCGTTTCTCAACTCTCACTGAAAAATGTGCAGCAGCAGTGAAGCATAATGGTATTAAAACATATTATAGAATATTTCCATTTTAAGCAGTATACAGTGCTGGTTCATCAGAGGACAGATTCTGACTCATAGCTGTTAAATTAACCACCGGCCCAAAACTACAGCCAAGAGTGGCTTTATTGAAAATGTTTAAATTAAACTCAGAATGAAGAGACAGCTGATTTTATTTACCTATTATTAATTTTATGAACTTAGATTAGGGTTCCAAAAAATGAGAGCATTCTGTCAAAAGGAAAATTCATGATTTTTCTTTGTTTCTAAATAGATTTTTTCTTACTTGGCATTTTTTGTGAACGTTCTACATTTATATTTTACTCTTTATGGATTATTTTAATTTGTTTTGAACAAATTTTGGTAATTATGATTTGGTGTTTCAACATTGCTGCACATTCTTCAGCTAAATTACTGTGAACATACATAGGCCCTACTGTAGGGCAACTCCAGGTCACAGGGGAAGGGACCAAAAAAAGAAACAGAGAGTAAAAGACGGATACAGCGTTCCTTCATGATTACTTGTTTGCTGTTTTCCAGATTGAGCCAGTCACGGGACAATACAAAAGTATATTCAGTGAATGATAATAATCCCCCTAGTCTATCAATATCCACATAATCATTATGGCCAGCAGAGAGGAGAGGGCGCTGGTCAGTGGAGGATTGTGGGTTTTGCAGTTCAGAGCAGCTAAAATAGCCATGCCACTGGTGGGGCATGTGACTACAGGGACCGGCGAAGCTCGAGAGCGTCCTGGCAGGGTTGATGAAACCACACGCAGACATAAATGACTGGCCTCGATGCCTTTCATCTCAACAGGGAATCACAGGGCCTTGTCAGAAACAAGCAGGCAGTTATAGGCCACAAAAGCACAAGTTATGGGTGTCAAGCCATGCTAGTGAGAGGGAAAAACACACACCACGGAAAGGACAGGAAATGTTTTATTTAAACATCTTCATGGTAGTTTGATTGAGGAAGATAGCTGGCTTTTATTGGGCAATGCAGTCCCTTATTTTGTCATCAGTTACTGTAGTATGGAATTAAAACATATCACAAATGTTTTCCTATTATGAAGCATACAGTGCTGTTAGTCAAATGGGAGTCAACATATGAAGATGTTATCATTGTAGTTGATGTTTATATAGCTTTTAATCTTCTGACTTAGATAAGCTGAGAATGAGAGCTTTTTTTGAAGGAATAGTTAGAAATATGCTTAATGTGCTCGGCCAAAAAATTAGACCCACACACTTTGATTTTTAAACAAATGAGATATAACTTGTTAATCTAATTTTAGAAGTGCTGATATGTGGATTTTGTTACCTTGGGCAGAGCCAGGCTAGCTGCTTCCCCCTGCTTCCAGTCTTGATGCTAAGCTAAGCTAGTCAGATACCGGTTCATTTAACGTATAAATACGAGAGTGGTATCAATCTTCTCGTCTAACTCTCAACAAGAAAGTAAATAAGTGTGTTTCCCAAAATATCAAACTATTTCTAAGCGATCTCTTGCTCTGTGGTCACTGGACAAATGGAATATTCCTTGATCTTGAATATTTATAATTAAGTATTTATGTGTTGCGGTGCATTTAATCAAAGTATTTTGTATTTTCATTATATTTTATAGTGTTATTTTCCTTTTTTAAAACTTTTATCCCACATTTATTTTTTTTAAGTACAATTTTATAATATATTTTGATATTATATTATCTAAGTTTTAAAAATGGTATTTAATTTTTCTGTGTGGCCACAGTCTGTCGTTTACTGTCATTCTCTGTGGAAGCCAAGCTTTATTGTGTGGCAGGTTTAGGTGCTGAATAAAACAGGACTAACAATTGATAAAGAGGCGATTGTGTGTGCAACATGAGAACGCTGTTTGATGCAATGATTTTTAAAGTGTGCACACCTGCAGGTGTTTGTGCTCCTGTGTATGAACATGTGCACGCTGCCTTGTGCTGAAGCCCCCTCACTGGGCGGCAACAGGGCTGAGGTAACATCACATGTTTCTTTCTTTCTCTTCTTTTTTCTTTTTTTTTTTTTTTTTTGGATAATATATATAGCTGGAAGTAAAAAGCTCTCATAACTACCGTGGTTTTTAGTGTTGCCAGGTCAATCTGCCCACTCTACACTCAACAGCACTGGGATGGGATGGGTTGAGCAGGGGAAGAGGAGAAGTGGGAATGATAGCAAGAATTTGGGGAGGGAAAAATGATGGCAGGCAAGAGGTAGAGTGGGATGGTAAGAGGGAGGAAGGGTGAGGGGGCAAGAGGAAAAGTGAGAGGACAAATGAAAGGTTAAAAGAATCAAAAGAGGAGACATTAAATGCATTAAGGAGGTTATGATGACGAAGAAGAGATAGAGGACGATGAAGGCCGAGGTGAGATGGCTGATAATGAGAATTTTCTGCACCATATTGGCTCCTTTTGCTCTTCAACCCCAGCACTTCATCCTGCACTGTAGCCATCAGACTATGCTGTCCTGGCATACCCTCTATCTACTTATTTTACATGAGATAAAATGTGTGCCTGCATGCGTGTGTTCATGCATGTCACTGTGCGTGTGTGCATGTGTGTGTTTGCACTGCCCCGGCCTGCCAGCTGCCAGTGTGTAGCACTCAATCCAGCAAAGGCGAAGCCTAATTACAGACGCACGGCTACAGATTTAGCCGGCATGCTAACCATAACGGAGGAGGCAGCAGGGAGGGGATCGCTTGGAAAAGTCACGGCTGGACGGGAGCTTCACAAGAGCGGACCACAGGGACAAGGGAGGGGGGGTACTCTATTTCAGGATCCGCTGCTCTCATTATTTATCATAGTAGAAGTCTCAGCAAGAAGAGGCAACCTACAATTGACTGCATGCATCGACGCAAATGGGTAGAAGCTGAGCAAACCCCCACCCCACCCATGCACTCCCACCCAAGTCAACCATTGATTTTGTGTGTTGCCATCTACAGACTGTCCTAAACATCAAATAAAACAAGCACACAACTGCATTTCACTGATCTTTATGCACCAGCACTGCCATAACTGTAGTTATAACACACTTGTCTCCAACAAAGTGTGAGCAGGGAGAGATTCCTCTCATGTCTAGCATATACTAATCGAGTTGAAAAGTTAAGTCAAGCTACAACTCTTCATGCAAGTGTGTATGTATGGACAAGTAAGCTTGTATGTATGTAAATGACTGTGTGTGTGTGTGTGTGTGTGTGTGTGTGTGTGCATGCAAGTGTGTGTGTGTGTGACGGACAGTTTGTGAGACCAGGGAGGGTTGGCAGTTAAACTCTGAGCTCACCCACGACTCTACCACTTCCACCCACAGTGTCCTCTATACAGCTGCTCTCACTGAGCCAAACTCACACTTCATCCTCATCCCTCTCTCTTTTTCTCTCCGTGCTTCTCTCTATCACTTTCGCCCTCCTTCCCCTCCATCCATCCATCCATCCATCCGTCCGTCCATGCGTCCATCCATCGTCCATCCACCTCTTCTTAATGTACTCCCTTCTCTACATCTAATCTTTCCTTCTCCTTTCCCTCCATCTGTCTTTCTTTTTCTCACTTGTTACTCTCTACCCACCTCTTCCAGTGTGTTCATTTTTATGCAGTCTCTTACCATTGGCAAGTCTTTTGCTTACTATATCAAACTTTTGGACCTTGACACAGCCTATCCCTGCACATGGCCACAGCGTAGGAGGAATTATTTCACTGAAGGAGGAAGTGTCAATTTGAGGGTTGGGCAGTCCACTTAAACATGTACGTTTTTATTAAGACAAAGTTGGAAGGAGTGCAGAGTAGCTAAGAGTTTGCCAAAATTTGGAGGGTCGCAATTACATCAAGATCCAGTCATCTTAATTATTAGCGTACAAAAATTACAGTAATATAAGAACTCTTTATTAAATTGATATTTAGTGTCCACTCATGTTTTAACATTTAATGTGTTCATTCAATTACTGTATAAATAATCCATCAGCCTTTTTCTATGAAAAGATGACTCAGCGATGAAAAGGAAAAAGTCATCCACAATAACAGAGTTGACTCATAACAACAGCTCATACTCAAGATCAACTCAGTGTTTGTCCTTTGCTTATCAGGGATTAGTTAACCAGAAGTCGCTCAGTTTTATCATTATTAGTCTTTCGTTGACGAAATGAGGAAGTTGCTCACAGTCCCTGGAGACTCCCCGAACTCGACCTGCTGCTGTAGCTTCAACACTTCCGATCAGCTTTATAATAAAAGTCCAGACCAGCACACACAGGTGCACACAAAGATAAAACTAACTCACATACACACATGCAGACACACTGAGGCTGATTAAAGGTTTACATGGCTTATAATGATTTTGTGCTTTGCACTCAGCGAACTGGAATATTTTGTCCTACTAACAAAGTGCAGAAGGTTATGACATTATGACAGGATGGAGCTTGCTATTTTATAAAAATATGTTGTTTTTTTTTTATCAGAATCAGGTTTGTAGCCAATAATGTTTGCACATGCAAGGAATTTGCCTTGGTGTTGTGGTGCATAACAATCAAAATATACCAGGTAAGAGAAAATACTACAACATACAATATTTTGACCGGTAATGTGCAAATGTTCGTGGTATAAACAGTATATGCAATAGGCAAAAGTGCAAATAATATTAACATAGAACTATGTTAGTGCAGGCAAAAAGTGGACTCAGCTGCAGGAGGCCGCTGTTCACTTCCTGTTGTCAACCAAGAGTCGGGACAGTTTTTTAAAAAACGTAACTAGGATTGTCTTGGTGCTTATTGTTGCCATGACGACGAAGGTTACCTATCATGTTAGATGTAGTGTGTTCACAGATGTGCAAATAATGAGATTTTTAATTAAATTTTTATTTAGACTGGACTGTCAAACTATGTTTTGTGTTGCATATGCATCACACAGACTAATACTGCATGTGCGCCTACAAGTGAAGAGAGCAGAAAATAGGAAATAAAGGGGCGTGTGAAGGCAACGTGTGATTCAGCTTTTTTCTCGTCACTATTGGTTTTGGTGTGTCAAAGGGCAGTTTATTTATGTGAAGCCTGTATGGTATTGCATGACTTTTATTGCATACAGCATTTAGACATCTTACACAAGGTCAGTTAAAAAAAGAAATTATATTATTTATAATTTTTAATTATATATATATATTTATGAAGAGGGAGTTTTTTCACTCATTAGATGTACTTTATGTGCACAAACACAACAATATAGACTTATTCTCTGTTCCCCACTTTCTAAGGACCGAGGTGGTGTTGACAAATGTGATGCACAGCAGCAGCAATAACACACATATATATATAAAACTGAAACCAATAAATTGCAGATAATGAAGATAAGTCTTAACCTCAAACCTCACCTTGAAAAGCAACGCCCACCACTGGTTTGAGCTCTGCCATGTCAGCAGTGCAGTATGGGAAATGAGGAGTGGGTGGGTGTGTGACCTGACGACCTATCAACAACTTGCTCAGGGCCCAGCCGCACACCATCAACATCTTCCTGCACTCAGCTCCAGCTCAATCGATCGCCCTCATTTTCACATGTGCAGAAGGAAAACGAACTGTTTTACAGTTGTGCTGTAAGACGTGTGTAAACTGGGGGAGGTGGAAAGGAAACTGCATCGCAGATGGTTGTTGTGTTTCTTGAACACTCAACAGTTTACTCACCTTCTAGGCTTGTTATGAGTTTAACAAGGTAGTTTTACGAGAGAGGACATGAGCTTATGGCTTGCTAGAACGTATTATACTTAACCTTATCATTGACGTAATTGACGGTGTGTAAAAAGCACATTTCTGCATTTAAATCATGCAGTACTTTGTTATTTTTACCTGGTGCGCTTCACATTAGAATTCAGTTTTAATATTCAGCAGCTTATTTATCAGAAGTGTGTGTATCTTGCCCACACAGTATACAAATTGGATGCCTCTTGATGTAAACTATATTAATGCTAGTCAGGTTTAATGACTATCTGATATCCTCAGGTCTAGGTCATCAGAGAGCTTCATCAGTACTTCAGGCATACAGTAATTACATGTTTCATTTATTGCAATGGGCTGTATCTTCATGTAGAAGTTGTGGTTGTGCACATGTGCATACTGTACCTGCATACCTCTGTTAAAACTCATACAGTGGTAGCAGCGTATATAAGTGAGATATTGTCTGCTACTGTGTTTTTGGGTAAGCAATGCCCTGTGTACGCATGTACTGTATGTATGTGTTTATTTATAGTAAATTAACATGGAATAAGCATAGTGTAAAGGTGATGCTTGTGCAACAATTTTGGCTCTGACAAAGCAGAGTGAAGTGCGCATCGAGGTTATGCCGAGGTTATGCCATCTTTCACTGTTCATCGTGGCCTCTCCCAGCATGCAATGGGCCAGAGGCAGGAGCCTGGACAGGTCATCAGTCCATCATAGGTCTCAAACAAGCCTGTGATCATAGACCTATTTGACTGAGATGCCTAAGGATGTCAGCCCACGATCACAGACGTCATGTGCTGACAGTCAGGTAGCTTGGCAGCGAGACAGATGGTACTGGTATTTCACTCTTGCTAATCACAAAACTCACACTCAGCGGGGTGCCTCAGTGTTTACAGAGATGATTGTTCAACCAGAGAACAGAGTTCAAAAAGCCTCGGTGGTTCAGTTTTGACACCCAGCCTGATATTTGACTATACCTGGAGCAGGGTAAGCTTTAATAATGTGAAGTATATCATTCTATTGCCCTCATTTGGGACAAAAAATAGGTTGTGCTGAAGGAATATGTTTATGCATATCAGTGGAAGTTTTCTGCATGGAGTCTGGTTAAGTTGGGTGACGTTGGACCCAGTGGTGGCTGGGTACTTAATCACATAGATAGATCAGAAATGTCACCCATGAGTCACAGGGGACTGGAGAGATTCAGCTGGCGTAATGTCTTTCACGCTTTCTGTCAAACTACTTGGGTTTAGGATAATTTAAATTAAATCCAACAACAGCATCGATTTTGTCAAATGTGATTCCTTTCGTCTTTGAAGGAAAACTGTCTTCTTACAGAAGTTGTAATTCATTTTAATTACCATGCAATTAATTGTATGTGATCAGAATTAAAATGATAAAAAAGTTTCCAATCCCGAGTTTAGATTCTGCTACGACAAAGTACATTTGTTCATTTACGTCACTTCAGTACAATTTTAATTTTAAAGGTTGATAATTTACTTAATTACTTTGTAAGATATTCTTATATGCTTACTTGACTTCATTTAAGAAGGAAAACTGCACTTTTTATTTACACTTTACTAACACACATATTGACATTTTTCCCATGTAGTTAAAATGCACGAATTGAACCGTTACGCCTGTGAATATCTTCACAGTTTGCAGAAGGAGTCTCAGAATAAAATCGGTACTTTCCCTATAGAAGCTGAGGTTGCGTCTTGTTCTAATCAAGTGTGTAGATCTTGAATAACAAACGGAAAAAGAGAGGAGTCGGTGATGCTCTTTTCAAGTCTGTGAACAATGGACAACGCTGATAATGTCCTTATCGCGGAGGGCCATACACTACATGCAAACGTTACTGAGACAGTATTTCCTCTGATTAGGGTGCAACATAGAAAGACAGTGACACCTTGTCTGTCTTGTGCTCTGCTGTATATCAGGCTGCATTCCTTTCAGCTAGATAAACGGCAACTGTGTGTATGATTTTACAGGGAGTATTAATAATGCAAAAAATAACTTGAAAACAGTCATGCACTGATGCACAGTCACACAGATGAGTCAAGAATTTTTATGATAAAAACTAGCTACTGCTACAGCACAAAGGAAGCTATAAGATAATGCTCAGGGTAACTTCCTCAGATTGATTTTTATATCCAGTATCTGTATTGGATATCATAGTATCAGGCCATATGACCTCTGCATAAATGTGAACATGTGCTCCCAAGTTTGAGAAATTCATAGGAGGCTATGTGAACCAGCAATAATGACCAGGGTTAAATACCAGGAATAGAGATCCTGGTATTTCCTGGTAATTCTCATCAAAATCAGTTCATTTTTGGGATTGGCCGAACACACAAGCACTACCAGCGGAGTGCTGAAGAATATTACATGTACTGAAACAAAGACGCCTTCTCCAAACCTCATTAACACTAACTGTCGTAGCTTTAGTCCAACCTTAAGTTGCTGTTATTACAGCAATATAACTGGATCAACTTTTCTCCTGCAATGATTTCTTCCATTTACGTTTCATGCTGAAATGGCTGTACAGCACAGTTCAGCTGGGGCTGGCGAAAATATGTCTTAGATTAAGTAAATGAAGCGAAGAGTGCAAAATCTGCAAACGTAATCTATACAAATGGTTGTGGTTTAATCAGATCAAATCAAAACAGTAGGGCTAATTGCAGAGCGATATTCAACAGGTGGAGCATGAGAGCAGAAGATTGCCCTGAAAGTTACAACTAAATGTCTCAGAACAATTCACCCGTCCCTCAAACCAAAGAAATAACACACCGTAAGATGTTCAGGCTCTCTCATATAACCACTTTTAAGAGTATATGCTGAAAAACAGGGGATGATTCAGTATGGTTGCTACAGTGTTTTTTGCCACCTGAGAGGTAGTGTACCTCAGCAATAATTGTCATTCTACTAAAAAACGTCTCCACATAATTTAACAAATGTGAAAACATGTGTCTGCAATTTGGAATGATTGAATAAACGTTGTTTTATTTTGCTTTATAATTACAGTTCTGTTTTTAAAATCACACTTCATTTATGGCAAAAAAAAAAAAAAAAATCCAGGAAATAATCATTTTAAAATCATGGAAAACCTTCAGTTTTATTTTATTTTATTAGGGTCTGGAAGTTAAGAGACAAAAGCAGAAATGAAACAAATGGAAATATGAGCAAGCTGCACAAGATCAGCGTGATTGCAGTGTTATTTATGTCAAATAGAAATGACATTTAAATGGAATAATAATTTGGAATAGCAGAGAAGCTGGATAGAAGTGATAATTGAAGCATATGTTTATATGGAGGAGTCGGGCCTTTGTATGTGAGTCCCTGTATGAGCAGAATGAAGAAGGCAGAACAGGAGCAAGCTGAGGACAAAGGAAGGAAGGAAGGAAGGAAGGAAAGGGCAACTTGGGAAAGAGCTGTGACCAGAGTATACAGCTGATGGGCTGTGCTCGATGTCTTGGGGTGTAATGCCAGAGGTGAATAATGAACTGGAGAGAAGGAAATAAGTGAATGGGAAAACTGATTTTGACATGTGCAACTCTGCCATAATAAAGACTGAAAAAAAGTCCAATATTTGCCAGGACAGCTGAGGCTGCTGTGCCGCTACGAATGTTGGGAGCATGTTGCGATTTGAAAGAATGACCTGAAAAACAGTGAACAGTGAAGGCACCCGATGAGGAGAGGAAACATTTGACGGTGGATAGTATGGAGCATGGAGACTGAGTGGCCTGCTAGATAGAGGGGATGGAGGTCTGACTTTAATTTTAAAAAAATACTTTGATTACAGTATGTTAAGTGGTCACAGTGGAGAGCAAACTGTGTGAAAGAAAAACTGATTGCAAAAAATAAGCCATTCTTTCACTTTCACAAGTCTTTTATGTGGTATTGCTTTTACATGTAAGATTTATACATACCGTACGGTTCACACCATCCATATGTGACTTATACATCTGATTGGTTTCTCTGACATATGTCACATCAAAGATAGCTTGAAGAAAAGATTATATCCTCCCATCTTCTACCCACTCAGTCAGTTTATGTGAGTGACAGGTAAAAGAGTTTTCCTGCGCTGCTCAGAAATAACCTTCAAAGCAAACAATGGTGATACACCGTATATAAGTATATAAGCATTTTGTCCTTTAAGTGCTGGATCCTACTGAGATACACATAATTTAAAAAGAAAAAAAAAGATTTAAAGTGTTCCCAAAATGATCAATTAGCTTATGGTAAAATTTGGTACATTTCTATAGTGAACTTCTTTAGCCATAAGTATTTTACATATTATACCAGTTTTGTCCACACACGTCTCCTCTGTGCCTGCTCTGGTCATTGCTGCTGTATTGTGTGGTGTGGATCTCTAATCAGCTTACCTCCTTGGGCATCGGCCTCTGGCCGACGGCACAAAAGGCCACACTGGGACCACCAAAATCCTTCCTGGGCCTCTCACTAACCCATTAAATACCACAAACACACCAACACAAATGCATGCACTCACACCTTCACACACACACACACACACATATTTTGGTCTTAGCACACTGCTAATGATTTATATTCCTTATTTTCATACAACCTTTCCTATTTTTTGGCTGCCTCCCTTTTTATAAGTAAAATACATGCTACTTACTTTCTATAATTTTCATTTAAGATTCGCAACTGCTATAAAAGTGAAGAATTTTTTTATGCAGAAGTGTATACTGAACACAGTGATACACAGAATGAGGCCAACTAAATGTGAATGTGAAAGGAGCAGTACAAAGCATCTAATGGACAGTGTTGGCAAATTAGCTGAAAAATGTAATCAACTATTTATTAATTGAAAAATAAATAATTACACAACAGCACAGCTTGTGCCAAGCAAACAAAATGTAATGAAGCATTACTGGGTTTCTGAAAAATCAAATTGTAATCTCTTTACAATCCCTTACTTAGGTGAAAAGTTGACACATTACTGTATTGTACCACTAAATAACAGTAGTATGGACGCAATTCATACATAAAATTCAATACCACATAATTATGGATCACAGCATACAGGCATACAGTGAGGTGGCAGACAGGGGAGGTTGATCCGGAAAATGATATGTTTCAATTTTAGCCTTTTGGTCTTTTGGAGGCATGAATTGTTGTAGAACAATAAAGCAGAGGGGAAAGGAGACAAGAGACAGAGACAAGGTCTGGCAGGTATTTTTGGTGCCAACCTGCACAAGCTGCCACAGCTTTAATCAGGAAATCCAATAACCATCTGCAGATTTTGGTGTATTCATAAAACTGAGATAGTGTTTCTTACTTTTCCGAGAAGATTAGTACAATACCCGGTGTGTGTTTTGCTATCTGCTGCATTTTTGTAGATTTGTAGGTTGAGAAAGGGTTCAAGTTTCTGGGTCAGTACTGCGTGTAGGCTACATGAGGCCATCGTGAGGTGGGCCTTTCCACTTTGTGTCTGAGTCACATACTGATGGCAGAGATGAAAAGGATGTGTATGTGATGACCCCTTTAGATTAGAAAGGTGCACATACACATTGTGTGTATGTACACTTTCTTTATTTCCTGACTTTATTATTGTTTGATTACTCATTTGTTGAACTAAAGGTTTATGCTATTTCTTAGGCACTACATCCAGATGTTTCTTACTTTTGTAATTTTTAAAAAGCACTCTTTCTCATTGCACTTGTTCAGCTACTTGTACCACAGCTCTTTTGAGTTGATTCTGTCATTTGACAGAGATTTGCATTGATAGCTGTATTTTTTTTCATTTATTGGCTTTTTACATTACAAAATGTCAGCAAATATATACAAATGCAATTCACATAGCGTATACATCCAAACTACTATATGCTGTCCATTCATGTTATTTCCCCTCCCTCTCGCAAACCCACCCTCCAGCTCGTCGGTTATCCCTGAGATAAGTGTAATTTGATTGGTGTGATATCTGCTAGTGCCTAGCTAATTTATTGGCTAGTCAAAGTTAAGTTTAAGCTATGTTAGACTTGGCTTCGAACGTTAGCTAGAAAGCAAACGTTAGCTCGAAAGCAAACGTTAGCTCGAAAGCTAACGTTAAGTTAAGATATGTTAGACTTGGCTTCGAATCGATTATGCATTTTATTGAGAAGACATATCATTCATTTAAAACACAATCGGGCTTAACATTGTTATGTAAATCTTTCGTGTCGTACCGCTGTTTTCACTTTACAGCCCTTCAAAGCTATAGGCCTATATTACAGAGCCCCATCCTCCATTGTTGTTCATTTAGGAGGCTTGTTATTGATTGCCACAAAATGTCAAATATCAGTATGATTTATAAGGTGTAAACAGGCTGGAACTGTTTTTGTTAATGTTGTAAATAAAACTCTTCTTAAAACTTTTCATGACCACTGTCTTTTAACGGACTTAAATGTGGAAACTGGGGTAGATCATCATAATTTCGTGTGACTTGACTTGTGACTTGCTTGACCTGAGCAATGACTTGACTTGTCTTGCTTGACTTATAGCAGGGACTCAACTTGACTTGCTTGATTCTCACCACAGTAACTTGGGACTTGCTTGAGACTTGAAGGTTAAAGCCCCGAATATATACTCCCAAGCAGGCGCGTACACGGACAGCTGTGTGAACACGTAATAGTTCTGTTTATGCTACTTTCTGGAGTCCAAGACACGTTCCACACATGCGCAGCAGATCAGCGTCTATTGATTGTAGCGTAGTGGCCACGCGGTCACAACAAATTTGAAGGATGTCCGCACAGAGCCTACACATACACACTCTGATGATGAAATTTATGTCACGCAGACCTAGCGGACTCGTGGATGCTCGTGGAACACCGGTGTAAGACTTGAGACTTGCTTGTGACTTGCACATGTGTGACTTACTCCCACCTCTGGGTAGCACGTACCTGTGCAAGCAGCTGTTCTCTGTCATGAAGAACAAAACATTTCACAGGACACATGTCCCTGACAGACACCTTAACTCCATATTGAGAGTTTCAGCAGCTCAGAGTTTGACCCCAAACTGCAGTAAAGAAAAGATGACAGGTGTCTAGCTCAAGCTAATAGGGAGGCCCAATGGACATACAAAGCTCCTGAGGTGGGAATTTAAAGTGCTTAAATTGCTAACAGTTGATAGTCAATGCCCTGTATATATGGGCTTGTTGAAAAATGGTACAAAAGATATTTTGTTTGTAGGTTTTACAGCATGACGTTCTCCAATTAGCACACCACAATTTACAGCAGGTCTCTTAACCAACCGCTGCCATATAAAACGCCCACCCAGAGGCCTGAAGCTGTTTCCACAAATATGTCAAAAAAATAGTTATATCCTTGTTTGAAAAATGGAAAAATATGCACAATAGCTGCAGTATCGTATTATTGTAATTTATAATTCCTGACACAAAAAGTGTAGCCTGGCATCGCCAGACTAATTCGCAAATGTGAATTTTCTGCCAGAGCAAATAAAACATGAGCTTGGCAGATTCGTCTGGTTCCCAGGCTACAAAAAGTGAGAAGAATTCAAATTTCAGTTTGACTTTAATAGTTGTGGATAACATTACACAGGCCTACTTGGAGTAATTGATTAAGAAAGTCTGATGTGGCCGTGGGACATTTCACTAGTTGCCATGGTGCACATGGAACTAAGATCTGGGGTTATCGCCATGGTGACGCATAAGCACTTCCCCTTTTTGTCCTGTTGGATGAGTCTTCACACAACAGGTAACTGATAAGTGTGTGTGTGTGTGTGTGTGTGTGTGTGTGTGTGTGCGTCCTGATGCAGGTGTATTCAAGTGTGCGTGCACAGCAGCCGGTGCTGTGACACACACTCTGACCAGTTTCCCTTTACTCTTTCCATGTCTTCATCCCTCCACCCCCTCCCCTCCTGATGCCTTTCCTGGCCGCCTGAGAAGCGGAGGCGCAGCCTGGTGGCGCTGACCTCACCCTTAGACCCCCAGGAGACACTGACCATTACTGTGCTTCCGGCTGTCTCACAGTCCAGCCAGTTATCCCTGCTCAGACTGAAATAGCATCGGCTACATCCTCTGCCTATTAGCAGTCACATATGCCCTTACCACTGTCCCTGTCATTGTTTTAGAGGAGGACTGGTAGAGTGTTAATGGTGCAGCACTTGCTTTACAAAACATATTCAGTGAAAACCAAACAGGAACAGGAAAGGCAGAGGTGTGATGGCACTGAATTTTCTCAGGGTAAGCACATTGATTCTCTTTTACAATGGTGATAATGTGAATCTTTTTTTTTTTCCATTTTATATTTATTTCCATTAACCATTTCAAGTCAATGAGTTGTTTCTAGTGAGAGATAAATTGATAAATGAGACATACTGGAATATGAGGTCAAATATACGGGAAATGGGACACAACTGTGTGCAAATTTTGTTCATCTTGAGCACTGACGCAGTGGAATGAGGTCACCTCTGAGTCTGAGCTGAGTTGATCCATCGCCGCTGGATGATGTTTGACATGGCTGAGGAGGAGGATGAGGTTATGAAGTGACATGGAGAAAAAACAGGGAGGAGGTGATTCAAGAAAGCCAAGTCTGGACAAAATGGTTTAATCATGGTTCTACAGCTAAATATCTTAAATAGAAATCTGTCAATATCTATATCTCTCTCAGGATATGAATGCGGTGTAAAAGATGTTATTTATTTTTGAGAAAACTGCCCAAGATTTACAAAAAAAAAAGGGTTGGTAAATATTGTGAAAGAGATAGAGAAGCATAGTTAGTAAAGCATCTGAGTTGTCCTGTGGGCCTAGAGGTACGTGATCTGCAACCACAGTTTCAACTGGTTGTCTCCAGATGTGTATTCTTAGCACAAAGTGACAGAATCACGTCTGGCTCCGTTGAGACAAGCGTCTGTATAGAGCGGGTTGTTGCGCGGAGGACTGAGAAGCCGCAGGTGGCAAAACATGCAGCAATATGAGGCTGGCAGGCAGGGAGGAGGGGTATCCAGGGTTTCATTATCAAATTGCCTCATAAGACAGGAGAATGTAAAAGGGAATCAGCATGGGATAACTTACAGATGCAATGTACAGGAAACAGAGTATGCAAAAAGGTGAAAAAAAAACTGTAAAAGAGGTGCGTAGGAAGTGAAAAAGTGAAAAAAAAAGAAACATTGGGTGAGAAAATAGATGTTGGGTACTGTAAAGGTTGTACATCTAGTTATGTCTGGTTTACTACTGAAAGAATAAAAGTCAGGCTTAAGATGAAAAAAGTGAAATGAAAACACACACATTCAAATAATTTCTGGCAACACATTTTCAGCATCACATACTGAGTTACACTGTGATGTCCTGCCCTATACATAGAACATACAGGAAACGTCAGTGTTGTAAGAACATTTGTCTTGAGTGACATACATGTATAGTAGGAACCACTAAAACGACTGCTTAGACAAACATAGAAAAGTAGGATTTTAAATCATTAAATTTTAGGACTGAAAATTGATATGGTTCTAACCCCTTGCTGTTTTATAGTTTTTATGTTTCCAGTAGTACAATGGCAGTTTATTTTAGAGCAAACAAAATAAGAAGCTGGTAGTTAAGAGAGAGCAGACAGCCCACAAGACAAAGAAAAAACGGCCACCTACAGAAACTAAAGGAAATGATTCAATCACTTATGCAAGCAGCGCCTTTTGTTTAATAGGTTAAAAGTGAAAGATCGAGTCATGTTTTTATAGAATTATTCCCTTCCAAATTTTCTGGGCGTCATTAACTTATTGTACTTTTAATTGGATAGCAGATTGTTTAACATCACTTTTGCTGCAAGTTTTTGGCTTTGGACGGCAGTTTAGACTGAGAAACTCGCTGATACTCCTTGAATAGCTGACTGAATAATTGACTGACTACCTGCCTCACAGACTGACTGTCTCTCTCATGGTCAAATATAAGAAACACCAACTGAAACATACATAACGATTTAAAACTGAACCATTAGAAACTCAACAAGCCTAATGACTAATGCAGGAGTAATTTTTGCTGGAGTTAGCGGGGCCCCTGAATCATTCATTTTGAGCCCCGCACCCAAAACCTTCCCAAAACTGAACTGAACCAAAACTGTTTATGCATTCATTCCATATACACTGTGGCACATTACATTCTGCATTGCAAATGGGGGTGAAGGTAATGAAGCTTATGCACTGTGAAAAGGCCAATTACTCTAGTGTGTGGTGGCTGGGACTAGAGTGTGCTTGGGCTCCCTCCAGGCTAGAGACAGAACCTAGTAAACACCTCATCAGCTGATGAGACACACACACACACACACACCCATACACACACACACACACGCATGTTACTGAAGATCCTCATGACTATTGAGACACACAAAAACACACTCTCCAATAAACAGTGCACATACAGAAATGCATAAAGTCACATGTGCATGTAAACATAAATGCACAAAAGCACCTGAAAGCTGTTTAAAACATGTACATGCATAAACACTGTGTATACAAGTGGCAAAAAACTATCTGCATATTATAAAAAAGTAACCTTGCCAGTGGATGACAAGAGGAGAGGCGGAGAAAGATGTGAGCCCTTCTTTGTGTCTTCTAATGTTTGCTGTCTATTTGCCACATTGCTTTCCTATCCTGGATGAGGACTTGTTGTGACTTGTTTTATGTATACACACGATAAAGGCTTTTTTTTTTCCCCCCACCGGAGTCACGATAAAATCTATAGCCGAGAAAAGTAAAAAAAAAATGCTGGAGATGAGCGAAAACTGAGGAGACAGGAATAGGGGGGCAGACGGGAGAGGAGAGACGTGCAGCAGGAGGCCACTTGTGTCACCAGTTGCAGAGGGTCATGGTGGGGGAGGTGAAAATTAAAGCATGCAGGCGGCGTCTTGCACCTCAGCCCAGACTGAACCCCCCTCCCTTGCCCTCAGTGGTATCGGTGGCCTGTGTGTGTGAGTGTGTGTTTGTGTGACGGGTGAGGGATATCTCAGGGGCACGGACATGCACAGGTGAGTCACAGGTGTAGCCGCTGTCCCACGCGCTGCATATTTCAGGAGTATCATCACGGGGTGGAGGGGCACTTGAGCGTGGGGAGCGCCATGTGCCTCCCTGCTCATCAGACAAATTATTCTGATGTCTCATTGTGTAGTGCAGGGAGTGTGGACTGGAATTAAGCACAGAGGTATGCAGAGAGGCGCGTGTGCAAAAAACAGAAAAAACAGTTGCAATCACACTCTTAATGCTTTAAAAGAAGAAGGCTGGTCTGTTTGCCAGCAGTCATGTTTACATATACATGAAAAATATGCCAATATGGTGTGTTTTGGCTCAGCACACAGTGTTTTGAGAAAGCTGAAGCAAAGATAGCAAGCGTCACTAGAAGGATGTGCAACATACTGTATGTAATAAAAATGTATATAATACAAGTATGTAATGCATACAGGTTTGTGGAAGGATATGCAAAAAAACACACATAATAGACAAAATTTAACATAACATTGTGAACAACATACATTTTACATTGTGCAGTTTTAAGATGTATTACATAGAGTTTAGTACACTGACATATAATCAATTTGCATTTCCTACATAGTGCAGTAAAATGTTATGTTGAAGATTAGGAACAAGAGGAATTATCTCATCCTATCAGCTACCTTTTCTTCTTGTTTAAAGCAAAAATTAGTTTTAAGTCTATGAAACTAAATTACATGTTTATGAGATTATGTTTTCTGAGACGCAACCAGACATAGACAATTTTAATTTTCAGTCCAACTGGATTCACGAAATAAAAAGCTAAAAATAACAAATAAAACATTGGATTTTCTTTGAATGCACACTAAGTCAAGTCAAGTTTATTTAAAGAGCACATTTAAAAACACACAGAGTTGACCACAGTGCTGTACAAATTACAAGTGCTGTACACTTACACATAAAGCAACAATAATTTAACCCTGTATACAAAATTACAACAGCAAATTATAGTGAATTTTTTCAGACAAGAAAAGTAATGTAATCAACATACTGTGAACAACATAAAAACCTTTAGTATAATGTTCCATAGTCCAAAATATGCAAACACTGTATGTTAAATACAAAGTACAGAAATTGTACAATTTACAAACTACATATATGTAATTTATTTTTCATACAGTAAGTCTGTGATCAGCACTTGGAGGCTTTATGCTGCACAGATAAAAAGTAAAATCCAGCTCTCGACTTCCTTTGTGAAAATTATTCTTTTGCATTGAAGCCACAGATTCCCAACTCCAGCACTTCACCAGGATTATTAGTCTTCTTCGGTTTAGCGTGAGCGGCTGCGAAATTATGGAAAACAAATTGTATAATCAGGCTCTTACCCTGCTTGAGGTTAAAATGTGGCTGGAAAACGACTCATTGTTTAGGGAAGAAACTGGAAAATTGAAGCTGATTTGTAAATTTCATGGAAATCGTGTAAGAAAAAAACACTCATTTGGAGATGAAATGATCAGAGAACATTTCACTCCACCCTCAAGCCGTGTGTGTGTGTGTTTGTGTCTTTATGTCTGCGTGTTTGTTTCATTCACATCCTATCTTGACCTATGTGACTCAGCATGGGTTTTTGTGGTCATATAATCGGGATGCCCTAGCACATAAACCATAATCATCTCCCTTTCCATCTCTCAACATTAAAGGCCACTCATTTTTTCTACCATGTAATAATAGGGAACTTCCAATTCATGCCTTACAACGGCTTGTAACTTTGTACAAATCACATGCCCATCAAAAAGCTGGCGCTTCCCCGTTGGTGTTTATTTCACTTGCTCTGGAGGCTACAAGAAGTCAAAATAACTTGAACAGAATTCTCAAAGATGTTCTGTAAATTTGGTCAGTTAAGTCAGTCAGTTGGCGTTGATATCAAAAGGGAGTGAAATTGAAATTGAGAGGGATGCGGGTCAAGAGGAAAGCAGGGGTGGAAGAGAGGGACAGATAAAAACAGACAGTGAAGGTCAGTGTTGTAGACAGAAGGAGTGACAGGAGACGAATCTCTGAGAAACACTCCAAATAAAGCAGCGAGAGGGGAGGGAGGAGGGAGTAATCTCTGCCTTCACCAGAAGAGAAGAGGGTGGGGAGAGCTTGGACCTCAGTGCATACACACACACACACACACACACACACACACAAACACACACACGCAGACGCGTTTCCATGCAAACAACTTGGCCATGCCGGGCGGTTAGGTGGGAGGATGTAAGGGAGAGGGCTACACCCTTGTGCAAAGCTTTGTTGTGTGACACATAGACAGCCCACCCTAGCATTCCCACCCCTATATTTGGCCTTGAATACAATTGCAGGTTTGAGAGTGACAAATCGGACTGGGGCAGGCGGGCAGGCAGACAGACTCAGGTGAGGACAAGGGCAAAATAACATGAGTGGAAGGGGAAGCCACGATAGTGGAAAGGCCGTTTTGCAACAATAATATAGATAAAGAGATTTTGTGCATTGAATATTGGGCAAACACATATTCAAATTGTTTATGAGCTTAAAAAGCGAAAAGGTGCTATATTTAAATTTTCAGCCCCGGCCCAAAGTCAAGCAGTTGAACTGAACTCTCATTAGCAGGTGTAAATCTTGTAAATTTTGTGTCTATCTGTATTCAACTTGTGATGGATTATTGTTTCTATTAACCTGTTATCCATTGAACACATGCTGGTAAAGGCTACAGACTCCTGGGACTCTCAGAGTCGCAGATTAAATAAACGCAGAATAAACACAGTGTACAATCAATGTAATCCTTTTTCTGAATATGTTTCAACACACGTGGGTGTATGATTGACTTTTTTTCTTTTTGTCATTGTGGCTCCGATACAAATCGACTTGTCTTTCTTAGTTCCTTTCTGAGTCCTTGATAACACAAATGTTAATAAGCAGAAATTATGTATTTTGAATCTATGTTTGAATTTAACCAATTCAATGTGAGCAACGTTGTTTTTAATCATAATTTTAGAAAGTAAATGAATCTGTGAAACCATGAATAGTTTTTTGAATACTAACCTTTAAAAACAAACTTTCCACAACTTGAAATTACCTTCCAGAAAATTCAAAGAGGGAAGTTTAAAGATGGTCAAGGTAACTTATTTCCATACTATAAATTCAGTGGTCCTTAAAGTTCAGTACTGATTAAATTTTACAGTTAAGTGTTCAGTTGCTTATAAAATTCAAATGGTTATGGTCTTTCTTTTCTTCCATAGTTATTGTATATTAACCCCTTTTTCTATTTTTCTCTTGTCCGGGGTCTAAGGATAGTGAATGTTATTGCTGTACAGACTTTAAAACCCCCCAAGGCCAATTTGCGATTTGTCAAAAAAAAAAAAAAATTAACTTGACTTTTGTTTTAAGCATAAAGTCATGTTTGAAGTCTGAATATGAAACTAAATTACATGTTACTGAGATATTGTTGCAGCATAGGCAGACATAGACAAACCGAGTTTTCGATCTTAAATAATAATAATAATCATAAGGAAAAAAAAGTATGAAAATAATTAAAAATGTAAAGAAACTAAACAGTTATTGGAATGCACACATACACACACAGCAACAATAATTAAGCCCTGCTTCCAAAATTAGAGCAGAAAAACACAACCCATACACACTAAAGAGCTGTCAGTGCGGCAGCCATGTTTGTGCCCTTGCATTGTTTTTTATTTATTTTTCTACCCTTGTGCTACACGTCTCATCCCTGTGTGTAGTATGAGTGCGTGCTTGTGTGTGTGTGTGTGTGTGTGTAATTCGGTGCCTATGTATGTGTGTGTTAGGGTAATTATACAGTAGTGGACTGGTGGTGGGACAGTAAATCAACTGTAGAATGACTTGGATTGGTCCGCTCTGCCGGCAGCACTCCTCACCCTAACCGGTCATCATACACTCTTAGAATAAATACTGTGTGTGTGTGTGTGTGCGTGTGTGTGTGTATTGGGGTGTGGGCATGCATGCGTGACTGTATACATCTATGCACAGATTGAGTTTACTGTATGTCTTTGTCCACACGTACTGTTCACACATATTTTTGTCAGTATGAAGTGGTATGTGTGTGTGTATATGAGCGTCATGGATATGTGTGTGTGTGTGTATGTGTGTGTTTGTACATGTGCATATGCAGTATGGGCGTGTCTGTGCATGAGTGTATTCCTATGCGCACAAATGTTGGTGGTGTGTCAGCAGAGCTCCTCACCCAAACAGGTCATGAAAAAGGGACTCTTGACTGCTGCGTTTTTCGCCGCAGTGGCCACTCGGCCTGCAGCCATACGGTTAGCTGCTATTAAAAACACTCTCCACAAACCAGGAGTGAAAGAAATATTTCAGTGCGTCACTCACAATCTAAAAGCATTTCTCAAATTTTATGAGATGGCCCTGCCTACAGTGTAATCACTTACAGGTTGCTTTTTTTTTTTTTTTTTTTTTTTATCTAGCCGTGCAGATAGTTTTGGTTATATTTGTCCAGATTTTGAAATATCTAAAAACAATTACTTTTTTTTTTTTAATTAACTGCAAAGTCCTGGTCACTCTGGATAATCTACAGACCTCTCTGTAAACAGTTCTCATAGGGACTATTTCTTCAGAAGAAAGTAGTTCCAATAAAATCTCTTCCCGGTGTGTGTTAATTTCTTGAATGCCATGTGCACTGAGTGGTGTATATGTGGCCTTATTTAAACCTGAGTATACTGTGTTTGCATGTTTGTGTATGTGTGCATCTTTGTGATGATGAAACAGCCACTTCTGCCAACACACAGAACGTGACTGACTACAAAACCCTGAAATGTGAAACACAGGCATGTTCCAGCATGAGTCACACACACACACACACACACATAGACGGTCCAAATTATTGGAACCACCGATTATTGGCAATAAACACCAATGAGCTTGCTTACACATCGAGTCAGTGTGTGTGTGAGTGTACTTCTTCCTTTACAAAGCACTAATGTGAATCTTGGATGCATATTTCTGTCTCCCTCCACATTCTGTGTGTTTTTGTACCATTTGTTCATGATGAAAAGAAACCCACACCCCGTCCCTGCTGCACACACGACCCATAAAGCACCATGCCTTACTGTATGGGGGTGGTTCACTGAAGCCACTGCACACACACACACACACACACACACACACACACACACACACACACACACACACACAAACACACACACACAAATTCTGTACTCTTGATCACGTCTTAAGCCACAGCAACAGTGCAGCCCCCAGTCTCCCTTCACCATGACGACTATGGGCCAACCGCAGACACACACACACACACATACACGTGCACACACTTCTGCCCTGTCTCTCCAGGGCCATCATTAAGAGTCTGAATTTGGGGTGACGCCCCGCAGGTGCTTTAGCACTTTGTTCAGACGTTGTCCAGAGTTCAAACATAGCAGCCATGTCTCTTAGGTGTACTGCTTTATTCTGATTAATCCAGCGTACAGGTTTATGCTGGATTATACTGGTTTTCAGTTTCATATTATTGCACCAGTGAAACACAACCATATTCATATTTTTAAACTCATTTTCAAACTCACATATTTAGATTTAATTGCCTCTAAAGCAACATATTAGCACGTATGTCTTACACTGATGCAGAGACAGTTTTAAAACAAAGCCAGACATCAGTTACTAAAAATATCTGCAAGGGTAATGTGAATACCATAGCAACTCTCTGCTTTAAGATCCCACCTGAGCGAGTTCAATGTGCGTGTGAATCAGACGATGACAATGCTTGATCTGTAAGTAAGTTTTATTCAAGTTAAAGAGGTCAGCCCAAAGTCAAATATCAAGAGTTATAAAATCAGTTCTTACAAGCAAATTCTATACACACTGTCGAAAGATATTTAAGGTGCCGGCAGACAAAATTAAAAACAACCTCACAGACAGGATCCACCAAATTTTGAAGATACCAAATACATGAAAGAATATATATTTTATCTTTATCTATTATTGTATATATATTTTATAACAATGGAATCTAATTTCCTTTCAGTTCTTATAGATCTATTTATTGTTTTAATATAATTTAACCATGATAATGAAAAAGAAAATAACAGCAAAACACAACAAAAACATACATAAACATATTCAGTGATTAGTGGACTTTTTTATTTATATTTCTCACCCTGTAAACAACTTTATTTCTTTGTGAAACGAAGAGATTTAACTTCATTAATAGTTTCTAGACAAAACACACTCACCTGCCCAGACTACAGAAATCTGGAAAGTATATATTTTAGCATCTGTGAGAAGTGAATGCATTAAAATGGAAAATAATTGCTGCCATGAGACGTACACATGCACACATACGGAGTAAAGTGAAGAGTTTTAATTAAAAAAAGGTCCAGAGAAGCCCACAGTCTCTCAGCCTTGTGTGGGATGTAGTTTGGCTGGACATGAATGCTGTATAACCAGACACACTCCTTTCATTTTCCCCCCTCCCAGACACACACACACACACACACACACACACACACACACACACAGATGTTATGTTGGGTTATTTTAACACCCTACTCTGACCCGAAGGCCCCTTGCGCTATCACTGCGCGCGCTGTACAGTTCAGACAAGGTCAGTTAGTGGGCAGAGATTTCTGTTTTAACACCCCTAGTTGGTGTCCTCCTGCTCAACACATACACACGTACACACACACAAGTGCGCACACACCCATACACACAAGGAAAGGAGCGAATGTGAAACCATGTAGCCACTGCGCGCAAAGAAATATGCATGGGAAAGCAAGTTCTGACAATGGTACTTTTTTTTTTTTAACCAAAACAGTCATATTAGTAAACATGAGCACAGTGTGAGAACTTTTCATTGAGAATCACTAAGAGAGCCAAATGTGGCAAATTTACAAGTTATCTGTAATCAATTTATACAAAGTGAACATGTTGGGAATTAACAAATATCATAGCATGCTTTCCCAAAGGAGGTCAAACACAATTTGAATTAGAGTGTTGTAAGATGGGCAGTAAATGCAATTCCTCACATTTTTAAAAAAAAACTTTCCCTTTGTCTCCACATGACTGAAATCATGTGGAGACAACGTAGCCCATAAATGACAGAGACTAGACTAGATTAAACTGCCACCACACTAACACGGGGGAGATGGTATAATTAAAAAAGAAATCTCTGAGGACTGACGTAAATGAACTCTGCAGGAAACATGTCATCGACATCTGTCACGAACGTTAAGACTGAAGAGTCAGTTTAATATATTTAAACAAACACATTACATCGTATTGGGTTGTGTCTGTTTTTCAAAAGTGGTTTCATGAGAATACAGATCAAGAAGGATTTTAATCCTCTTTATTTTAATAACTGGATATTTTTATAGGGCAAAAAAAATATGACTTTTATCTGCTGCTAATCACACATTATCTTTCATTTCATTCATGAAGAGAAAATATTTCAGTTGTTGTGTCTCACTACATTCAGCTATCAAGACTATTGTTGAAGGTCAAAAGTATGTTTCTCCCTCCCCGTTCTTCCACCGTCCACCCTTCCTGGTATCCTCCTACACCTGATATCATTATCACCCCCCAAACCCCAACTCCTCCACCCTCCATCCCTAGGCTACCTGTCACCCTCCCTCCTACCCCTGCTGCTCGTGCCGTCTCTCTCACCTCTCCCTCTGGTACCTGACACATCTCTCACCCCTCCTACTCCCCTCTCTCCATCCTTTGCTCTCCCTCATTCTCTTACCACCCTCCACCTTTTCATCTCTCCCTCCCTCTCTCTGCATATCTGTCCCCTCATTCGTTCAGTTCTGCTCACCCTAGGCTACCTATGACTGTCCCTGTGGCTCTTGCTGAACCCCTCCCTCTCTGTCCCTCTCTACTTTCTGACACTCTATGTGTCGCTGGTGAACTTCCTTCTGTGTTCCATCTGCCCCTTTCCCACCTCTCCCACTCCCTTCCAGCAGACCCACCTACTCAACGGGTGCTCACCATACATGCAGGCGGGCACACACACGGGCCCGGAGCTGTCAGCGCACTCCTTGGACGGTCCACGCTCTACCGCGGTTCAACAGCAGGGGGAGTGTCAGCCTGCTGAGGACAAGACAGAGGGAGGGGATGAAAGCAGAGGGGGCCCCTCGCCCTCTGCTCCTGGAGAGGGAGGCTGAAGGACAAAATACAGAGCAAATGAATGGTCTATAATCTTCTTTTATTTTAGAAATCACTTATCTTTGAGCTTGAATTATCTCTGTTTTTATGTCTGATCCACTATACTTAGAGGATGAATTCACTCCTCTCTCCAATCAAGCACTTTTGTGCAGAGGCCCCAAAATGACACAACTAAAATAAAATGGTTAGTGTGCTTGGACCCTTTTGGTTAATTAACTCTCCTGAAAGTTGGCATTTTGGGGTTTACAAACTATAAAAATCAGATTTAAGTGATTCTGAAACAAATTTACAGAGACACAAACATGGTAAAAATCTTTTCTTTTTTTTTCTCACCACTTTTTATGTTTTACTGTTCTGTCCTCATGCTGCTGAGATCATGAGGTTTTGAGCTTTCGAACAATGTAAGGTTTGCCGAGGTCGCGTGAGGATTCATCCCAAACAAGGTAACAAAGCCCAACCGGCATTTAGGCAGCTGCCTGTGAAGGTGTTTAAATAATATGGGCCATTTTTTAAATTAACTTGTGTAAATATGTTATTATTTTTGCCACATAGTTCAATAAATTGTCTGACACAGTCTCAACAAACAAATGAATATAGTTCCACATAAGCAGTACATATTGCAGGGATACTGTATTGTGCTAAAATATATTAAATTGTTAAATTTTCATGATATTCTTTCCGCCCCCCTGTATTTGTAGGCTACAATAGATCTATGACTTACAGAACATTATAATAGTACAGCAACAGTCCTATGATCTGTCTACTGCCCCCACCTGCTGGTTAGAAAGCTATCATGTTTTTGTTACTCAACAAATTGAACCCTGGCCAATCTCGGTGTGTTTATTTGTCTGAGCGTTAATGTGTGTGCGTGTGTGTGCGCATGTGCGTTGTACACAAAGAGATGTTCAGTCACTTCCACCCACTTAGTTTCTCTCTATCTAGTTCACAGTGATCTTTCTCCCACACCTATCTCCTGCACCCAGTCAACCTAACAATAAAAAGCGAAAACCGCAGCAGACCGCTGCATCGGGGCCGCTGGCCTAATGAACTTCACATACTGACAAGCACAAATAATCAGCCGCCCAGTTATAAAACCTGCACGTACAGTAATAACAGTTTGCTGGCCAGTGTTGTTTATATCACACCGTTGCTCTCCCAAGCCACAGGAGGGGAGAGTCTGTGACCTTAAGAGCTGTGGGGCCTGTACTGTCTAATTCCATGTTTATGGTTTTGCCTTTTATAACACACACAGACGGAGCTGCCCAGGCCACAAGCACACGGAAATATCATCATGCGCCCTCTCCACTGCTAATTGGTGCCTTGGTACCATCCCTCTGGTGAGGATTCAGCTTTGTGCCGGGCAACCTGAGGAGCAACGCCAATTTCAGCCTTAACTTTACTTTCTCTCGCTCCACAGAATTTACTGTTCCGCCATCAAACCAACATTAAAGTAGATATTAACAGCAAAGTTCACTTGAACAAAAGGAAAACTGACAAAATAAACTTGTACCATGATGTAAGTTCATATATATTCATGAACTGTTCACAGAAATCTTACTGAGAGAGACTTGTGTGTCCTTTATGGCTCACAGCCTATACATTTTCTAACTAAGCACATATAAAACAATAACATCTCCATATAAAAGATTCACATTGTCTCCTCTGTGAGCGTCTTCATTGTCGTTGAACGCACAGTGCTGAGAAGCTTAAAACATAAAGCAGAAAATAATGTTAATGGATTCGTTTTTGTGAACAGCTCTTTAAAGTATTGCACGCTCTGCAACAAGTGTTTTTAGAACACTGAAATTATATAGCAGTCCATCATTATGGTTTCCCTGGCAACAGTGCAAATTACTTTGAATCTTACCAACTTTACAACTTCAGCTTTGACAAACCTTAAATCTCTCTGCAGCACTGGAGAATCATTGATTTAAAAGAGATACAAGATTTAGAAGACAGAGAGAGTTACACTATTTCTTTTCGGGATTTCGGGATAGCACCTCAACTCTTTCTTGACACACATATTAAAAGAAGGAAGCTGCTGGTAAGGACACATGAGAAGCGAGAATGGGAAATGGAGCATCTGCACACAGAGAGCGCACAGCAGTACGGGAAGCAAATGGAGGGATGAATGGCTTGTGGTGCTGCGGGTGTTACGAAGAGGACAACAAAGTAATTATGGGATGACTAAGGATAGACATAGAACTGGGAGAGGGAGTGAGAAGGGAAGGGAGACTGAGGAGGAGAAGAAGAAGAAGAAGAAGGGGGTGGGGGTACAGTGGGTGCAGAAACCTGCTGGAGCCTCCATCACGCCATGCTAGTTAATTAGCCTCTGACTGTGGTGGGAAACACATTTTGCAGCCATCTGGAGCAGGGAGGAACTTTTTCCACTCAGCTGTCTGTCTACCTGTCTACTATCATCTGATGTATCTGCCTGACAATTTATCCAAAGTTTAGTTCATCTGTCTGTCTGTGTATGACCTGTCTCACAGTCTGATTCTTTGTATTTGTGTCTGCCTCTTTTAAGTCTACCTGACTATTGGAAGCTCTGTTTCATGTTTATAGGTCTGTATGTCTATATGTCTGTCAATCTGTCTTGTCTCTATCTCCCAGCTGTCCAATAATGACTAATGGCCCTGATTGGTATACATATTCATAATATGCACACATACATGTAGCTGCACTTTTCTTATTATCCACAAGGGGTCATGATTACATTGAAAAGACTCCAGTTTCTCCTGCTGTCATTTGTGTTTAGAGGGGTAATCAGACAACGTGGGTTTCATTCCTAATTACAGCTTTTGATTGTCTTGGTTTAGAAGTGTACATGCGCAATTCTGTGAGAAGTATTAGGCCAGAATTTTAGGTTGAGAAACATGAAAAAAACCTTTCCAGTAACATGGAGGGTATCCATTTTGAATGATCTGAATATGATTTTTTTTTCCTGCTTATTCTAAGAAGAGTCAGCTGCACATGTGTAGTACAGAGATTCACATTCACACAGTATTCACACCTCAGATCTGCTTACTGTGTTCAACAATTAATCCCCTAACAACAAATAGCCATCTGTCAAGGTTGTTCTATTTGGGGACTGAAGGGGGTAAATTATACACCCACATGTTAGAATGTGTTTAAACTAGTTACGAGCAATGCAAAGACAGTGGAAGGACAAATAAGTATAATCACAAGAGAGTAATCAAAATATTCTAAAAATACCTGCTACTGGTGGCCTTTGCCAGGAGCACAAAAAAATCGGAAAGAATTAAATAATTAATTCAACACAATAAAAAGATTAGCAAAATTATATCCGTTAACCTTTGACATAACTTCACACAAACCAGCCAGCATACTGTCACATTATTGACTGTCACCCTGCATATTCTCCCAATGTTGGCATCATGCACTAATTATTCAACATCTTAAAATGTGAACAAAACTTTGGCACAATGTCTGTTTTGCAGATTGAAAAAATCTCAAAATTATCCTGTTGGTGGTGATTGAAATTGTAATTTATTTTTTATTAAAAGCGGTTACATGGTTTGCAGTTTGTCTGTCTTCTGTCAATCTGTGATTTTTTTTTAATAATCTCACATCTCAACATTAGAATAAAATTATAATGTCCACAACAGGTATATATAGATATACTGTAGGCTAGTAGCCAGCAAAATAATCCTGTCATATGGACCATAAATCTTATAAACAATGCACCCTACAATTAATATGGCTGTATCTTTCTCTCATTTGAAAATACAGCCTTTTTGTTCATGGATTTACGGAGACATGCAGAAAAAAGCAAACAAGAGGGCCATACCTTTTTGTAATATTACATCCCTCTGATAGCTGACTGTTTGGGATACTATAATGAATTTAAAGCTGAAATAGCTGCTGAAGTATATTTTTCCAAATGAAAAAGTTCGATAAAATGTTTGTAGTCCTCCTATCTTATTTTATTTTATCAAGACAGTTTTCCCTGTAGGTAAGGAGGCAACAATAGCGGATACTGTGACACGTCAAACCATCACAAACATCACAAAAAACCACGTCAACCTCTGTGTATCTTCCCAAGCACTTTTACGTTAACGCTGAACTCCATTTCCCACAATGCTTCGCTCTGGAGTGCACGTGTCAATGCTGCCAGCAAACCGGACTGAACGTCACATTCCTGCATTCCCTTTTTCCTCCGTCTGGGACGTCGGAGTCACAACTACATAGCTAACGCTAATCCTCTTCCCCACCTTTCTTTTTGAGAAACACGCCCATGACACGGCGGCCTTGAGCTCAGGAGGTGATCCCGGGTTCACCAGGAGTCAGAATCTCACTTCGGGTGAGGATTTATCTAATTATAAGCCGGTGAAGGTGTCTGTCGGTCGGGGTGCTATAACCGTGGTAACCAGATAACAGTTTTTATTTGCAGCGAGTTATACCTAGGAGTGACCTGGTTCTGCTTCGACCTCAACTGTCAGACCTGTTGATATGACACAGGAGACGAAGGCTGGTTTGAATTCGCAATGTGTGGCCTGTTGTTTACTGTTGTACTTTAGAGCTAGCTTAACGTTAGCCGCAAAGCTTGCGTCACCATTGTTACCGGTGATACGCGGGCAGACACGCCAGGGCGGAGGCGCCTCCAGATGTGGCTTTGGTGCTTTGACAGATACTTTAAGGTGCAGTAATTTTAGATAACGCCGCCGTAAACGTCCTAATATGATACACCACTTGGCTAACTGACACATTCAGTGCTAGCATCTCAACCAGCATGGGCGTGGTTATGAGAGTGCAAAATACAGCAAAAAACTGTAGCCAGTGTAACGGTGGAAACGTGTATCGTCAGTTGTTACGGTCAGCTTTGCAGTCAGTTTAGTTTCAGTAACCCTACGTTATACTTGCAGGACAGGAATGACACGAATAGCCGTTCAGAAGATGCCAGTCTGCCCTGGAAAGAGGCTGAGCTCTCTGCAGATCAGCAGCCTGTCTCAGCTGTTGACCCTCACAACAAAGAGTGGATCACAGCTGCTGCTAGTCTGTGGCAGGACATAGGAAAGTAATCATATCCCTATAACTCATATCTTAAGTAGAATTTGTCATCTCTTGTGAAAACTGGAGTAGTTGAAGCAGATGCATGCTGTTGTTTGGGAAATTAGTTTGCACAATGTTTAATTAATTAGTATGGGATGGATGTACCCAAACCATACTGACTGCGTGTGCTACCATAAACTTGTCCCTGCGACTTAAAAATCAACACAATTCTATATAATTACTCCTTCATTGTTAGATAACAAACTTACAAAACTGAGGTCTATCCTATAGGAGCGCTGATTGTTATTTTTAGGTTGTTCTTAAGGCCTGTTTGCTCATAACATAACTTAGATTCCTGCCGCTCAGAGACTGATTGGATCAGAGTGACTTTAGCGAGGTAAAGGAATGTTTGCGTGCTACCACAAGTCACATAACAGAGACCCTCTTGACTTGAGCCAGACGGGATTTGTCACACTTGGATGCTGAAAAGCGAGAGCAGATTTGCATGATTTCTCTTAGACAGACAGCTTTTTTCAGTGGGGAAAAGGTTAATGAAATGATAATCAGATTTATCCCAACCTGCTGAGAGGAAAATGTGCTCCTTTTTGAACAAAGGAAATTAGTGTATGATCCTTGCTTAAGTTGCCCACACACACTTCTGTGGTGCATCAACCAGAGGTTAGGCCAAGTCATTAGTCTGCCTAGTGGTAAATCAGGTTCTGCCAGTGTCTCATCGTCTACCCTGTATTATCTTGGCAAAGTGCTTGTTATCTAAATAACAGTCTACCCAGCCCGTTCAAGTTATTTTGCTTGTAACTGGTGAACTTTTTTACCATATGGAAAAGTACAAGATATGTGGATTAATTAAAAATTTTATTTCTCAGTTAGATGTCAATTAACAGTATGTTGGTTGACAGACATACTTGGCCAAAATTATTTTCAGTAGAGAGAATGATTGAAAAAACACCAATGCTTGAACACAGGCCTACACATGCTGAACATTTTAGTGTATGCGCGCGTGTTATGCAAGAAACCACTAAACATGCTTTCACCTGGTGACACAAGTAGTCTAGAAACCTTGATAATAAGTTTACACCTGTGAGATTATACCACCAACTGAGGTATGCAACCGTCATGCTAACTAGAAAAAGATCTGACACACTACATAAACTGTATCTCTTTCACTGATGTTGCATGCATGCTGCATTTGTGACAGTGGAGGTCAGTCAGTCAGATGCACAATTTTTGGATTGGAGCTATCACCTATGTGAAGTTGAAATGCTGCATGCAACTTTGCTCTTGCAGCTGCACAATATATTGGACTTGCATAAAGGAATCATATGTTTTATCCAAACCTTGTAATAGCATGTTGGTGTGTGTGTGTGTGATGACTGAATGGCTTAATCACCTCACGCTAGAGGTGGCTCATGACATTATAGTAGCATTTACCTCTGGGTCCTCTCCCATTAAACTGATCCAATCTAATCTTTGATCTTCATCTGTGAAATGGCCGGTGTGGATAATAAATAGGTTCTCCCCTTTCATCAAGCCTTTAAATTAGGACCTTACCTGACTGCATCACAGCAACAGTCCAATTTATACTTGAAAGTTAAGTCACAGTTTAACTTTTCAGTGATGAAATACAAAAACGATGATGGCCCTGTAGTAGAGAAATTAGTTATTGCTGATGTTTAAAGTTGGCCTGAAGTACGGCTTCATTTAGACCATGTAAGCAGAGTCAGTGCAGCGTCATCACCCCTGTGATTCTGCACTCCCAGCACGCATGAGTGCTGCATTCTTGCGATGAATGATTGAGTCAGTGGGCCTGTGAACTCTGCCCTCAGAGGTCAAACAGCGACAGGAAACAAAGGAATGATCCCTGAGTACCACTGGTTACAAATAACGATGCCAGGGTCCATGTGAGTAGCAGCATGTGACTCTTACCTCTGTGGCACATAGCAAACACAGAGAAATAGGGTAGTGTTTGGGGCTTTGACGCACAACCAGTTATACGCATGCAGTGCTTTGAAGAATGTGGAGGAGGAGCTGCATGTTATGGAGAGAGTGGGAGTAGCCTGCAGAAAACTGGAGCACCCTGACTCAGGCTGTAGCAGAAATCTAGCCTCGTTTCAGTGGGAACTGCTGCTCATTATGTTGCCTGTAGTGTATTGATGAGTGAATGGGAAAAGTGAAAATCAGGAGACTGTGATCACATGAGGGCATGATTCAGGAAAACATACAGTAGCTTTGTAAGAGAATATAATGCTTTTAGCTTATTGCAGGGATGCAGGCTAGTTCACTAGCATGTTACATAGTCTGTTTTTTGGAAACAAGCGTTGCGTGACTATTGTCGCTGTTGTGGTCTTTCTATGGCTGACCTTTTGTTAGCAGAGTTACTTGTTGTTTTGTCATCATGTCAGGTGTTCAGCCCTAACCAATAATGCCCACAGCTCTGTTGCAGTCTAACCTTTGTAAGCTTCTCTTTTCATTTTCGTTGCCATTCAGCTGTGAGGCCTCAGAACTTCTACCTACCACTCCATACATGTTGGGAAGCCTGTGAGCTGTATTACACGCCCTCGCTTGTTTGCCAGGATTTTGTTATCGGGGCTGCAATGTCCGAAAAATGGTAAAGCATGACTGTTATGATTTCCCGGAATCAAAGGTGATGTCTTCAAATGTCTTGTTTTGTCCAACACACAGTCCAAAACACAAAGATATCAGTTTACTATCATGTATGATAAAAAACATTAAATCATCACATTTGAGAATCTGCATTTTTGCTTAAAAAATTACTAATATACTAATACTATCATTATCAAAATAGATTCAACTAATCAAGCAATCGACTAATTGTTGCAGCTCTATTTTGCGTTGTCGGGCTACAGTCCCAACAGTTCAACAGTGCTGCACATGCTCGATTCGCTCCCATCTACCAGGGTATAGGGGGCACAATGGGGCTATTGTTTTAAGTTTACACACATACATACACATACACATTGCTGGACCCCCCCTGTGCTGCTTACTGGTGTGTTCCTCTATATTCAGGTCATTCAGCTCACATTGTACGAGTAAACACGTTCCTTCACAACGGCTTGTTACAGTGAATGGGAGGTGGGGTTTACAACAGACTCTGTTGAAATAACTGATCTCTACAAACACATGTGGTATTTCTTAATTTTAGTGTAGCGCAACCTTGAGTTGATCATTGTAACTTTAAGTCGTTAAGCCTTTAAGTCAGCTAGAGCCGCAGCAATTAGTCGATTACTCGAAAAAATAATAACAATTTTCATAATTTATTCATTGTTTAAGTAAATTTAAAGCAGAAATACCAAACATTTGCAGGTTCAAATTCAAATATTTGCTACTTTTCTCTGTTTTATATAACACTGAATATTTTTGAGTTTTTGACTGATGGTCAGACAATCCAAGACATTGTCACCTCGCGCTGTGGGAAATTATAACAGACATTTTTCACTATTATCTGACATTTTACAGACTAAACGATTAATCAATTAATCTAGAAACAAATCGGCAGATTAATGACTAATGAAAATAATCGTTAGTTACAGCAGCATTTTGCAGGTGCACCATGCCTCTAAACTTCCACAGTTGCACTTTTCTCTCCACCGACAGTGTACAAAATACAACAGACACCATACAAAACATGATTAATGATTCATTTACTTGTCTCATGCTTATACAATATGTGTAGTGAAAGGCAGGGTGAGGCTGTGTTAAAAAGGCTAGTAGTGTAATAGAGGAGTAAACACTCTTAATACCGCCATTAGTAAACACATTAACAGATGACTTGGCTTCATATCAGCTAAGTTGTGCATCTGTGTTCACACACCAGCTGAAGATGGTAGAAACTCTTTTTAATGATAAACGGTCAGCTGACCTTCATGCATCCAAATGCGCACATAATGCACATTATATAAACAAAGTCACAGCTTTTTTCTGACATTTTTGCTTTTTTTCAAATTATCAAGCAGCAACTTGTCAAGCATTTGTGGTGTTACTCCATCTTACACAAGTATGTGCAAACAAACATGCTCACATGTATTATGTGATATTTCAAATGAATTAGACTCTAAGACACCATGTCACTATCCTGGTCTCAAAAATAGACTACTACCAAATGACATCTAAACCCAAGTGTGAGTTTGTTAAGCCAGCCAGTCAGTAGTAGAGCAGATTAGGCGTATTAGCAGCTCTCGCTGCAAGGGGTGAGATTGGGCTCCCACTGGGGAGACGGGGTCTCATGTTCTACTCTGTTTCGTTTGTGAGGATTATGGTTCGTAATTGTTGTGTAACTATATCAAAGACTGCAAATCACTGACGCCTGAGAGCTTCTTGTACTTTCTTGTTGTTGTATTGCTGTACTGTGCCATGATGTAGACTGAGACTTTGTGTCTGCTGTAGTGATATTGTATCTTTAGACCCCAGGGAATTATGCTTTAAATGCTTGTTATGCTACATGCTGTAATTTAATGCACTTTTATTAGATATAAAACTAGAGAAAAGTCAATTTGTTATACTTACAGTCCCTATACAATTTCTAATCTTATTTAAAACAATGCATTTTGACATGTAATGGGTTGTTTCAGTGAATCAAAAACCATGAAGTTAACACTAGCAGAGAGAAAAGGAAGCATAATACTACATTTTTGCCAGTGATACATCCACTGTCTGCTTTTTGGTGATTTCTCCTATCATAGAGCATACATGGTGTCGATTGGCATTTGTCTCTGCCCTCACAAACAAAGAAACAGTGTGCTGTCCAGTACCATGCTGTGTCTGTCTGGCCACTTTAGTATCTGTCTGGATGGTGCTGGGCTGCGGGCTGACCACAGTCTTCAGCTTGGCTATACTGTAGTACATGCTGCTTTGCATTTTACAGTCTTGATCTATCTCTGCTGGCCTGTAGTGTCACTGGATGCTTTGACAGTCATGAGAGCGTCTTACTGTTCATCACTGTTAGTGCACCATTCAGTTGACTCAGTAACCTACTGTGTTCGCTGTCGGTGGATGGTTGACAAAAACTTAGCTTGGTTTCCACACCTCTGAATCACTGCTCACATCTGATTTATTCAGGAGTTCAAATAATACAATGAACTGAAACAATCAGATAATCAAGCTGACAACAACAGCACAGAGAAGAGCGTTGTGTTGCCCGGACTAGGTATTTTAAAAGTTGTAGAGGTAAACATTGATGTCCACAAGTGTTGGATACTTGCGGCTAAAGCACAACGATCTTAAAGTGTGGTGAGGACATTATAGCAGGAAGTTCTTTGTTGGAACAGCTGGCAGAGTTGAGGGAGGAAGAGCAAGAGCGGAGGCAGGAAGGAACAGAGGAGGAGTCTGGGTATTTGGGGTGGGGCAATGAAAGATGTAGTTTGAGAAGGCAAATGAGACAGAAAGAGGAAGAGAGAGGTGGTGGGGGGCTGTCTTATATTTTAATGATGTATGTAGGTGTAGGCTAGTGCTAGTACAGCCAAGGGACAATTGAACAGTGTGATGACCACTGCAACAGATTGTGTCATCATACATGACCTTTGTCTATCCGTTTGACTCTTTCTTTCACCAGCAGCACATTATATCAGCTGTAGCTAATTAATGTTAATTCCGTACTGGCTAAAATGAAAAGTTTAGCTATTCTCTGCTTAATGTGCTCTATGATGCTGGTGTTTGTATTCAACCAAAGATTGATTGTGAGAGAAAAGACGCATTGCTCTGTAACACAGAGTGGACTTAATATCTGGATTCATATGGTATTATTAACATTTTAATCTGATCAATTAAATAGTTCTGAATCAGGACCCAGCATGCGAAACACAGGCTGCAGCTGTTACGTATGTGTCATGTACATTTAATTAATATTTCACATATTATGCTTCTCATAACTGCAGTGTTTCTGCCTTCTCAGCCAACAAAAGGTGATTAGAGATTTTTGAATTGCAGTTTTTTTAGCCGCAAGTTACTTGCAAAGGTTGAAAGATAAACCTAATACGATTTGATAAGGGATTTTGAAAGGATTTGGACTTTAAGTGGATTTGATACTGGATTCAAATGCTATCAAACTCCATCCCTCTCTGGCATTCTCTATTTTTGTTTAAGTGTGGAGAAAAAGACAGAGATAATAGCGTTGTTGGAGCTATTTCGGACGCCCCTGGTTCCATAATAAAGTACAAAGATTAACAGCTATGTTAGAAAATTTCTGATTCTTTGATAATATGTCAAAGGTACAAGCCTGTGCACATAAAGACTTTGAGGTAGTTCCTTATGACTCCCAAGGTGCATTTCAGCAAGAGAAATCCAATCGCCAAGCTTAAAATGTTACATGCGCAGCTAACAGCGGCCTAAAGATTACGACGTTGAGAAAAGTGAAAACCCAATCTGTCACTTCTGTCAGTTCACTTTTACATTTTGGATCAATTGTGGATGAATCCAGCAACAATGACGCTGTCCTTTGTTCATAACTGCAACAACGAAGCCTTTTGAATGTGAGTGACTGGCCTCTTCACCATAGCAACGGCAGCCGAGGCTAACGAAAGACAAAACATAACTTATAGGATCGTCAAATTAACCTGTTTCTATTTTTGAAGGGAAAAAATGAAATGGGAACAATACAGAATGTCTTGTAATATGAGCCCATATCACTTGGTCTTTAAGTGTGTGCATTGGCAACACGAGACTTTGTGTGTGTTAAATGTGAGATGCCTTTAGATGCTATTTGCGCTCCCGACCTTGCAGAGTCTGTTTCTCTGTTTGTCAAAGATCAGTGAGGCCACCAGCCCGCTGCCCTTCTCTGTGTTTGTTTTCCACACGTACGCTAGATGAATCCCTTGTGTTATGTTTCCACCCAACTTCTGGCTGTCTCTTGCACACCCTACAGGGATGACGGCTTGTTGACTCTCACATGAGGAAAATTTGTGCCAACCTGGAACTAATACTGATATTATGTTAGGAACACAAACTTGTTTATCTTCTCTGGAAGAATACTGATGTTTTTGTTACTAAGCTGCAAGATAACTCTACTCTGAAAGCAAAGTAAATGCAACCACCCGACAACACACACCAGAACTTTACAGTGTACTGCAGGTTTAGAGTTATTTTTTGTTGTGAAACAGCAGGACTTTGAGTCGGTTCTATGATAAACATGCAGAACCAGTGTTAACTTTGGATATTGTATAATGAGGATGTTATTTGGGGTGACTATAACGCATGCACAGGCCTGGTGATTTGTTGTTCCTGCACAGTAAGCGCATGCATACTATGAACGTATCACTGGAAGCTAAAGTAACGAATCTAAAAGATGACAGTGACAAAAAGACGGAGATATAGATGGCGCTATATTAATGGACAGGTCAATAGCTATTGGCAGCAGTTTCCCCTCAGGCAGTAATTCTATACTACATGTCAAGGGCATCAATAGGACATCTGACTGGGCTGCAACCACTACTAATATGGATCAATAGCCTGGTGTTGCAAACTTGCCTACTATTATTGAATGCTTCTCTGTTCATTTAAAGTGTGATAGAATTAATGGGACTCAGATCTTTTTCCTTCAGCACAGTTGAAATGAATGAATGAGGCCATTTCTTTTCAATGCTTTTACATCATTATGTATGCAAATAGGGGTACACAATATAGCAGAAACACAATTCAGTATAATATAGTACAGTATAACACACGAACCGCAGTCTCAGATATTACCTTACAGATGAATCAGGACCTCACAGTTATAAACTTTAAGATAAAGATAAGAGTTATTGCATGGAAGTGCATTACATTGTACAGGAGTGCTTCACTTAGTGTACATGCAAGATATGGTTAAGAAAAATAGGAAGTGAGGCACTGCACAATATGATGATCAACAGAAAATAGTTGCTTGACTTTATAAAGTTGCCACATGTCAATGTTAGGGAATATTTGTTTGTCCGCCAAGTGTACACTATTCTGTCAGGAGGTTGAGGAGCTGGAGAGCGGCATGACATGGGTGATTGTCCTTTTTTTGAGCAGAGTTTGAACAGACGTTGGTGTTGTAACATAAATGGTCTGATTTTGGGGCAGCATGGAGTTGGAGCTAGGACAGAAAGAAAACTTTGTTAATAGTTCAGTTTTTATTTGTCTTATGCCCTCAAATTAGCATTACCATTCAATTAAAATTTGAATATGTTTTCCCCAGATCTGAGTCATAATAATAATAACAGTAGTAGTAATTAATCAATAAGACAAACAGACAAATCTTAACTTGCACACATAGAAGTTGCACGTGTACATTAATATGTGTATGTATATACAGTGTATGTGTGTGCACATACATGTACAGTATACTTATGCTTTTACATGTGCACATGCATATAAATCACCAGGCTAATCACAGCCTTAGCATCAATGTACAGATTATACTGTTAACATGTGTGGATTATATTATTGACATGTATGGATAATACTATTGATACTAGGTCAGATTGGGACATGTTGACCCTGCTACACAGTGAAGAGATTAAAGCTGTGGTTGTGAAAGTACATAAAGAAAAACAGCAAGGTAGTGATGAGTAGAGAGATTCTGAAGTGGCTAAGACATTTTGTACTGTTGAAAAATATCATGTGATCTCATTTTTTTCTTGACTTTTTTTGTTGTTGTCGTTTGATAAGATACTGTGCAGCAGTTTATAAAAGTCTTTAGGATATAGCACTTGTCATTGCCACGGCATTAAATATCCCTGTAGCCAAAAAACCAAAACAAAGGCTTCAGACCTTGTGTGGCTGACTGGTTGGCTGCAAATGCAAAGGGCTCCCCAGTGAGTCCCCAGGGCTCAGCAGATACCATTCTGCGTGCACCAGGGCATAAATCCTCTTTGCATGGCTGGTGATCAAGCCATGATGTAAAGGAGCTTAGTAGCAATAGACAGGCAGGCAGGAAGCTGCTTCCCTGTTGGCCAGGGGTCAGGTGATCGCGCACAAACACTGACCGGAGCGAGAGACAGCAGGGAAAAGGTGGAAAAACAAACAGAGAAACGGACATGGAGAGGATTGTGAACGGTGACACCAGAGGGAGCGTGGATGAAGAAATCAGCAGAGATGAGTCAGAGGTTTTCAAAAGATGGATTTGATGTAATCGGAGTTTCAAACCCGGTCCGGGCCTTCTGTAGCTCCACACCAGGCAGGCGTGGAAACACAAGACACTTTAGAAACAAGCGGTGCATATGTGGATGTGGAATATGGATGTTTGTTGACAGCATTAAGTTATGTGCTGTTTTTGAGTGTTGGGATGTTGAGGTGAGAGACATAACTGGTACTCCACAGGTTGTTCTTGCTGTAACTTTTACTACTACAGAAATTAAATGTAAACAATCTGACAACTCATGTCTGTTTGACAATTTGTAAACATAGACTGGCCTTCTAATCAGAGAAGATGAATGCTTCTGGTCATGCTGAATGTTTAGCTTACTTCTCTCTCTCTGTCTTTCTTTCCTGCACAGGTCACTTTCCTCCTTCCCTTCCCCTCCTCCCCTCCTCCCATCCATCACAGCGCTGGTTGCCATGGAGAACTCTTCAGTGGCGTCTGCATCGTCTGAGGCCGGGAGCACACGCTCACAGGAGATCGAAGAACTGGAGCGCTTCATCGACAGCTATGTGCTGGAGTACCAAGTGCAGGGGCTTCTGGGAGACAAGGCCGATGGAGACTTGGACCTGGACAATGGTGGCAAGGTGCCACAGGTCAGAACCTTATTATTTAAATGAATTACATCCCTTTCATCCCTTCCTTCAGTCCCATATCTGTTTGCAGCAGTGGTTATGTTTAGTACGGGCTCTAGTGGCATTTCTGGCTGGTATCTTCTAAAACATGCTGGAGGGGTACAGCTTTCATCGCCACTATTGTTGTAATGTATACGCAAAGATAGACAAAGGCAGAGGTACTCCACCAACACTGCAACTGGATATGGAACTGTCCTGTTTACTGCATGAGAAACTCAACACACTCATGCTTCTGTGAGGTAGTTTGTCTACCGTCCATTTATACATTCACAAAAAAGCCCAGAGGCTTAAAGATAAAAGTCACTGTCCATAATATGTTACATATAAAAGCAAGATTTTCAAGAAACTTGTTGCAAAATATGGTGTAATGTAGAGTTTTCTGCTTGACTACATCCGTTTTTGTTACTTTTAACTCTACTTGTGTTTGTTAATGGTCTTTATTTACATGTAAACAGAATAATGATAGCATCTTCTTCCTCTCATTTCTCTCCTCCAGTGGACAGATGACTGCATCGACAAGAAAGATGGCAGCTGGACATCTTCACGGGGGAGAGGCTCATTCAAGCCAGTAAGCCTGTCTGGTGTGTGTGTGTGTGTGTGTGTGTGTGTGTGTGTGTGTGTGTGTGTGTGTGTGTGTATGTCAGGGTTCTGCTTATTGCACAGTGTTGGAGTTTTACTGTTTACTGTTACTGTTGCATCCTGCACCTGTGCTCTCCTCATCCCTCCCTTTTCTTCTTTCTTTTTCTATTTTACAGCACACAGAACACTACTTAAACTTGCACAGTGCAATTACAGCTATAAATAAACAACACAATGTCATAATGTTGTGAGAATGTACTATATTATCATATATCAAACTTGTACTATCAAGTTTAGATTAGATTAGCAACAGCCTAGATAAAGTAGACAGTTAAAACAACACTAATGAAAAGAAAATCACTGCACTCAAGCAACTTCAGTGTTGCTTAGTGCTCATAGCTAGACTTCTTGGTCCTTTGTTTGAGGGATATTATGTTTAAGATACTGAAACTCCTGCGTACTCGCACAAGTGGGTGGTTGCCTGTCACATCATGTGAAGAAGATACAGGTGATAATATGAGAATACAACGTTCCAAAGAAAAAGAAACAAGCAATCCTAGAATTTGTTGAAAAAACTGCAAGAGTAGGCGCAGTTTTACCTCATTAGCAAGTGCAAAGTATGCGTGAACACTATAGGTGGGAAAATGGTGTTTGCGGGTGTTTGCCCACTACAGCTCTGATTCTACTGCCATCCCCGTGTTGCACTGTCTTCTCCTGTGCTCATCTAAACCCTCTAATCACTGGGGAATCACACTGATTAAAGCATAGGTTTCCTCAGCTCTCAGTTCTGTATATTTGGGTTGGTCTCTCCCTCTCTGTCAGCTGTTGGAGTGTATGATTAGAAAAGATGAGTAACATCAAGCCTTAAGCGATTTACTGCCTGTCTGCTTGCTTGCAGTTGCTGCACACACGGTATGCTCTTAATGACTAACATGGGATACTGTGATGCTGGAGCCAGTAATTGCATAATCCTAAATGAATTATCAGTCAGTTAGTTTGCTAAATATTGTGTGTGTGCTGCTCTGTTCCGCTCTGTTCTGACTATACATTCTGCAGTGATTTAGAGTGTTATTGCCCCTCAGAGATTCATTGCTATGACTCACCAGGAAGTGAGTGGTGAGGCAGAAACGGCATGCGTGAGAGGTTCAAAGAAAGCAGAGTCATCCGAAATATAAGAGATGTAAAGAGAGAGACTAGAATTGAAATGTCAGTTTGTATATCAGTACATCGAATTCCTGTCAATACATGCAGCAAAAATGAATGCAATAAAAAAAAAAAATCAATGAATGCCATGGATAAACATCAATGCGTCCTTTGGCCCAGCTGCTGTGGGCTTTAGCATGAATAAAACAGAATCCTTAGTCTTTTTCTTTCAACTCTGCAGGACGAATGGGAACATAGCAGCAACGGCAGTACAGGTTCCAGGCCCAGTTCAGGGTCCAGACCAGGTTCTGGCTCCCGCTCTGGCAGCAGGGGCCGAAACAACCAGTTCAAAGGCCCAGCCAAGGTACAGGCACATCTGTGTGTGTTTGTGTGTGTCCTCTGTTTTGTGCGTCTCTTATTGTTGCAACATTCTCGCAGTGTTCCTTCAGTGGTCACCTTTGACAGAAATGAATTTTAAAGACAAAATGCCTGTCTTGGGGACACTTTTGAGGGACCGATCCTTTGGTTTCTTCTGTCACAGTGATTGTATATCCTTAGGACTGTTGAGCCGTTTTCAACCACCTCAAACATGTCACCACAAATCAACTCTTGACCATCATTAAACGGGGCACTCCACCAATTTTGCACATCGAGATCAGTTTACTCGTCATGAGAAGCTCTACTCAGCCTGTGAAAAGAGAAAACATGCGTTACAAACTGGCTGATGTGAACATTTACCAGGCAGGGAAGGTTTAATGACAAAAGATACTGAATTGCATCATAGGAAGTGTAAGATCCAGTGTTTTTGGAGCTTGACCCATGTTAGCGACTAAAAGCTGCTGCATCTATTTTATTTTGACTACTCCTTTAATCAACTTTAAATAAATACACTGAAGAACTGTAGGTGCTTAGATTTTATAGAGCCGCAGTACTTATCACAATCACCAAGTATGAAAACCTGTTTTCTAGGAATTTTCTTTCCAGCTTACTTACATATTTTTAATTAAAATTAAATACTATGATCTTCAAAACTCAGAAGGGAATCTGCTTTTAATCTGCTAGTAAATCTAGTAGTGCATCTGTTTATAAATGTGAAATACAACCTAAGTAAGCCGGGTATGTGATGGTTTTTTGTCGTCATACTGAAAGTTTGCACCTTTCCTTTTCCTTGTGTGCTGTCTAGAACGGGAACAGAGACGGCTCCTTTGACATCCTGGGGACAGATATATGGGCTGCTAACACAATGGACTCATACGGGTAGGTGCCTTGCTCTTTAACAAACCTAATATGTTGTACAGTCTACTGGGTCTGAATTCCAACCATAGTTTCTGGATGTGACTGATTTAGAGACATAATGAATCTCTTAGCTTGTGCCTCTTGCTCTCATACCTCGTAACATCCCTTTATTTCTTTTGGTTGCTCCTCTTACTGTCTTTGATTTCCTTTCAGCCTGACTTCTTGTCTTATCTACAGCTCCATTTGTGAATTAGGGATCTGCGGTTATCTAAATCTAGAAGTAGTTTTCCCCTAGTTTGTCCAAGACAATATTTCCCGACTTTCATCTTCAAGACCCAGATAATTGCTGGCATTTATTGTGGGTATCAGAAGGAAAATGTTTTAACCAGAGATCCAATCGGGGGCATCACATTCAGAAAATGAACTTTCAGGAAGTTGGCTCTGCCAGCGCTATCTCTTCAAACTCATTTTAAGTCAATCCATGAATCTAAGACACTACACACAGTGGAACTGTGGAATTTGTTCTGATGAAAGGTATTTTGTTTTAGTGTTTGTGTCAACAGCCACATTTAAATTACATCTGGCCTCAGGAGATTGGAGTGCTTCTTCTGAAAACATCTGGCCTCAATGCTTGAAATCTTATTAGTCTTCCACAAGTGAGGTCTGTGTGAGAATATAAAAATCTTGTTCAACGTAAGTGTGACGAAATAATTTATTTTTTTTTAAAAAGAAAGGCTAGACCTGAAGCTTAGAGGGGAGAAGAAAGGAAGTGGGTGAGACATAAATCAGTTACACTGGAGGGAAGACTGGTTACCATGGTAACAGCTGCACGGCAGCTTGTTCCGGCCACGTTGGCACATCTGAGCACACGGTGAAGGATGGAGCCGGCACAGTAGGATGATGTAAGCAAACACCTCCCTCTCATGCAGAGTCAGACGGAGATGTAGTGCAGTATAGATTAAGAATTAAATAAAAAATGATTAGTAGTAATTTCTAGTGAAAAAGAGAGCTTTATAATTAAAAGCTTTCTTTAGGTTACCATCTTAAAACAAAAATATTGATTGCAGGTTCAGTTTTAGCTCACTTGGTTGGAGGTTCGATGCCCAGCAAGACATTAAACCCCAAAGTGCTCCTGTGTGTATGTAAATTAGTGAGTGTCTCTGGACAAAAATCTTTTTTTTTTTTTTTTAGGAACATACAGCTTAAGTTTGCTGAATTCTGATATGAATCTTGAGGTGTGTTTGTCAGAACCCTTGTGCCTATCTCATTTCTTACTTTCTCACCTCACCACCCAGCTGTCTGTTATATTACTCAACTTCTCTTCCTGCCTGTCTCTTTCCGGGCATAAAAAAACATCATGAGATTTGAGACGAAAACAGCAGGACCAGCATCACATTTTGCACAATTATGTCGAGCTGGAGAAAAGGGCGGTTAAAATAACCTGGTTCACCTTACATAGAAAAAAAAAACCCAGACCTGACCTGGTATTTGTTTGACGTTATTGAAAGCCAATGACTAACAATAACAAAGGCCGTGATAGTTGCCTCATCCTACTCAAGACTTTCAATTACCGGTACTCGGATGTAATACAAGATGACTGAGATTGTTAGTTGCTGACATAAATTTTCTATTTTCGATATCAGCCAGAATAATTGACAGGTACTGCTGTCAGAGTGTTTGCCTCTGCAGTATTCAGATAAAGACAGGTTAATGCAAATAAACAGTGTCAGTGTTGAGTAGATGATTATGCACCTGAGGCTAACTTCTTATTTCCTGTGCGCAGAGTGTAGAAATTGTCTTATACAAGAGTCTTATACTCTTGTTCCCATTTCCGCTCTTTCCTCGTGCGCATGCCTGGATGCTGGATGTCTCTAACTTGTACTTTGTGTCTCTGTTGTAGAGGTGCAGGTTGGGACGTGCAGCCGGAGAAGCTGGACTTCAGCCATTTCCACAGGAAACACTTCAGAGGCATGCCAAAGCACCTGCCACACATTGACAGAGAGGGGTGAGATCTCGTCTTTTGATCTTAGGTTTTTATCTGCCCTGCTCTGTCTCAGTGTGGTTTTAATTATTCCAAATTGTCCCAGTTGTCTTTAGAATTGTCGTCTGTTACTATTGAGCCCATTTATGTCTGTCCGTCCCTCCGGCAGTATCATCTCTGATGGAAACCATCCATTGACTCTCTTTGTCTCTCTCATTTCCTTTTCTTTCAGGATGAACAAAAACAAGTTTGAGGAAGATGACGGCATAGACATGAATGACATAGAAAGGTTCCTACCCCATCTGCGCTCTGTAAGTCACAGATCTTTCTCTTTTTGTTGACTACATGCTCCCATCTAGATTATTTCTGTGTTATAGTATCGGCATTGTGTTATTTTGCTGAACACTTCTTACAGCAGCAGCATTGATTTGACACTGGGCTTAAAACAGCAGACAGAAAGCCTCTCACCAAAATAGCAGCCTAATCATTTATTATTGTTACAGAGCGACCCCTGGTGGCGTACATGAAAAATGCTTGGTGCACTGAGCAGACCTACTACAGCAGTGCTGTAGTAGGTCTAACATAAAATCACCAGAAGAGGAAACATCATTTTTTTAAAAACTAAAGCGGCTTTCCTGCCTTAGAAGACAAATCATTTTTCATTTTTTTCTGTTGAAGAACAGTTAATACATAAGATACACAGGGTCAGTCTATGCAGATTACATGTTACCAATGAGAGAGGTTGATTATAAATAAACCTTTGGTGACACCTACTGGCCAGAAGCTGAACTGAGCTGTAACTGACATCAAAAGTGAATAGAAAATGTTATACTGACCCCCGGTGGTTATATGTATGTACAACGTTTACAGATTGAGACCATTTCTTCTACAGCAGTAATGTAGGTTGAGATTTAAGAGACTGGCTGTGGGTTGAAGTGACAGAATGCTTCTAATCTGGTGTATTACGTCAACAACTATCTAATTTTATTGTGCGTTTCTGAATACAATGTATATGGATTCAACAGCCTGAAAAGAGTATGTGGAATTGATTTTGCAGCTGTGTTTACCCTCAGATTATAAGGTAGTAATCATTGTGTTTTCCAAGGTGATTTGTGATCCATTGGCGTGGCAGAATTCACTTTAGGTCACTGATGTCACTCTCCTTTCTTCCTCCCCCTGCTTTCTGAGCCAAAATCTCTTCCATCTTTCATAGTGTTTGAGCTACAGTGTCTTCCTCTTTCCTTCCCCTCTTGGCCTTTGAGCCGAGGTGCATTTGGCCTCTCGTAGTGTTTCAGCCAAGATAGGCCTGGTCTCGCTACTAGGATGGCCTCATTGTATAGTTCACGAGCCAAGATTGCCGTTTCCGTTCATTCAGTTGGGGTCAAAAGAAAAGATGGGGTCAACTGCGTTTGTCTGGTATGCTTGGGATCGGATATGTTGGCATTAGGACACAGTAAAGTCGGAGACTTGGCGCAAGGGAGTGAGCGCCACATTTTCTGTCTTTCTCTCCCTCACACCCCTGAGCTGTTTCTGACTTATGCCATCCTCACATGGTCTCGTTGACATTCTGTCAGCACTGGGTATCATACCCTGCCATCTTTTAAATTTATTCCAGTGCTCTGCCAGACGGAGTCACGCAGTGGTGATGCCAGGCCTTTGATGCCCAGTTCTTGTTCTAATGAGGCCACTGACAATACCCCCCTTGGTCTGGGATAGACAACTGGGAGGGCACTTAAGTTTTCATTTTCCAGTTGGCCAGCAGTTTCAGAGAGACCATGCTTTAAAATAAAACACTAAAACCACAATCATTGCATTGTAAATGTCAGCTGAACTGAGGTGTAGTGGTTTGCAATCTGAGCTGTCTCCAAAAGTCATTTTTGTGCCTTGTCAAATGTCTACATGTTTCAAAGCTAACTGTTAACCAGTATCAGCCATGGGATGTGTGATACCTTTTGGTGTGTGTGAGAGAGACTTTTTTGTGATAGAAGATGTTGGTATTATGGTTTTCTGCTTTGAATTGAAGCTGAGTGTACAGGCCGTGTATGTGTGGCTGTGTGGATTTCTCCTTTCTGCTTTTATTTTTGTTGCAATGAAAACACTTGCATGTCCATCCTCATGCTGTAACCAGGACAGTGGCGTGCGGTGTGTGCTGCAGGGGATTTTTGTTTGTTGCTTGCTGTTACAACACAACTGGCTTGTTCTCACTTCTTAGTTTGTGGTCAAAGGTTGACGTGCATATTTACTTTTTGTTTCGAAGGAGGTAATCTTTTGTTAAATCATATAAATTATCATCCAGCATTTACATCGGCATAATCCATGTAGACAGGCACAAAAAACAACACGTCTCTTTACTCCAGTCATCACCTCTCGCTACTGTATGGCAAGGCTACATCATCCAAAGTCCCCGTCTACGTTCCACACTTCCTGCCAACATTCACTTCCCCTTTCCAGGAGCCAGAATAGACTTACAAATAGCCCTGGGATGTGGAAAACATCTCGTTTGTGTATGTGAGTGTGTGTGTGTGTGTGTGTGTGTGTGTGTGTGTGTGTGTGTGAGAAAGGGCTTCCTCTTTTTGCCCTGTGATTCTACTGCACCTTTACTGGCCTCTCTGGAATGTCAACCTGCACACACACTAACCCCGTCTTCACATCCAGTGTCAGGTTGTAATGACAGAAGCATTCATGGGTCAGAGAGCAAGTATTTGATCTGTGGATTCACGCCAAGTGTCACACGGAGCCTGAAAAACATTAAACGTGAACAGCACAATTTATTGTTCTAATTGAATAATAATATATTTTTATAGGACTTCTTCTGCTTTGAAAGGTGCAATACAAAACTTTATTATTACTTTTATTACTATATTAAAACCAATGTTACAAAGTGCTCGACACATAACCAATTAAAACAAAGATAAAGGGATAAAATAAAATAGGAATGAAATAAAACCAACAGAAAACCAGTAAAACAGACCATCAGATCAGATATCACCAATAAAAGAAACAATCAAAACAAATTTGATGGAGCAATCTGTAAAAATGTGAGTGAGCCCGAGCTCCTCAGGAAGGCCATTCCAGGCTAAAGTTTTAGTGTTTTAAAGCAAAATGTCAGAGTTTACAGGTAATGTTACAGTGCTAATTTAATTTTGCTCCTATTTGAATGAATGTGAAATGTGTCGTTTGATAACATTTGATGCATCACTGGCAGCCACGCTGAAAAGATGGCAAATTTCAGCCACGTTTTCTCCTGGAGATGGAAGTTGTTGTTTTTTTTTATATCCTCGTGTCCATCCCCTCCCTCGTGACACATTCTGTATCACGGACGCTCCATCTCGCTCACATGCTGTTTGGCTCATCAACAGCCCCTTTCAAACATGCAGTCTGTCCCTGAAATGTTCAGGAATATTTCCTGCGTGAGGTCATGTGTGAATGGGAGCAGGGATCGATATTCAGAGAAATCTGTGCCACCAATTTCCCACCTCATGTCCCAGTAATATTTCAGGCAAAATGCTGTACGGCTGTGTTGTGAATGAAAGCAGTAACATTGCAGAGACAACTAGTAAAGGGTTATCTGCAACTTGTTTACAGTTGCCTTGCCAACGCTTAGCGGGTAATTTGTCTCGCAAACTTGTTGAATATTAAATACATTACAAGAACATTGGCACCAACACAGCTCCTCGCCCGCCAGGCACCTTAAAAATAATAAGAGACGTCTTCCGCCGTGTACACATACATCCGGCCTTCCCCCTGTCTTCTTTTTTCAGCAGCGGTGCTGTTTTGTGCGCGCTGAGCCAGGACCCGTATTTGCGCACACCAGCAGTGAAATAACTTAAAAGTACTTGAGAATTGTTTGATAGGTTTAATCATGTTCATCAAGCTGTGTGTGTGTGATGATTTACTGGAGCTTTTGACACCAGGAGGACTCTGGAGGCCCAGATAGTTGTAATAAATGTCAAAGAATTAAATGCCTCAACACAGCTGGGGGGAGTTTGAGGGTTCTCCCCCAATAAAATTTGAAGTTATTTGACTAAAAACAACTACACATTTTCACATCATTTTGGACCTTACAATATTTATTAAAAAAACATCACTGGTTGTAGTTTTTCACAGGTCACTCAGACATTTGCAAGAAGAAAAGTGAAACAAATATGCTCACGGATGAAATAAGCTCTGAAGTAATCCTGCTTCAGAACAGGATTAGAAATTATTTATATTTTAAATATAACTAAATATTGTTTCCAGAGCAGCAACACTAATGTTTACCACAGCAAAGTCACTATATAAACTCAATATCTCACTGGAAAACCAAAATAACATGTCAATAAATAAAATTTTTGACATCAAAATATAGTTGATCATGTAGCAGCGGCACTGCACCACTGTTGAAAGCATATAGTGGAAACACTTCCACGTCATGTGTGAAATAGCGCAAGATGGAAATGTTCCTGAATGTAGCTGCATGTGTGAATAGTGAGTCACTAGTGGTGCCTGAAAGGTTATCCCAGTAATGTTTCGGGAGCTATGTGTGAAAGAGGCTAACATGATCATGTCAGCTTGATCCTCAGTGTTGTGACAGCCACAACTCGTGTGCATGTGTGTGGGTATGTGTGGGCGTTCTCAGCACTTACTGTACCTGAAATAACGCCAGCACATGTTTGGTTACTCACACATCTTTTTGTCAGTATGTATTAAAAGCATTACATTTATTTTGATGGGAAAAAATGTATATAAATCATGAGAAAACTAAGTGAAAGGAGTGGGGAAAGTGTGGAGGATGATAGGTGTGTGTTAATGACGCCTACGTGTCATTTAATAAAAAGTTGTATTTGATCATAACAGTCTTTTTACCTGTGGGAGTTTCCTCATTTGCAATAGAGTGGGTGCTTCTGTTTTAGTGGTATGACTGTGTTGTGACCTGAAGTTGTTTCCCATGAGGTCATGTACTGGCTGCCAAGATCACGTCAGCTCACTGTTATCAGGAGTCCAGGCAGTAGTCATGAGAGTCAACTTCAGCCTTCTTACAGCCGTCATTGCAGCGTGTTAAAGGAACAGTTCAACATTGGAAATACGCTTTTTTTACTGTCTTGCCAACAGTTGGATGAGAAGATCTGATTCTCATGTCTGCATACTAAATATAAAGCTACAGCCAGGAGAGGGTTAGCTTAGTTTAGCATTGAGACTGAAGAAGGGGGAAACTGCTCGACTGACTCTATCCAAAGATACACTGTTTTTTGTACAAACAAGATATAACGTGTTAACTTGTGAGCTTTAGAAGTGCTGGTGGCTGGATTTTTTAAATATTTGGATAGAGTCAGGCTAGCTGTTTCCCCCTGCTTACAGTCTTTATGCTAAGATAAGCAAACTGGCTCCCAACTGTAGTTTCATAATTAATGGACAGATAAGAGAGTGGTATTGATCTTCTCAGCAAGGACGCAAATAAGCTTATTTCTCAAAATGTCAAATTATTCCCAAAACATGGCCGCTGTAAACCAGTTTTCTCAGTAATGCAAATACAGTTGTCACAGGACACGAGTATATACTGTACATTTATGATTGTGCGTCCATATTAAGAGAGTTTCATTTCAAAATATATAGTTCATGACAGAGAAGTGTTTTGCTACCATGCTGTCAGTGACAGAATACTGCTTTTTTTTTAAAAAATGGAGGGCACCAGAGAAGAAACAGAAGGCCAGGGTGAGACCAAGGAGAGAGGGAGAAAGCGGTCAGTCATTGAGGAGACATCCGGTCTCTGGTCTGTGAACAAAGCCGACCAACAGGGGAACAAAGCAGGAGTCTGGAGCTGAGATATTACAGACTGGTTGGCCCCTCTGTCTGGAAGTGTACGTGCCGCAGAGCAGGACTCCGGTTGAGAAGGGACATTGGGGGCGGGCCGGATTCTTTTTTGGCGGTCTGTCTGTCAGCTGTCAGTCGGTCTGAGACCTGCATTCCACTCACAGTATTTACTCACACACATTTAATGTTCCTGTATGTCTCCGCTCTCCTTGTACACACTCTTCTGCCTGTCTTTTTCTACAATCTTTTACCTCGTCTTCTTCCTATTTGCTGCTTCCTTTTTCCTATTCTCTTCTGACCACCATCCTTACGCTCTGTCCTCCTCCCTCCTCTCCTCATGTCGTCCTTCACTCCTCCCCTCCATCCTTCAAATGCTGGTGGGCAGCAGAACAATATCCAGGGGGTCATGGCGACCGGCAGCCCCCTCCCTGTGGTCTCTTCCTGCTATTGTCCCTGGTCCTACTGCTGCTTGGCTCCTACACTCCATTAACCGCACACACACAGGCTTAATCACCGCTGTACAATGTTCTCCTCCGGCCTCTAGCATGGGAGAAACACTGGAGACTTGAGCACGTGCATGAATACAGGTTACCTTGGGAAATTTGTGAGTAATTCCACAGGGATGTCCAATAATTGTCCAATAGAGTAACAACCCATTGAGTAGTAAAACGTTAGATGTATAATTTATGAGCTTGTCCCCCTGGAATTTATCACATCTGAATGACAGCCAGAAGTTAAAAATATACCAACAAACAAGACTGATCAAAATTATACTATTACAAATGCATAATAATATTGAAAGATGTTAAAGAGTTGATAATATGAAATTACAAAGGAAAGTCTTTTAGAAAGTGTCTTTTTCTTCTTTAATTATTGAACTGGTTCATGCACATGAACAAATCCCAAGAAACAAAGTAACCTCCAACCTGTGCCCTATTCTCTCTCCGTGACAGATTGACTACAACCCACAGTGTCAATTTAAGGCTATAAAATAGTAGTCAATCAAATCAGCTTGTTTCACTGTAAGAAGCAGCCGATGTGTCCTTACATGAATAGGCCATTAAATAGTTGGGCTTCACAAATATAATGCAAACCAGACTACACGCGCGCACACAAAGCATCAGCCTTGATGCTGTAGAGGAGATGAGGTGACTGTCAATGTAATGTAACACAGAGAGCGCATATGATTGAAGTCTTTTTTTTTTTTTTTTTTTCATCAGTCAGAGAGATGGCTAGAACAGAGCGGTAAGCACGTGAAACCTGCTGCTGCTGCAGCAGTGGTTGTTGCATGATTACATTTCTATAGGGTGCTACAGTTTTTTGTTTTTTTTTTCCTCTCACACTTTGATCCCAGAACGGCTCCATCTCCTCCTGTAGCCAGACCCCCCCCGAGTTCTTTGATGTACCTGTCTATCTGTCTGTTCTGCTGTGGCCCCAGACTCAGATCACTTATTAAATGAGACATGGATGTCAGGACCTCACATCTTTGCCTCTTATCACCGATCACCCACTGCATCTGACTGTGGCAGCTCTAAATCTCTTCTTTCTGTACTGTTGGCAGGCGTCAGCTGCAGAGTAAGTTACATCAAAAGGCCTAAAGTAGGGATCATGAAACATAGAGCAAATCCTATACTACAGGGATTTTACAGAAAAAGTATTTGGGAAATCCTCAGAGTTACATGTGTAAGCTAGACACTGCATATCCAGAATCAGCAGCTGGTCGTCAGTGCAGATTTTGAATAGTGTAGCACTTCCTGTCGCTTAATTCTCACAATAGAAATGCACATTTTTCATGATTTCTTTGATCAATTAATAATAATTAAATGATCCCCATGCATCCACTGCCAGATTTTATTATATCTCAGTACAGCTCACAAAAAATAAAATAAAATTTTTAATGTTTTTAAACTCAATTTAACACCCAATTCATATTTGAGATTGAAAAATTGCACAGTGAGCTCAGATAAAATTTCAAAATTTGGGCTCAGATCCTCTCCAGATATGTTTTAAGAAATCTAAAAATGCTCTGGTAGGAATAAAAAAGAAAAATGTTCAGTTGACTAGTTAAAAATTCTTTTTTTTTTGCGATCAAATGTTTATTGAGATGAAAACACGTCTACAACCAAAGGCACGACCTGTTTTTTGAGTTTAAATATTCTTACAATTGCTTCAAATATTGAATCTATGAATAAAACATTTTTAGTTTCAAAGGTTGGTGCTGCTGGACACAAGATGTCTTCAGTGAAAAGTCAGTGTATGTGCACTGGCGGTTTCAAGTTTCCACATCACACATCTGTAAGTTGCATATTGCACCACGATCGGGTCCAAATTAGTCGTGATGTCACAAATCACGCTCGTAGGATACACGCCTTAAACTCTCAGTGAGAACAGAGAGGCGTTCCACTTTCAGCAGATGAATGTGAAAACAGCCTTCTAGTTTCAAACTCACACATAACATCATTGTGCACAATGAAGCTCAAACATCACAGTCAGATCACAATAAGAAAAACACATTTTTGAGTGGAGGGGGACTTTATGGGAGTATGCAAGTAATGAATGCTGGTTATATTTGCTAAAGAATCGGTTTTGACTCGCACTCAAAATTAGAATGAATTAACACAGGGTTACTAATTTTAGTGCACCTTTACATATTTAGACAATTGCAACATACTTGTCATAATGTCTTCAGAAGATAGACATTTTTATAGTTAATGCTGCAGTTATACTGTAGGTAGCTGTGTGTAATTCTAAATGAAAGACATTTTTATCACAGTTACACAAACACATAAAGCAAACAGAATAGCTAAAGCTAATTTTCATAGACACATGGCAAGAAGCATTATTCATTTGGACCTGGTATGTGGGTCCAAATCATTTCAGCCAAGGCGTTTTAGCTCCCCTCTCCCTTTTACGTGCCTGCTATCTTGTATTTACAGTCTCTCCCGTTGTCATTCTCGCTCTCTCTCTCTCCTCCGCTCTCAACAACCTGTCCTGTAATGCCACCCCTGGGGCAGTTTTAAATTTATTGCTTTTGGCTGAGGGCCCTCGCAACATAAATAAGCTGAGAGAAACAATGGACTGACTGAATGAGCATCATACCAGAATTGTTATACACTAGAGGGGACAGGAAGACATGCACTTCACTTTCTATGCTATTGCAGAGAAAGTTCTATAATCGTTATTCTCCATTTCTATTCTTCAAATTTCCATCTCTGTTCGCTTTTCTCATTTCCTTACTTTCCTTCCTTGTTACTTATACCCCTTTCACACTAAAGCAGCGTCATTGTCATGAATGGATCAACAATGGTATCTGACCCAGGTCAATGACCCCTCTGACAAAAAGTGAGAAAAATAAAACCTTTTTAGATACAGCTGGAGGGTTAAGTCATGAAATCTGCTTTTGTGGGCGTTGGGCCTTTTTAAAAATGTTCACTTTCACTTGCACTTTAAAAAGAAGGTACGTAGTTGTTGCTTGGTAGCTACGTGGCTACGTGAAGTTGTTGTAAAAAGGACACATCCTCTCTGTTAGCATCGCAGGTAGCCTCACCCAGTGACCTGTGATTTTCCTTGGAATGCTACAGGGTAAAGTATGTCAACTTCCTTTCAATGCAGACTCGCGCAACCAAGCACGTAATACAGTGCATGCACAAACACACGCAAACTTGCGAGCAAACTAATGAATTTTGTTGCTGCATGAGCTGCAGGCTGTGCACTGTGTGACAACATAGGCGTGTATTGCCGCTAGTTGGTTTCAGCCGGTAAAACCTGAGTTTGATGCTTGTGCTTTACAATAATTTGCTCTTCCACCTTTTTGCAAAACAGACACACATATTGTACATGCATATCCAGACAAATACTATTGCTGTACTCTGTGTCTTATTCTTTTTCTGTCTCTCACATACAAACAGTAAAAAAAGAGGCTAAAGTGTTTATAGTAGGGATGAAAGATTGCTTTAAAACAAAGCCCTGCCTCCAAATTAGCAAGAATATTTTAGCTACGTAGCCAGGATCCATAACTATCACCACATACTCCATTAACACCACCAACTGCCTCGAGGGTATAAAAACCTGGATGAAAACCATTTTTCTCATATTCAACTGTCATGAATCTGTAGTCGTCATCGCTGGTTCTATATCCCCCAACAAGCACATGCAAAGCTTCTCCCTCTGTGTTGACAGCCGCCCGTTTGCCAGTTCTCTCTCTCGCATTTTGATTCCATTCCCTCCCTCAAACCTCACATCCATCACCTTGTCAAAACTGTCTTTCTCGTACTCCAACTCTCATCCACTCACTTTGTTCTTCGAGACTCAACTTCTTTCCTCAGGACTTCTCCAGACTCCTACTGCTACATATTCACACTCCAAGGACGAAGTCTCCTCCTCACCATTACATGTTCCTTTCATTCCTCGTTGCTCTTCCAAAACTCTCACCACTGCCCGCACTTTCAGATCAGCGCACAACAACCTCCTCGCCCCCAACGGTCATCCTGCGACACACTTGGGTGGTCAATCAAATACGTGCAAACACATATTCATGGTAGATTGCTTTGTAATGAGATCAGGATCATTCTACTGTTGCGATGATCGATACAGAGGAGAAAATGATTCACAGTCCGGTCACAGCTTTCTAGATCGGTAGTCCTGTTGTCTTCCAAGTTTGTGGATCTAATACTCAAACTGAACCTCCTGGATAACATTATCTTCACACGTACCCATAGCAACACATTCACCCAAATGCAGCCTCTTATGTTTTTTTTTTTAACACAGCTCTATTTTCAGTGTGAAAGCCCACTTAGGACTAAAGATGGATCCTAGGGTGAAGGGGCTTCTTCCTGCCATCCCCATCCTCTGGAACACACTCTTCATCCCCATTTGTAACCTACACTTACTCACCATGTTGGGGGAAAAAAGGGCTCCTTATATTCTTTTTCTCTTTTATAATATGCACTTGTTACAAACATACAAAGCCGTTTCTATCTCCGTCTTGCTCCCAGTCTCTCTCCCACTCGCACAGGCAACCCCCCCCTTCACCATCCCTGTCACGTCCACAGGGCTCGTGCTGGCTGCCACGAGGTGAGAGGTCTCCTGGCTGGGGACCAGGACAGCAAACGCCTCTCTTTGATCTACCCTTGCGCTGGCTGCTACCTGCAGATAGCATATTCACACACGCAGCGCTCTCAGCCGCAGAGACGATTCTACATCTCCCGTTTCCTCCCTCTCTGTTTCTGTCAGACGCATTATAAACTGTGCTTTTTCTCTGCTGCGTTGCCGCTGTCTAAAATGCTTTTGTTTTTTGGATATAGGTTTGCACTATTTAAGAGGAGGAGGTTTTTTTTTTTATTTACAGCAGAATTTCTGAGATGTATTTATGCAATCTATAATAGTGATGTAAAAATGCTACAAGTTAAAAGGTTTTGGTAAATATGTGTCGTGTGTATGTATGAGCACTCGCTGTCATCTGGTTACCATTTGAAGGCAGAATTACAGCTAATGATATCCTAGAGGAAAACTACAGTAGCTAAACATGCAACAGTTCCTCGGTTTCTTTCTTTTTCGTATCCCCACCTACTTTTTCTCCCTGTCAGAGCGTTGCAGAGGCAAGTAGATGAAGTCTGGAAAAATAGCGGAATTTTGCAGATATTAATACTCTTGGGTTTATACATGAAGTCTTCTGAATTGCTGTGGTCAAAGGAAGGCTTTGTACCAACAGACAGTTAAAGTGTGTGTTTGTCTGCCCCTTTTGGATATTACCGTGCCACACAAATGCACCCCGCCGCCCTCCACGCACACACTTTCTGCCGCTCACATCTGGATTCAATCAGCATCCAACAATCCCCCAGCAGCTTCTCTAGGAGAACTGGGTTAGAGGAGCCGTGTCAAATATCAAGCTCAAACTCATTTGAATATCTGTGTGTTTCTGAATGTACAACATGTTTGCACAAAAGAGAAAATAAGGGGTAGACCCTCTCCAGGAATCCTATAGACACTTACTACAGACAAGAATTTTTACTTTAGTGAGTTCATTCAAAGTGACCTTATTGTGCAGGTATGGTGTATGATCTATTTGTACACATGAATGCTGTCCTTGTGAATTAGTAAAAGATTGCCTTCAGCCATTACAGCTCCAAAGTACATTTCACAAACATTTTCTTGAACCCAGCCTTTCATTTTCTCCCCCCCCCCCCCCCCCATACTTCACTGTGAGCCTCTGTGAAAACAAATTCTGACTTTTTCTTGTGACTGTGTTAAAGTCAACTTAACCTCTTGTAACTTCTCTACCAATGGAAACCAAAAATGCAGGCAAAATCCAAAAATCACGGTCTAACTGGCGCTGAAGAACAAACGTGAAGGGGATAAAAGATTGGTGTCGCTCAATTATGCACTTCTTCTAGAGCTAATAAAAAGAAGACAATAGTGTCATTACAGTATGGACATACACTGGTCATGAGACGAGATGCACTGAGATGCAAACTCATTGTTTCCCATATTATACATAGACTGACACTAATTGACTTTGGCTGTTGATGGGGTAAGCAGATGCTCTCCTCAGGCTCGCACAAACTCTAATATGCACCCTTCGGGCTCTGTGCAGTATGGTTACCTGTCACATAATGGCTTGGACCTCCTATGCAAAGCAGTAGCATATGCACCTGTTCTTTAACGACACCCTCTATCATTGCATACTGTATGTCTACACAACGGCGCTAGTCCTAGGCCACCTGTAGCCATGGCAACAGCACACAGTGATGCTGAGCGAAGGGGGAGTGTGCTGCTTGATTGACAGGGTCGACAGGATATTTAATGGATATTAGATGGTCTTATTTCCTTTTCACGGGGAATGGATGGTATAATTTAGGGACTATTAGCAACAAGTTGTATACTGTAGGATAATACCATTTACCACAGCCACAAAATGCCATATGTAGTCAAATTTTAAAAAATTACCCACTGTTTACTTACTTAAACTGATTTTGATCTTGTTTCTGTTTTTAATATCATTAAATGTAGTTCCTGCACCTCCCAATTTCTTTGGCTTGTGTTGCTTGGCAACATATAGCTAAACAGGAATGTTTACTATCTATCGCTGTCTTCCCTCCCTCCCTCCCTTACTATTCATTTATTTTATTTTATTGGGTACACAAATAACCCCCGCTCAAAGTTCAGTGGCTAAGCCACCCTACAATTACATACTGCTGCATTAAGCTAGAACGGCAAACAAAAGCCATAATCATAGTTGTCCCATTATACTTTCTGGCTAGTGAAAGTCAATCCACACCTGCCAGTTAATCAGAATCGAACATTACCAACGGCAGTGGTATAATAGTTCATAGTCATGTTTGACATCTTTTTCATGATGTTTCCGTACAGTCTGTTATGCAGAGACGTATTTAAGGACGTTTCTAGTTGTAGCTGTATGTTATAACGCAAACACACGATTCATCGATTATCAAAATAGTTGCCGATTCATTTTCGACTAATCGTTGCAGCTGTAGTGCCAGTTCAGCAGCAGCACAGTGAAGAGGGACAATATTCATAAACACGAAGCACACTGCAGATATCTTTCGCTAAATTACTTCCATAGATTCACAGGTGACGCGACAATACCTCTGCTGATTTAAAGTTTTTAGATGAAGCTTGTTCATTTGCACAAATAATTCAAATACTTAAATGATAGACAATTTTGTATAAATGTTAGAATGTTTAAATTTTCTGGAGTTGTCTGGCATCAATAGTGCTCAAATACATCATGTTCACTATTGATGTAGAGATTTCTTACAAAAATTTAGAATTACAGCTTCCTAAAATAAATAAAGGAAAACCTAGATTTGGTGTGTTGTAGTGATAAGAAAAACAAGCGAGTTTCTATGTACTTTTACTTGTATAGCGGTGAAAAATTCTATCCTGTAGATACTTTCCACAAAGTGATATAGTGTACATTGCTACTCTTGACAACAGCTGTCTCTTACTCTATGATTTGTCTCTAACAGGTCTTCCCACCCCTTCCTAATGAGGCTGAGATTGCACACACCAAAAAGCTCTTCCGACGCAGGAGGAATGACCGACGGTAATGACGCATGCAAGCCTGCACACGCGCACACACACACACACACACACACACACACACACACACACACACACACACACACACACACATACCTACCTCAGTGAGAGGGAATGTTTTTCTGTGTTGATGTCAGATGTCAGTGCACAGCCAGTCCTATAGCCTTAACATCTCTCCCCAGCCAAAGCAATGTCAACACAGGAATGCAGGCTCCACACTTCACTGCAGACAGGAAAAAGAAAAAAAAACATTGAGGAGACATTCAAGGTTTTTTTTTTTTCACATTTAATAGGTCACTCAACAAAATATGTGGCAGTTATTCAGTCACCCATGTTTGCATAGAATACCCAAGCTTTCTGTTTTTTGTTTTTTTTTCCTGATTATGGATTTACTCGTGCTTTGCGACATTTAACCTGTCCTCTTGTCCCTAAAAGTTTAAACTCTGCCACTCTGGCACTAAATTTTGCACTGGCACATCTGCTCTAATTGTATATACTCTGAAATCTAATTTCACCCAAGTCTGACTTCATTGAAACCAGGTCCTTAAGAGAGAGAAAAAAAAAAAACATCTCTCGTTCTCTCGCTCCCTGCCCTGATGTCACTGGAAAACTGTTCTTCAGTTGCTAAGAGACCAGCAAAGAGAAAATATTTGGGTTGTATTTGTGGTTAAAAAGAGGAAATTTTAGCTGTACCAAATGGACAAAAGCACTTTCATCCTTGTTTTTAAGTACAGAGAATAATTGGTGCTGTCCAGAGCTATTGTGTTTATGTGCGATGGGCGCAGCGCAGTGCTGGCAAAAAGAAAAGAACAAAAATATAAACTTGGACCAACAGCAGTTTGCTTAGGTTTCAGTCTATTTGTTTTGTGAACTAGAAATATTAACAAGAGATCATCCTGTTTTTTTTGTGTGTGCACTCTGGTTCCAAGCACACTTTGTCAGTACTTTACAGCTTGTATTTGAGGGCTAACAAAATATCCAGTTTTACCTACAGTATGTGTGTTTTGTTGACACGGTGTGTGTGCACGTGTCTGTTGTCGAGGTATAATTTAGCAACTGGGCAGAACTTAAACTTACAGAGTGGGGCCTAAAAGTCTGAGTCAACTACCAAGAACTGTTTGTTTTTATCATTTGTTATGACGTGAAACATTGACTGATGGTTGCTTAACACCAGCAGGGTGGTGGAAATATCGCTGTGGAAGCTTCACTTATGTCAGATTAAGTGACTTGCACGGGATCATCTACACATTGACCAAAGAGTTGGGCCACTCTGTTCTACAGAGACACGCACACATAAAAGCGTACCAGGCTAATTTGAAGTCCAAAGAAAAGCAACCGTAAAAAGAAAGTACTCTTTTGCATGACTTTCCCTCCACAGTCCAGCCCAACTCATTTAGCATTTTTGGAAAGAACTGAAAAGGAAAATATGAAACATACTATACTATAACAAGACATGCCTGAAGACACTGCTCAAACACTTCTTGAAAATATTGATTCCTAAAGAGTTCAACCTGTGATTTTGGCTTACCAAATATTAAGAAATCCATCCAATTAATGTTAAACTATGGTAGCATATTGCTGCCATCATGACAAAAAAAAAAAAAAATTTGCTCAGTCTCATGTTAAGAGAATTTTTTCTTGTTTTAACACAATCCTTTTAATGTTATTACGAGAGAGTTTTCACATTATAAGATAGTTTCATGATGATGATGTACTTTTCTCGTTATTACTAGTTACTAACTTCAGTTTGAACAAGAAACGTTTCTGCTTTCTCATTATTTCACATACTTAACGTACATCATTAAAACAAGAAAAAGATTAGTCAGTGCCTAACGAGACGATATTGTAGTAGTAGTAGTATTGTGAAGATGATGAAATAATGAGAAAGATTGCGATTGTACATCACTATAACAAGAGTTTGTAACAAGATAATGAACTTTTTTTTTGTCATGATGGCAGCAATACACAGCCGTACTAAACAAACCCTTTTGACTTGTATTTCAAATGTAAAATGTATTTCAGTTTGGCAGTATCATGGGACACATATGCTTGGTCCACTCTAGATGTCTCTACCTGTCCTTCCCTGTAAACCTTAAACTTGCAACTAATGTGAACCCAACTTTATTATTTTTTTGTATCGACACTCATCTCTTCTGTGGTTATGTTGTGCAGCATTATAAAGCCTGGGACACTGCACAGGTTGGCCAAATATGTTTTCTCTACTGAGATGGAAAGAGAGGGATGAGCCTTGGGAGGAGAAATATGAAAGGAGAGACGAGGCAGAGGATAAGAAGACAGGACAGAAAAGTATGACTCTAGCGGACAGACTGGAGAGAGAAATTAAGCTATAACTGCTCTCAAAACGCAGATGTCAACTGGCTAAATCAGTCATCTCTATTTCAGGGGATCTTTCTGGTAGGGCTGGGCAATTAATCGAGTTTTCAATTACGATTTTGGCTTCCAACGATTATGAAAACAAGATAATCAAGATAAAACGATTATTCTGTTTCGCAGTGATGCTCGTTGAGAGACGGGCAGGCAGAGCGGAGTCTTCCTCACAGCGCGAATGCTTTCTCTGTCTGCAGTCTGTTACTGCGCACATGCTTACATGTAAAAAAGCTGATTAGAAACCTGGTTACGCGTATACATAGTAGAGAAATCAGTGTTCTCCAGGGAGTAAAATCTACCTGTGGAAACCAGGTTTCTCTAATCCCATACTCAGATTACAGAAAGCAGGTTTCTCGTTTACATGACAGTTAAGAAATCAGCTCTCTGGAGAAAACCGACTGTAACCTGGTTACTCAAGTGCATGTAAACACTGCATGATAATACAAGTCAATGACTTCTGTCAAAGCTCTCGTTTCTCGAAGTACGATGATGAATGATTGATCACTCGCCACACAACATCTTAACAATCACTACAATAACATGATCTCAGTTATTTAGGTCCAATTTATTTTTATTTATTATTTTTTACATATTATGTGTTTAGTAGTTTTCAGCAGGTCGTGTAAGCGCACTACAACACATTTGTTTTTCAGTTGAATTATATTTAAAGTTCCAGGAAATCCAATGTTAAGACAAGTTTTTTAAAACGTTCAATAAATGCATGATGTTTTCCAAAGTCAGTGAGTAATTGTGTTAAATAATCAGGATCTCAATATTGAGCAAAACAATCGTGAGATGGGGATGAAGGCCATCTGGGCTTTTAGTAAAGGTTTTTCATTACACCATTTGTCTATTTAAGTAGCATATCTGGTAAGTTGGTAAGGAAAAGGTACTGTAGAATGTAATCATTGTTGGTAGTCAGGAAGGCTTTTAATACACAATAGAGAGTAGACACAGAAAATATAAATGTAATGCGAATGAGTCATCACAACTCTCCAGCCTGGCCAAGCGACCATGCTCCAGAGCAGGGTATAAAAGGCTAGATATGAAGGTGTGGAAACAGGTTATTGTAGTAAAGAATTTGTCAACTGACAGAGGAAAAAAAAAAAAAAAAAATCTTCCACAGTTTTCATTTCTCCATACTGTCATTTATGAAGCTTAGTGTGTTTGCTCACCAAACACATCAACTGCATTTGTTTGTCCACGAAACATGCTAATCCTCTTATGTCGATTCTTTAGCGTACATGTTCCCTAACAGAATATAACCAGTAGCCTGGGACAATAAATATTCACTGTCAGGAGAAACCACAACAGATAACGTTACATTTGTGTTGTATTGCACGTGATGTCTAAATACAGCTGGGTGAAGTTCATAGTAAACTTGGAAGCAGATGATGAAATACAGCGATGGGTATTAATCTTTTTTGTGTACAAAGCATATCAGCAAATACACCACGTGCATCGTTCAACTTGGTGGTTGTTAGTCACAGAGCACAAGAAACTGAGCGAGACTGTGAGATCGAGTAAAGGAAAAGTGTAGGCTGGCTGTGGCTGGAAGGAAAAGAAAGGGGAGGTAGTGCATGTGTTTCTACTTTAGTAGGCACGTCAAGCAGGGCTGAAATTAGTTGTGATTTACTGGAATGTGCTGCTTACCGCTCGCTGCTCCAAACAGCAAAGGGGCAAAGTACGAGCTAATATGCTCCTTCCTCGTCCCTTTTTTTTCTCTCTCTCTCTTTCTAAAAAGATGAACGTCTGTGCATTTTTGTGGAGCTTTTACAAAGCTACAGTAGACCTTATCCAGTCCGTCTTGCTACAAGTGCTCTTTTGGTCAAAAGTATGTTCACACGTACAACTCAAGAAAGATGATTTTTTTTTTAACACTTCAGCGCTAAACCAGCTACCTGCTTGATTGAGCATCCACTGTTCAGATGTTGTTGTTGTTGTAAAGAGATACGCTGAACAGTTTAATTTGAGCTTTTAAGCCGAGTGTTGAAATGTTTATATAATTGTTAAGAGTTTGTGAGGCTAAAGATGTCAGCACATGGAGTACCAATTCCACTGTCTGTTGTATAATCAAGATCATGTCTGCTGTGTGTGTGTGTGCGCGCCTATATACATTTATTCACTCGAGTGAAGTAAACAGCCGTTCTGCTTGGTCTTCTTAAAGGATCTGGCTGATATATCTTTTTCCTCTGTGCTTTAGACCTCCGTTGTTGTCTAAAAACTATTAAAAAATATGTCAGTGAGGCACAAAGACTATGTGCACAGTAGCTCCAAAAACTCATAACAGCGATCACGTTTTCACACTCTGGAGGGCACCTCTGTGTAAGGCAGACGCCACTGTGCATGGGCGGGAAGTTATCTGAGGAAATGTATAATGTAGTACAAAGTCAAGAGGTTGTGATAATTAGCACAACAAACTAATGAAGCTCTGTAAACCAAACCACATTCCCATGCGTGCACAGTGGCAACGGCACAAGAAAAACATAGAAAATTGCCAGCCATATCCTTTAAGACTTAAAAAAACAACAGAAAAAGTAAAACAAATTATAGCCTGACTGATATTATTGATATTATTAGCTTATTGTAGATATATCAGTATTGGCTGATAAATGACAAGTAAAGTATAGAAAGAAATGTTTTGGAAGTGTCTCCAGTCTATAGTTTATCCACCAGAGAGAAGCAACAAGTCCTGAGCAGTACATTTCCAGGTTGCAGTTGTTAAAAAAATAATTAAGGGGAACCTTGTGTTTTTTATGTTATGGGTTTTGTGGAGGAAAAAAAATAGAAAATAATTGGCCCGTGTATCATTATCAGATTTTTTTTTAAATTCTCAAATATCAATATTGGTATCAGTCTAAAAAGTCCTGTATCGGTCAGGTTATAATACAAATGCTCAGTCAGGCAGTCAAAACTCGTCTCCCCACAGTCCATTAAACCGGTGTGTTGTGGCCTGTATGAAGCTCGGGCCGTGTTATTGACTGTCTGCCAGCAGGCTTCTTTTCCCCCGGGCCAATCGATTTGCTAGTCTGGGTCAACCAATGGTCCAATGGGCCGACGAGTTCTCCATCCACACACACGTACACCCACAGCAACAGCCAATGATCGATCATCAGTATCCTACCTCCTCCCATGATCATATCTGCCAAATTCATTTCACCGTTTTAGTTACCATGGCATCCTCCACTTCCTGTAATTCTATGCATGTTGTTTGAATGACGTAGTTATCAACCTGTAGTTTTTTTGTTTGTTTCCTCTTTGCTGGCCTGCTTTTTTTTTCCTCCCCCTCGTCTTCTATTATCTCCTGTCTTCTTCACGCAAAAATTCCCCCCGCCGTTTTCTACCAATTGTTCTGCCATTTTACCTCGCTGTTCATCCTTTCCCTCATCCTTTCAATCATCTGCATTGTGGCATACCCTCCTCTCCTGCTTGTAGAGTGGTTGATCTGTTCACCCGAGACCAGTTAACCATACTTCTGCCTACTGGCCCAGGGGGAAGGCGGCAAGTCTCAGCCAGGTTAGTGACAACGTGAGGAAAGAATGAGAGATGAATACATTTTCAACGTATGGCGGAGCATAAAGTTGATTCATTCTACTCGACAGAGGCTCAACATCCAAAGGTCAGCTGATAATTGGTGAGACACGAATAAAGTGCTTCTTTTGTTTCATTTTGTTTTCATCAAATACTTGAGTAGCCCAAAGTAAGAAGTAGAAATAGAGTGATTTGAAAAAAGGAGACACACACAGGCAGCATCACACTAAGATAATTTAAATCTGATCACTACCTCGACGCTACCAGACTCATCATCTCAAACAAAACAAAAAAAAAAAAAAATACAGTTTCTCATTTGATTAGATAGTTGATCACTCCAGAGACAACCTGTTTCCAAGTAACAAGATTTTGTGAGATGAAATTTCATCAGTGGCCCCATCATTTATCCTTAGTGCAAACATCTCCCTGGCAGTAACGTGACTGATGGATGGTCAGTCTGAGCAACACTCAAACTACTGCAGAGCTTACAGTCATTAAATGCGATTAACATTTAATTACTGTCTCACTTTCACCTCTCCGCATTGCCAGTAGATCAGGAGAATGGCTTATTAGAGTTGAGCCTAAACTAACAGCTGCTGTAAAGATCAAATTAATCTTCAGATGAGTGAACGTGTGCGTGTGTGTTTGAGATATCGTAGTCCTCAACTGTCAGGGCGTCTCTGTCTGGCTTTGCAAAAGATTCTGCAAACTCGCCCTCTGCAGTAATATGAAAGGAGATGTCACAGTTTCTGCCTGTCAGTGTTAAGCTACAGTATTAGACTGATTATGATTAAGTAAAACATTGGTTAAAAGATTGAAACCTTGAGAAACAGCATTGTGTTAGTTGTAAAAATGAAAAATCAGCCTTATTTTATACTATAGAAGAGAAGGCTATAGATTAGCCATGCAATTAAAAACGTGTCAAGACGATGAACGTCTGACTTAGAAAGACACTGAGAATATTTGCACAGTGTCAGAGGCAGGCTGTTGGAGGTAGAGGAGAGAGTCAGAAGATGAACTGTCTCCCAGCCTCCCCAAGAGAGTGAAGACGAGGGGACAGGCAAGACATAAACCAAATGAACACACACAAAGAGAGGCTATAAATACACTTGCACACATTCACTTTCTCTCTCCTCCTACCAGTACACACACACACACACACACACACACACACACACATCCATACAGATGGGTGACAATTTAAAGGAAAAACCAACATAGAGTTTGCACAGGAGGGACAGGACATCATTCTCTAAAAAGACAAATGTTGGTGGATCGTGCTGTCTGTCCTCTGCCTGAGATGATGTTCATGTTAGCCTATTTCTTGTTGGTAGACAGCGTTATTTTGTTTGTTTTGCCCTAACCAGTCAATATCAAGTGTCATACACCAACATCCTTTTCAGTTGACACGGCAGCTACGGTAACGGTTGCTAGTGGTTAACTTAAGAAATATGTAGGGTTTACAATTATTTTCATTAAAGATTAATCTGCAGATTTTCTCAATTAAATGATTAATCTATAAAACATCAGAAAACAGTGAAAATGTCGTTTAAATGTTTAGATTCCAATGTGACAAAATCCCAAAATACTGAATTTACTACTATGCAGGACAAAGAAAAGCAGACGAGATGGGAACCGTCAAGTCTTTGGCATTTTTTCTTGAAAAATAGTTGCAGATAAATTTTCTGTTGATAGACTAATTGATTGACTAATCCTTGCAGCTCCAGAAATATGTCAATTTAGGAGTCATTTTTGTATGTGGACTTACAACAAGTTGTACAAGCTGTTGATTACGTCCACACTTGGCGCCCTTTTTCTGTCGCTATTTTTCATGACTGTAGCCAGGTAGCTAGCTATTAGGGCTGCACAATATATCATTTCAGTATCAACATCGCGATGTGCTCATGTGCAATAATCACATTACAGGACGCACTCGCAAGGTTGTCATTTCCATGACTACTCTACAAGAAAAGTGCTGACATTATGTAATTTAGTCTGATTTAAGGGTTCTTCGATACATGGAGTTTGATCAGTTGAAAAGTTAAAAAGTTACTGTCACAGGGCTGGTCCATGCCCTAATGTAAGAAATGCTTCACACACACAGAACTTGCAGTATCCAGATCTATCTGTACTTACGTCTTACCGACATATAGATAAATCTGTTTGTTGCTTGACTTTAAGAGTTTTACCATCAGCCGCACCGGGAGGCCTGTTTATCTTCCACCACACAGATTAACCATACATTTGAACATCGTTAGAAGTGGTAGATTACATGTAAATAACACAAGTCCATTTGTAAAGTTTATTAAGAAACGTGTTGTTTTTCCCCAAATACCTCTCCACCTGTTCTCTCTCCACTTGTCCATGCTGGTGTCAGAGTCTCATATGTGAAACCAAAAGTGGAGGAGTCCAAGCTGATTTCTGGAGGGGTGGCAGAGGGCTGAACCAAGTATGGTAGAAGTGGGAGGGGGGTTTTGTTTTGTTAGAAGAGGATAGATTTTTAAAACACCCAAATGATGAAAATTACAATTGGTAATTGTATATCTGTACATGAATAACACACTGCATGTGTCTGGTGAAATTTGTGTATTTTCTTCATATCTCAATATACAGTTTATCACAGAAAAAAAAAGATATGGCAATGTCAGTTTTTTCCGATATCATACAGCCCTACTAGCTATATAGGAAGATGATGATCCCAGCTCTTAATCCCGCTTTCTAGAGTTGATTGATTGACTGTTTCTCCAGCCAGAGGAAACAGCTATTATAGAATGAGTTCCCATCCAACAGTTTCAGTTTGTGCATAAAAAAAAGAGAGTGGGCATGCTGGAAGAACATTTTTACAAAATATGTTTGCAAGCTTAACTTTGCCTATGACAGTGCCACAAAGCTTTCTTTCACAAGGTAGAATAGTTTGTGCCTTTTTTATTCTGCAACCTCAAAAATGTCTGGCTTGTTCTTTCATTTGCAATGTTTGGGTCTAAATAATTGAGCTATTGAAGGTTTGGCAATTAATATTAATTTTAAGTGCAAGTAAGGGCTTTTGTGAGGAATGATGAAACCCACATTGCAGTCTTGGCATTGATGAACTCTTAAAAACTGGAAAGATGCACAGCCTTTCTTTTCTAGTCAGTCCAGCCTCCCACAAGGCTTACAGTACACAGCCCGACTGATGTCACAGGTTTTGCTTTTGTGTATCTTTTGTGTATCTGTAATAAAGACACCTCATCGTTGGCCCTCTTTGCCCTGGGTCTTTGAAGAGGAGAACAGCTTGAGTGAGACTACAAGTTTCTAGTGATTTGTACTTGTACTTCTTTTTTAAAAACACCCTCCTCCTGTCCCTGAGTACATACTGTATGCAAACAGAACGAACTTGGCATTGTGGATATAGTGGCATTGTGGATATAGCTGCCCCGTATAAACTGTCAGTTTACATTTAATATGCTTTTAACTGTTTTATAAAACTGTGTTAAGTGTTCTATTAGTCTCACTTTCTGTGAACTTAATAGTGATACTGTTGTAGATTGAGCGTATCTGAACAAAGGTGTGCTAGCTGCTGCTAGTTGAGTTTATGCTAGTTCACAGTCTGAGGCAGATAATTGGTTGCCTCCTCTGTGCCAAGGTGGCTAATCCCTTTGACCATATGTCAGCAGCTTGTCAAGCCCAGAGCCAGTACAGCAAAACGACAGAGCTATGCAGGACAGGAAAACACAGACACGCTGTGCATCCACATGTAAGCAGTCATTAGGCTTTTGAAGGTTTAGTTTGTATTAGTAGATGGGATTAGTAGGGTTGCTGTTTGAATTATCATAGTCATATTTACAGAGGAGGCCTGGTTAGTCACTTTGACTAGACGAGGACCCTTTTTGCACAACTAACGTGTTGTAGTGGGTTTTGAGGACAGAGGGGAAAGGAAAAGGTTGTAGACCATCATGGTGTCAGTGTGACACAGAGGGGTGGTCAGAGTGGAGCAGAGCAGTTTAAGGTACAAGCCAGCTGCTACTACATCACAATGAAGCTAACTGAAACCTGCTCACATTCCAGGAGACAGCAGCGGCCTCAGGGAGGAGGAGGAGGAGGAGGAGGAGGAGGCGGCGGCGGCGGCGGCGGAGGGAAGAATCAGTCTCTGCTGATACAACAGCAGTCACCACAACATCAGAGGGATCAAACCCAACAACAGTCTCCAAACCAACAGCAGCAGACTTTGACAGAAGTGGGAGATAACAGAAACAATAGCGGCGGCCGGCCGCCTCGCCAGTATCAAGGAGGACATGGGCAGCGCCAAGGCGGACCCCCACACCACGGATACAGCCAGAACCGGCGCTGGCACCACAATCAGAAAGGTCAGGGGCACGGACAGACAAATCCTACGTGTGATAAAGGATTACCCCCAAGAACAACCAAAGACAAAGAGACTGAGAATGTAAAAGTGGGCAACGAGCAGATCAGACCGACAGAGGAGCCTCAAGACAGCAGCAGTAAAAGTCCCAATGAGTCGCCCCAGTCTGAGTCAACACTCAACACAACTGCTTTCCCAGATCTGACATTTAATAAGGAATCTCCCAACCCACGAGGAAGTGGTAAGGCGAGCGAGGGCCAGTCGCAGCAGCCCAAAATCAGCTTGCTTCAGTCGTCAAAGGAGCGGCTGAGGAGGAGACTAAAGGACAAGGTACCGAAAAGCTGCTTAGAGCCTGTCATTCAGTATTAACACAATCAGGACTAATGTGTATGTGTACACACATGCTGCCATTTAGTCTTATAATTACTTTCATTATGTTCACACACCTACTGTACATGCAATTTCTTTAATATACAGACATGCAGACACACACTTTTCTCACACTGCCTTGCTTTTAGTCGCTTATGTACTTAGTTATTTAGCATTCAGATTGACACACTCAGACTGGCAGGGAGGGGAGTACATGTTCTCACTAAGGAGGTGATGAAACTAAAGTGGCATTAGCTTAACAGTTTTTGATGTTTTCCACTGTGTGCACTAAACTGGCGAGTCAGCCGACTGTGTTGCTGCTCGCAGCCTCCTCTTTCTACACCTACCTCATTACCAGCAGGGGTGGTTTGATTTGACAGCACAGGACTCCCCAGCAGGCAGCAAAGCACAAAATGATAAACATATCCTCAGTGACGCCAGTGAATCAATGAATCCAGACTAGGAGCCAGCGTTTTACTTGATGAGGGTATGCTGCATTCAAGCAACTAATATTCTAAATGTTTCTTTTTATTTTGCAACTTATTTAAGCAGCACGTGTGGTGAAATTCATACACAGATCACCAAACCAAAATAAGATGTAGCTTTTTATGTCACAAGCCATTGATTGGGTTTCATGACATGCTGATTGACATGTCATGACTGCAACTATACAGGAAGCAAAGTGAGTATCATCATGCAGGTGAATATATTAGCACATAAAGCAGTGTAAGTACAAGTCAAGAAACTCAACCACATTTCATCAACAAATCAGACTGGTAGTAGCCTTTAATCTGCCCATTTACTAGCCTGATTTTTTTTTTTTTTACTTTATTAAATTCTGCCTCTCATAATACCTGCTGCAATCATCCTGCAACACTATTTTTTTCTTTAATCACTAAAAAAAAAAACTCATGTTGAAATTAAAAACTGCATCATCACCAGTCACCTACCACTAATGTCCTGTCCCATCTCCTTCCTCAGGAGGAGGCACGCGTGCAGGCGTCAGGCTCCGGATCGCAGAACATGGACCGTCTGGTGGATCTCCTCAACAGCATGAGGAGCAACAGCAGCGGTGTGGAGCAGCAGCTGGCCTCTTTCATGGAGGAGGCGCAGTGCTCGGCGCGGTCCGAGGAAACCCTAGCTCAGGTGGTCAGCACAATCTACTCCAAGGCCGTGTCAGACAGGAGCTTTGCCGCCACAGCCGCCAAGCTGTGTGAAAAAATGGCGCTGTTCATGGTGGAGGGGACCAAGTTCAGATCGCTGCTCCTCAACATGCTGCAGGTGAGAGCGCTGGAGAGAATCTCAGCATTCAGATAACTTCATAACAGTCTAAATAATTTCATGTACCTACATTTTATATCAACACTAAGTTCTTAATTGACTAGATATAATGGATGGATCCGTTACTGACGGTGCCGAAGTGTAGTTATCGCTTGCGGCTGTCTTGGAGTACAGAATCGCTAAAAAGGCACCATAGTTGAACAGGGACAAAATAAATTTAGTTCTTCTTTTTGTCACCTTTTTCCACCCCTGATGAGTTTGCATCCCTGTCTAATAAATATCTCTCTTTGTTGCTGTTGGAGACCGTAGGAGGTAATAAGCTGCTGTCTTGATAATGAGCTGACACAAGAGCTTCTCCATGGTCAAAAAATGACTGACTCTGCTCCTGTCTGTGCAGCAGCAGTGTTTTGAATCTCAGTGGATCTTCAGCTTTGAATTAGAAAATAGCGCTATCTTCTGTAAAAAGTTGTGTGCACTTATATAATTGAATCTAGGTCACATTCTGATGGCTGATATCCAAAACCATGTTCTTTTTTTTTTTTTCAGTTTGTTGGCTCTATTACAGCTTGATGTGCGTTCTCTCAGTTTATAATAAAGTCACAATCGGTGCTAAAACTCAAGTCGATGCACATAAAAATGATTTGGCAACAGTTCTGATATTGAATCGTTGAAGTCATTTATCAAGCAAAAAGGTCAAACATTATCTGGCTCCTGCTTCTCCACTGTGAGAATGTGCTGCTTTTCTCTGCTTTATATAATGAAAAAAACAGTCAATTTGAATGTGTCACGTTGCTCTCTGGGAGATTGAGCGTGGCATTTTTTCACTAATTTATGACATTTTATAGACTAAAAAGGTAATTTGATTAATTGAAAAAAATATTCAGATTAATTGACAGTGAACCTGAAAAATTGTGCATCTTTTAGATAGAACTACCTTCCTTTGCTTTACTTTTTTAGCCCCTCACTGTGTTGCTTCCACCTATATATCCAAAGAAATACACAAGTTACTGTTAACCAGATGCTCATTTTAAGCTAGCAGCACTTGATAATACAGTAGATGAAGTATTTTCTTTACTGTGTGTTTTAAAAAAAAATCCTCTCTGTAATTTCAGCAGTTACAGTCAACCTTAGTTTTATATGGAAGAGCACTTTCAGGTGGAAGCAGACTGTGTGTGTGTGTGTGATGTTGTAAATGTCAGTGGGCAAAGTAGCGAATCAAAACACCCAGGGGAGAGAGGCCTGCCCCCCCCCCCCTTCACCCTCCATCTCTTCAGTTCCAGCCTTGCACCCGTGATGAAAACATCCTCTCAGCCGTTATACATTTCACTGCCTCCACCCCCTTTTCCCTCTCCTCCTCCTCGTCCCTCATGAGCTCTCTATTCCCGCGCCCCCTCGTCTGATCGCCTCCCCTCACCCAGAACGACACGGGCCAGTGCCTCGCTACTTCTCCTTGTGCACCCCCCCCTCTCTAACCACTCTCCTCCCTTTCACCCCTCGCTCCACTCTCTCGAGCCAGACAACTTTGCCAGAGTGGTCTAGAACTGTCTAGAAGTAGGCAAACAAGACATACACGCTGTCTTACGATGACATTCAAAGTCTAAATGTTAACCCACCTGCCGCCTCGCCGTGTCTCCTCCTTTTCCCTCCCTTCCTTCACTCCTACTCCTGTTTCCTTCTCCTGCAGATGCTCCTTCAGGCTACACTCCTACACTTTTTTTCCTTCTCTTCTGTTTTTGTGTTTTTTCCACTGAAACATCTCTTTCTTCAGATGTTGAGATTTTTATCCCAGCCCCAGCAGTAGCAAATCCTGCCTTAATCCTTTCACCCCCTTTTCTCCGCTTTTTTTAAAATGTATTCCCCCTTTTCACAGCTGTGTGGTCCCTCCTGTTCTTCCTTGCACTCTTTCATTCCACTTCCCAGCCAGCACGGACCCCCTTCTTGTCTTTGACATTTTGGCTTTTTGCTTTTAAAACATTTTAAATGTCATAAGTGGGCTCATGAAGGCCTTCATTAATGATGCACTATGTTGCTTCTAGACCCCTGGATCTCAATATGGGGGCAATTAGTCTGTGACCGCTCTGCTTATTAAAAGAGAGGCATCAGGGTTTGTTGCTGCTGTGATTAAACATAGCCCGCCTGTTACCTGTGAAGTATGCTGTTTATTTAGCAAGGCTTTTTTTTTCTCTCACCTATGCTGTTGGCATTTTCTTCATCACCTTCTTTTCTTACCTGAGCTTGTCTTTTCTTTTCACTTCAACCATCTTTTTTGTCAGCTTCACAATGTCTCCCCCCCCCCCCCCCCCCCCCCCCTTTTTTTTTTTTTTTTTGCTGGTTTGTGTAAGTGTCAAATACCGAGGCGATGTCCTTGGTAAGTTCTATGCAGGGTGTGTGCCGTTGTTTTTGAGCGTGTACGGTGTGTTTGTTTTTCACAGCGTGGACTTTTCTGTTGGATCCATTCAAAGCTGGATATTTTGTGTTTGTCTGCAGCCGGGAGAGTATTTTCAGTGTAGTTGTACGAGTCTGTGAGAATATAAGCCGCTTCCAGTGCACTTCAATCCGCAGTAACAGGCAGTACACTCTAGAAAAAACAGGAGAAGCAGAGTCAGTTAATAAAGTTTTCGCTTAACCTGCTGTATAACATCTCTACAAGTGCGCATTAAGCATTAACCCATATTAACCCCAACACTTTCACAGCACTGACACGGTTCACTACCCTTCACTTTCAAACTAAATTAACATATTCTCCTCTAACTCTGGCAGATAAAAGAAATCCATGAATATGTTTAATGTGTTTTTCAACTGCTTTTTGGCTTGAAGTACTTCAGGTTGTGAGGTTAATACGTGTGTGCCACCTACAAAAACTCCCATTACAGAGATGGTAAAGATGTTAATGGTGATTAATGGCTCTGCCAGGAAAGATAGTTTATCACTGCTGATAAATTTATGACACACTTAAATATCCACCTACCTACCTACCGCCTACTTAGAGCTTGTATTACAGATTTACAAAAGCTGCCTGTGTATCTTTTTTTCTTTCTCCTCCTCCCCACAGAGGGACTTTGCACGTCGTGACGAGCTCCAGCAGTCGGATGTGGAGAGGTGGTTAGGTTTCATCACCTTCCTGTGCGAGGTGTTTGGGACCATGAGGAGCAGTTCTGGGGAGCCTTTCAGGGTGCTGGTCTGTCCCATCTACACCTGCCTACGAGAGGTCTGTATCCAGCCCAGCACACAGCTACACCTTTTTTTAAATCAATAAGTGTGTCAATAATCAATCATCCCCCATCCACATGTTCCAATAAGAAGAAAGTGCCCAGCTGCGTCTGCATATTTCGTCTGTTCAGATCAATACGTGTACAAAGCCAGCATTTCCTGTTTTTGGCCAGACAGTCTAGACAGCAGACACCACAGTGGGTTTGGTTAGTGGTGCAAACAGTTAGGACATCATGAGTTCCAGGAAAATGCATGACCCCAGGTCCAGTTCTCATTAGCTGGTCACACTCTCTTACACACACACACACACTCTCTTCGGTCACCATGGAAACCATATAGGGTAGCCACAGCAGCCCCACCGCGATACAGAAGTGGTTAACAGATGGAATATTGAAAGGGGAAGCGAGCGAGGGTTGGGGGGGGGGGAAAGAGAGAAGAGGTGAGAGGAAGCGGAGGAGACTGTGGTCAGGTCGACAGTTACTGCGAAGGAAGTTTACTTATGGTATGACAGGTAGAAGAGAAAAGAAAAGTGATTGGGGAGATGACAGAATCCGGGAGTGAAAATTATTTTTAATGTGTAGTTTGCGATGGAGGAAGATATAATGGCAGGGTTTGAGGCGTGTGCCAGGTAGTTTCATCACCCGCGTCCACACCTCCTCCTCCGGTCTGGCACTCAACACACACACCCTGCGTCTGGGTAACAAACGCAATGCAACACTATAATGCCATCCACACCCTGTCTAAGCGTGTGCCCAGGGCATTATCTCAGCTTGTTAGGAGACTCCGCAACATGACCAAGGGTGTGGACATGCAGCGGAATCAGTCAGCAATACACACAAGCGCACCTCCATATTCCAGCATCAGCAGCGTCACATTTAGGTTGATGATGCTTCAGGTCAGAACACACCTGTGAACAACTGTCAAAATATTTGTATAATTATATGTGTGTGTGTGTTTGGGTTTGTGAGCCAATGTGACAGTCTGTGTTCCCCAGAGACATTGTTCCTGATTTTTTTTTTTTTTTTTTTTTTTATCCATCTGCTGTTTTGACTGTCCTGTTGTAACATGTAGTTGTCAGATTCCAGCTAAAAACTATGCCATAATGTGCGCCCGCCTCTGTGTGGGTTTGCATATGCAAGCACATGTGCCTCTCATCCATTCATGACTGACAAGCTGTTTAAAATATACACATTTTCTAGTGGTTTTTAAAATGCCACAATCCACATATATGCAATACATTAGATAATCCTCAAGTAAGTCTGCGCTGAAGCACACCTTCAAATGAATCTTCACCTATTCCCTTACACACCATGATCACTTGCCAGAAATGTTAAACCTATATCAATTGACACCGCACTCTCATATGCTCAGCGTTTAAGTTGATTTAGCAAACGTGTTAGCAAACAAAAGCCTGTCTACACATCCAGCAGAGATGGAGCAACATTAGCATTCATTTGGAGTTGTGTTTCTGGTCACCTGGCGAATGTAAATCCAATATTCACTCTACTATTACTTCTGTTTTGCTCTCCACCATCTCCTGAGTGAAATATCTGGCTCTTTAGCAGCTAAATGCTCCATTATGTTCAGCAGCTAGTTGCCTACTTTGTCAGCTGTTAATTTCCGGGGAGGTAGTGCGCAGTTGGTTTATTAGAGCTTTTTCACTGAAAACTGCTGCCTGATGCGTCTGGAAACGATGCTGATGAGAGCGGTTAGACTGAACCAAGACAGTTAAACTGGGGGCTGTAAAACTGAAATAATGAGCTGAAAGATGCTAAAATGCTCCGTGGAGCTGAGGAGAAGTGCAGAGTTGTCATTATTGGCGACTCATTTCACGTTACATGCAGTCATTTGATCCATTGTTAGAGCTGCAATAATTAATCAACAGAAAATTTTCAAAATTATAATTTTTTTATTTAATTCTCTGGTTCCAGTTTCTTAAAAGTGAATATTTTCCGGTTTCTTTAGTCCTCTGTGATAGTAAACTGAATATATTTGCGTTGTGGACGCTTTGTCGGGACAAAACAAGACATTTAAGGTGAAATGATGTCAGCATTTTTCACCATTTTTGACATTTTATAGACCAAACAACTAATTGATTAATTGAGAAAAATAATTGACAGATTAATCAGTAAATAAAATAATCATTAGTTGCAGCTCTAATACTTACTTACTGATAAAAGAAGAGAAACTTTTAATTAATGTTTTTTTTGTTAATCAAACTGCCAACTTTTTCTGTTGAATGGAGTCTCACTGTGCAAAATTTGTGACGCAGAAGTATTCCTTTGCTTGTTTATTCGGCTTGCTACTGTTGCAGCATGTTACTGTGGTTACATTGGTTGTTACAAAAAAATTTAAACCGAGTGTTTAAATTTAGAACAGCCACTGAGCCAAAAGACATGTGCACTAAAAGGTTTTAATACACCTACTCTCTGGCAAAGCAGAAATTAATATTTACCTAGAAAAAAATATGTAAAGCGCTGCCTTTAGTAGACAAGATGAAAAAACTGGATTCTTATTAAAAAACCTTTGTCTTTTTTTATTTATTTATTTTTTTTAAAGGTAAAGGAACTAACAAACATGTCTTTCTTATAGAGGAACAGAGCATGATAGTCGTGAAATTGAGGACAGGTAGCAGGGCGCTTGAATTCACAGATAAAACCATCTTTTATTAAAGCAAATGACCTGCATGTGGCCCACAGAGGCTTTCATCAGGATATTGGTTTGCAGTTGCAGACTGCAGAAAGCATGCATACACTGTGTCTGGTGGTGACATCATTAGCTATTTATATTGTGCCTTGGTATCCCGCCTCGAAATTCAACATGAGCCTTAGTCAACTTAGTCATAGTCAACTCCGATTATATATGTTTAATTGACAATAATTATGCACATATGTTTGCTTTAAAAATCTGTATCTTGAATATTCTGAGTATCAAGAAATTGTAGGTGTTGCAGTCTCAGAACTGTTCATTTCTGAACAGTTCTGAACCATTTCATCTTTTTAATTGGCCTTTCGGGCCAATTTATCCCCGATTCACCCCTCCCGGCAATCGGAGGAGAAATCTGGTCTGGGACCTTGGTCGTTACCGATGTTCAGCCCAGATTATCTGGCAATGTGAGGGGTCGCAGACTCACCGGGGCCTCCCCGATAATTTCAAACATGTTTGATATTTAAGAGTTAAAATTTGGATGATTACGTCACTACTTTCTGAGCGGGACCACAGTAGCCAATGAGAGACACAATTCTCCAAGGAGACGAAGTGTTACAAGCTAACGTTAGTCCTGGAGCACCTGATGGTGTTGCCAAGCCCTTGAGGCTAATGTTAGCTAGCATACTACTGTTGACAGATATGAAAACTGACAGTTAGAATCTCACTTCCAGTTCTCGCTGAAGAGCAGACAACCCATGTTGTCAACCATTTTTTCATCCAGACTCGTTTAGCCTGCTTTTGGTTTTTTTTTTTTCTCACTGCAAAGCATTACTAAAGCAAGTTGTTGCAACATGTCAGTCTCCATTTTGTTTACATCTGCTTTCACATGAGATCACGTGAGGTGGCGCGTTGCTCCCTCTGGCACAATAATCTTAATAATATCCTGTAGTGTGTGATGCGCCGTCATTTTCAAATCTTGCAGCGTGTGCATGTTTGAGGTTAGCGAGAAGAACATCTGTGAACTTCCTCCATGTGTGCGTGATGCAGCCCGATTTCAAAACCGGATAGGTTTTTAAAACTCCTGTAGACTAAGCCCGGCTTATGGGAAGTGCTGGTCCAACGCTAGACCTGCTGTTGCTATGCAACTATTGGAAACCCAGTTGAAGTTGAAGTAGTCATAACTCTAACTTTGAGCGCTCCCGTGTGTCATTAGTGTACAGTTGAAACATGTTTTCCTCTCAGTATTGGTGCATCCTTTTTCTTTTTTTTTTTTTTTAAGTCAGCAGTGTGATGACAGGTTTCAACATTTACAAATATACATGCGTTTGATCGAAAACATCAAACTGAAAGACAGTAAAAGCCTGAGCAAGAAAATGTACATGAATAAGGATGTTTTTCTAGTTGAGTTCATTCAGTCACTGAAGGTGTTGTTTGTCATGTTGGATGCATTTCTTCCATTCAGCGCTACAAGAGAATCACAGCTGTCCTAGTTTTTGTTGATTTTTATGTTCCTGATCAAAATGTCTTTTGAATGAATAAACCGTAAATGGAAATCACACAAACCCAAGGCTTCCCTGTGAAGCTAGCTTTGTTACTTCATGATATAACTGACAGGCGATCCAGCTGACTGTTGTCAGCTTCTGCAGAAAAACCGTGTGAGTTAAACAGTCTCGCAGAGATCTTTTTATTCTGAAAAAGCTCCTTTTCCACTGAAAAACAAAGGTAATACGGAGCGATGGAATGTATGCTTTGGTGTATAGAGGAGAGCAGATAGATAGGAAAAAAAGCTATTGCAAAGGATAGAACTGATGATAGATGAGTATAGATTAGACCATTTTAAATGTATTGAGCAGAACTTCACCCTCGGCTCCCCAGAGAACTCATTATGAGCTAATCCTGCTTGTCGCATAGTTCTCCCTCTCTGGGAGCGACGAGACTCGAGTTCCCACATCAAACAGCTACGCTGTCACCACACCCGTTTAAGCATACTGAGGAGCTGACGTCTGCGCTACTGCCGGGCCTGAATGATAGGTGGAATACCATCAAGCTTACAGTGTGGAAACAAGAGGCCAGCTTGCGTAGAAGGTGGATCACAGCATCAGATAGTGATTTTTATTCCTTTTTCCATAGATTTCAGCCATCATTTCCATGACAGTGTTCTCTCTTAAAGGACAGCTTCACAGTTTTTCAAGTCTTGTCTTAAAACAATAGTCAGGTGCTCATATGAACATTGAAAGTGTTTTTTTTCTCGCTGTAATCATTCCTCCTGTTCATACTGACCGTTAGAAGATCTCCTCCAGCCCTCTTTTGAGCAAAAATGTATTTAAAAGTTTATCTGAGTCAGCCATATGAGTTAGTTAAATAAAGTGGATATCTTCCTCTTTGAGTCTTTACTGTTCAGCTGCAGTGGAAGACAGTACCTTTGAAAGATATACTCAATTTGATTAATTTGGACGGCTGAAGCTTCATATTAGCTTCACATAAACTTTCTTTTTTCACAATACATTTTTGCACCAGAGGAAGACTGTGGATTTTGTCCCCCATCAGTTACATTGAAAGTACATTATAAAGGGATCTCTGAATGGCCAGTATAAACAGGAGGAATGTTTGCAGTCAATGTTTGTTTGGGCACCTTAATATTGTTTTAGGACAGACTTTAAAAATTGTGAACCTGTCGTTGTGTATGGACTCCTACTAAGTGTTAAAATGAAACACAGTCAGACTTTGGTTGGCTTGTATGTAACTGCCAACTGAAAACACAAAAACATTATCCTTGCTATTATTCAGTTTGATCCTGTTGATGTTATTCACATTACAATCACATATCCTGCTCCCAAACACACTGGTTTCCTGTGTATTCAATGCATGATCTCACTTATTTTTTCCATAAGTAAATCCCTGTATCCTGTATTTATGTCTTATTTTGCTCATACTGCAGCAGGTCTACCCTTCCAAGGCTTAATTAGACATCACTTCACTTCCCCCGCCCTCCTTCCTGTTACTTCCTTTCCAACCTCCCTCCCTTAATCAAAGACTTTAGAAACAGACTTGTAAGGAGTAAAACAGTCTTCGAGCTGGAAAAGGAGTATTCAACAACCTTACAGCCTATTTAATCTGGCACTAGATGCTCATATATAGCATTTTGGTCTACTTCACTTTGCTGTCATCCCTCCCTTTATTGTTTCAAAGTGCCAGTTGTATGCCCATCTGTCCATGGGGCCAGCTCGGGGGAAAAGCCAGCCAGCATGTTTACCAGCTCCACTGTTTGTTTTTGGCTACACTGTGTGTACAGTATGTGGATATACAGTGTGCATAAGCAAGCCTTGATGTGTGATGCCAGGATGAAAGCCGGCTCTGTTGTCCTCCAAGATTTAAAATGTTAATAGAGAAAATATTTACAATTGGGATTAGGTCTTTTTCTTCTCTTCTTCTCTTGTGAACTGATTAACACACACAAACACTAATCTCCTCATGTGGCCCATATATAAAATATACATTATGTATGTTTGTTCACTGCTGCACTTCTTGATGTTGCTACATCTGGATTTCTCCTGTTTTTATTTTATTTCCTGGAAAGTTTCTGTGTAATTTTCTGGTATGTAACGGTTAATTTTTTAGGATATTTTACAGAAAGAGTGGTGCAATTTGGTACAAATCATATGAAAAAACAGAAAAGTGTTCATTATATTTGAGCTGTTTGCAAAATTTGCAAAAAATTCTAAATAAATTAGACTAATTAAAGGTATAATTGCAGGAATCGGTGGTTGGTGTTTGTAAACACACATCATTCAAAGTTGGCCCCTCCTCCCCGGACCAACGAGCGAGAGAGAGAGAGAGAGCAGCGGTGGTCAGGCGAGCTAGAGAGTGAATGAAGAGAGCAAGCGGTGCTGTCGAGAACGAAGCGGTGAATCAGAGAAATAAAACATTATTTTCTTATTGTTTCACAGCGGTTACGTTCTAAAGCACAAACACGCCCACTCTCTGCTCTGCGTGTGTGTGACGGTCAAACAGACACACCGACAGCAGAGGAGCAGCACACAGCAGCTCTCTGCACACAGCAGAGGAGGGAGACGGAGAAGCAGGGGAAGCACTGAATCAAATAAAAACACAGCGATGTAACCCGGTCGCTGCTCTGAGTCCCGACCTCACACCCTGGGCGCTGTTATTGGCTGGAGGCTACACACCCACTGCCCAGAGGTCGACGCCCAGAAGCGTTCTGAACACAGCAAAATAAAAGGAAAAAAATAAATTATAGGCAGAGAACAGAGTCTCGAGTTTTTGTTTTTTTTTTTAAAGGAAAATCCTGCATAGTGGCTTTAAACTTACAGAACTGTCAGAAAAATACTCAGTGTGTAGTTTTGTGTGCCAAACTAAATATTAGTATGTTTGATTGTTTCTTAAAAACTCTATAATAACTGCATTTCTCCTTTACTACCAAATTACATAAACCAACTTTTCCCCCCTATGTTTCATTTTGGTATAAGTTGTACCAAATTGCACCAAAATGTCCTGAAAATCAATCATTGACATACAGTACCTCCAAATTACACTGAAAATTTCAAGGAAATGAGTATAAAATTAAGGGACCTGTAAAATAAAGTGTTTCGCTATATTCATACATTATCTGTTCTTGTCTCTTGTAGTTGTTAGAGTCCACAGATGTTAAGGAGGATGCAGTCCTCTGCTGTTCTATGGAGGTAAGGACCACACACACACACACACACACACACACACACACACACACACATGCAGAATACTTGCGTCTTTGATTGAACCTACAGGCTAATTTGAAATCTGTGCAAAATTAACTATAGTAAAACATCTAAACAAAAGTAATAAACAAATACTAACATCATACTTATTGAATCCCGTAAAGCCCATGTTTCGTTTTATCTGTTTTATCTCCAGTATGTAATATAGCAAATGTGTTTTATAACCATCTCCAACACACATCTTTGTTATTCCAAAGCAGCAGTGTTTGTGTTCTGACCATCTCTGCTCTGCCAGTCTCCTGAGGGTTGTGAATAATAAAGTAGTGCAGGTGAAGTAGAATTATAGATTAAATCTGATTCATATTGTATGAGAGCAGAAAGCGCTCACAATGTCTGAGGGTGAAAATAAGGCCGAGAGGTTCAAGAACAGAAAGAGCAAAGACAGGTGAGCTCTGTTTGGCAAACAGTTCCCAGATGCTCACAAACACAGCCTTCCAGTCTTGATTACTTACTAGCGTGCTCCCACACACACACACACGCACACACACACAGCTATATGGCCAGAGGGTGTGTGAACCTCTGCTGTCTGACTGTATCCACAGTAACAAGGTGCCAGACGTTGTGTCTTGCTCTCTTTAAGGAAGACACACTCTCTCTGACCTCCCACTTTTCTCTTCCAGCTGCAGAGCACGGGGCGTCTCCTGGAAGAGCAGCTTCCAGAGATGATGACGGAGCTTCTAGCGGCCGTCAGGGACAAGATGCTTTGCCCGGCCGAATCCCAGCTGACCCGCTCGCTTCTCATGGAGGTCATCGAGCTGCACGCACACCGCTGGAGCCCCCTGGAGGCTCTCACCACCCAATACTACAACCGTACCATCCAAAAGCTTACCACCACTGCCTAGGCCCCTCCCTTGCCTGGGAGGAGAGGAGACAGTCCCGAGGAAAAAAATTCTCTTCTAGTTTGCCCATAACACAAGAATCTAAGAATAACGTCACTTTCCTGCCTAAGTAAATACCTGCTTTAAGTTATTATTGAACTTAACGGTTCAAATCGATCATTCCTCAAAGATAGGTGACCACACTAGCCACAGAAGGGGTCGCCCTGAGCAATCAAGGCAACACTACATGTGGCGATCAAACAATGAAAGCCTACTTGACACAGATTTGAGAAAACACTAACTAATAGACGGCCAGTAGGGGCGTGCTTGGCCACACAGAGTCCAGCAGCTCGCCTGGCTGTGGCTGCTGAGGGATAAAGGAGGGAACAGACAAGAGAGGGGTCACGCAGGGGAGAGGAGGAGAGGGCAGCAGCCTGTCCGTAGGGAATAGAGAGATCTGTACCCAAAGATGAATGGGGGGTGGGGGGGGGTGGCTGGGGGGGGGCTCAGGGTAGTCGGTGTCAGTCTCTTCATTGTGTTCGTTTGCCCATCACCCTCCCTTCTCTCTGTCTCTCCGTCAGCCCCTGGGGTCTGAGTGGCTGATAAAAGAGAGAGGAGGAGGAGGCAGAGAGTAGACACGGTGCTGTCTGTCTGGGCCGTCTGCCCCCGCCGGGCCAGGGACCGGGTCAAAGGGCCTCGCTGTGGGGCTCCCACTGCTCCTCCCCGCCTTTGTCTCCCCCAACTCACCACATCCCCCCCCCTCCCCCCCCCCCCCCCCCAGCAGGAAGCCTTTTTGTGGGGATGAGACAGCGGGCCTGCTGGGCCAGGCTGGGCTCGGGATAAAGGATCAGGCTGGCTAGAGTAGGGTGGCAGATGGCTGCTTGAGCCCTTGTGAGACGACACACTCCCAACACACACCCCTCTAGCACCCCAGCGCCCTGCTCCCCGAGCTCGGGCCGGTGTTCGCAATAGAATCAGTAGAAATATTGCAGTGGTGGTGGGGGTGCAGCATTAGATTTAATTCTTTTGTTTTTGTCCTACAGGGGAATGTCTCTTCTCTTCTGTTAAGCCGTGCATGTCCATGCTTTGTTAACCACATCATGATATTATTTTTTTAATCATTTGTTTTTATTATTGTTGTTGTTGTTTCATTTTTGAAGTCTTGTTTTTATGATAAAATGTATGTATGAGATATTATAGTGGTAGGCCTTATTGCACAGGTTTGATTTGTTTGCACTGTTTTGAGGCGATTTGCTTTAAAAAATTTAAAAAAAAAACATTGAATTTGAATCAGTGCTTGTGGATTAATATTAAAGATCTCAGTAGTGAGAGAAGTGGGTTAAGCATAGTGAGGGATTTTAGGATGTTTTAATGGACTAGTGGCCTTGTCAATTATCCATTTTTTTTAGGAGCTCCCTTGTTTCAGGGCCTGTGGCAGCGGAGGGCACACTGAGAATTAACAGTTATTCACATCATTCTGTTGCTGAATAAAAAAAAAACAACACATTTTGAAGAGGAATAAGGTGACGTGACAACAAAAAAAAAAAGAGCATGGCACACAGAGAAAAGAGAACAGAAGTGAAACGCTTCTTTAAAATTTTCTCCTACTCAAGCCATTCTTTGCAGTGGACGTTTTGCAAGTGTTTAATATCGACTGTATTTGATCTTGCTTTGTTTTTGAGAAAAAATGACAACTATTAACCTGTGTATTTGAAGATGACAATGAAAAGAAGAAAATCTTATTGTATGACCTCATTAGCTAGTCATATGTGACCCTTATTCCAGCTAACGTGTGTACTATGATATTGACGTACCAAGCCAATCATGTACCATTTGTAAATGGGCTCTATATATAATCCGCATACAGTATATTTACAAGTATTTAAAAACATTGTGATCGAGCTGTCGGATGGGGAAAAGTGCAACAGAAATGTTGCACGTAGGAAGACTGTGGTTGTTGTCGTGGCTATCAGGAATTAGCTCGTTGCTTGGAAGTAGTCACATACACACACACACATGAACATATGCACATGCATACATATACTTAGTTTCCCATTGAATCTCTGTGGGCAGTTTTAAGTGTTTTTATATTATTTTCTCTGTCTTGCATCAAGAATTAAGATCCTGTGTGGTAGAAACACATCCCAGAAGATTAGTTAGATGAGAAGGGTGATTTCAAACTCACAAATGTTTTTGCAGGTGCAGCCTAATCATCTGTGAAGAGTGTGTCTGTTAAAAAAGTGATTTGTTTCATTGTTTTTGTTTTGTTTTTTTTGTCTTTTGTTGTCTTTATTTTATTTCTAGGGCTCTATTTAAATTATATTTAGCTCATTTATATATAATTTTCTCTTCTGGTGGGTTTTCAAGACATCTGAAACAGTTGTGATACCTAGCTTGCTGGCAAGTGTGTAAGTGTGGTATTACTGTGTTTTAGTTTATGAAAAGATAAAATATTACCCATTGGTCAGTTTGCATTATGCAAAGAGCGGCTCGCTCTCACAGCAGATGGGGGCAGGTGGGATCCCCCCCCCCCCCCTTCCTCCTCCTCGTCTGTGGCACTGGAGCCTCCCCACCCCGCGTGCCCTTAGACCCCTCTGCTCGGGTCACATGACTCACTCGACATTTGAATGAGACACACCTTCATTTGCATATTCTCATGAATATTGAAAAACGAGGCTCCGGTCGGCGCACAGACAAGCTGTAGATTCGCAATAGTGGGTCATCTGTGAGCTCTTGTTTGTTTTGTTTTTCTAAGCAACTGAAAAATAAACTAACAGGAAAAAGATGTGACGGAAGAATCTGTGTTGTGTTTTTTTTTTTTTTTTTTCCTGTCGGCTCACTTCATCATCAGCGCGGTCACATGGGAGTTCGATTCTCAAATCAGCGTGGCATCATGAAGATATTCAGACATCACAAAAGACACACAATGGCGCACACATCGTTTCCTCTGCCATTACCAGATAGACTGCGTAACTAATCTTGGCACCACAGTAGGCCATTATACTAACAATTCATACATGTCCACACTGGAACTCCTCATTTACATGTCTGCCTTTACATCGTCACACATTAAAACAGACCACACTTCAGAATATTAACAACTCGGTGTGTTTTGTGTGAGTGTTGCAGCACGTCCTTGGCCCGGTGATTTGCCTTTGGTTAGCCCTGACACATGCCTGGGGCTCCCCGACCGTGGCGTCCCAACGGGAGCTCTCAGTACCGTGGTTACCTCCCCACTGAGGCCCCCATCCCCAGAACCTATAGGACGTCCTTCAGCACTCGTCCACATCAATCAACACGATCCCAAGTGTGAATATTTATATATGACAGAGAGAAACACTTTGTAACAAAAGCTTTGTTTCCTCGTCCGTTGAGTCCTTGACAGAAATGGATTTATGACAATGGTTTTCCTTTCATTTAGAAGCACAACACGTGTAAGCTCCTCTTAACACTGCAAGCAGAAAAATACAAACAGGACAATGGGGAAGATATACAGTAAGTGTAAAAAAAAAAAAGATTCAGCTGCTCTAGTGGAGGAAGAGAAGAACGAGTAAGTGGGAAGAAATGGTGACAGACGAAGTGAAATAAATGTAGGAGGAGATGAAGCGAGGATAGTATAGATATAAATATATATGGAAATGCTTGAATCTTGGTACAGTATGGGAGCCTATTGAGGAATAAATGCAAATGGAAGAAAGACAGAGCCGGCCCTGGCTGACAATTAGCATCATGGTTAATTTAGCCATGTGCGGTGAAAACAGACAGCTGAACAGGCACGTTAGCCCTAAGGGGCGATGCCTTGTTGCCTGGCTATGCTGCTGGAGCCTAAACCCTTAAGATGCTGTAGCTGTGTCTCTAATTTAGAATCAGATCACATTACAACAAGATGGTGTTATTTGTATGGACGCAGAGAGACACAATGAAGGGAAAAATTAAGAGGCTGGGAGAAGAGACTTATGACTGTGGGCTTTATGGATCAATGTAGGCCGTTTTTATGGTTAATTTTCAAATCAAAATGTTTGGTTTATGATGCTTACTGGAGCTTAAACAATTAATCAATTAGTCAATCAAAAGAAAATCAATGAGCAACTATTTTGGTCATTTTTGAGCAAAAATTATAAAAAACTCCCTGGTTTCAGCTTCTCAAATGTGAGGATTTGCTGCTTTCTTTGTTATAATTACAGTAAATTAGTATCTTTGGGTTGCAACGAGCCGCTGGTACCAGAAGTGAAAAGCAAAAGTAAAATTTTTGCTTTAAATGATATTCTTAATGTTATTTAAAGAAACACGGGAAAATGTAACGATCCTATAGGTTTGCGTTGTGGCAACCAGTTTTAATTATTTTAACTTTGTTTTTGAGAAATCATGTTTTGTCCGTCAGTTTGGCGTGGTGGATGGCTCAAAATACTACAACACCCATGAGCCTCGGCCAACGTTGCCATGGGGAAGAAGCCAGCAGCATTACCAGATGTACGATAATTATCGTATTTGTACGATAATTTTACTCTTTGTACGATCAATAATGCCAAAAGTCCCATAATGTACGATAATTTGATCGTTTTGTGACACTTAGTAGTTGTAATCAGTCTAGGAAGGCTATGTGGAACTTGAGCTGATATGTTATTTATTTAATTTTCATGTAGATGCTGAACAGGCTACAGCTCGTGTTGTTATAGTTTACTATTGTAGCCTTTAGTTTATGGAACAACTTTGCTTTTGTTCCAATGTTGGGACATTTTTATTTGAGTGAGTCACTACCTCCTTCCACACATCATATAACTACGTCAGCAATTTTTCATTTTTATTTTTTTAAACAATCTGGCTAGATTTGTAAGTGGTGTCAAAAAGTCGTTTGTCTCAATAAATACGTGTTTCTGAAATTACACATTTACGTCTATTTGTTCTCTTGATTATGACTCGCGTACAGTAATTTTCCTCAAAATATGATCATTTTAAGCCTCTGGTACAATATTTTAAAATTTCCCTTCTGGCAACGCTGGAAGCCAGTCAGAGTTGCAAATCGCTTTTGACCAGGAGCTGCAGCAATTGCAACTATTTTGATAGTACAATAATTCAATGATCAACATTTTTTATGCAAAAATGCCAAATATTTGATGGTTGCAGCTTTTTAAACATGATAATATGAAGCTTTTTTAGACTGTTGATCAGACAAAACAAGACATGGGCTCTAAGAAATTATAACAGACATTTTATAGGCAAAACTAATAACCGAGGAAATCTGCAGATTATTAGATAATGCAAGTCATCATTAGTTCCAGCACTAAAGTGAATTGATTTAAGCTGCTGATTGTATTTTCTGTTTCCTCAACAGCGTCATTATTAGCTTCAGCTCACTGTTAGCAGCACACGTAACAGAATTTTAAGCTTGGTGACTGAATGTTTCTTGCCAAAATGCACTTTGGGAGTCGTGGTTAACTTCTATCCCGAAGTTTTTATGTACAGGCTTGTACCGACTTTTTTTTAAAAAAGAACCAGATATCTAATGCAGTTGCTATTATTCTGTACTGATGATCCAAGTCGTAGAAGTGCTCCAACTGTGAGTGACATAACATGATCTTTGGGAAAAATTAATGGGACGTTTACATCCAAACTTGAAATACTGTAGCTCCTTTTCACTTTGCAACTCTGTTAGTTGGATAAAAACAAGCTATTTGAAGACGTCACTTTGGGTTCTTGGAAATTGTGATTGACATTTTTCACATTTTTTTGACATTTCATAAGCTAAATAATTAATAGCTTTATTGAGAACATAATTGGCGCATTAATTAATAATGAAAATAATCATTAGTTGCAGCTTTAATATACATTACAGGAGTATAATCACACAAGCTTCATGCCGCCATATTATGACTTGAGTTTTGCCTGCTTTCTCTGCTGGCATTGACGGATGAATGGCTTAGTGTGTGTATGTGTGTGTAGGGTGACTCACACCAATACTGTCCATTGTTTGAGCCAGACAAAAGCAGGCTGTATCTCGGCTTGCCTTGATGACGAACCAAAGACGAGGAGGGAGGACACTCACATTAAGATAACTGCTTACACACTCGAAACACTCTCCCACAAACTTAAACAACGCAACCGCCAGCAGACCCTGTGTTCAAGTATCTCCTTGTGGATGTCTCTCGTACCTTCAGTTGTCTGATGGCTCACACATTGTGGTTTTTTGGGGGGGGGGTTTTTCGTCTGCGCCCTCCCGTCTGCACAGTGTGTGTCTTTCTGTGTTTGATCGGTACACAAGCAAACCAGAGGAGAGTACTGCAAAATCTATTCTGTTTGGTCCGAGGGGCAGAGGCCAGATATTGTGTAAAACAAAGTGGAGTTAAAACACAGAGAAGCATCCCCAGATGTTTTCCTACAGTATGCTTTGCTGTGGGAGAAATCAATAACTGTGGGCTACGAAGTGGTTTTAGCTCGCTCTCTTGACCTTTCCATCTCAGCAGCAGCTACTGCACTTTAGTTTATTCTACTCCCCAAAAAAACAGATTGTAGCTCAACTATATTTGGATTCAGACATGTTAGTTGGCTATCTTGTACTTATTCTGGAGTCTAATGTAGATCTCTGGACTACATTTATATATTAATCGTACTTTTATTAGCATAATTTCTTTATGGTTGCTTCCAAATTAAATATTTGTGTCATTTCCACCTATACACCTTTACATTTTGCAATATTCTCTGTATAGAATACATTTTTTATTGTCTATAAAATACATTTACAGTGTCAGCCCCTACAAAATTGATTGTCTGGCATTTAGTTTCTTTGTATGTGACTACTCTGTAAGTTGTGTCTATGTAGTAGAGTTGTTGTTTTTAACTTTAGTTGTTGTTGATTGTCTCCACCCTTGAATAATAAAGGTTTGGAAAAAAAGAAAAGAAAAAAAGATTTTTCTCATGCTCAAGTGTCAGGTGACCGACATGCACACACTGATATGAAAGCGCTGAGGCTCAATAATACACCAGAATAAATACCATTGGAAAGCCTGTTTATTTCCCTTTTAAATGGTGCCACATTTGTAAGGAACATGCATTTGTGGGATGAGCAGCAGAGCTGACTATGTGGGTTGCGACCATGAAAAATTTGCCAAATCTTCTCTGCCAATGCCAAACAGCTTATTCTGCCATTGACTCATTTGGTGTTTGGTGGATTGGATGATTGAAGTTTGAAGAAACAAGACATATCGGCAATTTAACAATTTATTCATTTAACAAACAGGAACCTCAGTAGTGTGTGGAAGAACCATACACAGCCACAACAGCCTGGCACCTCCTCCTCATGCTGGTCACAAGCCTGGTCACCCACTGCTGTGGGATGGCATCCCATTCTTCAACCAGCATTTGTTGCAAGTCAGCCAACGTGGTTGTGTTGGTCACTCTGGCACGAACAGCACGCCCAAGCTGATCCCACAAGTGTTCAATGGGGTTGAGGTCAGGACTGCTGGCAGGCCATTCCATCCTCTCCACTCCCAAATTCTGGAGGTAGTCTCTTGATAAGACCTGCTCTGTGGGGGCGAGCGTTGTCATCTTGGAGGTTCCCAGACTGTGAAATATGGGATTGCCACTGGTTGCTCATCTTGATATCTCTCTGCATTGAGATTGCCTCCAATGACGACAAGCCTCGTTTTTCCAGTGAGGGAGATGCCGCCCCACACCATCACACCGCCTCCACCAAAAAATGTTACTCTATCAGTGCAGCAATCAGCATATTGTACTCCGCGTCTTCTCCACACTTTGAGCCTACGATCCAATGTCTCTGACACCCCCCGTTATATGGAACTTGGCCTTCACTTTCGAGATGGTACTAAGGCTCACTCCAAATAATGCTGCAACTTGGCTTTGCGGAACACCAGCTTGAAGTTGCCTTATCACACAGGCCCTATCCAGATCAGTCAAATGTGGCATGCCAATTCTTGCCTCACCTGGGGGTACCAGAAGCTCAAAACAAGTGTCAATAGCAACAGCAAAATAAGATATTTGGCAATGGCAGAGAAGATTTGGCAAATTTTTCATGGGCACAACCCACATACTCAGCTCTGCTGCTCATCCCACAAATGCATGTTCCTTACAAATGTGGCACCATTTAAAAGGAAAATAAACAGCCTTTCCAACGGTATAAGATTTATTGCCAAGAAGCATTGTTACAACAAAAAAATAATCTACCAAACACAAATTTCCTTACTTTTTGTACTAAGTTTATTTCAAAATGGAGTTTTTCGAGAGCAAAAGTTAACAACCTGATCTCAAACAGAGCTTCCTGGACTGGCAGCGGAGGAAATTATGTCATGACCTTCTCACTTCCTGAATGAAGTGTTTCAGTGGCCCTTTTTGGTGGAGGACCTGCTGAGTCAGTAAATCAGCCAATTATTGGTTTCTGTGGCTGTGAATGAAGTACACCGGGTGGATGATTAATATGCCAACAATTCCAATCAGCACCAATCAGTCTGCACCTCCAATCAACAATCTCAAACAGATATAACCAACATCGAGGTATGGCAATTTAACAATAGCTTAAATGGCAAAAGAATCAAAGATCTACACAGATACATTTATCAAATACTACTGACAATATTATATGGAGGAAGAAGAAGAAGAATCTAAATCACTTTTAGTGTACACCTTTGGGCATTTTTGCTTAACAAATATAACATTTATTTGATTATCAAAACAGTAGCTCGATCAACTAATAAGTTAATCAACTAATCATTGCAGCTCTAACTGAATCCTGAATCCTTATTTTTCTTAAAACAAATTTTAAAAAAACAACCTGCTACTGTGTGAGATAATTTGAACAAGTTTCCAAATCACCTTGTTGCCAGATTTTTCCAGAACAAAGTCAAATTTTTCTTAATTCTAGTGCAGAAATCTGTCTTATTCTGGATTTTTTTTTCAAGAAACTAATTTCTGGAAAAACAGAATAGAAAAAAAAAGTTGATTTGTGTCAGAAACAGGTTGAATTCATGTTTCATCACTGGCAACTTTTAGCGACTAGCCACTAGCATGGCTATAATATTTATTACTTTTTTTTTTTTTCATCTGTATTGTGTTCGTGTACCTCAGTGGTTTCTTATGCGGCTGTAATGCTAAATTTCTCTCCTGGGATCAAAGGTAACCATCTTAGTTAGCATGCTAACATTTGCTAATCAGCACTAAACACAAAGTTTAGCTTAAAAAAAGACTCGTGGGACTCAATGATAGGCAAAAATTACTTAATAAGATGCAGATCTTGCAACTGCATTGTGAGAAAAATGTAGTGCCGCCACAGTCATTCCAAAAGTGAAACATGCAATTTGAACACTAAGAGAAAAATGATGACGCATTTGTGCACTAAACACACATTGGAGGGACCAATTCCAGTCAATTCAAGAGTAAAGTGACTCAAGGATGTGTTCTTGTTAAAGACTCTGCGAACATACACTATACTGTAGTATACGAGTAAAGCGTTAGTCATTTAATCTCCCTGAATGCATAGCTACAACATACCAACAACATTACTTTCACAGGAGAAATGTGAATATAACACTTTCATGAATGCCATGGACAGGTCGCTTTTTGGTGAGGAAACATGGCGTCTGTGTTGTTCAGGCGCATGTGTGCCCTCGCAGTGGCCTGGTGGAGAAGTGTGCTGCAGTAGGCTATTCTCACTTTGTTGCTGCCAGCAGCAACACACACGCTGCCAATGTCAACAGACAGATCTTCATGCAGGGAAAGGAGAGGAGAACGAAGGTGAGGCAGAGGGGAGAATACAGAGGATACAGAAAATGAGGAAACTTCGGACACTGACACTGGACAGAGGAGAGGTTCACAGAGAGAAATCAGTAGTTTATGTGCAGAGGAAACAAATAAGACGCATTAGATCATTCCTTCTTTTCCTGCCTGTATCTCTCCTCCAAGGTTCATCTTAGCTAAATTCTGTAATTTATGAGGAATGTGTGTGTGTGTGTGTGTGTGTGTGTGTGTGTGTGTGTGTGTGTGTCTCATTTCCTGGCCTGACCAGACCAGCCACCCAGAAGTGTGTCTTTCTTTGTGGCTGACAAGCCGGCGTGAGCAAAGCTTCCGCTGTGAGCTGCACTCAGTGACCGATCACTCAAGCAGAAATCAACACACAAACACACACACACGCGTGCACACCATAATTAGAGACGGGAAAGGGACATGGGTAGCGTCAGCAAAGCCTCTGCTGCTCACTGGCGCAGAAGTGAACACACACACTGTACACACACACACACACACACACACACACACTGCAGCCGTTGGAGGTCGATGGAAGTGTCCGCAGACAAGCAGTGGGAAGTAACACCTGATGTCTTTGTTGCCAGGCTCCCACCTAGAGACTGTCATTGTGGCAACCTGCTGCGACAAGCACGACCCTGTTGCTAGGCAACCTGAACTTCTGTGACAGATACTCAGAAAGTTCTGTGGTGAGAGCAAAACTGAAAGATAGAAAAAGGGAGAGAAGTACAGAAAACAAGACTCAGACCTTTATGGAAAAAAGGAATAAAAACACAGTAACATGAAGGTCTATTGACAGCTTAAAAAGCACTGCAGCGCAAGTGTACTGTAGCAAAAACACGAGTGTGTCTTCATCGAAACTGCTGCATCTTCTGCTTTTACAGACCCGCTGCCCTGCGTGCCAGCAGTCCTTTGATTCGTGAGGAGGCATGCTGCGCAAGGCGTATTCCCAGTATACTGTGTGTGTAAACACACACATAAAAGAGCTCAGCGCACGGCCAGTGGATCACATGGACTCATGTACAAGGTACTACTTTGTCTGTGGACATGCAGACTCTCCCTCAGCCACCCCCGGCACTGGTTACACACACACACACACACACACACACACACACACACACACAAACACACTAAATATATTCTCAATACACATCACACATAAACTGAATGCATCTCATCTACACAATCTGCTTCTTCAAACACCTGCTGCTTTTCATGTGTATGTGGAGTGTTAGTGTGTGTGTGTGTGTGTGTGTGTGAGTGTGTGTGAGCCTCCGTTACCCAAGTTTGTACCATTTTATAGCATCATACCTTCCCCAAAACACACAACACGCTGCAGTACAACTAACAGAGCAATTTATGCACAGCAACTGTATTTTAGGGCTGCAACTACTGATTTAGTTATCAATTAATGTATTGATTTTATTGATTAATTGATTACCCATTAAATGTAAAAAAGGTGAGAAATTTGTGTTACATGATATCCAATCTCGAAACCCATCGGCTATCTGTCTCACGATGATTTAGCCTCTGGGGGCAACGGCCAATATTTCGGGGCTTCCCAGCTGCAGCCAGCAGATATCCGGGCCAAGACTTCCTCTTCCGTGCGCCGGTCATTGTTTACAGTCCGATTAGCAATTTGAGACAGTCCAGACGACATTTCAGCTAATCTCTATAATCAGATATATGCATATGAATGCAGATAAATTAAGAAAAAAGCGAAATTGTAGTCAGACGATAGCCGATGGGTTCCGAGACTGCATTTTGGCCAATGCGTTCCACCTCTTTTGCACGCCACACAGACTGTTTACCTGCATGCAACCAAAGCCCGTTCAGTTGGGCAATACTACTCAGACTACAAACAAACTACAAAACAGAAACCAGAACGCTTTCGCTACCAAAGTCTTGTCCCGTTGCCTACAGATTCTGCAGTCATATGCAGATATCTGTGTATAAAGATTACATGATATCAGAGCCCAAAGGGAGTCAGAGGTTTTAAAATAACACTGAAATGGAGTAAAAATAATAAATCCAAATGTTTTGTATTGTTATAGGTTTTACTTGGTAAATTACTACAGTAAAAATTGTCATAAATTGGCTGGTGATTTAATTAATCAACTACTAATTTCAGCAGAACTGTATTTTTATAACATTATAAAATAAAGAAAATGTTGATACTCAATGCACACATGTACAGAAACTTCTGGGCTTTTTTTGATCAAAGGTACTAAATAATGTGCAGCTGAGATGTTTTTCACTGCAGTTCAATTAGCTACTAACTGCTCCACTGGAGAGGAGAAATCACAGCCCCAATGATGCCACACATCCTGCATACAAACTCTGGTAGAAATACCAGCCTGGAATCATCAAACCTCTCCAAGCATCAACTTTGTTTTCATTTATTCTGTGTGTCATAAATAGTTAGGGTTTATCTTAAGTGTATCGCTGTCAGAATAGGATCCCAAAAAAGTTAAACGTGGCTTATATTATGATGGCAACAACTTTTAGGGAAGAGGAAGCGCCACATCTGTCAGCCAATCCAAACATGTTGGTCACAAAATCCAAAGACAATGGGCCTCATGCGAGAACCACTTGTGCGAATAGATTCGTTCTTAAGATGCTCGCACGAGAGATTTAAGAACATTTGTGCCATTCATCAATTTTTCACTAGAGGTCCAGACCTGTCATACGTATCATGAACAGATCTCTGCCTTTCTTTACATGGGAGAAACACTTGTTTGACTTGTTTGTTAATGTCCTAATCTGAATTAATTTGAGTTGAAATATGATACAGAAATTAACAAAAGGTAAATATACAACTAAAACAAACTTCATGCAAAATTAATATTCTGTTTACCTCAATCTGTTTCTCGCACTCTGACAGCTGCCTCTGTGTCTCTCTGCAGGGGTCTGTCCAGTATCATGTTGTGTTGCAGCTGACAGTGTAACATCACCTGCAGGCTATAATATTCTCCTCTAATATCTCTGCGACTGTCACATCCCTTGACTGCCTCCCATCACGGAGCACTTTGGTTTATAAAGACGTCTTTTGGCATCAAACTTCACTTCAGAGCATTCCCTCTTTATTTCTGTCACAGTGCAGAGCTGCTCTGATGACACATAGTTGGCAGCTGGATTCACATGTTCTAATTGTTTCGGGTTTCCTACTGTCACTCCTAACTTTGTTATGTGTTGTATATTGTTTGTTTGTCTGCTGATTTCTGAAAGCAGGACTTGAAGCTGCACGGTGTCTTTACTTTTTTGTGAATGAAACACGCCCACAAACGGAGCGGAACATGGAGCCTTATATGGACATTTTGGGGGCGTTGATTATGCAACGCGCACCTACTCATGAACATGTGGCATTCATCAGGCTGAAATGAGCGATTTATGACAAGTTCAGGCAGTTAAGAGAGTTCGGTGAATCCGACTTGGAGCACTCGTACGAGCAAAGATCACAGAAAAAAAGAGTTTTAGGATAAAAATACAAAAATGTTCTTGCATAAGGCCCAACATCTGCAAAATTCAGGATCAGGCAACATCCAATAACCTTGGCCCTACTTTACTTTAACGCCTAGGTGTAAATTCATTTTATCAACTTCCTTAATGTAGTAAACTGCCCCTATCTCCTCCCATATTTAGAGAGCTCCAGAGGTGTCCTAACCTATAAACAGTCACCAGGAAATGGTTCGGCGAAAACAATTTGTAGGAGAAGAGATGATTTGGAACACTTGATGACAATTACCAAAAAAAAAAAAAAAAAACTGACCATTTTTATGATAATTATAGTCACAAAAAAACATATCTGTACAGAAACAGCTCTGGACCCAGGATACACCGGGAAGGTTTCTTCCCGCAACTGGCATGAGAGCTCTTGCAGATCCACCAGGAGGATCTGGAGGAAGACGTTAGAGAAATAATGTCTGGACCACTTTGCTCAGCCAGTTGTCATGGTGAAACAGATGCCTGTTTTTATGTGCACAATTTAAATAACAGCTTTTATAATCGATGTGATAATAAATAGGTTGGATGAATGCGGTTTAGTATTTTCCGCAATAATGTAAAATTTACTGTAGTTTTACCAGTGAAGAGAGGAGCTTTAAAATAGTCAGCATAACCTGACGCGCCTAATAATGGCCGAGGATGATTCAGAAGGTTGGGCAGTGGCAACGCTACACCCCTAAATATAACTGTTCGACTCCAAACTCTATTGGCATTGTGTGAATACTTGTGATGTGTGAGTCAGAGTGATTTTGGCTGGTGAGCGTCATACGCCCACAAGTTCCAGGCATCGCTGAAGTCTAAATGATGCTGCGTTTCATGGTGTACTTTTTTTTTTTTTTTTTTCTTTTTGAGTGAGTGATCAACTAGTACAAGTAGAGTCACGGCAGCCGACCATCCTTCAAATATATCCTCCTTTTCTGCCGTATGTTATGTCTTTATTTTGTTGAGAGCTACAGCGCATACACACAGCCCACACACTAAGCTCACACAGCCACAAAGACACGCTATTCCTCCATCCTGCCATTGTTAGCAGGCTGTGAGTGAATATTGGAAATATGTTGTGGACAAAACACAATCCAATATCTGTACAAATGTCATTTGTTTGTTTTTGTGTGTGGTCACTGTTACAGGGTCACAGTCAGCCACAATCTAAGATGATCAAGTCTAAAAAGAAATTTCATTGAATCTGTGCAATTTTTGCTTGGACCAAATGCAGGGAAAACAACTAGTGAGGTTTATTATTTTTTCTTGTTATAAACTTCTTTTTGTTATAATATCCTTGATATATTTATTTCAGAGCTGCAACAATTATTATTATTGATAACCGATTAAGAAAATAATATGAATATTTTCTGGTTTCTTCTATGACAGTAAACTGAATATCGTTGGGTTGTGGACTGGTGGACAAAACAAAACATTTAAAGACGTCACCTTGAGCTCTGGGAAACTGACACGATTGACATTTTTTGAATTGATTGATCGAGAAAATCGACAGATTAAAGTTGGAGCCCTAATTTATTTGTGACATGCTAAAATGTCAGGAATAACTAGTAAAGACACAAAGCTAATGACTCAGTAACACCAGCTACTCAGCAATATCTAGCTAAAGTCAAATAACATAGCTAGCTAAGGTAACAGTTGCAGAAGCAGTGTCCGATGCACTGTACATGTGTATATATCATTAAAATTATATGTTACAGTTTAAAATCAGTGCTTATAGTAATAAAACAAGAACAACCGTCCATGACAACACACAAACAGACAAATAAAACAAAACAAAACACATTTATAACATGAACTCAAGTAGACAAATAATGACTAGTTAGGTGTCATGATTACAGTTCTGGTAAAGTTTTAACCAGGACTTGACTGTTGTTGAAAACGTTTTAAAATCCCAAATCTGCTTTGAACTGGCAGGTGGGGAATTCCAGCAGGTCGCGCCTTTAATTGAGAATGTAGTTTGTGCAAAGGAGCTCTTGTAGTGTCTAATTCTACAGTTTCCTTCTGATGTATTTTGGTTGTTAGTGGCAGTGTAGTGAAGTCTAGTTATGAAAAGTGTTGAAGACGGGTGGAGCTAGATGGTGGAGATATTCAAATGTAAGTGTAAGGTTGGAGTACTTAATGAAATTGTCAAAACTGAGAAGATTATACTGCAATGATGAAATCTCAGTGTTTTGTTTTTTTTGGTAGCTTGGTTATAAAGGGATGTTAGTGGTATAATGGCGGAGGCTGATGTCTGAGACCAAGAGGTTATGCAGCGTGAGAGACAAGAAAAGACAGAGAAGTTCAAATAGGCAGCGCTAGAAGCTTGGTGACTACTTGCGGGGCTATTTGGTGAACTACTGTACCAGCCGAGCTAACCGCTAACATGCTAACCGGCCAGCAACATGCTAGTGCTAGTCAGTTAGCATGCTATTTATCATGGTTACTAATGGGACAATGAGTTTACTCATGGTGCATGTGTAAAATTGACTCCTGTCTATTAACTGTCTACAAACCATTTATTGAGCTACTTTATACTCCGAGAGAGGAGGGTTAAATAAAACTGGATGGTGCAACACAGCTAGCAAGCTTGGAAAGATTTAGTTCACCCACTCAAGTGAAAGATGTCACCATTTTAAATGCTAGTGTGGCCCCGGTCTGTCCTCATTAAAATTTTTACAAAGGTTTGCTTTAACAGTGTAAAGAGAGATGAGAAAGATGTTTTTCTTACTGTGTTGCATACAAAAAGACCAAAATTAAGCCCTAGCCCTGAAAATACAGTGGAAAAAAATTTCCAGTACCGGCTTGCAGGAGGCTGAAGTCTATCACAGCATGGAGGGTAACAACCAGCACAGATTGCATTGTTAATACAAATAAACATACTTTCACCTCTACCAGTAACCCACCAGTCCACCTGATTTGTTTTTTCGGGCTGTGAGAGGAAACTCAGAGATGCTCCCTGGCATTCACATCAAGATTTTATTTTGTCCGACCTTTCCACCCTGTTTTCTCTTTCAAGATTTGATTGATTTATATCATCAGCCTGACTAAAACATGACAGTAATATCCAGCAACAGAGAGACTGTTAATGAATGTGCTGTGGCTCAAGGCCAACAGAAAGAGAATAGGCAGCACAATTACACTGAGCTGAGAGCTCAGTTAATTCATCTCATTACGAGTTATATTGTTGCAAGCAAATCAGTTCACCGTAAGATTTTTGGTTTGCTTGTACTAGCTGAGCTTTGAAGTCTGTTAACAAAAGAACAGTAAAAAGTGAATTAATAAACACAAAACAATTGGCCGATGTGTGAATTATTCAGAATGTCTTCATTATTTTTGTCTGTTTCCACTCCAGCAGGTTAATTGCTCTGCAGTCTTTTATCTTGCAGTGTATATCCAACACAGAGTTGTTTTCTTCTTGGTTTTTTCTCTTCATCTTCCCTCTACCCCCTCGTTCTTTTTTACTTGTACATAACAATGACATGCCCACTTGGCACCTACAAGGAACTCACACACACACACACACACACACACACAAATACACACACCACACACAAACACACAAACACAAAAGGCATACACAGATATTAGGTACAGTAAGTGCTTTTACATGTGTAGTCTTCTGGTCTCCTAGTAACCAAAGTTGGTGCAGCAGTGGAGCAGCTGCCTACTGTTTTATTAGCTGCTGTCTGAGACCGTGTCCACACTAGTGGTGAATAAATTTGGAAATGCATCTTTTTCCAAACAAAGCTAACTTATGACTGTCATGTGACAAACCTTTTATAAACATGGCTGACATACAGACTGGTGACAAATCAAAGAAAAAAACCTGAATGAATGAGCAGAGAACCATAACAAATGCTTCACTGACTGAGTATGAAAATGATGCACGTCATATTTTATGGCCTTCGCAGCCACCTGATCTCAATCCAACTGAACACCTATGAGACATCTGGACCGACACCATCATCAAAACACTAAAAAGAGAGACGAAGTTTTGTTCCAGAAGTAATAAAACCTCATTCAAAATCCCATTGACATTTGTGTCAAGCAAATTCCTAAAAATCCAGACCTGGAACATACATTTCCTCAGCAGTATATTGTGCATTTAGTCAATTAATTGATTCATTGATTGACAGAAAATTAAGCAAAAATGCCAAAAATGTTGATTTCATGCTTTTTTTGATCATACGTGAATGTTTTGGAGGTTTGGACTGTTGGCTGGACAAAACCATACATCTGAAGATTTTTGACTATTTTCTGACAAAACAATTAATTGATTAATCAAGAAACAGATTAATCAATAATGAAAATAATCATTAGTTGCAGCCCTGCCGTGCAGTCTATTCACTTTGTCTACACAAGGATGGCATTTTTTTTGGAAATCAATGTTAATTATTTAGTTTTTTGCAGCCATGATTTCCCGTAAGCCCTAGACCACCTGGTTAAACGTCACAGCTCGACAGAATGAGGCGAGCGACATGTATAAAAACAGCAGGACAGACAGGACTTAACGTAGTAGATGTTTTTGCACAGCAAAGAATAAAGCTAAAAAAATTGTAAAAATGACATTAGAGGAGAGCGTTTGTGGATATCACAGATATGGGAGAAACCAAGTTACAATGATGTACTACGCACACTGTTGTTTTACTTCTACTTTTCTACTATTTTGGCTCATTTTTAAAAGGATATCTTTTGAAAGATTGAAGTTTTATCCCTCCAGCGGAGTTCCAGAAATTTGGAGAGTCTATGGCGAAGAGCATTAAAGTCTTTCCGGTGGTCTAACATATTACTAAGACACTTTATGTTAGATTTGTTTGATTTGCCACCTGTCTGCGTTTCCATTTGCCAACATTGTTAAGAAGTCCTCTTTCTGCTACGTCCTACTCTCTCTGTCCCGGCTTATTTTGCATTTCAGTGCAGCTGAACTAATAAAGGTTTTGTGATGACATATTTGTCTGTCTGACAACTGCGCCAACATGTTAGAAAGTTCATGGCACATAGTGCACGTCACACTGCTGATAAAAATCACCTTTTTTAGACTCATGCAGTCATCTGATGACCGAAACCAAGCGGGTATCTCAAGGGGAATAATTAGCCGTACTGATGCATTGAAAAATTGTTTTAACATTCAGTGTGAATGGAACATTATCATCATAACAAGATACCGGTGTTTTCTTTCTCACTTGTGTGCCATCGTCTGTGTTTCCCAGTGGTTTCTTGCTGACATTTTGATCCTCTCCCCTGTGTCCCACTGTGAGCTCACATGACAAGAACAGTCTTGATTCCTTTTGGGAAACCCAGACCACACCGGCTGTCCGAAATCTGACAGAATCCATCTGACTGACTCCGTTTCACAGCCTCCCACACACACCCCTACGCATTGTCCCTGGAGCCCGGCAGACTGAAGCTCACCTGTCACACACTCTCTACAGGGCGGCACATACCTCGAGCAGCTTTGTCCGATGTCAGTGGGCGGTCAGCGGGTCGCCCTGTTAGTGAGGTAATGTCCAAAACTACAGCCAGTTCAGGCTGTAGCAGGCTTGGCGACAGCTATCTGGCTGTGTTGCTTTCTGGTCAAGCGTGTTGCTGTATTGAGACTCTTTTTGCTTTTGTTTTTATCTGTATCTCCTGTTTATGAATTCCTTACCTTCTCTGTCTATCACAGAGAAACAAAAATGTAGCTGTCTCTCCCTGCATGGAGGTAGAGCAGACAGTTCATCGTAATGTTTCTCTTTTTTTTTTTTTTTTTTACTCAGCACAAGGGCACTTGGCGACTGCAGGAATTGTTTCCCCCAAATTTGATTTTCATAGTCTTAAGCTGAAGAAAATAACAGCACAGAATCCTCACTGCACTGTCAACCTGGCAGAGGCCCTCCTCTAAACCAATGTTAAAAATGAGATTTGTAGTGAAGCGCTGAATTTCCATTACAGCATCTTTATGACTCCCCGAGGTCAATGTATATAACTGCTCCTTTATGACAATAATAACAAGCTTAATGAGATCAGATGTGATACACACTCTATACGGCCAGGTGCTCTTCATCCAAGAGCCACGCTTTTCATTAAATATGTACCTTTTTTTGACATTGAGCCATGAGTGAAATGCCAATACAATATATATGATAATTACAATGTGTGGGCTGGAGTATCACACCGATTTAAAGTCATTCATTATCCATCTCCCCAGGTCTCGTATCTGTGCATCTATGTGTGTGTGTGTGTGAGGAGATGTGTGTGTGTGTGTGTGCGTGTAAATGCTTCGCTTAATGTAATCTCTGTAAAACACAGACGTAATGTTTCATTCTGGCTTCTACCCTACCAAAAGTATCCAGTAAATGAGTGGATGTTACAACAGTGTGTGTGTATGTGTGTATCTGTGTGTGTGTTTGTGTCAGAGGCTCTATGGCTGCACTTCAGACACGAGGCCTGCAGACAAAGGACCATTCATCGTCTCATTCAGGCGATCGCGAGGCCTCTCTTGGAGACACTGGGGCTGACGCCGAGATTGGCGGCACCGGGCGCTACAATAGTGACATTATTTGGTGTCGGCACAACTACGACACACTTCTTGGAAGAATGACTCCAGCCTCAAGCTCCGCTAAACATACGCACACACACACACACACGCACACAAAAGGTTTGCACGAGCGTAGGATGTGTTTGTGAACCGGTGGTGTGTGCAAACTTGTAGAAACAAATTAAGACACTGCCATTCAAAAAGTGTTCAGCAGTCATGATCGTGATGCCTGTTTCTCTTCTTGGGAGCAGTCAGTAGGTGTTTGAAAGCGCGTTGTCTTGGTAACGGCAAATTTCCCTTCTCACTCGAGGTGATCAGCTTGGTTCTCACCTCTTTGCACGTTCTCACAAACACTTATTGTTACTTTTCAGGGCGTTCCCGGTGAAGAGCACGCAGTTTCATTCACAGCTTCGGTGCGTTTCCTGCCGTTGTGCTCACATTTTACAAATTCAACAATGAGACAGCCACTGCACAAAGTGACATACTGACACATGTAAAAGTGTAGCAAACTAATTGGTTTATAATTGGTTCTGGAAAATTGACATCGACTGTTAGCTTTCTATCGATCAATTTCTACTCACCTTAATCACAAATATGAGGAATATCTCAACTAAAAGCAGCTTTACTGGCAAACCTTTTAGACAATTAGATAAACTTGATTGATTTTGTTAAACTCATTTGTGTATTATTGATACAGCCATGCTGTGCTGGTTATGGTGACACATTATTGGACTTGATTGCTCATCATCATTTGTGACTCTCCCAGACAGACTGATTAAGTTATTGATTGTTCACTATGGAACACGACCATTGTGGCTAACATCTCCTTTGGCATGTGTTTTGTCTTCTCATAATGGCTGGTGTTATTGACCTACATTATTAATAAACAGTGTTAGGGGTAACACATTACTGTAATCACATTACATTTGTCTGTAACACAGTAATGTAATTCAGTAATCACATTACAGTTACTAATCAAACAATTATGTTGTTACGTTGTTGCGTTACATAAGTTCTTCAATTATCTGCATAATTGGTGGATTTTTTTAAAAAGTGCCTTTCTTGCACACTTGCGCAACAATCGCCTGACCTCTCGTGACTTTGGCTAGAGTTCGTGCGGGAGATAGGACAAAAATGGCAGAGCAGTCTACAAATTCTGAGCGGTGGAGATATGCACATTACTAGGACAAGAATGTGACAGTAAAGTGCAAACTGTGCCCAGAAACAACTATCCACTGCTGTGAACACAACATCAAATCTCTCCAAGGCAACATGCTAACCCAAAGCTAGTAGCGAAAGACCCAAGAGCCCAGAGTGATGCTGACAGCCAAAGCCTGATTTTCAACAGGTAACAAAAGCAGAGATGAAGTCAGAGGAAATGCTGACTGTTTCTACAGTAGAAACATACTCATCAAAATACAGATAACAGGGAATGGACGGCCACCATCAAAACTTTTGCGAGCTATCTGGATCAATGTTATGCCAAGATGGAAACTGAGGTAAAGAAAATGTTTGAGAGCTTAGAGTATGTGTCTACTACTGCTGAACACCAAGTCCAAATCAGTCTACAGAAGTACCACTGGGGAGCGTTCTGCCCTTTGGACTAAGCCCAATCGTTCTACTGTGGCCTCTGAGCTCGTTGAGGATATGAGTAAAAGAAAAAGTCCTCGTGCCGAAAACAGTCAGTTTTGTGAGGGTATGGCTCTCTCTCTCTCCTCTCTGCCTGTTGCAACTCCTTCCATGGAGATGCAATGCTTTGCTCTTTCTATTAATTTCTCTAAATACTCAAGAAGAATGCTCCCTATTAAACAACTCCCCACTTGATTATGATTAGCCTACATATGCAGCGCTGTGATATGGAAATGCTGCTTTAGTCAAAGATACATACGAATGATAAATATAAGCGTATGCCTACATACAGTCGTCCTTCATCTATGCAGTCTGCTCTTGTTTTAGATTAAGAGACCTTGTCTTGAGTCTATAGCTATCCTACAGCGCAAATTACACTGTACATAGTTGACCTTATCCAATCTTTCTATATCGCAGGCCATCAAGACGCGATTTGCGTCTGTGTTGGACAGCAAAGATGATCTCCTTGCCGCTGTCACATTGCCGAAGCCAAGTGCGGTGGCTGAGAGAAGAGGAGAGGAGAAAAGCCCCGAGGACACTGCTGACTACCGAGTGTTGCGCTTTCCCCCACAATGAGCAGGATGCAACGCTTAAGCAACAGACCCCCACCTCCAGCAGTCAGTCAGAGGTGGAGAGATCCTGAACCGTTTCCTTACAATAAAGACTATATCCATGAAATTCAACACAGCGACGCCCACTAGTGCGCTCATGGAGAGGCTCTTCAGCCTTTGGGCTGGTTTTCACCAACTTCGCTGTCAGCTTTGTGGTATTACTTTATTAAACAGCATTAAAGAAAGATCATGTGTATGTCTTCCTTATTAGGATGGGTATTTGTGCTGATATGTGGTGTAACGAGTAGTGTAACGAATTACTTTCCACAGGGATTAAATAAGTAAAGTAATTACTTTTTTTGAGGGAAGGCAGAAAGACAGGGACTGAGGAGATGTCAAGCAATTATTTGACTTCACATAGATGGAGAGAGACAGAAGGTTAGAGCTGTTTACTTTCATCCATTTTCCACTTTAATCCATCTTTTCCTCGTGTGTGTATTTACAGTGCAGTCTAACATGTGTGGGGACTGACTGCATGGCCAGTAATTAAACTCTAGTTTGTCTTAACACGTACCTCGCAGCCAAGGGAAACACCAAAGTGTCAGAATTAACATGCAGGTGTAAAAACCTGTTCGGCCCTATGTTATTACAGGGCCACAGACTTGGCTGATATATCCATGTCAACACACGTATCTTAAACTGCAAGCAAACAAACAGAGGCTGAGGTGTATTTGAGTGTGTATAGAAACCTTTTAAAGTAAGCTGACTGAGAGGTGACCTTAAATCAAAAGCCATGCACTCAAATACCAGATGAAGAAGCAAGTAAACCAAGTGTCATTATTTTTTTTTTCGTTTAAAAAAAGATCATACTGGTGGTTTTAGCCCTTTAACCATAAAATGTGTATACTGTACTTGACATTTCTTCCAACCGTTTTCAAAAGGATCTCTAGAGGAAAATTGATTTTCTACCTTTCCAGTAGCCACTGGTTTGCATTTAATTCAGGATAAAAAATCTACTTTTACTTGCTTGATATAAGGAATACATCCCAGTTGCCTTTAGTTTTAAGTAAAAAGGTACAATAACGATTTTAAAAAACGTTCACTGTTGTAGCATTAAAGGATGCTCCAACACAAACAGCAGCTTTGGTTATCCGACGTCCATTTTTGCTTATTGTTTGTCCTTGTGGCTTTTTGGCATTTGGCTATTTTTATGATCAATTAAAGTCGTTTTTCAAGCTAAAACATAACAAATATTGTTTTATATCACAGTGAACCTTATATGTTGGAGGTTTTGGACATTTGGTTGGACAAACAAGACATTTGAAGACGTCACCGTGAACTCAAGGAACATTTTTTCACAGTTTTTAATTGATTAATCAAGAAAATAATTTGCGGATTAATCAATATTGAAAAGAATTGTTGGCTGCAGCCCTAGTTCAAAGTGATTTGAATGTCTGCATGTTTATTTTCAAAGTGTAATGAACCCAATAGATACCAGCAGCTGACTGGAAGGTAGGAAATTCATCTAAAAACATATGATATACTTTGCAAAAAGAAATGTAGTTGATGATGATGGATGAAAAATGCAATACCACAGGTATTTAATGGCCCATTAAATAAATCATTAAGAACTTCAAATGGAAA